>JBBCBC010000004.1:48125195-48829668 GCA_037126765.1 Stenogyne calaminthoides
GATCATACAATATATATATATATATAATACGTAAAAGGAAAGTCATTGACGTTTCCAATATCATTCCTAGATTTCTAATACTGCCCAGTAAAGAAGAAATCACAATGTGAAGTGAGAATTTTCTTTTTTAATTAATCAACATTAATTACATTAATTATTAGAATCAATGATAATACTTTATCATTTATCTAACGATTAAATAATAATGTATCAAAGAATTAAATATATCGCGAATAAAGATAATCCCACACCCCATTCTCCTTCGTCGTAAAGCTAGTATTGGCTTAGATTTTTCTTGGTGAATAATGTTGAGGATGATTCCTTTGGGGAGAAAAAAAAGTTAAAAGGATGGTGATTGTTCCCAATCTGATTTGGTGGAATCTACTATAAATAACATGGGATAGTAAACTAGTAAAAAGCATTTCAAACCAGAGGTGAACTTGGTTTGATTAATGGTTTTTGGGAATTTGGATTAACGTTAAATGGTTTGATCATTAGAATTGGCATACAGTGGCGTGTAGCTTGCTAAAATCAGCTTCTGCTTTCTTAAAAAGATTTTTGTATTTTTATATCTTAAACTTTTCGACATGCTAGGAAAGATGCAATCGGAATATTACAAATGTTTGATATTAATTTCATCACTAGGTATTATGTATGGGTAATTATTTTTATATAGTAAAAAAGAAGACACGATAAAATTATATTTATTGTAGAAGGCATTTGCAACTTCATTTAAATAGTAGAATCACTTATTTAATTTGATTATACCAACGTTTAAAAATAAAAAATACTTATAGGCATGAAGAAGTATTTGAAAACACCTACTAAAATAGGTTTATATATAGTTTGAATAATCTACAAGATGTATACGGCTAAAGCTACTAAAATCAAATTGCCAGTGCATTAAATAAGTTTACTAAAAATTAAGGTCTCAAATTTGTCCCTCATCTTTTGATAAAAACCGAGCTAGGGAAATCAATACATAAAAATTAGATGTCTCCGCTAATTTCATATATAAATGTAAAAATATTAGAATATATTATATCCATTTTTAATTGCATTGACCAATTGACCAAAATGCACTACTCCGAGGCATTATATTATAGTTTCTTTTCTTCTTGACGATTACATATGCAATTATAGCAATTGCAGTCTCAACAAGTTTGAAATTTGCCTATCTAGTTTTTTTTCTTGGGACTATTTGTGGATCTAAAGAATATAATAATAATTTCTTATTATGTTTATTGACTCGCCAAAATGCTTAGGCCCATTGTGTCCGTAATTGGGCTTTCACTAAAAGCTGTGGACTTTATTTATTTATTTTTTGCCACTTAGCTGTGGACTTTATTTGAGTATGAGGTATTCGACTAATTGAGCTGTGTTTTACTCTACAAGATAAAATCATTGGGATAATTATTACGGAGTGAAATTATACTGAAATTAAAGATTCAATAAATTAAGTGTCTGGTTTTTTCAGACAAAGTCTGAAACCCGCAATGTATCTTAGAATAATTATCGTTATATAATATTTTTTTACTAATCGCCACAAAAACAAGTTGGAAAATTGCTACAGGTGCAAAATTCATGGAATAATTACTCTAAGGTACATTGTGCAAAAAAAAAGTTTGCACTAGTTCAAACTGAATCTTAAAGTCGGCGTAATTTTTGGCATTCATGGAAGATAATTATCGCGTGATTTTTATCTTTTCGAAGTGAACCCCTTTATGCTGAGTTTCTCTTCAATTTTTCAATCATTCGATTGTACAGACTGTATTATTCAACTTCTCAAAGACAAATTTGTACGCCTCCATTTTAAGCAGAGTAGTAAGAGTTAAATACTCGTATTTTTAGGAGGAGCCTGTATAACCTTCTCCAGCTTGAATTGAGCGATGTATATTGCACTTTTCACACAAATGACACGTAGTAAATAACAATAATGTCGGAATAAAAAATGAAACAAAGATGACATCCGTGAACTCCTTGATGCAATAAGAATGTGAGTTGTCAGATGCACAATAACTAAGGCAATTTTTTTGTTTGTAAGCATAAATATAGAATATAAAGAAGCACATAGTGTTACAAAAGACTGGCCAGCATGGAAAGCTTGAAAGTCAGCATCTGTTCCAACCAAGTGAATCCTGTGTTTTAGACACTCCCCCTTGCCTTCATCAATTCCCTCAATTGGCTTACACTGTCCCATCTTCCAGCATCGGCTAACATGTTAGATAATGCCACATAAGCCCCAGGCCCCTGCTCGTTGAGTTCACTTTGAAGAGCTCGTTCTGGCTATCTTAGCAAAGCTCCACATCCCCATGGAGTTGACAAGAACTCAGCAAAGCTGCCCAAACATCAGAGCCCTAGGCTTTTCGGGCATTTGCATAACTAATTCAAACGCCTGTTCAATCTCCTGCTCGTCCCAACATATCAACCACACAAAGCGTAATGCTCCATTCTTGGCTTCATTGAATGAACTTTTCCATGCTCTCAAATATCCTTCCTTTAGTCACTAACCCCGAATGGTCACAAGCAGAGAGCACCAGAAACGTCACATAATTCGGTACAATTTGCCCCTCACTTATCATTCTATTGAAGAGTGCAAGCGATTTGTTCGGTTCCATTCTTGCCATACCCATCAATCATCGAAGTCCAAAAAAGACATTCCTTTTCGGCATGTGAAGTCAAAAATGGATCTTGCATCCTCAGTTTGTCCACATTTAAATTTTACATGTCTATCAGAGCGCTCCCGATCTTTATATGCCCGGAAAAACTCTGTTTTCATCAACTGCCCTTGGACCTGTTGCCCAATTTTTGAACGCTGATATTAAAGAACAAGCCCGATAGCAGCTCGCGAACGTTGATATATTAGGCCCTAAAATCTACACGTTGCATATGAGCATATATCTCTATAGCCTTCTTAGCCTTGTCAACTGATTTACTATATCCTTCAATCATGGCATTTTAAACAACCACGTCTTTCTCACTAGTCTTTGCGAACACAACCTCAGCATCCTCCCAACGAGCTTCGTTCATGTACCCTGTAATCATCGACGTAGAACAGAACACATTCCGATCCAACATCAAATCAAACACTCTTCTTGCATACTCAATCCTCCGATTCATCACATACGAGTAAACTAATCCAGTGTGAAGAACATCGTCTTCAATATCTGATTTCACTATCTGGGCGTGAACCTCCCTCCCAATACCACGCACATACAAACCTAACCCTGCATTTTCGCTTGTTGAAGCTTTCAAGATCATTGATAACGTGTACGCATCCGGCTTTTTCATTTACATGGCACATTTCTCTCACCAAGTCAAATGATTTCCCCAACAAATCCCTGTTTGACATAGCCAGATATCATGTAATTATAGGCCGTACAAGTTCGTTTAGGCAATTCATCGAACACCTGGCGCGCATATGATAAATTGGACGATTTGATATGAAGGATAAGGAGCTTGATGGAGATGTTAACATTGGGTACGAACCCGGTTTTGAGAATGTGGGAATGGATCTTTTGGCCATGTGAGGGGTGATCCGAGTTTATGTATTCCTGTAGAACTGATGCTAGAGAAAAATACTTCTGGAGTATAGATATATGTTCTACGGAAATTTGTAATCAACTGTATTAGATCTTTGACGTTGCTTATTTTCCATGCCTCATTTTCTTTCCATGATTTGAGGGAAGGAATTATAACTTCAAGCATAGATTCATGGTCAGATATGATTCATATGAAGCGATGAATAGTTGGTTTTTCTACTGAAGTGCCGACATTTTTAGGCTTGATATTGGTTTGTGTCTAGTTTTAGGATTGATGGGTTATGGGCCGCCTTAATATTAATGAGATGTTGGGCCTTATTATAAAAAGTAAGCCCATAGGCCATAAACAGATAAATTAGATTTAGCCTGCTAATAAGCCATTAATAATAATCCTCAGCTCGGTCCATAAATCCTACGTCCAGATCTCTTCGTTTTTTATTATTATTTTTTTTTTTTTAAGAACAATCTGTCTAGGGTTTCGGCTTGAAACCAATATGGGTTATTTTTCAATTCTTGATAATAATTAATCCCATATTTTATTCAGTTTTTTAGTTTTTTTCCTATTTTACATTGCACCAAGATATTAATTTTTTATTGTAAGATATTATTTGACAACACGACAATATTTATTGATCATAATGTAATTATACACACAGTAATTTTTTGTGTGTTGAGAACAAAAGTAATAAAGTATTAACCAAGTGTAAAGTAATCTAAAAAATGAAGTGCAATAAGTGAGTGGTGAGACTTTCAACATTCGGTGGGCCTCTTACACGGGACCATGGGTCATGTCAATTTACTAACCTTACTTTTTTTTTTCAATCAATCAATTATAATAGTTTTTAAGATAATCAATAACAATAATTATTTTATTATGAATATATAGTAATATTATTCCATCTCAACAGTAAATAACAAAATACAATCACTTCAAGAGGAGATCCTAAACTGCGATTGAAATCGAGACCATCAAAATCACAAGAACCCAAAAAGAGGAGCTACAACCCCACAAAAACACACCACCATAAAAAAGAATAAATATTTCATCTCCTTATTTGCGGGGAATCTTAAAATTTTATAAGTTTCAAACACTTGAGTGTTATCCATACTTGTGACATTTACCAACCTTACGTGAACATTGCCAGTTGCCACGTTATGAAACTGCCGCATTTTAAACTATTTTTGTTTCTCGATTGTTTTAGTTGTTGGACAATTGTGTCACTTGTGTATTTTAAAATCTCATTTCAACACCCTATCATTGTGACATAGGAATCATAAAATTTTACTTGGGATTTTCAATGCCCAACCATGTGACGCACGAAATTATAAAATTAAATCAAGCCATTGGAATTCATAAGTTTTAAAACGAAATTAAACAAACACCTTTAAATCTCAATTTATTACCTACTCCCTCGTCATCAGGGTGTATCTATTAGTGAGCCCTAGCTCATTATATATTATAATTATTAAATGTAAAAAAATTTAAAATTAATCTATTACCACCAAATTAATTATACTAGTCCACCTAATTATAAATTAAAATTCATTAATATTCATCCATTTTTGTAGAAATATTAGCAAAACAACTATAGTCCATCCACTTTTAATTAATCTTTTTTATTTTATCTAAAAAAATCAAACATTTTTACTTCAAAAATTTATTTTCACCAAGAGCAGGGAATTAAAGTCTAAGGAAAGTTTGGGATTCTTTTTATTCTTAATTTTATTTTTTCAACACTCGTACTCAATTTTTAAGACCGGTCAAGTAATTTTTTTCATTCTTTTTTAATTTTTTTATACTGGTGTAGATATATTCTCAATTATTGATAAATTTTACGCTGTTTTTTTCGAATATAATTAAATAAATATTAAAAATACTTTTATTTTGCTTAAAATTATTGATCTAAATTTTTCTTTTCTAGCCCACCCCCTTATAAATTCATAAATCCGTCACAGCTCGTCACACTAAAATTTACCCAAACTTTATGACACACATATTATGAAACAAGTATAAGAAATAAAGTGTTGAAGAATAATATGATAAATATATATATTTAGCTAAAAATCAGTCTTTTCCATCCATCAATAGCCATTCTGCTGCTAATCAATATTTGGGCAGTTACCTAAAATAAACTAATTTTTCCCTGCGCAAGAGATGTAACCTCGATCGGATTTAGCGGTGGGATTTAATTAATGCTAAATCCTATAACTCCAGAATATGAAACGTTTCATTTAGCAGTACCACATAAATACCAGAGTAGCTTCATTTTAATTCGTGTCAGAAAAAATGAGGCCGAAGATCTATCTGTTTGGAGACTCGATTACTGAAGGGCCTTCACTGATGGTGGTTGGGGTGCTTCTCTTGCAAATCACTTCACTGCACTGTAAGTTATAATAAACATACATATACTTTGTAATGTGTGTTTGTGTTTTATTTTTATTAATTAGTATGTGGTGTTGTGGTTGAATTAGGCGGATGTAGTTGTGAGAGGGTACAGTGGATACAACACGCGATGGGCTCTAAAGGTGATTGAGAAGGTGTTTCCGGCGGCGGAGAGCGGTGGTGCTCCGATGGCGGTGACGGTGTTCTTCGGCGCGAATGACGCTTCACTCCCCGATAGGTACAGCGCGTTTCAACACGTGCCTCTCGATGAATACAGGCAGAATCTCGTCGCCATTGTTGCCTTTCTCAAGGTAAAAAAATTACAGCCTTTTGTTCTGGCACGTGGCAGGCGCCGCACACGCCTCTACCCACCTACACCTACTCTATTCACACGTGCACACGCTGTCTCATTCAGTCATTTGTGATCTGCTCCTGGGTCATGCTCATTCTCGTCGATATTTTTTAGGTTCACGTATATTTTTTTAATTTTTATCATTTTAGGATATGATGAATACTAAATTTAAATTATGTATGTCAAAATCCTGGGTCCAGATTGAATTTTTCCTATTTTTAAACTCCAAAATATAGAATTTTCAGAATCTTGATTGATACTTATATTATTTTAGGTGGATTCAAAAATTTCCTATTTTAATAATTTAATTTTACCTTCTAGCTAAATAATGGGAATGAGATCACTGTTTCATAATTGTTATTCCATTCCTTGTTGTAATAATAAAAAATATAAACAAAATACCATATTCTGATCATATGTTAAAAATTAAATAGAATGAAACATCAATAAAATAAAAAAAAGTGAAACAGCAAGAATTGATTAAAATATACCTATTATAGGTGATACAGTCGGTACCTTGAGTTCAACCGGTATAAAATATCATCGAGAAAAGTTGCGAGTGGTATAGCCTTCCGGTTATATTTATTTTTTAAATGAATATTACAAATACATGTAGCTAGTTGCATAGGATCCACCACTCATTTTCGTGAATCAACATGATATCTCAATTGTTTAATTTATATTTCTCTCCAAAATCATTAATCTTATGTATGTTTGACTTTTTCAACGCGTTTTACGAAGTGAGTTTTGTATTAGTAATTAAAATGAAATTCAAAACGTATATAAGATTGATGGACCAAGCGTAGTATTTATCAAATTAGTCCTTGTTATTTGAGTACGAGGTTCACTCCTTGTCTCTAATGGAACAAAAGGGAATAAGATGAACTTTGGGAGGTTCGCTCTGTTTTGTTTAATGTGTTCGAGATCACATTCAATTTAAGTATCATATTACGAAATGTGAAATGGAAAACAAGTGAAAGGTTGTTACAGAATTGGAAAATGTTCATTTGGGGAAGATATGATAGAATATAACCGTATATGACTTAATGATTAGGATATGAGAGATTGCTCCCCTATTTATACTAGAATCTCTATCATATAACTTGTGTAGCGACTAATACTGTTCTTCTTGTTCAACTGATACTTTGCTCTTCTTTCTCTTTTAATGTTGACTTGTTTGTGGACTCTCCTTTATACATATAAGTGTGGCATGCATATAGACAAAGTGCAGTGTATATGTATGTGTATATATATATTTGGGGAAGCAATATTTGACATGATTCAATGGCCAGAGATCTTCGGGAAACCCATATTTAATTCAGATATTTTAAAATGACAGTATATTTTAATTTTGCCAAGAGGGCCAACTATGGGCCTTGGAAGGGTGATAACATTTAATTAAGTACGCATAAGAGGCTCAGTTATCGCTATCATTGTTTGCCACTTGGTAATACGTCTTTTTCCAGTTGTCAAAATATGCGAATTAATATATTATAAGTGCCCTGTCATTTTCATCTCTTTTAATAATTAATTTGCATGTGTACACTCTCATCTCATGGACCATGGTTTTCAAGAATGTGGACCGATATTGCCGATTTTACTTTGTATTTCTCTATCTCGTAACATTATTGTTAGATATAAGATATTAATCCATGATGAATTACAACAAACTTGAATATGCTCCCTAATTGGAGCATTTTTAAAACGAGAAACGCGCCCTTTCGTGAATCTTTGAATAACCTATTAATTAAGTTGATACTTTTGATCATATTACTATTAAGTTGTGGTTGAAATTTGATGCGTCGTGGTACTGTACATGAAGAAATTAGTGTACGAATTAATTACTTTTAATTGCTCCATCATCTCAAAATTACCTTTTAGGTCCTTTACTATAGATATTAGATAGATTGTTTTGATATATACAGAAGCAATGGGAATCCACTCGAATCATCCTCATCACGCCTCCTCCAATTGACGAAGCTGCACGAATCCTGTAAATATGTTATTCCAAATTAAATTAATTATTCCAATTTATGTCAAATTTGATCATCATGAATTAATATAGTGCATGTATGTATGCACAGAAACCCCTACATCGACAACCCTTCGGGGCTTCCTGAGAGAACGAACGAGGCTGCAGGCCGCTACGCCAAAGAATGTGTTGCTGTTGCAGCTGAATGTGGGGTTACAGTTATAGATATCTGGGACAAAATGCAGAAGCTACCTAATTGGCAAAATACTTGTTTAAGGTACCTATTTGCTTAAAAGTCTTTAAATTACAATTAATTAATAAAATGGAGATTGTGTTTGTGATGCAGTGATGGTTTGCATCTCACTCCAAATGGCAATAAGGTTGTGTTCGAGGAAGTGATTGTGCGGTTAAGTGATCACAAAATAAGTCCCGACTCTCTACCACCGGATCTCCCGCTTATATGGCAGATCAATCCCAACGATCCCCTCAAGGCTTTTCACAACTTATAAATGAGGAGGAGGCCCTTTTTATTAAACATTATATATACATATATATCCAACTTTATGCTTAATTGGTACGTAGCTTATTAAACATTACAACCGAGGCATGCACGCCCCTATTACTTCTTTTTGTCGCGCTTTTCATGGATTATATATCAGAAGACGCTACCTAGCTGCTGCCTGCGTGCATCTATTATTCTTGTAGTATTCTGTTTCAAGTTGCCACTGAATTAAGAACTATATTATATATTACCATTTTATGAAGCTGACATTGGGTATTCGAAATGATCATGAGTTGATTAGTTTTGTACATAATTGGGCTTTGTTAATTTTAGTCTGCAGTCTGCACAGTTTTGTCTTGGGGTTTCCCCAAAATGCCTGTTTGAGTAGGGACCCCCTGGCCATTTTGGTTGCATAAATAGATCATCAAAAACACCAGTTTTACAAGCGTGATATAATTTGATAATGAGAGCATGTAGTATTTTATAATTTTCCTAGGAAGGCAAAAACTAGTGTGGGAAAGTTTTTAGGTGGAGTCACTCTCCGTACACCCCATGCACTATTCTAAATTGGTGCACTCTAAACCCTAACCCCTAAACATTGAACTATAAATCATATATGAACCATTCAAGCTGGGTGAACCATGAACCACTTGGGCCGAGTGAACCATGAACCACTCGGGTCGGGTTTGGGGTCGGGTCGGGTATTAAAAATAAAAAATAAAACTGAAATTAAAGTTAAAAGAAAATCGAAATTGAAAAAAGAAAAAAAGTTAAAACTAAAAAAATTAGAAATAGAGCTTTTAAAATTAAATTGCACCAATTTTATTGGTGCATGTGGTGCACAGTAGAATTTGTCTTTATGGTGAAGTGGTTCATAAGTTAGCATAATTAAACACTAATTTTTTCTTAAGACTTAAAATTTCATTACTAAATTATGTACTTGGTCTTTTTGGAAACATCAATCTTTTATAAAGGAGAAAGCTAAAATTCTTTACAATTGCAGTAAAATATAAATAACCTTATGAAGTATCAGCATTAGAAGAAAAATATTAAGTAGTTGAGAAATAGAGAAGATGAGTAATAGAGTTCTCCCTTACATTGGGAAGGAAGAGTCTATGTATATATTTCATACTTGTGGGCACCGTTGATTATTGGGGCTTTTGCATGAGCTTGGACCTTTAGCAATGTATTTATTATGGACTTTATCTGAGTTGGATAAGGTCTGTTTTCTTGTATAATTTGGGTCTGAACCAATAATGATTAATTATCCAATATCGGTCGAGGAGCTCATTTCCAAGAGTGACCGACTACTCTCATCAATAACAATATATTAGGCCGCCTACGCCGAATCGCCACAGCCAATATTAACAAAGTTGAGTTATTTATAAAAAAGAATGTGCACTTTAATTGTATGCTTTTTTAGGCAGTTTTGAGTATTTAATAGGGCCTCTAAGTGATTATCCAGCTACAGATTTTTCCCTTGTTCGTTTATACATTATCTATTAAGCATATTTTCAGATCAGGACAACGAACACAGTGGCTAAGTAATGGTTAGTGGAGATGATGCACACCAATATCACCATTACTTTAATATCTGATTAGTCAACCATGTGAGTACTACATATATTTAATTTGCACACGCATTTCCTACTTAGTATTATTAGTATTAATATTTCATTACAATAGACTTCAATTAAACAAAAAATATTTTTTAATGAGAATGAATTAATGAATCAAATCACAAGTTGGCTATTGCGCCTTCCCGGAGATGCGCCTAAGAGTTTCCTGTTTTGCAATTTGAAAATTACCTTAATTTTTTCATTTTTATCTTGGCATGTGAGTATATATATTATCCCCGCAGAGCAAGAAAGTGATCCGATTTGCTATGAGATGAAATTTTTAAGAGCAATTATATTTTGGTGGACGATATCAAAAAGCATGTTTAATATCTATGCATAATAAGCTGCAGCTAAAACCAATATTCAATCCTTCTCCACCATGATTATCCTAATACGTCAAAGAATTACTTTTTTTAACTAATAAAAAGCAGCTATATGAAAGTTGAGGTTGAATTTTTATGAAATTGACAAAGTTCACAAAAATAACACTGAACATTAAAAAAGAAAAGGTGCAAACTGCAAACAAGTGCATTGAGTTGGGAAAGATGTATTAGTATTACATGCACCATCCTGATAAAAAAGAAAAAGTATTACATGCATCATTAACTAATAGCAACTCGAAATCTGGACAAGCAGCATAAAAAAGATGTAATGCGCTCAAGAATTACATTCCGAAAGAAACCACCGTGATTGTTTTGAGATCACAAGTGTTTAAGATGATGGTATCCATCGGGGCCTCCGGGGCTTACTCTGACTGGCCAATAATTCTTACTTTGATTCATCTTCTCGAACTGAACCTCCAACGCGCGTCTGGCCACTGTTATAGGCTTCACAGGGCGAGCTACGATCACTACACATGTAAAAAGGAGCAGCAAAACTATTAGCAACATGGAATACTTCATGTTAGTCATTATCAATTGTGTTCAAGATAAGTAGACAAGAGGTCATATATATAGCTTCTCAATCTGATCTGTCATATGATGTCTTAATCTAGCCTTTGCTTTTATATTGAAGCATTATCTATACTGATTCCTTAGTTCAACCACCTCATTTTGGGAAAAAGACAAATTAAAGCACAAGTGTAATTTCAAGAAACTTTGTCAGCAATTCACCAAGCCTGATGGTGGATGACTTGAACCAGCCAAAATCACAGCAAAGTATGATCATTTTTCCAATAGATGCTGATGCAGAAACAGAAACTTATTGGACAGAAAGACATCAGATTTCATCTCAAAATCCACACTGCTTTTCACCTAAGTAAAAAAGAAATATAAATATAAATAGAAGCATACTTGCATGAGACGGTCTCACAAAGGAGAGGACGGGGCATAAGTTGGACATTGACGTTTTAACACTTTGAGAGGAATGAGTGTCATTTGTGCTAAGTTATTCACAGTCTCATATGAGTTTTTGTCATATAAATATACAACACATCAGCAAACCTGAATTGTATTAACATCAGCTATAAAGTTTCGGATAAGGACCAATGCACCTTTATACTCGTTTATCCTCTAAACCCAATTTAATATATCAGTTTATAATCCATTCTAACAATCAAACACAAAAATGAAATGAGCTCACAATGAAACTACACCTCAATTTCCAAGTCGAAGCAAAACTATAAATTGCTTATTAGCATCATTTTGGCCACTAGTACAGTATTTTATAGTTTATACTTTTTTTTTTTGATCGGACAAAGTTAGATGTTAGTTGTTAGTAATTAGTACACCAAGCACCCAAATACTCCACGAAATCGTCAATCCACCTTATAACTCCCATAACTCCAAGTTTGTTCCCAGAGAGAATCGAATTGTCAATCCACCTTATAACTCCCATAGCTCCAAATTCGTTCTCATAGGAAATCAAACCTGGGTCTCCCACTCAAATGAGGAGCCCAGTGGTCAGGTAGGCCTTACCACCTGGTTTTTTATAGTTTATACTATCATCTTCTTTTCTTTTTTTATGGATTATACTATCATCTTTTGCTATGCAGTTGGATTGAATAGATCCCAACACCTGCTTTAGAGCTCATGAAGTGGCGATTACATCATATTCTGAATGTCTAATTGTTTAATTAAGCACTGAGCTTTTGTTGAGTCATGATAAACATCAGCATACAACGTTTTTCAGCCGCCTACCCCATTTTACATTCTTTAATTCTTATATTCCCCTGCTTTCACTTTCATTAATTGAGTCAACTCCAACTTCAGGATCAGATTCAATGTCTCAAGAAATTTACAAATAATAAATTGAAATCTATAGATCTAATGACACATTCCATAAAAAACATTAACGAATGCTAACAAGCAGTTAGCCGCTAATATATGAACTTACTAAAAAAAATCAAAACACAACCAAATATTATCCAAAGAGAATATCAAGTTCCCAATTACTTTACCCTATCTATAGTGCTTTCTTAACGTTGCAGCAGCAGCTGAATTCCTCGATTTCGCAGTCTCAGCTTTCTTAAATCTGATTTTTTCAATTTGATAAACCAAAATTGCGAGAAAGAAGAGAGAATGGGCGTCAACAAATGAGCTTTCCTGGTAGAGATTAGTTATGTCCTCCAACGGCGACCTGGATTTTGCCTTGTGTGAAGGAAGCTTTGAAATTGCAACAACTGGCTTTGCTGATGAAATTGGGATGTTCTCTTTGTCGCCATTGTTTTCACAATGAGAGTGGAATGCCATTTTATTTTATGAATGAGATAATGAACTATGAAGGGTAGGGAAGCATATGTAGTTGAGAATGTAGGTGGGAAACGATCTGAATTTGGATTTTGGAGGTTGAAAATGTATTTGGAAATTTTTTAGTTTGAATTTGGAAAAGTGGTTTTTGTTTCTGTTAAAATTTGCAGTTTTGGAAGATCCCTCCAATTTACAAAACGCGCGCTGGTTTCCTTCTTTCAAATTGAGACACGTCAGCGTTTCGTATTCTTTGAAGCGGTAGTATGATGCGTAGGGTCTTGTTTGTTCCATTTCATTTTGTTCAAAATTTGGACTTTGTATTTTTAACTGTTTAAAGTTTATTCTTAAAATTTTTATGGGCATTTTTACTGTCAGAAAAAACTTCGTCACTTCTAACGTTAAGAAATCAATAAAAAATCGTCATTTACCTTGATCATTAGCGATTTAGTTTCGCACTAAGATAAAATAATTTATTTTTTAAAAAAAATATATAAATTAGCCAAATGTCCTTATATTAAATTTTTTTAGAAAAAAAAATACAAATCTACGAACTTAATCCTCAATACCTTTTTCCATCTTCACCTTATGAACACTATTTTCTTTTTGTTCCTTCTTCAAATCAAATGAAAAACCCAGCTACTCATGAATATATTATTAAAAAGAGATATTGTGTTAATTTCATGGTTGAGATTTCAAAACAATGTCCAGAAATTGAACAGCAAATTACTTGATCTCTAGGGCACGACTAAAGCAATCAATGGCGTCAGCATAATCTCCTCCTTGCAGGCTTTAGCTTCACGACCCATCAACTAATCAACATACTCCAACGACTTCTCTTGTTTTGTTTCATAAATTATGTTGAATTGTGTTTTTTTATAAGAATTTATGTTGAAATATTGTTCAAAAAGTACGAAAAAAGAAAAGAAAATAAAAATATATATAAGTAATGATAGGACTATAGCATTGATGTTGCTGCTACGATTGTCACAACATGAACCCCTTTTCCATTTTCAGAATTTCTCAACACATTTCACAAAAATTAATTTCAATTTCACCCCTTTATAAAATGCCTAATTTACTCTTTCTATCCTCCAAATTATCAAACCTAATGGATAAGACAATAAAAGACCAATTACAGGCGGTGAAGAAGAGCGGCCGGTGGTTACGGCGAGAATGTGTTTTGATGCATTAATAGGGCTGAATTAATCATAATTTCTTGTTTATATTTATAATTTTAATATGTTTAAAAATATTTAATTTAAAAATAAAAATTGAATTTTATAATTAATGAACTTTTTTAAGTATAAGGGTAATCTGATCATTTTATATTTTTTTAATTATTATTTAAACTTTTTAGTAACATGATTGCGTAAAGCAAAGTGCAAACGTACTAATGTGAAGTGCAATCATATAAAATGAATCTTAATCATTGGATCAAAAATGACAAAAACTTGTATGCAATATTGCATACTAGTGTTATGTGCAATTGCGTTTTTTTTTCTCGCGGGTCAAAAGAAACGGGTTAGGGCAGATTGAGTTTTCTTCATCTTCACGCCGCTCAGCACTGGATCTATCAAATTTATTATTCTTCCTCTTCTCTTCAGATTGCTGATGGATCTCACAGGTTCCTCTTCCTCGTTCGTGCCCTAATTTCTTGTCCAATTTAATTTTCTTCAATTCGGCTCCGATTATTGGATAAAATTGGGTTGTTTCAATTTGAATTTTTGGTGTGGATTCATGCGAGAAGAAGAGAGAATATGTGTTTGGTGTTTGGATTACACCTCAACACAAAGTGTGTCTTTGAAATTCAAATCCTTTTGCACTCTTTTCACGTTGTTTCAGAATCAGTAATTTTAGATCGATAATATTTTTCGCGTTTGTACTGGTTTTGTTCATGCAGTAACACTCTTTTGTTCATAGGGTAACACTCTTTTGTTCATGTAGTAACACATGAAGTTGTTATGTAAATCTGTAATTTTGGACTGAGAATTTCTTTTCCGTTTGTTCTGGTTTTGTTTATGCGTTTGTCTTGTTTTTTTGTTCATGTAGTAACACTCTTTTTGCTCATAGGGTAACACTCTTTTTGTTCATGTAGTAACACATCAAGTTGTTATGTAAATCTGTAATTTTGAACTGGGGATTTCTTTTCGCGTTTGTTTTGGTTTTGTTTATGTGGTAACACGTTTTTCTTCATATGGTAACATTTTTTATTCATGTAGTAACACATGTTTTTTTAGTAATATGTAACACTGTTCATATATCGTCGTAATACTACGTGAATACTCATGTGTTACCATATGAACAATAATGTGTTACCTTGTGACCCATGTTACCTTATGAATATTTATGTGTTACGATATATTATATTAAGTGTTATGTAAGATATTAAGTTTTGCGACCAAATTCATTAGCAACAAATTTGAACCACTAGACTACAACACATATTTGATAAAAATATCCTTCTATAAATACATATGCGTCTGCGCCAACTCGAACTCCACCGCCCGCGCCTCCTCGACCATACGACCCCAAAAAAATTTAAGCAACTTTTGTCTTATTTATGTTGTATTGCACATAACATTAATGTGCAATATTTCACACAAGACTTCCTCAAAATCTAATGGTAATCAAAGAATTTTTAAAAGTCAGGAAGGGTGAAGTTTTTTCTGACAGTAAAAAAACTCAACTTTTATTTATAAATTGAGTCCTCTTTACTTTTTTACTTGCTAATTGAGTCCGTACTAATTGAGTTTTTTTACTTTTTGTGCTTTCATTATTATTTTTTATTGTGATTTGTTTTGAAATAGATAATTCTATCGCATTGAAGTTGAGATGCAGAATAAACGAAACATTATATATGTAAAATTCGTATCATTTGACATTTATCAATTTCATCCGAAATATATTCTAGTCAAGGCTAAATCTCAATTGCTATTGTCACATTCCAATTTTTCATAGGCTTTTGAATGTTAATTTAAATAAAAATATGCAGCGGAAGTAAATACTAAAACATGAAATATTTTGTACTTTATACTGAATCACTTAAAATTTTATTTATCTCAAATAAAATTTAATACAATAACAGAGATGTCACTCTATTTTAAATAAAAATAATTTGAATATTAAAAGCTAATATTTTGTATGTAAAATAACATGAATCAATTTTTTAAATGAAATCAATGATTAACCACTTGAGGCGATCCACCTTTCCCTCCACCACACTCCTTCTTAATCTGAAAAATGTTAATGAGATTGGGGTGAGCAAAACCACTAGCTCAGTGAGGTTCCCTTTGTCACAGTTAAACATAACACGTAAATAAAATCATCAACTCACATAACATGCATACTTGCTATATACTTGTTCCATGGCTATATCATGGATGCGCTGGCTATACCAAAGATACACTGGCTATACCAGAGATGCACTGGCTAAACCAGAGATGCGTGGTTTCCCACGAATAAACATGAGTCAACGAGTGATTTGAAAAGTCACAACATACGTTAACGAAAATCATAATATACGATGCAACAAGTAACAATTTAAATCCACATGAACATTTAAAAGTGACAAATCATACCAATCAATTATGAGAAGAAAAAAACCCCACCTCGAATTAATGTCGTGGATGCAAAATATGCAATGAAATAACTTTACTCCTTGTCACCTAAAATAATTAAATAATAAATATTGAATCTATTAATATTAATAATCAAATTTTATAGAAAAACTTTTGTCGAACGAAATTTGGAAACTTCAACAAGCTTGGGCGGATTTGATTTGGTTAGAAACATGAAACATGGTCCGTATGCCTCTTAGAAAAAGAAGGGAAACATTACTTTTCAAAATCAATTGAGGAATTGAAAATCGTTTGGGTTCATGGAATAAATTTGATAAATATAGTTACTGGTTTATTTCGGAAATCGACGTCAAAATAAAAATTTAGGAACATCTGAGAAAATAGGTCATGAGCTTTTATCAAATTATTAGGCTAATTTAAAAAATCGAGATTGAATAAAATTAAAAGGTTAAGAGAGAAATTAATACTTCTTGGCTAAAAAGATTACAGGAGACTCACACTGCTTTTTAATCCAGAAAACTCAACTAGGTTTTACGGTGAAAAATATTTTCTATGTGTTTTAATTTCACAAAAGAAGGCCTTTATGTCACGACCCACTCTCAGATAACCAAATAAATAATATGTTCAAAATAAACTTACGAGAAATGACTTGTGACTTTTTATTTTTTTTTTATTAAATAGTTAATGAGAATGATAAATCTTTTGAACACTTAAAAACTTGATAAGAATGACTCATAATATACAAAACTATATATATATATAATATATACTACAATTGAACACAATTAATTACAAGTCATCATCCATGATACAACTCTCGAGAATCCAGTACTCCAACCACTACCAGTGTAAGTTGACAAAATTACCTACAATGCATAAACTATGTGAGATATATAAATCTCAATAAGCAGAAATTATGCATGATGTTGTGAATCTTTGAAAATTCTCTCCATGCACTCTCTTTTGAAATCACCAATCTATTTATGAAACACTCATTAGGGCCCCTGACACACTGTTATACATCAGAATGAGCTCAACATCCACATAATCAAATGGTCAATATAAATATCACATAAGTATGATCCGGACGTGAGGCCCATCCTCTTGTGGCCCAACAGGGGTTCTCCTCGCACATACGCCCCCTATGTCCACCAAGAAGTCATCCCACCACGCCGAATCATAATGGTGCATCTGAGGATCCACCCTCTAACGGCCCAGTGAGGTCCATCACCAAACTAGACCCCCTGTCCGCTTAAGAAGTCCTCTCACTGAACACCCACACAACATATCACAAATACTCGATAAGGGTTCTCCTCGCACGTACGCCCCTTGTGTTTCCAATGTATAACCAGTGGCCAACACACACATCATCTGCTCAAATATCTTCTCATGATAATACATGTTATGTTCGATGCAAATGCAACACATCATATCCCACAAGATTCACATAACGCCGAACTCACAAGTTTGATTCATATAAAATACCGAGCTCACAAGCTCATTTCACAATAATCACTAAATATCAACCAATCTCACATTAATTCATGTAAAATTCATATATTGTCAATTATACACAAACTAATCACATAATAATATATTTATGCATTATAGTTGCAAATAAATTTCTACTTACCTGAAATACGAGAAGGGTCTATACCTCTAAATCCTATTTCTTTTTTTTTTCTCGAATTTATCTCCCTCCCCTCCCCTGTGCGTGTTTTTCTTCCTTGATATATCAAAACTTAGGATATATGTAAACATTCTCAAGAAACCGCAGCCTTTAATTAGCTTCCAAAGTAAGCTTCTTCTTATTTTTATTCATTTATTATTATTATTATTATTATTATTATTATTATTATTATTTAATATTAAGTCTAGATGATTCCATGATGCACACGTACATCACACATAAATATATATGGGCTTAGGAAATCAAGTTTCCTCCTTAGTATTCATTTACTTAAAAAAAATAGTGGTAGGCAACACACACATATATAACCCTCACGTCATATACATATACTAACGTATATATTATATATATTAATATATTTTCTTTTTAATTATTAAATTACTCATCAAAATATTTATATTTAATTTGTACCCCAATCAAGTAATTTAATAAGCACTCAAATATGACTAGAGTCTTAATAAATTATACTAGGATTTATTCACAATTAATAATATACTTTTACTTTAATTACTATATCTATTAAGCTATTAACTAATAAATGAATTGTGAGAAATCGGGGTATCACACTTTATTTATAGGGAAGAAAATATATTTTATAGTGGAATTGAGATTTTATGAAAATCTTGAGATTTGATTCTTGTAGATAGAAATAAAACTTGAAAGATACTTTTTATAAAATCTAACCTTATAAATAAATAAATATGGAATAACACGCAATGTCGAGGATGTAGATCTTGACCGACAATAATCAACATTTGAAATTGTGTCCGCGGTCGTCAGTCTTTTGTCAAAGACGGACCTATTACCCGTTGTACTAATATATTTTTTTTAATTGTTTTTTAAACTATATTTTATTATTTATTACTTTGCCATTTTATAAATAAAGTAAAAAAATTAAAAATACAAATAATATTTTAAATTATTGTATATATGCACGTATATTATAAGTCCAATAAATCAATTTCCCATTATATTACAAATCTAATAAATCAATTTTCATTTGTTTTTTTTTTTTTTAAAGGAAAAATCAAAGAAGACATGGTTGGAAGAAGAGAAAAAAGAAACGTAGTCTCAGTGGCAGCCGCCGGAAAAGGAACGCAACATCCTATTGGAGAAAAAATCAGCTTATCTTCACTCGAATCTTTGTGAAATAGGAAATTCTTCCCGTACATGTAGTATTCCTTCTTCATTTTATGACCTAATTTTCTGTTTAAATTATGATTAGTTTGAAATTAGTATTGAGAGGCCAATGGTGGTGGCATGGGAGAATGGGGAAGAAGATGACAATAGTTTGCAGGAAAGAATAAATTTTTTAATTAAACCCTAGATAATTAATGATTTTAATGATTTTAAATTATGTTATTTTTTTAATTGTAAAATAAGTAAGGATAAATTTGTAAATTTATAATAATAGTTTTTAAATTATTAATTTTATTATAATAATGTGATAAGACGATATAATCTGATGGTAAGATAACGAAAAAACGCGATGATTAAGACGATAACTTAAGACAATGTGTAGTTATGTAATTTATTTTAAGCGCTTTAGATTTTTTAGATTTGATGGCTCAGTTGGTTAGAGCGTGGCTCTTATGAGCCGAAGATCGCGGGTTCGAACCCCGCCGGGACCAAATTTGATTATATTTTTGCTTAACGCCGTGGGCTGCCTGCCCAACCAGCCCACTTATATCTTTGCTTAACGCCGTAGGCTGCCTGCCCGACCAGCCCACATTACACAGCCCACCCAGTTCATAACCCCAGGCCAAGCCCAATCATTAGTAGCCCCGGTCCATTTTTTTGCTTAATATAATAGTGAGTTTAGAACACTGGACATAATTAAATTACTCATGGCATATTGTCATGGAGTACATGATTGTTGGCAATGCAATAGTGTTTGTGTGATCTTTCACTCTCCTGGTTTTGATAAATTCACTTTTTAGTAAATAATGTTTAATTTTATTTGATCATTTCCTAAAAAGGAAATAAAGCAATTTTCAATAATATTTAATACTATTATTTTTCTCCACCAAACCCACTTTATACCATTTAATAATATTATCTCCTACTTTTTTTTAATTTTTATGTTTAAAGTAACCGGATAGTAAAAAATTGAACGGAGGGAATACTTTATTTCACGTACAACGAACATTGCACCTAAATATTCCACGTTAAAACCTACAGCTTTCTTCGTCTTATTAGTAATGATCTTTTCACATATAAATATTAATATTATCTTTTCACAAATAATTGCTCTCACCAACCTTAGTGATGATTAGGGATTAATTTTCAATGTATATATTTTAAAGCATTATGTTCGAATATATTAAATTTATAAATTATTTAAGATTATATAATAGAAATGTTTAATTTACTCTGTATCTATAGAAATATTATTTATGCATATTTTGTTTAGAAAGTTTTTATTAAATTAGGATAGATTCTTTTTTATCAATTAACGCAATTTCTTTGTCGTCTGATTAAATCGTCCTAATGTGCAACTCAAACGCAAAATTTGCGAAATGTTGACGGTCTGCTAATCACCTCAATACTTTTGTGGGAATGAATGGGAGTGTTGTATTCTATGTCCCTACACACAGCTCAGGAAGATACATAAGAATTTAAATCGGGGTTCCAGCTGTTCCAAAATTGGTAGCTGCAATTTGGATAAGCTAAAATCCGAACTTTTTTTAGCAATGATAAATTCACAAACTAGTTACAATTTAATTATTGGAAAGTGGAAATATTGAAAATCCAATCAGTTGTCACAGGGACGGACCCAAGAATTTCACTGAGGGGGCCCAATTTATAACATAGCGTGGCTAAATGTACTTTCGATTTTTTTATATATTTTCGATAATTATTTGGACTAAATATATTTATATTAACGGAGTCGAATACATTTATATGTATATTTAAAATGTGAATTATACATATTTCTTTCTCTATTTCGTTAACCCTTTTTCACCTAAAGATCAACATTTTATTTATAGAGTGTTTATTTTTACAATTATTAGTAATAGTGGTGTACGGTAAACATGATATACATAATACTTTGTCTAAAGTAGACAAATACTCGTATGAGACAATTTTATACATGAGATAAGATACAATCTAACACAAATAACATCCATCATTTCAAAATATTAAAGCGTTAATACACAATTTATGCTCCGTATTACTATAAGACCGTCTCACACAGATGTATCTTAATTATAAATATATATATATAAAAACTTCAAGTGGGGTCAGGGGGGCCCAGTGACCCCCTTGGCCCCAACGTGTGTCCGTCCTTAGTTGTCACCTTATGATACACGTAAACATTAATATCATATGAGTCGGTCTCATTTGCATCAGGTGCATTGTGCACTGCATGATGTATTTTATAACCATGCAACTTATTGCACTGAAATATGCATATTAATAATAACACAGTTTAGTGTAAACAAGTTGCATATTTCAATGCAATAAGTTGTTGTATAGTTTTAAAATATATTAGGGATGCACCGTGCCGCGGATGCATATAAAATTTTGTCATATTATATATATGAATTTTCGTTTGAATTTTTAATTTTTATTTATTGTTCCGTATAATACATGTATATTGAGTTTAAGTGGCAATATTGTTGTGGTGGATTTGTGCTACATTAAGCTCCTATGCCCTCTACGTTTCTAAAATTTGTTTTATAAAATTATTTAATCTCTTATATATTTGTATTTTATTTTAATATAAATGTGTATATTCAAAATGAAAGGAAAAATTTATGTGAGACAATCTCATGCAAAATTTTATTTTTATTTATATAAATTTTACTTTGTTTTAAAATATGATTTGAATAGAAGTATTAATCCCACAAATCATATATCGCATATAGAGCTGACAATTCGGGCCGCCCGGCCCAGCCCGGCCCATCGGGCCAATTGATGTTCTTGGGATGGGTCGGGCCGGCCCAAATTCTCATTGGGCCTATAAAAGTATAGCCCAGCCCAGCCTTACATGGGCTAGCGGGCCAACGGGACAGGCCGACCCAATGTCCAAATTTTTATTTTTTTATTAAAATAAATATACATGAATTAAATTTAATTTTTTTGAAGACAAAAATTAACATAAAAAAATTATTATAGACATTTGAAGTCTCTGATAATATCATAATATAAGAAATCGAGGACAAGTGAATATTTTTCTCATGCACAAGGATTATGTTGAATCAAAACACATAATTTAAAAATAAATTTTCAAATGCTTCATATTACTAATCTATATTTAAACATATAAATTTAAAAATTATTATCCAATTAGATCAAATCCTTCAACAAGAACATAATTTTATAAAATACATAGTCTAGTTCTTAGTAAAAAAAATAAATTATTTATTTAAAAAATTAGGATGTCGGGCCAATCGGGCCGCCCATTAGCCCACAGGCCAAATTGACCCGTGCCCATTATGCCCACGGGCCACATGGGTCGGGCCAAATAGGCCCAGGTTTTTTTAGGCCTATAATTTTACAGCCCAGCCCATACTTACTTTCGGGTTGGCTGGGCCGGCCCATCGGGCTGGGCTCAATTTGCCGGCTCTAATCGCATATGTGATGATAGTTCACATCTCATTTAAGTTTTTATCGAAATGAAATATATTGTTATTAAAATTGTAAATTGATTGAATAATTTTATATCAAATTTGATCATATGCCCGCAGGTGGTCACAAACTTATATGTCAACCGCTTATGTGGCGCGCCACATATGCAAGGTTCCCACCATCATTTAATTAGTGTCTTTAATTAATTAAATCTTTTCATTTATATATATTCCATACTTTACTCAATTTCATTAATTATATTAAAAAAAAATTACCCGACCTGGACTCAACCCGGCCCGAGTGGTTCGTGGTTCACCCGGCCCGAATGGTTCATGGTTTAGGGTTCATAGTTCAGGGTTTAGGTTTATATATAAAAAAAAAATTACGCGACCCGCACCCAACCCGACCCGACCCAAACCCAAACCCGGCCCGAATGGTTCATGGTTTATGGTGCATGGTTTAGGGTTCAGATTTATATAATTAATGAGAAGATTGAATTAATTAAAAAAATTAATTAAATGATGGTGGGATCTTGCATATGTGGCGCGCCACATAAGCGGCGGACATATAAGTTTGTGCCCACCTGCGGACATATGATCAAATTCGAATTTTATATTAGTATTAGGATGTACTTTAAATATAAGACAAATCCTTCTTTGCATAATTTGTACCAATTCAGAATGAGTGAGTCTCATGTGCACTCGGGTACACCGTGCACTCATAATGCATTTTAGAAGTATGCAATTATATAAAATAGAAGCGTGCAAAAATTCCAAATAGAAACACACAACTATGTTCCCATTTTAATAGTTGTACTTTTCTGTGCAAATAAGTCACACTTTTCAGCATAACAAATTACAATTTCTAAAATGCACTATGAGTGCACGGTGCATCCAGATGCATACAAGACCTAGCCATTCAGAATTGGTGCAATATTTTTTTTTAAAAAAAAATTCAGTTTTTTTTCAGTTTTTTTTTACCCGACCCAAACTTGTCCCGACTGGTTCATGGCTCACCCGACTCGAATGAGTTTATAATTTTTTTATTATTTTTTATTTTTTATTTATAGTTTTTTCAATTTTTTTATTACCCAGTCCGGATCCAACCCGACCTGAGCCCCGACCAAGTGGTTCATGATTCGTCCGACCCGAATGATTAATGGTTTATGATTTAGAGTTCATGGTTTAGAGTTTAAATTTAGAGTTCATGATTCATTTAAATTAAAATTGAATTCAATTTCACCAAACATCACTTTAAATATAAATTTGAAAACAAATGCCAAAAACAGAACAAATATAGACAAAAACACCTTTATTATAATAGAAAATTAACAAGAATCGTTGAAAGAATAAACTCACAAACACCGAACACGTTTTCACTCAAAAGAAAAATTATTAAAAAACAATAACCATAGTCTAGGATGGGCCATGGCAATGATAGAAGGATAATCTCGGTTGGTTGTGTGTCACTATACCCGTATATTTGATTATTTTCTTGGATAAAACGACGACATTGATGCGGGCTAGAGCCATACATGTTCAAAAAAAATCGGAACCGCCGGTTCCACAGTTTCACGGTTCCGATTTCGGAATTGAACCGAAACCGTAAGATACACGGTTCGATTTCGATTCCATCATTTCTGGAACCGCAAACCGCCGATTCCGGTTCGAACCGCCAATTTTTTTTTTTTTTGTATTTTGTATTTTATAATAGTTCATTCAATTATTTCTAAGTGCATTTCTTAGAATGTTAGAATTCAAGATACTTAGTTCATACTTAATATTGCAACAATTCAATTAATTCAAAATTATTGTTAGTTGATTTAATTTATTCAAGTTTTCATCTTCATTTTTTCATTGTTTTCAATAGTCAAATAGTCAATACTTAATAGTCAAGTCAAGAGACTAAGATTCTAAGTTATTTCTTTTTGTTTTTTAGTTTTTGTTTTTTAGTTATTGTTTTTTACTTTTTATTTTTTATTCTTATTCTTTATCATCCTTCTATAAATTCCCACACATCAAACTCAAAAACTCATACAATTTCCTTAAGCAAAAAATGGCTTATTCTTCATCAACAATAACTTCCGATGAAAACACTCCACCACCACCACCAACACCTACTAATATTCTGATCCCACAACATATTCTTCAATCTTCTCTATTTACGGTTCACTATAGAATCAATTCAAATATGTCAAATGACTATGGGGTAAATCCTAACGAAATAAAAACTTCATTCATCAGAATCATCAGAACAAAGTTTATCATTTTCGTCGTGGAGGAGGATATGGAGCTTTGGTTAAACATATACAATCAAAGCATCCGAGACATGAGTCAATTTGACATGGAAAATTGGAAATTGTCCAAATGGTGATGAAATTTAATTCTACTAGACTAGTCTTACTAATTTACGTTTGTTGCTTGCATTTTGGTATTGTACTAATGTTATTGTTATGTTTTAACTTTTAATTATTGTAATGTAATCTTTAATTTAAATTTTCATATTAACAATAATACAATAATTAAATTTCTCATTTACATTCCTTTAAATTTTAGATCCAAAAAATCAAGAAAAAAAAAAAAATCGAACGGAAAGGCGGGTTCAAGCCCAACCGAAACCGCTTGATGGCGGTTTTGTTCCGGTTCCACCTCCGGAAATTTTGGAACCGCCGGTTCGGAATCGGAACCGGCGGTTCCGGAACCGTGAGCATATACAGCTAGAGGTGTCGGTTAAACTCTTTGATTGAGGGAAGAAATTATTTTTTCACAAATAATTGGAATCTAAAAGAGGCAAGCCGTGGGTTTTCTTATTTCTTGAAATTGTATAGACAGATTAATTGTTCAACTCGTTTTTGAGGTGAGAAGCAGCTGGGCCATGGCAAATATCGTCAAAGCTACTCACTTTTTGTTCTCTCTACCTTCCATTTCAAGTCTGTACATATATGCTTTTGCGTTTCTTCTGTTTCACTCAAATTTTCTCTCTCCCACTTCAATTTCCATCAATAAATCTCTGCTTGGAGAAACCCTTTTGGTGAAAGGGAAAAGTCTGGAGGCCACTTCTTTCTTTGGTATGTGAGGATTCTCGAATTGCCACATTGTTTTTTCTTGCTTATTTGTTCCTTTCAATCACTGTTTTTGATGTACCTCATGTGATTCTTAAGTGGTGGCATAATGCGTTTATTCTGTTTCTAACTAATCTTAAAAGGAACGGGGTGTATCTTTTATGTGAATCTGGGGGGATCTAAATTAGTCTACATCACTGGAGTTTACTTTCTGTATGAATTTAGTTGTGAAATTGGATCAAGAATTGATCTTTCTAGTTTCATGATTGTGTTACATCCTCACAAGAAAGCAATGTGTGATCTGGGAATTTTCTTGATCAGTTGAACTCTTTGTTTTCATATGGATCTGTAAAATCCCTGTTTCATTAGTTTGGCAAGTTTACCATCTTTTGATACCCGTATAATTGTGGAAATCTTGATTCAGTAGTATCATTTAGTTGATGATATTTCTCTTTTCTTTGGTGTTTTTGGGAGATGGGTGATGAAGCAATTAAATGACAGTTGAAAACCATCCTATAAATCCGATTTTCAGATGAAAAAAATGTTAAAGACTTTTTTCTTTATTGAAGTTTATAATGCTTTCCTTTTTATTTTTTGTTTGGCATCTCACTGCCAGAAAATACATTGAATTCCTGAGTCATGGAATGGAACAATCAGATTCATATAATACCAAAATCTGCTGACATTGGTGTATTTCTTTTGTGTTTTATCTATTACTAAGTTCATCAACTAACAGAAACATTAAATGTAGGGACTTTTTAAGATATATATACTTGATGTGAGCAAATATAAATCAGTATTTTCATTTACTGGATGCATTGTATGTGGTTGATGTTATATATGATATTTGCAGGGTCTTTCAGTTGCCCGTATTAAGCATTGAGTATGGGTTCAGGAGTTTGGTTTAAGAATATAATCAGCAAAACGAAAGTCAAAGGAGACAGATCCCAGAAATTGAAGGTTTGAAGCTTAGATACTCAACTGTGTGCTGTTTCAAAATTTTCTTTCTATTTATTTCTTTCGAACTGAAGTAAGCTTTGAGAACTTGAAAAGTGCATGATATCTTGATATGTGTAAGAATTTTTAAAATGCTACTATTTTGAATAATGAAGAATTTTTAGATTATTAGTAATCCACCTGCATTTCTGAAATGCAAGTTATTGTTGTTATTGCTAACAGAGATATTCAGCACCTGGAAGCATAAATGGCTGCAAAGAGGAGCTCGGCTCTGTTCTAGCCAAAGGTGCTTCTGTTGATAATCAGGGCAGTCTTGTTCTTTCTGTGGAAGATGCTGCTGCTACTCAAATTCAGACTGCTTATCGAGCACATGTGGTATATAAATCTCATCACATTTCCTTTGTGTTTCCCTTTAAAACAGAAAATGAAATGATTTTCTTTACTAAATTCCAAGGTCCAAACTTGAGTATACTTGTGCTTATGATATAGGCTAGGAAAGCTTTTCGTAGAATCAGAGGATTGGTAAGGTTAAAGAATCTGGTGCAGCATGATTCTGTTAAGAAACAAGCCTCAACTACATTGAATTATCTGCACACATGGACAAGGACTCAGCCCCAGATTAGAGCCCGTCGGGCTAATATGGTTACCGAAGACCAGCTTAGACAGAAGAAACTGGAGAGCCAAATGAAGCTAGAAGCAAAGATTCATGACCTTGAGGTAATATTAACTGATTGGTGAAATAGCTACAATCTGCTCAAAATATATATAAATCATTCGAAACTATACATAAAACAAGACAATCAAAATTCCTCCATTTAACTGAAATGTGTAATAGGTGGTGTGGAATAATGGTGCTGAGACAATGGGAGAAGCTCTTGCAAAAAATACATCAGAGAGAAGAAGCAGCAGTGAGACGGGAGCGAGCTATGGCGTATACCTCTTCTCATCAGGTGCTTTAAATAATACAATCCATTTAAATAATTACTTTGTTTTCATTTTAATATCAGATTAAAAAAAAATAAGAAAATGGTTGCAGTGGAGGGCCAACTCCAGCCCGAATTTCGGATCAGGGAACCAGGAACTTAGTAAAGCAAATTGGGGTTGGAGCTGGATGGATCGTTGGATTGCTGCTCGCCCTTGGGAAAGTCGAGTTGCAGCTCTTGAGAGCCCCAAAAAATCACTCTCCCCCCCCCCAAAAAAAAGATAGCAAAAAAACAGTATTTCTCCTACAACTAAAGCACCGAATAAAGTTAAGTTAATATCTCCTAATGGAAAGTCTCCCAGAAATGCTCGTAAACTATCTTATGGAGCAGCTGTCAAGAAAGTGAACCCCAAAGGTGAAGAGGAGAAGAAAACTAAGAGTGAAAAGGTAGAATGCACTTAAGTTCAGATAATACGTACGTTGTTGAGAAAGGTTTGAGATAGGTTTGTCAAAATGCAATCTTGAAGAAGAACGAATCAGATTATCTGAAACCAACCTGCGGGTGAAGCGGTGCTCTCTTTTCCTTCTTTTATTTATTGTAAATTTTAAAAATTGTTGTGTAATTATTCTTATTATGTATTGCATGTGGAGATGGGCGTTGGTTCTTATTATGTTGTGTAATTATTCCTTCTTTTATTTACTTAAAGTACCAATGACTGGATATCATGTTGTGTAATTATTCTTATTATTATGTGTTATATACACGGGCTTTCTGTGAATTGAAGTTTTACTGGTTCACTTTTTTTTTTTTTTTCTGGTTCATCTTTAGCTCATTTAGGATTCGATATGCACTTTTATATTTGCCATATTATGATATAATTTCATCAAGCTTAGCATATGCATGAAAAGCTGCTAATTTTACAGTATATAAATCATTCATAAGTTAAAAAAATGAGCAAGAATCCATTCTCCTTTCGTGCCAATTTGGTTAACGATGATTCAAGTTTTTCATGGTAGTGTTTGTGTACCATGTGAAATAGATGAAACTAATTCGGGCCATTGCCGGAAAGGAAGAAGAATTCAAGCCCGCTATAATACATCCACGTGTACAACACATTAAAGCACAATGTACTATCAAAAAACAGGGTTGTATTGAGCAAACTTTTTGCATTCTTTAAAAAATCAATATAGGAAAGAAGCTGTAGAAGACGATGATGATTTTCTGGAAACTGGGATAATACCCATTTCATCTTCATTATATACTGCAGTACCAGTAAAGTTTAGCAGCTCCTCGTTGGAAAAATTCACACCTGGAAATTGCGGATAATAGTTGGAAATTCTGGACTGAAGGGGTTCCCCATCGGTAAACACGTAGCTGTGCCCTAATTCGGCCGGCGTCGGAAAATGGAGCTGTGGCTGCAGCCGTGCAATTTCTGAATTCATATCAAATGCCTCATAAAAAATTCGCTCTTCATTTCTGAAGAAACCAAAATTAGAAAGGGGATCGTCGTTTTTCAAATGCTCTGTTTTCTCAATAATCCCAATTTCAGCTTTCAACATATGCTGACTGTCGCTATTGACAACGCCGTGATGAATTGGAGGTCGATCGAGGGTATCAATGGCGGATTTAGCCTCCTTGATTAGCCAATCAATGGCTTCGCTGGGGCGATCGTAGCCGAGCCTTTCCTGCACATCGTAGAATGAAATCGCAGTTTTGGGTGAGAGACGTACGCGGCGGTCCTTGGGTCCCCTCGCCGTGCAAATTTTGCTGTGCCGATCTTTTCCGGCGCCGGTGGATCGGATAATGCGGTGGCCGTAGAGTTGGAGCATATCATTTTTCCTTCTCTTGGCTGCTTTCAATTGCGGTGATGATAAACCTAAATTTTCTTGCTTGATAAATCTTTCTTCAATAGGTTGTTGAAATGCTGCATCTGTGCTTTTACAATAGTCACCAAATTTGAACTTTTGTGTTGGATCTTTCTCATCAGGTGTTCCCAGTTGATTGCTTGTAAGAACATTCATGTTAACCCTGTATATTGTATTGTCAAATTACAGAGTTTTGGTTTTGGAGTGAGGAAAAATTCATGGCAGATTTGCGTATTTAAGAGAGAGATTGCAACAATTTAGTTCATGTAGTGACTGTTGAAACTCTTTGTACTGCAGTCTTGTATCACATCAACTAATGCTTGCCTGTACATTGTTGTACATGGTACCAAAACTTTGCAGAAAATGGGCCGACTTCACTTTTTACTTTCTGTAACTAATATGTTCATCATCAAAAGTACAAAAGTGTCCTTTTTTTCGAAAATCAGGATGATTCACTCCACAATATTTCAGTGGGAGTTCAAACTTGCATTGCCGGGAATTCCTCCGCACATCAACATAGGGTTTACCACTCGGCCGTAACACTAAGGAAAAAGTAGATAAGGTTGATTCTACAGTTTCTTTCAGAAAGTTGAACTGGAGTGATTATACAGTGAAATTAATTTAACAACAGGCGACAAAATCCCAGTTAGCAAAAAACTATCGTCTAGTGCTGTTTTTAAGGAGGAGTTAGTGTTTGAAGTGAAATTAGATGCAAGATGCATTTTTGGAGGGAGGTCGAGGAAGAAGGGGTATGCTATGCATGCGTGGATGTGAATGTTATCCTTTTCGTAAGAAGTAATAAATCATCAAATATCATTCATAGCGTTTGTGAGCAGGTGGCTCCCACTTGCCCAACCCGGTCCAGCCTCCTTTCACTTTTCTGTGATTTTGGATTGGGCTTTTCTTTAGCAACTGTTTGAAAGTACAATTATAGACCCAATTACAATGGAAGGGGGAGAGACACAACAATTGATCAGTGCCGCATGCTACAGTGTACCATGCATATTAATTACTATACTAATTTGTTACACCAACTGTTAAAGAAAAGGAAAAAAAAGTAATTGTCAGCACTGTTTTGGCCCAGTTTAGTCCAGATTGGTCTCGCACAGCCCAACACAGGCCCGACGTACGCCACCCCACAGCCCACCTAACTTATTTATGTAATGAAGTTTAAATATCATATGGTAAAAAATGGAGTATATAATATAACTGATATAAATTATATCAATGAAACTTAATATAATGTAATATTTTTGTAATTTATTTTAAATAATGTAATATGTTATTGGAACTATTAACATTATGATATTGATAAATACTATTATGACACGAGACAAAGACAACTCAATTGTTGGAAAAACTGAAAAATAAAAATAAAAATAAAATACAATTTATCCAAAAAAAAATGATATGAAACAGTCTCATACATGAGACAATATATAAATTATCATAAATCAACATTCACCCCTTCCAAAATATTAAAGTGTGCTGCCCAAATTATGTCTCGTCCCTCCGTCCCACAAATTTTTGCCCCAACTTTATGACACGCATGTTAAGAAAATTGTATAATGAGTTGAGTGTTGAAGGGTAATGTAGCAAGTTTATATCTATAAAGTAAATGAATTAAATGGATTGAATGTATATATGGACCCCAAAAATAATGACATTTGGTGTAAATATGTGAATATTGTGAGGATGAAGTGTAGTAAGAAGTTTTTTTTTTTTTTTGGTGTGCAAATATTTGTGAGACGTCCAAAAAAAATGGGGCAAATTTTTTCTAGAACAGGGGGAATACAAACTTCATAGGCTTATTTATTATAGTAGTTTTCCTGTGCTTCATGTGCACCGTGCAACTCAAGTGTATTTTTTAAATGTGCAATTTATTTCATGATAAAAAATTGTGTGAACCTGTGTTCACAGTGAACTCTATTTTTTTAGTATCACCATTACGCACAAAAAGTATAACTATTATGCATAAAAACTATCAATATTTGAATAATGATAAAAATTCGTATGAGACGATCTCATAGAAGTTGATGAAGTACAACCTAACACAATTAACACCCACCCTTCCAAAATGTTAAAGCGTCAATGTCCAAATTACAATTCATCCCACTATGAGACAGTTTCACGAAAGTGTCTCATGAATAATAAATTATTTTTTTAAACAATAATAATTTTTATGTATAATAATAATATTTTTTGTACATAACAATGATAAAGTTCAAATATATACCTTATTTACATAAGTATTATTTTTATTTAACTAAAACATTCAACTTACCTACCCTGAAATATTTAATATATTTTTTACTAAACAAATTAAATATTTCAATCAAATAAATTATATATTTTAAAATACGTGCATCAAATTTTCCCTTAAACAAAAACTCATATAATATATAAGATGAGTCTAAGTTAACACAATTAACATTTATATCTCTCAAAATAATTTTAAAGCGTCAATGCTTAAGTTATAATTTTTTTCTTTTCTTACGGTGACACAATCTCGATCAAGAGTGTCTATTTGCCTTAATATTTATTCGATTTAGTATAATTCGAGTACTTCTGCGCTGGGCCGCTAGCTGTAATTAGACCGATTAATTCATGAAAGAATCCACCATTAATTGCCAACCGCCATTAGAGATATTATGCAGCAGGTACACATGCTCCCATTACTCAGAAGAACCTCGACTACCGTATTTTCCTCCCTAATCTCCCCATCCTTAACCCCTTCTTCATTGTCGTCTCCAATCCCTAATTCTCTCTCTAGACTCATCATCATGGATTCTTCCGCAGCCAACAATTTTGGGGTTTCGAAGAAATTCATGGTCTTGGCGCAACAACTGCGCCTCTACAAACCACCGCTGCAATCAGATGACGATGAGGAGGAGGCGGAGAAGAGGATCGAGGAGAGTGCAGGGAAAGTGGTGTCGCAATTGGGTTTTGCCGAATCTGCAACTTCAGTTCCGCAACAGACCGTTGAGAGATTCAGACCCAAAAGAGCTGCCGTTCTTATTTGCCTTTTTGAAGGGGATGATGGAGAATTTAGAGTCATACTCACTAAGAGATCGTCAAAGCTTTCTACTCATTCTGGTTTGTTTTGATTATTCTTCTTTTTTTTTTCCCATTAATTTCGTGATTGTATCCTGGCGGAATTTGTTTATTCATGGTGATTATCTCTTTTTTCGTCTTAGTAGTAAGTACATTGAGCAATTGAGGACTTGATCCTGGTAAATCGGGTAAACAGCTGAGTGTTTTGGATATAAAGTGTGTTCTGATTAGGGTTTTGGATATGATTTATGTGCTGATTAGGAATTCTGGTATAATTGAGTTTTTTGGACATGATTTATGTGCTGATTAGGAATTTCTGTATAATTGAGCGTTTTTATTCCTGGGACATCTGTGAATGAAACCTTGGAATCAAGGGATGTGGAGTCATACCCTGAATGCTACCAAATTCCGAGATTAGTTGTTATTTAAATTCCTATCATATTCGGAAATTTTGTATGGTTGACCTGATTTCCTTGTGTGGTGTTTGTTATGGTTTTGTTTGTGTATTTTTTGAGTAATAAGTTGTTTGCTGGCAGGTGAAGTTTCGTTGCCAGGATGAAAAGCAGAGGAGACGGATGCAAATGATGCTGAGACAGCAACAAGGGAAGCAAAGGAGGAGATAGGGTTGGATCCTTCACTTGTAAACATTGTTACTTCCCTTGAACCATTCTTGTCAAAGGTATGAACCATTCATGTATATTTGATAATTTGGGTCGTTCAGGTTACTTTTTTATACAGAGATATCATATGAACTGTGTTGCCTTTTACTTATTTCTTTAAAATACTCTGTTGTAATTTTTGTGAACTTCCTTTACTAGCTTCATCCTTGGGCATAAATACTACATTTTGGATTTTATTTTCAAGGCTTTAACAATTTCTTGACTTTGATGCTATCTTTGCACACCCTTAATAATGGGTGACAAGTATCTGATCCACTGTGGTTATGTGCAGCATCTCCTCAGGGTGATTCCTGTTATTGGCATACTTTCCAACAAGAAAGACTTTAAACCTTCTCCTAATGCTGATGAAGTGGAAGTTGTGTTTGATGCACCATTAGAAATGTTTCTCAAGGTTTTTAATTTTCTCAATGTCCTTTATGTTATTCTTTTTGTTCGGTGCAATTGCTACACACTCATTAATTGCTTTTTTCAGGATGAAGATAGAAGATCGGAAGAAAGAGAGTGGATGGGTGACAAGTATCTAACCCACTATTTTAACTACGAAATAAATGATAAGAAGTACCTCATATGGGGTCTAACTGCCGGAATTTTGATTAGGGCAGCTTCAATTGTGTATCAGAAACCACCTTCTTTTGTAGAGCAAAATCCCAAATTCAAAGTTCCTACAAGTGTGCTGAATGATACTACCATGCGTTAAATTAATCAGATACCTTCGCACGTTGGCCCCTGTAATGAAGTCATTGTATGATTGTAAATTATAGTATATCCTCTCGTAGTTGTTTCTAGGAAATATCTAAACTATCATTCTAATAATATGCCCCGTTCTGTAATCATTTCTGAGCCCAATGTTCAATCAAGCGTGAGGAGCAAACCTTAAATAGTGGGATGCAATTGGCATCAGTACTGGAAAAACGAGTTTGGGAGCTTGCGTGTTGCTGTGCATCTGAAACAGGTAGGTGGCACATTCATCATAATCATCTTCGTCTCCCTTGCGTGTTGTGTTGGTGTAATCACATATCTCATTTACTTATACAAAATCTTTGCAGTTATTGGGATATGTCTGTCTTAGTGCAGCCATGGACTTGGCTGTTCAAATTGGATCAGATGCCCTGGTGATGTGGATTATTACATAAATAAGCTTTGATTGCAGGAACACTGCATTTGTTCAAGTGGAAGTAGTCACAATCTGAAGAAGTGATGCCACATGCTTTAACTAGTTTCGGTTCAACCCTATCAACGTCTTCTTTGTTTTGTATTTCTCAATTCTCACTCATGCTGAAATTTGTGAATCACACTTTTCTTTTTAATCTTGAAAGGGGTCGAAGATCATTTAGCATTTGTTTCTCTCAATTTTTTTAGACAAGTTCCTTTCATTTTTTCCGGAAAAGATTTTATTTTTTCAAGAGCAAATAGAGCTGTTAAAAAAACGAGTAGCTTGAGAGCTCAATTCGTTAATGTTCGAACTTGGCTCATTTTTTTTTATGAATGAGTCGCGCTCGAGCTCGTGGAATACTCGATTTACTATTGAGATGGCTCAAGTGTGACTTGTTAGGCTCGGAATTTAAGATTTTCCATGTGATTCCATTGGATTCGTTAGACTTGTTAGATTCGTTTGCGAGTCGAGTTGAGCTCTATTTCTAGTTTGTTAATACAATCGAGGAAGTTTGAGCTTGACTAATGCTCTTATCGAGTTCGAACTTCAACTACTATGCTCTACTTGATAAGAGCATTTTTTTTAATATACCATTTAAAAAAAAATTATTGTATCAATTTTTATTTATTTAGTCAATATCTATAATAAAAAAAATATGTTATATTTAAAACACATGGAGTATTAGTTATAATTTAGAAATAAGTTTGGAAAGAATTATATGCACATGCATATATAAGTATTTAACTATATTGGAATTGAATTAATTAAATTATTTTAACGTAAAATTAGTAACATACTTTTCAACATGCTTAATAAGTGTGCCCAAAATGTTCCGGGCCAGATGGTTTTAATCCAGCTTTTTTCCAAAAATGTTGGGATACGGTAGGAGACGATGTGTTTAGAGAAGGAGTCAAATGGCTTGAAGAAGGTGTGCTTCCAAGTAACCTCAATACCACTAATGTTGTCCTGATACCCAAAATTGATACCCCACAGTCTGTGAGGGACTTGAGACCTATTTCTTTGTGTAACGTTTTATACAAGATAGTCTCAAAGGTGTTGAGTAATCGTTTGAGGGCTGTGTTACCGGGGTTAGTTGACAAAGCACAATCTGCCTTTGTGTCTGGTCGAGCTATCCAAGATAATGTTTTGGTCGCTTTTGAGATCATACATGCTATGAAAAATAGGAGAAGAGGGCTACGGGGAAATGTGGCGATGAAAATCGATATAAGTAAGGCCTACGACCGAGTCGACTGGGAGTATTTGGAGTTGATTTTGGGCAGGTTGGGTTTCTCAGAAAAATGGATTGGTTGGATGCGAATGTGTGTTCGGTCAGTTCGGTATTTTGTCCAGGTAAATGATGATGTCGTTGGCCCTATTCAGCCGGGACGTGGGTTGCGTCAAGGTGACCCGTTATCCCCATATTTGTTTATCTTGTGTACTGAGGGGCTGTCGGCGGCTCTCAATAAGGCAAATGAGGATGGTCGCTTGCATGGGAACAAAGTGTGTAGGAGGGCCCCGTCCGTGTCCCATTTACTTTTTGCGGACTATTGCCTCCTTTTTTGCAATGCTACAGTTGATGAGTGCACTACCCTTAAGCAGATTTTGATGGATTATGAAGCTGTCTCGGGTCAGGCGATCAACTTTGATAAGTCGGGCTTGTTTTTTAGCAAAAATATTGATAATGATCGGCGTTTATTGCTACGGGATATCTTGGGGGTTCATCACCCTTTGAATACAGGAAAATCCTTAGGGTTGCCTTCTCTTGTGGGTAGAGCTAAGAGAGACATATTCAATTATGTCAAAGGCCGGTAAAGAGATTCTTATCAAGGCAGCGGCGCAAGTGATACCCACTTATTGTATGACAACCTTTCTCTTACCTTCGACCCTTCTTGATGAGCTACACGTAATGTTGAATAGGTTTTGGTGGGAAAGCGAAGGAGATAGTTCGAAAGGGGTAAAGTGGATGCGATGGGAACGGCTATGTGTGGGAAAGGATATGGGTGGTCGAGGGTTTAGGGATCTTCACCTTTTTAATGTCGCTTTGCTTGGCAAAATGGGTTGGAGATTGATTAAGGATTCTGAATCTTTGGTTTGCAAGGTGCTCAAGGCGAAGTATTTTCCGACGTCCAGTTTTTTGGAAGCGAAGCTGGGAGGGAATCCGAGTTATACCTGGACCAGCATTTTTGCTAGCCAGGATCTGGTTCGTAGGGGTGTGAGATGGAAGATCGGGGTTGATTCTTCAATACCCATTTGGGAATCACCATGGATGAATAATACTGGTAATTTCCAGGTGCAAACGGCTTATTGGATTGTCCATTTGCGAAGGAGTGTTGGAGGTTGGCGTTCTTGCAAATGGATATAGAGAATATGGTGTGGTCTGTTGATGGCTGTAGGGATCTTATCTTCAGTATGTTAACGTCGGGTTGTTCGGCGCCGAAGGCAGAGTCATTTGGTATGGTGGCATGGCAATTGTGGAAAGAGCGGAATAATATGGTTTGGACTGGCCACCACAAGTCACCTGCTGAGGTTGTTTTCATGGCAGCCACTTATCATTCAGAATGGTTGCAAGCTGCTGCGCTCAGGTTTTCTGGTACAGCAATGGACGTGGTGAGAAGTCCTCCATGCAAGGCCTGGCATGTTCCGCCGCTGGGTACGTATAAACTCAATGTAGATGCGGCTTTTTTTTGAGGATTCGAATGAGACTGGTGTTGGAATGGTTTTACGGGATGACAGGGGTGCGTTCATTATGGCGCGTATTAAGTTATTCCCGGGGTGTGTGGATGTAGAAATAGGGGAAGCAATGTGGTTCTATGAGGCGCTTTCTTGGGTTAAGATGCTTGAAATAGAGAACGTCATTATAGAGGGGGATTCGAAGCTGGTTGTGGATGTTATTAATTCGAGATCGAGTGGAGCATCTATTTTTTATGATTTTATTGATTCAAGTAGGAGTATACTTTCACAGTGTTCGTCTTTTTCTATTACTTTTGTCAAAAGAGATGCTAATCATATGGCTCACGAGTTCGCTCGAGCTTCCAGGAATTTTGGGAGTTCTTATTGTTGGATAGACCCTCCGGAATTTGTGGATGTGCTACCTGACATTTCTTGTGTTTGTAATAATGAGATCTAATTTTTTCGGCTTTCAAAAAAAAAATTTAAGTACTAGTAGTAGTATCCTATAAATGTTAAACCAAAAAAAGAGAGTTTTAAATGAATATAAATGGGGTTGGATTTAGAATTTAAGGTTATGTTTCCTTTAAATTTTAGGTGACTTATAAAAATCGATTTCTAAAATATTTTGGTATTTAAAATTTTGATATATAGTAATGTGGGTTTCTTTTGAGTTTTTGAGTAAGAGATTTACATTTATAATAAATTAATGTGTAAAAGTAAATGATGTTATATTATTATATTATTATTGAGTTATGAATGAATTTTATATTAAATCAATATGTAAAAGTAAATGATATTATATTTTTTTGAATAATTTGGTATCCGGTCCAAGACAGACTAATGCGGGAGATTAGAATTCACCATCCATTAGCGGCGTCTTACTTCAAGCTAGAACTTGTATGGTAAAGTTGGATGATATTTCAATGATTAGATGATTGTGTAATGATTAAAGTTTAAAGGTCGACAGGGGTAACTTTTTAGAATTGATTTATAAAATTCTAAAGTAAAATCGATTTAGAATTTTAGAAACCATAAATCTGGTATATAAGACCGACCATGTCTACTTTGGATCTCTACTTTGGGTCTTATATGACTTTTTAAAAATCAATTTTTGAAATCCTGATGGATATTAATTGTGTGTTTGTTCTAATTTTTGAAGTAGAAATATATTCAATTTTATGTCAAATTAATATATTAGAATGCATAATGTTGTATTATTATATTATTGTTGAATGAAATTTATGTAAAATAATATGTAAAAGTGAATAATATTATTGTTGAATGAAATTGTAATGATTAAAATTTATAAAACTCAAAATCAAATTTATAAAATCCAAAGGAAACCTACTAAAGTTTTTTTTAAAGGAAATAAAACTCACTGTTATTGAGATTATATTCTCTAAAAAAAGGCCAAATAATTAAATTTAGCATATATTTTTAAGTTTTTATTAATTTTAGCATATACTTTTTTCTCTCTCCATATTTAACACATATTTTCACTTAATATTTAAAAACATCCTGAATCATTATTTTCGATAATATTCATCTAATGTGGTCATTGGAGGTCACATGTGTTGCTGACGTGTACATATTAAAATATAAAAAAAATAAAAATATCACCACCTAAAAGAGAAAACATCACTATGTGTTGCTGACGGGTCACTAATAGAGAAAAAAAATTAAAAAACGCCACATGTGTTGCTGACGGGTCACTATTTTTTAATTTTAGGCGATGATATTTTTTATCTTTTTATTTTATTATTTACACGTCAGCAAGACAAGTGAACTCCACTGATCACATCAGATGAATTTTGTCGAAAATAATGATTCGGGATGTTTTTAAATATTAAATGAAAGTATATGCTAAATTTGAAGAGAAAAACAAATATTTGATAAAATTAATGAAAATCTAAAAGTATGTGCTAGATTTGATTATTTAGCCCAAAAAAAAATTAGAAATTGAACCGTGGTGCCCTTTTATTCATTTTCTTTGGGGAAAAAAGGTCCACTACAATCTTGCTCGTCTTCCAAAACATGACAAAAGTTCTGACTAGAGCATCCACAATGTACAATCCAATGGGTGTTTAACCATTGGATGAATGAAAATTGATGTTTAACACCATTGTGGGTCTTCATTGGATTGGAGAGAGAGTGTCATCCATCCAATGGAATATCCAATGGAATAGATGGAGAGAGAAAATGTATTTTTTGCAAAAAAGTAAATGTGATGACATTAGAGAGTATTTTTTCATTTTTTATTTTTATTTATGTTTTTAATATATGTAAACTTATAAATTTTTTATATTTAAAATTTGGATTAATTTCAAATATGCATATAAATTGAAATTTTTTAACAATTGAATGTTTTAATTCATTGTAATGTTTTAATTGAATGTTGTGTTTCCTAACTTTCAAGTAATCTAAATGTTTAATTTAATATTCTACTTAGATTTTCTCAATTTTATTTACTTGAAATTATTTTATAATTAATTACTATCTTATTTTAATATTTTAATTAATAATATCAATATTAAAAAATAATATAATTCTTAATAATTATAATATGCATAAAGTGTGATGAAGTCATAGTGGGATCCATAAATAGTGAATGGAATGATGAATAATTAAATGAACCATTGTGAGAGTTTGTTTAAAAAGTTAAGTATTTAAAAGTAGATGATATGAAAATAATGTGGAGGATTGAGATCTTACTTTTAACTCGATTTTCTGAAGAAGATTTTGACGAGAAAAAATTCAGCCCCAATTCAGAACGACTCGGCCATGTGTGGCAAGATTTCTGGTAGATCGCTAACCCTCGTAGAAGCAGCGCAAAGACTGCGCAACTACAAACCCGATTTCAGTATCAAAATTCCCAATAACTTCAAAGATTCCACCACTGAATTGGGCCCTCAAGAAGTCCAACCATCTAGAGCCGCGGTTTTGATCTGCTTGTTTGAAGGCGAAAAGGGCGACCTTCGAGTAATTCTGACCAAACGATCTTCAAACATGTCATCTCATTCTGGTAACATCTCGTATTGCCAAGAATCAAGATTGCTGTTTTGAATAATACTAGTGATTGTTGTATGGATTGTAATTCCTTTTTGGTTTTTCGATATTTTTTAGGTGAAGTTGCGTTGCCTGGAGGGAAATGGGAAGAGGGCGATGAGAATGATGCGTATACAGCGTTGAGGGAGGCCAATGAAGAAATCGGTTTGGACCCTTCGATTGTAGAGGTTGTAACTGTTCTTGAGCCCTTTTACTCTAAGGTAATGCCTTTTTGTAATGGTGTACATCTTTTGATCATATTCTGTTTCATAGTATGTTTTGGTCTCTTTTAGTTATAGGGATTTATTTTTTCTTTGCAGCGAAAAATGATCGTATTTCCAGTGATTGGAATAATTTGGGACAAGAATGGTTTCAACCCAGTCCTAAATGCCACTGAGGTGGAATCAGTATTTGATGCTCCATTAGAAATGTTTCTCAAGGTTGGTTTCTTGTTGTATTTACAGTGTCTCTTTTTGCTTCACAATAGTGTTGGTCATCATAGTGTTACTCTTCCAGGATGAAAATCGAAGAGAAGAGAAGATAGAAGATAGGGGTTATAAATATCTGCTCCATTTCTTTGATTACCAAGCTGAAAAAGAGTCCTACACAATATGGGCTTTCACCGCTGCAATCCTAATCAGAGCTGCATCAGTCGTTTATCAACGACCCCCTGCTTTTGAAGAGCACAGGCCTAAATTCTGGAACGGGAGTCGTCTTTGAAAGATTGGTACTTTATCCACAGTTTATATTATGCTTAGTTTGTACCATTCTGATCTATTACTTATCATGATTATGATGGTAAGTTCATTGTTGTTCATTCTTACTTTACTATACTAAAAGAAATAAATTTGTATTGCACTGATTGGGATTCAAATAATGGAAATACATGAAAATGCGTACAGTGATTATTAGTTCCAACTAAAGAAAACTTGAATAAAGTAAAACAATCCCAAGGAAAAAGGATAGAGGGCGAATGCTAGTATGCAAGTCAATAGAGGGTAAGTGGTGCTTGAGTATGCCAGAATGCCTATTATGGCGCACACAACCAAAATTGTGACAAAAATTTGTATGCAATATTGCATACAAGTGATATGTGCAATTGAGTCTTTTTTTTCTCGCGGTTAGGGGAATGAATTTTAGGGCAGATTGTTGGTGGGCCAATGAGCTTCTTCATCTTCTTTCTCGCGCGCAGCCGACGCGGTCAGATTTCCTCTTCTTCCTCTTCTCTTCTGGCGAATTTCATGGGCTTTCTTCTTCCTCGTTTGTGCCCTAATTTTCTTTTTTCGTTCCAATTATTGAATGAAACCAGGTCATTCAATTTGGATTTCGATGTGGATTCTACGAGAAGAAGAGAGAATATGTGTGTGATGTTACAATACATATTTGATAAAAATATCCTTCTATAAATACATATGCGTTCGCTCCAACCCTGAACCCACTGCCCGCGTCCTGCCCGCGCCCGACCCGCGCCCAAACCCATGATTTTTACCTTATTTATATTGTATTGCACATAACACTAATGTGCAATATTTCACACAAGACTTTCTCCTAAATTGTGAGGACTTCTGCTGAAAAATCCCAAGTCAAGCCTTTTGCGTAATAAAATTGTCAATAATGTTGTTAATCCTGAGTTGTTGTTCATAATGACTCCGCCATATATCTGTCACTCCAAAAATGAAAAGAGCAATTGGTTAATAATCAATTATGGCCTGAGAAGTTTACCTCAGTTTTAGCCCTGTCCTTAGATTAAGAAAGGAGTTAAAAAGTTTTTTTATGGTCCCATAACGTATATACTGTTCATCTCTCCCGAAAAAATTAACTTTTTCGATTTTCTCAAAATAAAAAAAATTGTCCAAAATAAAATGTAGATAAGTTATGGGACTAAAATTGTAGTGAGGCATAAAATGACACCATTTTCAATTCTCTGGCGATTTTGGGTCAAATTTTGTTTTGTTTCAGTATTGGGATTAAATTGAAAAAAACTTTACTTTTCCGGGACCAGAATTGAACTATAGACAAGTTATGGGACCAAACTCAGTAAGAAAGAATGTAAATAAATTCCGTCATATAGTATAATGATATGTAATATATACAAGAGAGAGAGACCTCTGAAAATGTTAGAGAAGCAGTTCTTTCACTCTTTTGACTGGCTGGGAATAGTGCCGTTAGTACTGTTCTGAGATTCATGGCACATGGTACTACAACGAATGAGACGATAAACGGGTATTTCATGGCAAATGATAACTGTAGAATGCTGGTCATTAGAGGGCCTCCCAGGAAGTTTAACATAGCAATGCCTAATGATATCTGAAATATTGATACGATAAGAGCCCGCTTGTCCAACACCACTCCTTTCCACATAATCTGTTAGTTAACATGCAAAAGGAATGTCTTAATTAGTTATGAAATGTAATCATACATGGCAATTGGTACTCAATCCGGTTGGTACTTACATTGTCGTATTCACTGATAATTTTCGCTGGTTCCAGTGTATTTGTATCAAAAATGGCTTTACTCAGCCATTTTTTGACTCCCTTGACAAACTCAGGTTCGTCAATTATGTTGTTGTTATCCTCATCAAAATCTTTAAACAATTCCTTTAGTACATCCTCCTCTTTCATTTGGAATTTTCCAAATTTGACCAAACTTATAAGTTGTTTCAGTTCATCTGTCGTTATCGCTTCATCTCCATCTCTGTCAAATTCCTTAAAGAGTCTGCCAGAACTAAAAAAGGGTATCAGGAAATTTTGATATCCAAGAAACTGAAGTAAGGTAGAAAAGGGAAACTGGTGAAGGTTACTTTTGAATTCGTTCGATATTTGGCTTTCCATCTTCTGTGATAAGTAGTTCAGATTTCAGTAGATTTGTTTCAGCATGTTTCAAAATCTTTGACATAATTCTTTCAATTTCCTGAGGATCGTCTTCTTTCTTCTCTTTAAACACCTTAGAGAGCTGCAGAATGACCAAAATCATTAGAGGCTTTCATGAAATAACATGAACATTAACATTCCAGAAAAGCTGCTTACCTCATGAAAAATGTTTGTCGAAGCTGCAGAATCACTGGCTTCAGATGACCGTTTGCTTTCATCAATCCATTTTTCGCATCCTTGGATGAATTCTTCCTTGGTGATAGTCCTGTTATCATCGAAGTCGAATGTCTGCATAACTTGTAAAACTGCATACTTATCATCAATCTTCACTTTTCCACTACTGATGATATCAAGCACCAAAATTTCCAGTTCCCTCTTAGTAATACATTTATCTTCATCTTTATCTGTTTCTACAAATAATCTGCAAAACCGAAAAATATAAGCCTTCATCTAACTTGGAACTGCAAACATGCACATAGTTATTCTCTCTCACTTTTCAATGACTTGCGTGTTAAGTTTCCCGTCTTCGTTCACAAGCTGTCCATGCCGTTGCACATGCTGCAAGAAGGCTTTCCTTACAACTTCATACCTCGAGTAGTCTAAACTTCTTTGCTGCATCCAGGGATACAAAATCTGAAGAATTTCATCAATTGTCAGAATTGATGACACACTGTTGTTTACCGGAAGGTAGTGATGAACATTAGTTGTCAATTAGTCAAGCTGATAGGCGAAGTATGAGAGTAGAGATAAAGACGAGATGATAAGAGCTATCAAAGTTATGATACGCTTCACAGACGACGTATTGGAGACGTCAACGAGCTGACCAACGACGTATGGAATCAAAGATAACAGCATAATTCCTGCTGTATAACGCGTCTCTTTATCGATCTCAACGCCACTCTCTGCCATTCAGAGACAGAGTTAGTATGGATTGATAGTAACCCCATTAAGGTCAGTCCTGCAGCCTAAAAGGTAATAGGGGGAACCTAATTTTAGTTCTAGCAAGCCTCGGGTTAAAGGAGCCAGAAACAGGCTATGAAAAATATTAACCCTAATAGAAATATTCTATTAATAAAATTATCATATAATTATATTAAATCGGCTGGCGGCTGTCCCAAATCCATATGGTCAGAGCCAAAATGGTCTGAATTTAAATTGGCTAAGAAAAGCTAGACCTAATCTTAGCTTTTTTCGATTTAAAGGGGCCAGGTTTTGTTTACATCTCTATCTATAATATGCCAAGTGCCATACCTTTCAAGATGATGAGTTTGTTTGCTGGAAAACAATTGGAGTGTGTAGTTTCACCATGCTCATCTGATTTCTGCTGCTTCTTCAGGTCTGATCTTCTACCAAATATCACACATACTCCCCCACTGAATCGTGAGGCTGAAGACGGTGATTCCCGTGTAAATTCCGACCCCAACTGACACTTGAGCCTGTGCAGTCTCCTTCCCAGAAACTACACGAACAAAAAAAATCCCTCAAAATACAAGAACTCACAACATCATGCAAAAACTGAAAAGCATCTACTAGTTTACCAATCATCATCGTCATGGATGGGATCGCCATTAAGATACGAAAAATAATGCCACCAAATTTCCCAGCTCCGGTGATGTTAAAGAGCACCTTACTCCCACTGCCTATCTTCTTTTCTCCGAATATCAGAAGCAAATGTAGCCTGCACCATTTTCTGCACAGGGCAGGAAACCGTACTGGTGATCGCAGGTGCTTGGGATCGAAGCATCCGTCTTAAAAGACGAGTCTTCGTACTCAAGTCCATCTGAGACCAAGTGATCGTCAGAAGAATCAAGCCTCAGAAATCGACCAGCTTGAACTAAGCTGATGAAGAAGACGAGGAGGATTAAGGGTCGTGTTACGGCTGCCATTGATGTTCAACCTGATTGTGAGCTAGTTAAACTTTATTGGAGCCAGATTAATTAGAAGTGGGGTACTTTTATTGATGATATTTAGTTGAAGTATAATGATTGACAAATAAAAAAACGCCAAATTGCATGTTTGACATGTGAAAAAGAATATGTTGGCCATCTTGTATTAAATGAAGATGTTAAGTGTCTAGGTTTTGATTAGTTAAATCATTAATTACGTACGTACGTTTCCACAAATGTTAAAACTTTGCCAGCCATTAGTACTGTGCAGTTTGAATGGTTCTCATCTGCCTGAGTTTGACACAGGGAATGCTTGCTTATGTCAAGAAATTACGTAAGACGCGCAAATGTCACACCTATGGTTTCATGGGTCGCACAAGGGTAGCATTTTTGCCAATTTTTTCTAAAATGGGTGGTATTTTTGCGAATTTCTTTGGGTTTTGTTTTGTTTTAAAATTAACCTCTATTTAGGTGACTCAAACCCACTGGTTAATATAAGAAAATTTTAAGTATTTTTCTTGAAAAAATTTAAACCATGACAACTCACTTTTTTTGTAATTTTTTTCCGGCTAATAATTTCAAATTATTATGTATTTTTCTTATATTCCTCATTCTTCGAATGACTGGAAAACCCAACACTACATTTGTATGTATAGGTAGTTGTGTTTTTACCATTTTCGTTTGAACTATTCAACTTCATCTCCCTTGCATTATAATTATGAATGAAAACTTTAAATGTAGAGATGGTCTTGTTTAACTGTATAAGATGTTCCTATACATGAAATGAATGCTATTTTGATTATATTTTCAATTAAAATATGACTAAGGTAGACTTTTATAAGTTCATGGATCATTTCCATATAATACAAGTACAACAAACAAGTTTTTGTCTTATATGTGCACAAGACTTTTTTAATTGTCGGTTATTAATTGCGCTGAACAAATAATAAGAATGAATTACTCCAAAGTTAGTTGGCAAATTGGGCTATTAATTATTAGGCCCACGTTCAAAAAATGCTTTTTTAAAATATATGGTCAAGCCCGCCTCCCACGTGACTGCGTGAGCCACCCGGGCCTGACGAAATTGATTGTTTTGACAGCTTTGAGAAGACACAATGTTGTAATAATTAAAAATTTTTATTTATTTATTTCCTTTTCCAATTTCTATTTAAAATAATTCAATAATATTCCCTCCGTTCTAATTTTGATTGATCAAATACTGTAGATACAAAAATTAAGAAAAAATGGAAAATAATAATATTAAATGGTATAAAGTGGGTAAAATGAGTTTGGTGAAGGGAAATAATAGTATTAAATTATGTAAAGTGATTTGGTGAAGATAAATAATAATATTAAATAATTATTGAAAATTATTTTATTTTCTTTTTAGAAAATGACCAATCAAAACTAGGACGACGACTAAAAAGTGGTCAATTAAAATATTACATTAGATGAAGGTGGGTTCACAATATTTCTTATAAGAAAAAGAACTATATCCCAATTAACCACCTAGGGCATAAAATAATATGACCGGCTCACTCGGGAATAAGCAATTTTAGCGTTTTATAATTTCATTCTATCTCATCTCCATAAATTAACTAGTATTCACGTACGTTGAATATAAGTATAATAGATATTTTTAATTTCAAAATATAGAGACCAAACTTTAAGGGAAATTTTATTTTTAAGCAAAATTTGGTTTGCCATGTAGGCATATTTTTTTTTAATAAATTTTTTTATAACTTGATATTCAGTCCAAAGTCCGACTAATTCGGGGGACCAGAACCCACCGTCCACTAGCAGGGGCCCACTTCAAGCCATACTTTTTTTTTTTTATAATTCAGTATTCGACCCAAGGACCGACTAATCCGAGAGACCATAACCCATTGTCCACTAGAGGAGACCCGACTTCAAGACAACTCTGTATGAATTGAGAATTGACCCATTTTAAAAGTTGATCGCACCCTAAAAGGTTCGAACATAAGACCTAGAAAAGAGCACACTCGTAAGTCCCAAGCCTAGTCAATCGGTGGGAGTTACAAAAGTAGGCATACTAATCCCACCCTAAAACATAACGATAAGCATAATACATGAACAAAGAGAATGGGTAAAGGAAAAAGGCCAAAAAGCAGGTCCAGAGTGGATACGTTGTTTGTGAGTAAGCAAAAATCCCAATTATTAAACACACCACCAAAATCGTCAAAACCTCTGCTGAATAATCCCAATTCAACCCTTTCACGTACACAATTGCTAAAAGAGTCGACAATCCCATCATGTTGTTCATTACCACTCCACCATAAATCTGCAATTAATATTACTCTTAACATTTAACCTTCTTCAATTTCTTTCATAATAATATATGGAATCATTTGTAGTGGTATTTGACCAAGATGAATTGAATTGTTTATGGCCTCGAATTAATGAGACTGAATCGCGTTTTAAAAGGGTACCTCCGAGAATGTCAAGGATGAAGTTCTTGAACTCTTCTGGCTTGCCGGAAATATTGCTAAAATTGCTGACCTGGCATTCATGGCAACTGGAACAATTACAAAAGAAACCAAGAAGGTAGGCACCCCAATTTCAGCTGAGAATTGTTGCATGCTTTTCTTGAGAGGTCCAGAAAAAAAGGTCAACATAGCAATGCCTAATATCACTTGAAATGTAGATTGGATGAAACCCCATTGAAAGAGCTTCATCTTGCTATTCTCATTCTGCATATCTCCATATACTAGGTTGTCCACTTCCCCCCACATAATCTGCAGTTTTCAACATCTTACTTACTTATAATATTGTAGGAATACTTGATTCTATATGATCATTTAACCATGCATGCATCAATACCTTGTCAAATTCATCTATAGATCTTTTGGCATCCTTGCATTTGGTTACATCCATGGCCTTATTCAGCCACTTAGTTATTCCTTGAACGAATTCATGTTGATCAACGTTGTTGTCGCCATCTGTATCGAATTCTTTCAAGAACTTGTTCACCATTTCTTGAGAGTTTCCTGTTCTTACAGAAGTATGAATCAAGTGTTTGAGCTCGGTCAGTGATAGCGAGTTGCTATTGTCCGTGTCGAATTGCTTGAACAGCCTTCAGTCATCATTAACAAAGAAAAGAAAGAATTAGATAAGTTTTGTGCAACAGAAATGTTAGTCTCTGAATGAGCAAAAGATCAAATAAGAAAAAATACGCTTTAATTCGCTTCACATTTGGCTTTCCATAATCAGTGAGTAGATTTTCTTCTTCAAGCGCTTCATTCTGCACGTGCTTCAAAAATCGTGCCATCAGATGCTCAATCTCAGCATTCTCGCTTCTTTTCTTCTTGCAAGATGGTTGCACAACCTAGTAAGACGACAATGAAATACAAGATGAAACATTGGAGTGAAACAGTATTATGTAACATATCAGAGGGTACATGCCTCTTGTAACATTTTTTTTGCAGTAGAGTTGTCTTTTTTAGCTAACTGAGCGGCTTCGTCTATCCATTTCGAGCACCCCTCTATGAACTCGTGCTCTTCTATCCTTCCGTCTCTATCCAGATCAAATTTGTTCAGCATTTCAGAAATAGCATAATCTTTCTCCAACTGCACTTTCCCAGACCCAGACTGAATCTCAAGTATCAGTTTTTCCAATTCATGAAATGTTATGCATCGGTCAGCATCTTTATCCGTCTGATTAAATAACCTGCAAAAATAAATCCACATTCATCATATCATACTATCATATATAGGAGGAACTCTGTTTTTCCCAATTTTATCTTGAATGATGAACTAGAATTAGCTTTGTCTGATCACCCTTTGATTACTGGAATGTTTGGCTGGCCATCTTCATCGACGAGCTTCTCTTTGGCGTGCCTTTGCACGTGATGTAAGAACCCCACAAGCAGGTTCTCGTACTTTGAGTACTCCAAACTTCTTTCTTGAATCCACGGATAAAAAATCTGCAAACAGAAGAAGTTTTACCATGGATTACATATAACTTAATCCAGCATTATCTGTGTTCATAATTTTATTTGTATGATAGAGTTAGGCACCTGGTATATGAAGTATGAAAGTAGCATCACAGTTGACAGTATGAGAGTGATCAGTATCACCATTCGGTTTCCAAATGATGAGTCGAAAACATAGGCTAGTTGTACTATAATGTAAGGGATCAAAGACAGGAGCATGATTCCTGCTGTGTAACATGTCTTTTCGTCGATTGTTGTTCCTGTATCTGCACATCACATGTTTCTGGTTTCATTTAAAAGGTAGGCACAAATTGAGATTTAAGTTCCCAAGTATGTGAGAAACACACCTTTTAGTTGTGAGAGTTTTTCTTTCAACTTCCCAGAAAGGGAAATAGAGGAATCAGTAGTAGCTGTCTTTGCAAACAGCTCTTTTCTCCCAAATATGACACAAACACCCCATAGAAATGTAAGATTAAAGACAGTGGATCCTGCGTATACACCTACTCCGAATGCAACCGAATCTTGGGCTTTCTCTTTGCTCATAAGAACTCCAGATACTGCATGTAAGAACACAGACTTGTTCAAGAATGAGAACATGGTTTTGATTCACATTAATCTTGTTTCTTCATAATGGCACTCCATTCAAGCATTGATTCTTGTTTGAATTAAGCACAGATTGGTTGTCACGGTACTAAGAGTGTGTTTGGCTGGGCTTATACGCTACTTAAATCAATTTATAAGATGTTTAGGAACTTACTAGCAAAGAAGTTTTGTTAAAAAGATCGTTAACAACTTATAAAATCTAAAAATAAGTTTCTACAACCACTCCCACCCTCCAAAGTAAGGTGGTCCACCAACGGCGATGGAGGTCCGACGTGATCCCTCAATGTCAAAAATTAAAATACAATCATTTTACTTTAAAATTTAACTTTTTTTAATCAAATTATCAAAGAGCTTGAAACAATTCATAAGATGTTACAACTTATAAGATGTTTAAAATAAACTTATCCAAACGGCCCTAATGCTAAAGCTTACCGATTACCATCACCATCTTTGGTAACACGGTGAGGATTCGGAAGACACTAGCTCCATACACACCAGTACCTATAATGTTGAAAAGAATCTTGCTCCCTTCGCTGACCAGTTTTCCTCCAATTATGAGCAAGTATTGATAAACAACTATCTGGAAAATATAGCCCCCTACGTTTTCTGCACATGGAAAGAAGCCGTAAGTGTGCACACAGCTACTGCTGCGGACTGGGCAAGAAGAGTTAACAGAGTTTGAGAGCGGGAGTTCAATTCCAACAGCATCAACCCCGTCTGAGATTAAACTATCAGAAACATTGAGTCTCAGAATCCGAGCATTGACAATGTGAGTTTCAAACAAGAGCACGAAAAAGCATATAGACACTATGAGGATGGCCATTAGTAAAAGTAGATTGTGTAAATTTAGCAAAGAGATGTAGGCGTTTTTATATGCTGCTTTTAAGCTTTACAGGTTAAAACTTCATGATCACGGCTTAGATAAATCCTCTCCAGGTCAATATTCTGCATTCCATTGCTTTATGAGTGACTGCAATCTTCTGTTTTAAGTTCAAGAATTTTTTGAGGTTATATGAATTTGATTAAAAAGAACATCTAAATATTATACTCCACAAAGTAGACATAAGCTCATGGCAAACAAACGGAATTCGTTCCTGAGAAGGTGAATCATGTGCTCATGAAGAACTTGTGGGGTTCACCATAAAAGAGACTTTGAAAGAAACAGATTGGAATATATATATATATATATGTCTTTGAGGAATAAATTCCTTAGTTAATACTCATTATATAGTTTTAACCATAATTTAGACATGTGTTAGGAATCAATTCCTCCTTCAGTACTTGGCATGAAATGTGACAAATGATAGATCAACGTGACAAAACTTATAAACATTTATTACAATGAATAAAATGTACATGGTACAAAAAAATATATCAGGTCTACTGCAACATTAGCTACATATATAATGGTGTAATAATGGGTCTTCTAAGGCCACCCTATAACAGAAGTGAGTACATAGATCAATGCCAGAGAGACTGGGGAGGGAACGTCGTGCACAAGCTTGTAAGTAACGTCATGAAAATGAGGATTACCAGAACTACCAGAATTTCTGCAAACACATCTACAGACAGGTTCAGAAAATAAACCGGTGCAAGGAACACCAGCAGACTTATAACGTTGTTCATGTATACACCACCATAGAGCTGCAAAACACAAAACGAAAGATCTTTAAAGAAAAAAACACAAAAGAAGCACCCAATATATTTGTATGTATGTATAGTTAAGAAATGGATTTGAAATGAAACAACTTACTGCCGAGAGTGTTAGAGAAATGGATTTCTGAGTCTTCTGTCTTGCAGAAGTGAGGGATTGGACAGCAACTCGATAGTTCATAGCAAAAGGTATAGCTAAGTACGAAACCGAGAAGGAAGGCAAGTTTGCAGCTTGAGCAAAAGACACTACGGTGTTAATCAACGGTTCTGCAAGTGCACATAGCATAACAGTCCCAAGAATCACATAGAAAGCAGCCAAGAACAAATCCCACCACAAATTACGAGCTTTTGGGCTCGTGCTTTTATCCAACAAACCTTGTTCCAATTGACTGCTATTCTGCATTTAGATTTTGTGGGATCAGGCTTTATGAAACAAATTAGTACGAATCAACTTCAGTTTTGACGAGTCTTTTTATTTTACCTGAGAAGTAGTGCTCTTTTTAGCGCGCTCTTGATTCTCATCAGAGATATCAGAAACTAGTTTGATCATGCCTTGGAGGAATTCATCTTGACTGATCCGTCCATCTTCAGAGGAATCAAAGGACACCAAGATGTTCTCGACATCCCTAGCTTTGTCCAAGTCATCATCTTGTATGTTCATACCTAATAGCAATACTCTAAGTTCTACTGCTGATATGGATGCACTTTTGTCCTTGTCGATTCTATTGAACAGCCTGTGGATTTTATGAAGAAAGAAGCTCATTATGAAAGTTTTGGCTTCTGATAAGTGATAACATGATGGTTGACAAATTCTACAGTAAAGCTTACGCTTGTATTTTTCTAACATCAGGCTTTCCGTTTCTTGATAAAAGTACAAGTAGCTTGTCTTTGGCGTATTTATTCATCAAATGATCAAATCTGCGATACTGAATCCATGGTCGGAATATCTGAAGAGCACCAAAACATAACAAAACTATAAAAATCCAACCTAATCATTATGGTTGAAACTCATATCTACTATCTTGATGTTCTTAAAAGTTGTTATTACCTGGTAGAGGATGAAAGAAAAGAGCAAAATGACTGTGATAATGAGTGCAATAAGCATAATCACTCTTTTCCCAGATGATGAATCGAAAGCTTTAGCTAGCAAAATGATGAGAAATGGAATCAAGGTGATCGCCATTATCCGAGCAGTGTAGCTCGTTTCAACATCTGTAACAACACAATAACCTGCTAAAGAAGAGAAATATGTGTTATTAGATCCATATTATGTTTCACATGTCAAGAAGATCAAGAAAAGAAGAGTTGGGCTCGTTTGACTAAGCTTATTTTACACATCTTATAAGTTGTCTTAACGGCACCTTTGAGAATGTCTTCTTTATGGATTCCAGATTTATCAATTATAGTAGCCTCAGAGAGATCATAGCTTCCAAGTACAATAGAAGCACCCCATATCAATGTTAGAAGCATAACCGTTGTTCCTGCTACCAATCCCATTCCAAGTGTCGCCCGTTGCTGAGCCGCCTCCACAGATCCCGAAAGTGCAGATACTTCATTACAAAGTATTAATAGGATTATATTTCAGTGCATATAAATTTCATCATAGTTGTATGTAGAACTAGTCAACAAATATTGTAGCAGTCATCATATCTTGTTCATTGCGTTCAAGTTCATCAACTATGATCTAAATAATAACAACAAACGGTAGTAACCCAAGGAACAAAGTTTATGCCCATAGACTACATTTATCTTTTGCAATCCTTCACAACAAAAAGACACCGGCTGGCTAACCAAACAATGTTACAATCCATTTTCTTGTACAAGAAATAAGGGAAATGTGATTGTACATGACACAGCTTAATTGGTGGGATGAGATATTTCGTAGACATAAAAAAGAGGTTAAAATTGAAGTTAAAGTTTCATCCAAAGATATTATCAAAATTTGGATAACACGACATTGACATATTTCGAAGTACAATCAGAAAGATTTCCATATCTCTATATTGGGTTAATAAAAAATTACGACTTATACTATTGTGTGTTTTACAAAATTGCAATATGTACTATTTTTCTTAACAAAATGCAACATGTACTAATAAAAATTGACAAATTACAATCCCAACTCATGTTTTTTAAAATCTTTCTATTGAATTTCTTCAATTTGATGTTTGATAAAGTACTTTTTGGCATTATGATATATACAACACATCATTTGTAACTATATTTAGTTGGAAAATTTAACAAAACACGAGTCTCGGGTTGGAATCGATCACTTTTTAATAGTACAGGTTGCATTTTGTTACAAAAAATAGTACATGTTACAATTTATAAAAAACACAATAATATAGATTGTAATTTGTAATTAACACCTCTATATTCCATTATTTCTATCATTTTCCTTATTATAATTATGGACTTTGAATATTAAATAATTTTTATATACTTCTTACACTTTTTAAATATAATAAATTTGGTTATAGATAATATGTAATTAATAAATGATGATTTTTTTTTTAATTGAAGGTTGGGTTAGTGTCATTAACAAAGTATAAAATAATTGGAGTTGGTTGTAGGTTGTACATTTAGACGAGAGATAATTGATTTTTTTTAATTAAAAAGTTGAGTTTTGGTAGTTGATATTTGATAAATATAGTCTTAGGACGATATTAGTACAACAGAATTCATTGTTTACTAAGTTCCAGAAATTATTAGAATAGCATGAAGTCATGAACATATAAGGGTGCGATTGGTATGTTGAAATAAATAGGGAATGAAATGATCATTCCTTAATATATTCCTAATACATTGATTGATATATATTTTTGGAAGGAATCATAATTCTATTAGGAATGGTCATTCCCAAAAATAAAAGAATTGTGATTCCTTACACACCCCATGAGTTTATGTATTCCACATTTTGAGAAATGAAATATTTTTCCACAAAAAATATTATAATATTATCTTCTACCCAACAACAACAACAATAATTTAATAATATTATTATTTTATTAAAAAATTATTTAATAAAAATAATAATCAACTCCAATAATAATGATAATAATTATATTAAATATAATAATATTAAAATATATAAATAGTATAATTTTTTTAACAATAATACTATATCTCAAAAAATGTAAATTAAAGCGAATTCTTAATAATATTTTAATAAAAATAAAACAAAAATATTATTATTTAATAATATATTATTAATAATAATAAAATATTGAAAATATATATAACGTTATTATTAATTTATACTTTCAATACTAATTAAAAACATATTAATATACATACATCTGTTTACTAAAATTATATATTAAATATTTAAAATTATATACATATTAATATACTTTCAGTAGTATTATTTTTGTAATTATAAATAATATTATTTAAAAATATATATATTAAAAAGCTAAAAATAATAATATATTAAAAAAATATTATATAATAATCAATAATAATATTAATATTAAAGCATAATTAATAATTAATAATAATAATTTAAAAACAGATTCACCAATATTTATATTTCATTCACAGGTCATACCAATCATAAGAATGATCATTCCTATATCATTTCATTAAAACATTCATTTCATTTATTAATTCATTTCATTTAACCGCAATTTCATTCAGTCATATCAATCATGCTCTAATAGTTGTGAACACATTTAAGACATCAATCCAGTTTGAACTAGAATCAAATGTGAAATTATTTATCAACAATTTTCTGTACTAACAATTATATATGTCTTTTTTTTTTTTTTTTTGAAAAGATTATTTATGTCATTTTCTTGATCGAGTAGTCAACGTGGAAATTAAAATAAACATGGATAATCAGAATATTATGCAGCTACGTCACACGTTTTTCTTGACGTTTTCTTTTACCACTAGTGGTAGATGAATGCGATTTTTAAAAAAAAATCCCTGAAATTACAGCTAATAACGTGGCCTACTTGTAAAAGCTAAAGATTCCTATGAATCTGACTATTTTTTCTTTTTTAAATCAATCACAAACTATAGTTTATTAATTAATTATTTTTTTTGGAAAAGAATATACGAGTTCGACTTTTCAAATTCAAATGTCTGTTCAACAAGTTGGATTGGATTCCACAAACTCAAAAATAAAAATTAAACAAAGAAAATGGGTTCTCTTTCAATCCAACTTTCCCCTGTAATTTATATTTTTCGAGAAATTTACCCCAAACTAAATGAAGCACAGAAGCAGCTCATTTCCCTTATTTTTCTAACATTAATCTCATATCAAGAAAGAATCAAAAAATTATATACAAACAATGAAACAAAGAAGAAGAAATTAGGAAAGCAGAAGAACAAAACATTAAATCTGCACAAGAAATTAAATTAGTACGAATTGACTGACCAAAAGAACCAAGACGATTTGTGGAATGGTGCCCAGAAACTGAAACAAACTACCTCCGAGAATTCCAGGTCCAGTTATTCTGAAAAACATCTCTGATCCCATTCCCACATATCTCCCCCCAAGTGAGAGCAAGATTTCATAGACAACAATCAGAAACAGCAGGCCCCAAGCATTACTTGAGCAAGGCAAAATTCCATAAGTGGGCTCACAATTCTCTGTTGCACCCAATGATGAGATCATCAAATCCTCACGGCTATAAGCCAAGTCACATGCCACAAGAAGCAGCAGCCATGTAACACTCAATCTATTCATCTTTCCCATCTTGCTCATTATCTATTACCAGCTTCACACAAAATACTTAACTAAAATGTCTGGAGATGATAATGGATAATTAGAAAGTGGTATGCATATGCTCGACTTTGTTTAAATGTATCGTTAACAAGTTGGCACTTTTGTGGATGGCTATTTTTATTAGCAGCCGCCATAAACCTCTAAGGTTGGCCTAGTCATGTGATGTATAGTCATGTGATGTAGGCTTGAGATTTACGAGCGTGCTCCTCTCAAAGTCGTCATCAATTCTTGAGATGGATCAGTCCATACAAAGTTTAGTTTCGACTTAAAGTGATGCCCCAGCTAATAGACTGTGGACTCTGATCCCCCAAATTAATGGGTCCTTGAGCTGAATACCGAATTACTAAAAAAATATATACTATATATTAGCCGCCACTGTAATGATAAACACGTTCGAGCTGTTGAGGGAAGAAATGTCAAAATACTTCAGAACAAGTGGGATATATTGTGGACGATATTTACTTTTGATAAAAGGCGATGAATTGATCTTGATAAGTGACGTTCATTTCTGGACAAAATATGGAATAATACATTTACAATTAAACAATAAATTCCCAATCAATGAGAATGAAAAATAAATATAGGATAATTGTGGTGATTAATGAGAATAAAATAAGATCTATCCACTCTCATCCCTCATAATAATTTAATCATTATATCATTTGACATTCACTATAACCATTTCTCTTGGGCCATTTTATCTTTAACCAACCAACAACTATTTTTTATGTCTTCCAAAATTGAAACAATACACTAACTTTTATTGTGATTCACTATCCAACATTACCAATTTACCGTTCCCAGTAAAAAAAATAAAATTGAATCTCCTGCTGAAACCCAAGAATACAAGTATCATCTAATATGGTTCACCCTATTTTCCGGAAGCGACGCCACTGCTGCCACCTAATTACAGTGCATATTATAACCTGGAAAATAGAATGTTCTTGACCAAACGCCATTCACTATTAACCAAAAAAAACACACATCCACTATTAAATCATTTCGAGACATTCAATACTATATGAGTTGCCAATATTTAACGAGTGAAGGAGTATATACGAGTTAGTCAAATCATAGGACCTGACTTTTTCAAGAATCGAGGCTGAGGTTGGCAGTTTTTGACTGCTTAGTAGCCACCAAATTATAAACTTCTAAATATAAGGAGCATAATTTTCAAGCATAAGCTTCCAAGATTATACACGCAACGCATATAATCTATTACACTAAAAACAACCCATGACTCTTGTCTTTTTATTTTAATAGAACGCTGGAGTATATTTTTAGGAGTTTATTCACCGCAAATGTTTCACATATGATCTTATGGGAAAAAACTAATCTTATTTGAGGCTTTAGTATTGATCAGCAGCATTTACCTACCTGGCTATCAAGATCACAGCGGGTGGGGTAGGTCCTTTGTGTTAGTTGTGTATATCAAAATGTGATATAACAATTCACCGTTCCTTATTCAGGACAGCATGCACCTACTTTTACAATATCACCACACTATACATATTAAACGGGACTAATTATGTACATAATATGGTTTAAAATATTGAAATTGGAGATAGGATCCAGCTTGACCTGGAGCAGAGGCTTTTTTCTTTTCTTTTCTTTTCTTTTTAAATGAATGTGAAATTAGACTCAAGAACATGGGACTTAATATTCCACCTGAATTTCGCTGAAACACTTGAAAAATTGAGTAGCAAATTTTTAAAAATTATTAAGTTTCTCCGGAGAGAATTTCAATATCATGAGTAAGAATTTCAACCATGATGTTGTGAACAGAGAAATCATTAAAAAATAGTCTCAATCTATATTAAGATTTAAGTAGTGAACTAACCAATCAAATATTCGAGTAGACACCAGGTGAAGTTATCTACAATGAACAGATTTCATCAGTTGAGATTGGAAAACATCAACTAGTCACAACTTTCTTACCAACTTCTCCAAAATGGTTTTTGTCACCTGCAAAAAAAATAAGTCTCCAGTGTGAGCTTTTATAGCTTCTATTTCAAGAGAGAAAAGAGAGAGAGAGAGAGAGCAGGGTTTGAATGTGATCCGCACGAGTCTGTGAAATCACACCCAAGGCAACATCACTAATCAATTACCTCATTCAACTCAAAATCTTGAAGCCGCACAAAGTTTTCACACTTGCATAACAAATGCCAAACAAACTCCAAATCCCACAACATTAATTGATTGAGATGACACTTCTTTGGGATATTGATTCAGATAAGCATTAGATGGAGTAGAACATTGAATATAAGGCAGTAGGCATCCATCAATGTGGTCTAGGATTGATCTGTAGGTGCTGGTAAAACTGTGGAGCAGCCTCTGTTAGCCACGAGGGATCGATGGAGATGACATTGCGCATGTACTGACGATCAGTCGACACAATGGAGTGGAAGATGACCCACTTTGGATTAACTCTGCAAAATCATTTTTAAGAGGGCATTTTAAACTTTTATTTGCTAGTAAATATTATGCATCTATTTAGAACCATCACAAAATTTGTACAGAAAATGACTGGTCTAAATAATAAGGGGAAGAAAATAATGTGTTCTAAAGCCAAAATATTAAATACAAGCAACTAGTTGCCATTATGTGTGATTATTATCTGAATGAAGGATGAAGAGAATAATTGATCATGGTGTCGGAGATCTGAACTGACCTGAATAACACCGAAGAAGGATGAATATAAACTTCTTGTGAACTTCTTATAGTCTTGTATAACCCATTATGACTGAATGCCTTCAGATAAGCAACAGATAGATACACAGGTTAAATTATGCAGATAGGCTAAAATCATTCTCAATTAAGCCAGTTTGCTAACAAGACCATTTTCCACTTAGAGAAAAATACTCACTTCTAAACGACAAGCATTAGCGAAAAATCCAGCAGTAACAGCCTTCCTCACTGCCTGCATGATTAAAAAATCCAAGACAAAAATAAGATAGAATGTTACTCTATAAAAAAAAACAAGGATTACAGTGAATCTCATATGTTGCATCAGCATAACCATTTTGATTAGTTTTATTAAATCTTTACACAAGATTCCAAACACTTATATTGAGACTATGAGATCAACCCCATATTGTTTTTCCACTTAAGGCAATATAGAATATGCATACATAAACTATGTAAGTAGTTATAATTGTTTACATATAATCTTGTCCCAGTTGTTCTTATATCCTATTATAATAGCTGAGAACATATGAACAATTTCAGCCCAGTGTTAAACTTTAAATTAATACAATGATTGCTGGTGAGCAGAGAATAATTTTTGTCATGTCAGTCGCATCAAGCGTGATTTCATGTATTCAAATCCACGAGCAGAATGACAATTCAATCTCAATTTAAGATGGAGAATTAGAAAATTTAAAGAAAATTAGGGGAAGTGGTGAGAATTCAAAGTAGTAAGGCTTTGCTAAACTGGAACAATTTACATCTTTGAGGAATGGGTTAGAAACCATAGTGTCATAAATCAATCAATTGAATGCACTTACAAACATACCTTCATATCACCTTCACAAGATTTTAAGACTATGCCTAAACGTTGTGCAATTCTTCTCAGCTGCTGCCGGATTTCTTCAACTTTTTTCTGAAAATAAACCAAATCAATATCTAAAACAAGCACAATGCAAACTCAGAATTTATTACTGCAGCAAAATACAATGCTCACCATGGCATGGTAGTTTATATGGTTCTTGTGACACCAGTTTGATGATTTACCAGACTCAAGAAATCCCTTATACACATTTAAGTAGCTAACATGATCACCCTGCAAATAGCCAAAATGCAATATTATCAACTTGTAAATTTCTAGACTTTTGTGGGCACAGAACAAAAAACTATAAATTATTACAAAAGATTATTCTGACATACACAGAGTTGCCTGTCAAATAGATATAATAATAGTGAACTTTGTAAAAGTTATAAAGTTAGTCCAAATGATATCAGCTCCTTTCCCAGCATAACAAAGTGAAGACATGATTAGTTAATGCGCGAAGAAGTATATGAAATTCATGAGAGATCAACTCATGTTGCACGATATGACTTCAGAGGCGTGTTGAAAGTTCAACAGTTGATATTCAATATAAATTTAACTTTTTTTTGGTCTAAACCATAGTTTTAAAGGTGCAAGGGTGCTCTGGAGCCCGAGGCGCAAGGCACAAGCCTTGGTTGTGGGCGCGCCTCTCCTCCCTATTCTCCCAAACAACATTTTATGATCTTATATACTTATTTCACACATATTCTCCTATAGTAAAACACATAAAACCGCATAATACTACCAAAAGTCAATAAATAAACATTTAAACATAATGTAAACATGAAATTGATACTAAATGTCTAAAATAGTGATAGATTTCCGTTCACACTCACAAACCACAAATATTAAAAAAACAGCAATTAAGAACTTAAGATGTTCATTAGTGATTAGTCAAGTGACTCAAGTTGACTAGTCCTCATCAAAATCAAAGCCCTCCTCCTCATCATCATATTGATCATCATCATCATCATCAATGTATTCTTCTTCCTTTTCATCTTCCTCAAATTCATCTTCATCTCTAAGTTGTAAAGATGGGAGGAGGCAGAGACTTGAAGAACTTAAAATTGTTAGTAAAATTTTAAGAAATTGACCAAAACATGTTTGACCAAGAGGCGCGCCTCGGTATAAACGTGCACCCAACTACCAGTAGAACTTAATTAAAAAAATAATAAAAAAAATGCACATCACGGTAGCCCCTACATGACCTCCATGATAAATTTAACTTTTTGGTCTAAACACCATTGTATATCAAGCCATAATTTATTTTCCGTCATCGTCCGTTTCTGAATATAAATGTGCACCCAACCACCAGACATTGCAGATTACTGAAGTACCACTTAATTACCAAACCCAAGAGAAAATTAAAAAAACATATCAATTAACAATTAATAAAGCATATCCAGCATTTCCTCAATAAATGATTTGTCGTCTTTTTTCCCCTCAGATTTCTGTAGCCATTTTCATGTTGTGCGCCAAGATGCGATTCATATTGGGGAAATAAACTTCTTGAACTAATTGCTCCCCTCAAACATGTTAAATCTCTGTTTCATCAATTACTTGAATTCAAATTAGTTCATGAGTGCAAATTATGTAGGGAATATAGTGGATGAGACCGAGAGTAATAAGAAAAATCACCTCAGCAACAGCAAATCTCAATTTTGCTTCATCCAATTCCTTTTGTGCTCCCCTAGCAGAAAACCAGATCGACTGCACAGCAAAAAAAGATAAGGGGCAGTAAATTTTTTAAAAGTTTTTATTTCATACATTTGGAAAAGATAATCGATATTAGGCAATACTTCGTACTCAAAAACCAATCACATGTAAAAAGAGGACCATTATTTAACTATCACTTCAAAGATCAAAGACTATCTCAATTTGTGATGAATTACTTGCAATAGAAACAAACCTGTACGGAGAGAACAGCAGCAATAGTAATAACTTCATCAGAACAGCCATAATCATTTGAAGCTAAAATCATTTTGGAAACCATTGGTTCCTACAAAGAAATACACTTAATAAGTTAGAACTGGAAAACTATTCAGGGTTCAGCATAGCTAGATTGACATTGTTGGAGATTAACTATTTAGGATTAAACAGTTGTTTTAGTTGTGCATCCACAGGCAGCAGTTCAAAAGTAAAATCACCTGGCAAATAAGGTGAAAAGCTCGCTTTGCTCATTCATTTTAGCAAATATTTCGGGATTTGGAATAGTATGCTGAAACTACCAACAAAAACTTTGTGAAAAATTCTAAAACCTAAATGATTAATTATTTCTCAAGATAACCAGATCTACATTCTCAGTTTCTCAATTAGTTCATGTGAACTTCATAATAAAAAAGGGCCAGCCAAAGCACCAAAATTTCTATGCAATCTAGAAACTGCCACTCTGATTCAGTTACATATATCTATCCTCTCTTATATTTTAATTTTAATTTTCAGTAATGTGAATCTTTTTAATTTGACTGAGGTTGTGTAAAATCCATAATCTTTTTTCAAGTAAAATTCATTTTGGAAACTAAAATATTTCACATTTGTGCAGTGATGAAGTAGTTCCATGTGTTTTGCTACAACGGGAACATACAAACAATCAATAACAAAATACAAGGAACTTGGGTACAGGAAACATACTAATGGAATCTCTGCAACCTGGAATCCAGTAGGAGATGTAAGTTTTGCATCATCATCAAGAACTCCAAGAGAATATAATACTTCAAGCGCTCTGATTAGTGCTTCAGGGGAAGGCGATGCTGGCCAATCAAACCCCATTATATTGTCTATCCCTAAAGCTTTTAACTATGAAACAAAATGCAATATAATCACTCTCAATATTATCAAAAGCCCAAACTTAAGCAGGCTCACAGAACAAATTACAAAGCTCAGGCATCAAAGAACCAAGCTTGAGCCAAAGACTATTCGAAAGAATGTGAGCCAAGATTTTTTCCTTTCTTTTTCTAGCGGGTTTGACAAGTTTGGATCGGACTCAACTACTGTAGACCCCTATACAACTGTAGCACATCATTTGTTCAAAAGTTATAATAACAATCTGTAAATGAATTCAACAATGAAAATCATTTACTATTTATCGCAAAAAGTTATATTAGTTCAAAAGTTACATTGAAAGTCATGTATGTATGTGTACAATGAATCCTGTGATTTGAACAAATCAGACACTGTTTTTTTAATCTTTTTATCTAAGGTCATTGGAAAATTGGAAGTCTAGGCTGACCAGCCTCATTGGTCACAAGATCAACTTAAGTAAAACGTGTCAGACTCAAGAATGAAATGATAAAGCCCAGATTCCATAGATTAGACAAAACTAAGACAACTTATCAATTTATAAAAAAAAACACATACCTGAATAACACAGGAAACAAGATTTGATCTCTGCATCTCAGGTATACCGTCGGCAGACATTTCATTGATAAAAAAATCTTCAGTATACAGCCTGCTCAAAAATATTTTTAGTTGATGATAGTTAAACATTGCTTCTTTTCAGAAGAAAGATAATGGGAATATAAAGGTACTAGTATTAAAAGTCATAGTAATGAGTGACACTGTCATAGTTTAAGTAGTCATTGTAAACATCACGAAATTATAGGATGTTATGGTAATGTTAAATCAGAGAAACAACTATGTGAGATAACTACATGCATGAGAATATAGATAAAAATTCCACATATGATTTGATAAGTTCTAACACCTGTAACACTTTCCGGGCCTGACTCTTCCAGCCCTACCAGAGCCCTTTGCCGAGCAGAAGCCTTTGATATTGGTGCCACAATCAAATTATCAATATCTGTCATCTGTTGAATAATCAGTATGAATCTTACTATATGTGTGAAACTGAAACCACAAGCTTTTATTCAGTTAACGGTAAGTCTTTTAAAATATATTCAGGTAACAGCAAGAATAAATCAGTTCAAACATAGTAAACCAATTCTTTCACTTCCACTTAATCTATACTCGTTTTATCATTCATCATGTTTTAATTTATATCTAATGTGTTTCCAGTCCCTATTCAGTTACACTCTCAAACTAAAAACAGGACGATCTGTAATTGGATGCCTAATTAAATAAATGTCTATAATTAGATCAGGAGAAGAAGGACATATGGCCATAACCTCATCTATCTGGTGACCATTGTAACAAATGTATAATTCTATTTCAAGCATTTGGCCAGCTTATGCGCAACAAGTTCATAGTCAGTATCGCAAATGTGGCAAAAGTTAATAAATTTTAAATGAAAATTATTTAACATTTCTAGGAAAATTGAACAGTAATTATAAGTTGTGAAAAGTTTCAAGTTCCAAAAGACTTTATATAAAGAAGAGAAGAATCTTTAAAAACATGTGGAAAAGAAGAAGAAGAAGAAGAAGAAGAAGACGAAGGAAACAAATACCGGATTATAGAACCGCTGCTTTGAGAACCCGCTGTCAATCACATACACAACACCCTAAGATGAGAATAAACAAGGGCAAGAAACCAAGGATCAGGTAGTAATTTGATGTCTTAAGTGTCACACAAGCACATGATCCTATATAAGAAGCTTTTTACCTCCAATGTTAAAGAAGTCTCTGCTATATTTGTTGAAATCACCACTTTTCTCTTCCCACGTGGAGTTGGAGAAAATATAAGATCCTACATATAATTCAGAAAATATTGAACATGCACCTCCATGATTCAATCATATGGTAGAAATCGAATTCGTCTGTTTTCCTTCTATCTTTTTTTTTTTTTTTTAAATTCAACTGTTCTCCTTTTTCTTGAACATGATTAAAATTAATTACCTGATCAGCACGAGGTAGTCCAGAATACAAAGGCAAGACAATCAATCCTGCAAGAGAATAAAAGGGAAAATGAAGAAAGTGGATAAAATAGTACCTTGTTTCAACGTAATCAAACAATCTAACCCTAGGCCACAACAACTAAAAATCGATCATAGCAAGCATTCGAATGGGAAAGAAGTATGTTCATTTTATTAGTGGTAGCTACCTCAAACCTTATTAACTAAGAAGTTTAGCAATCTAAGAGGCATAATATAGAGTATTGTGCATGTGATATAGGTAATAGAATGATTGACTAAACCATGGCAGTATTTTATTGTAGTATAACGTGATGTGATCAAGGCCAAAAATTCATGCAGAGAACTTGCGAGTCTTGTTGAGTTGTTCTAGCTTTAAAACTACCTTGTTTTCTCCCATGAGAATCTTCTGTCAGCATTTGAATTGCAGCATCAATGTCATCTTGACCAGTAAGAAATACAAGAATATCTCCCATTGGCTCCTAGAAAGATTCAGGATCAATCTTGTCAAAAGAAATATGACCAAGTTTGCACGTAAGTGGAACAGCATTAGATACAAGCAACTCTAAAAATTTGGAGTCAGAATAGGAAAGTTGGGATGTTGTTTGGAAATTCAAGTAAATCAGATGTGTAGAAGTCTGGCACATGTAAGTTAAACAATCAATCACATGCAAATTTAATTTTTTTTATTTAAAACTAAATAGGAAAATATCTAGTTTGGAGGTTTATCCAAGAGATATATGATCCTGAGAACACTTCAAGCCAGCATGTTTCAAGAAGGCAAGTCAAACATAGGCACCAAACATCTGCATATAGCAATATTACCACTGAAATTCAACAAGGGGAGATCTGTTTAACTGTGTATTACGACTCCCATTCGATAAAAAAAAAAAAAATGCATATTAAGAATGCAATTCTTAAGTTAAACGCATCCCACACTTAGCCAGATTCCCTTTAGGTCCATACCTCATCATGAATAGAAAGTACTGTTGAAACGGCAGCTCGGATGTAATCTGAAGCCGGCTCCTCAAGGTAAAAAATTTCCACATTGAACCCTCTACCCTACATGTTCAAAGGGGACAGCAATAAAAGAGAGAAAACATGATAAGACACTGAGACCAAAAGTTGAAAGATACATATATAATATGACTGCTCTTGTATGTCCAAAAATGAGAAGACCACCGACACATACCTCAACAGACAGAATGGCAGGATCTCTCCTTGGTCCTTGCTCTTCTGCATCTGGTACTTGAGGCTTTCGACTATTTTTTTATCAAATTTGCAAAGCATTAGCCAAGCTCAAAACTCCTAGAAGAGATAATGAATCTTATACACATAGAACAATTGAGTAGTTATGATGATAGAATAATTAAATAAAGATGTGAAAGTAGTATATGGATGACCCGGAGTATCATGACTTCACATTACTATAATCATTTACCATTGTCAACGACAACGAGGTGATGAGGCCAACACATTATATAATCTAAAGAAGCAGAGGGACACACACAAGAAAAGTCAAAAGAGGATCCAGGAGTCAGAAATAAACACGACCCAAGTATAGGTGCTTGAGCATTCATCTTGTTCAATCCATCTACATATAAGAATATACATGATCTTTTTCTGAAACTGACAAATTTAAAAAACTCCAGTTCCAACTTTTAACTTATTTAAGATAGCAGATAACATTAACAAAATAATTTTTGATAATATGAAGTCACTTTATCAAATCAAAACAAATTAATGTTCATCAAGCATTTATCAAAGAACGGAAACTACTAATAATGTTGGAGGAATTTGTACATGATAGCTCGCTTTCACAATTTATTTTTAAAGTACAGTTGAAGCCATACTAAAGCAGTTACATACCAATATTTTAAGTTCAAAATTTGTGATTAAAATTGATGAAACCAACTTTCAGAACAAGTGGCTAGAGATTATACATTATTATTGCTTAGGAAACAAAAACTAGATTAGTTTCCTAACCACAACATCTATCATATTATTTATTCCTCTGAAACAAGTCGAGGGAAGAAAGCAACTGATTTGGATAAAGACTGACCAGTAAACTTCTAAACAAGTTTAGGGGAAGGACAAGTTTTATGCAAATTAAGAAGAAACACATACATCTATGGGTTCCTAATAATGGGTCATGTACAAAGGTAGTAAATAAAAAGGAAGTTGATGTCTCAGCTATTGATATTATTTAGATACCATGAGAACCTGGTGTTAAAAAATGAAGCCACTGATTTCGCTTCAATAGTTGCTGATGAGATGATAAGGCGAATCTCAGGACGTCGTCGTTGAATCTGTTTCACAGTATGTTTCCAGAGAATATATAAGATCACAACAAAGCAATATATGCTATAAAGAAAAAAAGAACCAATTATCAACATTTTCAGGAGCAATAAGGTACCTTCTTCAGGAGACCTAACAAAATGTCTGTTGAAAGAGAACGTTCATGAGCTTCATCTATCATAATCACACTGCACGGCCAAAAGTGAAGGTTGAGAGAGCAAGTTAAACAGAACTTATTCGGTTAGAAAAATAAGAGAAGGGATATGTATAGGACTACTAATCATCTGCCAACACAGGTCTATGATCTATCTATAATTTGCATACAGTAGTAACTTTGGCTCCCCTAGTGCATATGATTTATGCACGAATCTTTGAAAAGCATGAAACTACCTATACTTGCTTAATAGAGGATCATCCATCATTTCCCTCAGTAACACTCCATCAGTGAGAAATTTTATCCGCGTGAGTTCCTATTCCAAGGTAGAGATAAGTTGTTATTAGTGCGATTATGAATAAGCACAGCTCATAGCAGAAAAATGACGCCAGAACCTAAGATACAGCCTTTCTTATGGACATCTGCAACTAGTATAAAAGAGAGACAGAATCATAAAACAAATGCAAGTTACATTAACAAAATTAGACGAGAAGAAGCACAAAAACTTACAGTATTGGTAATATCTTCAAATCGAATCGTGTAACCAACTTCTTCCCCTAGTTTAACACCCATCTCTTGGGAAACTCTTGATGCAACAGACTGTATAGCAAATAATCTTAGTTTAGTGGACTTAGTAATAAACTTATCGAAATGTCTTAACTATTACACAGGTAACTCTCAAGTACCAGATAACTACTTGAACTATCTTCAGAAAGCATCAGTTAAGCAAAATTTGAAGGTGATGCAGGCTTCAGTTTAAGGTGAATAGTAAGTTACAATACAACAAACCTAGGCAGAAATTTTATTAGTACATCCATGGTGTAGTGATCATTTACAGCCTTACTGTCCATAATCTAATATCACTCTTGATGAAGATTAAGTTACACTAATTAAAGCGCCATTTGACCCAAACATCAACTAAATGCCTTGTTTCCTTAAAAATATGATTTTAGAACTAGAGGTGTCAGTCCAAGGTACAGATTCTTACTTCAATAACTACATGTAGATTGAATTACACAGAACTGAGCACAGCTACACCCAAGCATTGAAATATGTACTTGCAAGCCGGCAGGAATTTAAAAAATCCATATTAGTTGGAAAACAAACTCTGTACACAACGAAATTTTTTGGCATCTTCTACTTTATACGAAATCATGTGTGCTGAAAAACTTGTAATACAGTAACAGAGTAAAGAAAATACAAAATTCGTGCAAAAAAGAAAGTATATATGCATGAACAGAAGTATAATCATGCCTGCACAGCCAAGCGTCTTGGTTGTGTGCACGCTATCATCCGTCCACCCTCCGCCCATCCCCCTTCTTGCAGAAACTGACACCCAAGAAGATGAATAACTCAATTTTATAAGAGTACCGAATAACACATAAATATTTACAACAAACAATTCCGATAACTAGTAATCGACAAAGAAAAGTTGTAGAATGCACAACCTGAGGAATCTGAGTAGTTTTTCCACTGCCTGTTTCTCCAACGATGATTGTGGTGGCGTGTGCCTCAACTAAATAGAGAAAGGCGGTTCTGTACTTGTACACCGGTAGCCTCTGCCGTTGTGCGTCCATGTTTGCATAACCATGCCTAATATTATAGGGACAATAAATAAGAAAATCACAACAACAAAAAAATCATTTTTTTTTTGAAAGGTACAACAAAATCAATTTTGAAAACCAAAATCAAACGTAAAAGTACCCGGATGAGGCGGAGTACAAAAAAACGCCACCTTCTTCATCCTCGATTAGTCGAGGCTTCTCTGTTCCTGGCTTCCAAAATCTCGACATTTTCTTTTTTTACCGCTAAACGAAATCAATTTACTCAATTCTTCCCTCTTACAACTGAAATACACGAACTGAAGATATTTAAATTCGTTGCAAAAAATCCCCTCGTTGAGAACGGAGAAGTGATGTTATATGGTGGACTGAAGGGCCGCGACCCGCTATATAGGATCGACCCTTTTTTTAGGCCACGGTTACAGCACCGCCTATTTTTGGTAAATTGGCAGGGGTTTATAACCCTCAAAAAGCGTGGCATATTAATTTAGCAAATTGATTGATAGTTCATAAAATTAACACGCCGACCCAGTTGTTATCAGTCGACCCGCCTTTAGTTATGTGTCCAATCATTTTTAACAAATGTATTGTTAATACCACCTCCTCTTATGTGGTATTAAAATTATGTGGCTTCTACAGTAAAATTGTTTCCAAATTTAACCTTAATTCATTTATTATTTCTCTGTCTTCCTTCTTCCTTGTTCCCGTGCTTTTCCTATCACCGTCTTTCCGCCGTCGCTCGTGCACGAAGAACCATGGTCGCCGTCGCCACTATGAGAACCATGGTCGCCGTCGCTCGCGCACAAAGAACCACGGTCATCGTTGCTCCGCCGCGCCGCCCTATGAGAACCATGGCCACCTCCTGCCTTGCTCCGCCGCCGCCCTAGGATAACCATGGCTGCCGCCCTAGTTTGGATTTCTTCAATTTTACTTTGATTTCTTCAATTTGTGCTTTGGGTTTCTTGGATTTATTCAATTTGTGCTTTGGGTTTTGTTGGCTTCTTGTTGGGGAAATAGATGTGTAATTTTATTTAATTGGATGAGCACCTCCCTTAACCTCACTGCTTATCTTCTTCCGAAAACCCCAAAACCTCAATATATATCTATATTTATATATATGCAGTGCCGTATATATGTATGTATCAAAAATGTGCGCACGTGAACAGTAGTTTATAGCAATTGATAATGCAATTAGAAGAACTGTTCTTGGAATTTTGCTACTGCAATTTTTTTAAGATTGTAATTGATGGGTTTCTTCAATTTTTGCAAGATTGCAATTGACCAATGGTATTGTTTCTTTGTTGCTGAATTTGTTATAAATGGTGATGTTGAAGATGATGATGATGTGGTAAAATTTGCTGCTAATTTCATGATGTTGAAGATGATGGTGTGTTGTTGAAGATGAAGGGTAAATTAGTAATTTATTAATGTTTTATTTTTTTTGTTTTATTTTATTCACTTTTAATACAACCTACCAATCAACATATAATTTTTGACACATTCTTTTTAATAGTTCATATCAATCAATTTTATAGCATTTCTCCCCATTAAAATAGTCTTTAGGTTATTTTTGTAGTAACTACACCTCCCATTGATTTTCTTTAAAAAAACAATCAAATAAAAATACAAAAATACCTTTTTCACTATTACAATCTTATACTTTCTCCATCAATTAGCAACTTGCACATTGAAATTGACACATATATTAAGAAAAAATATTTTTTTTGTGTTTTGTTGACTTTTCAAAAAGAATGGAGGGTGTAGATTGTGAGGTGGAGATATTAAAGGTGAATATTGTGAGATTTGTTTTTTAAGGCCACAAGAAATTGGTAAAAAGCCGGATTTAAAAAGGAAAGTGTGTGAAATCTTTGGGGACGGAAGGAGTATTGATTTTGTGAGTACACCTCTCTATTCAAACACCAAAATATACGTAGAAGTTGTCCTCGATCGAGGAAAAAAAAGAGTTTCGAGAGTATGGTGCGGATTTGTTCTAAAATCTAGTGTGTATTTGGTGTATATTGTAAGTATAGTGCGAATTCGTGGTTCAAAATATGTAAATGTAAATTTTCTTGACTTTCCTAAAACCTAGGTTAAATTAAAAAAATATTTTGTATGATTTTTGTTGTTTGTAACAATTTTTCGAGAGTATTGTTGTAGTTTTAATGAATAAAAGTGTATGAGTAGGATAATGTGATAGCATAAACGTTTCGCAAGCTTTTACTTTTATGTTTCACAAATCCCAAGAATTCGAATCTGGTTCGCCGAATTTCTTAAGGATTTTCGGAAAAAATATTCGAAAATTTTGTAAAATTTCAAATTTTTTTTTCAAATTGTTGAATTATTTTCGATTTTAAAATTTGGGTAAAAAATTTCACCAAAATTTTTCGAAAACTGATCAACATTTTGAAAAAAAATCAAAATGTTAACCCGATTTCAACAAACCAGATTCAAAATCTTTTGTTCATCCTCACAAAAAACTCAGGTTCAAACTTTGGAATGAGCGGTGTAAAATCGAAAAAAATTACCTATGACCATGGCGGCGAGCGGTGACAGCAAGTAGTGGTGGCGTGAGCGATGGCGGTGGCGATGGAGCGCCTAGGGCAAACCCAATTTGGTTTCGTAATTTTTTTTTTTTGTGCGTATCTCTGAAAACTGAGTGAGGAAGGAGTGGGGTATTATTGGGAATTCCAAGGGGTGTACTAATCCAAAATGTAGTGTATTAATCTGAGAGGTGTACTTACTAAAACGGATGGTGCCAATAACTGCGACCCCTTTTTTATTAGGCTGAAAATATGAACGTAATCAGCCCATAAGGCAAAATAATATGATAGTTGGATAAACAACCCATAAAATTTCCTGAATATGCCAGTTGGATCCGTGAAAATAATTAGGGCCCGGTTATTAGCACCCCCATTATTAGGAGATACACACCCCTCCCCATAAAATATTTTCGAAAAATTTAATTTGAATTTAATACATAATTTTGAAACACTGGTGTTGAAATTATATCTTAATTTCGGAACATTTGTTTTGAAAGTTTTCGAGCAGAATTTTACTTTGCAAACTTCAGAAATTCGGCATCTTCTTTTCGAAATATGTTAGTAATTTCGAAAAACCACTTTCAAAATTAAGATATAATTTCAACACCTATATTTCGAAATTATGGAGGGGTGTATCTCCTAATAATGGGGGTGTTAATAACCGGACCCTAAATAATTATGAAGCCAGTTGGATCCGTAAAAAAAAAAAAAAAAAGAGAGTTGGGCCGGCTATTGTACCACCGTTGAGAAGTAAATCAAAACTTTCCTAAATAATTAATGTTATCAATAAATTTATCATATTTGTAATTAAAGAAAAAACTAGAACTGATCTGGAAAAAACTAAATTTAAAAATTTTATTTAATAGAATTATTATGGACATTGAGTCGGATTCATGTGCATTTGAATAGTCTTTCCTGAATTTGAGAAAATTGTTTTAATGTCGTAAAAAGGTTAATTTTATTTTTAAATTAGAAAGCCCCGATAATTTTTCAATATACATCACTTTTTTTCCTTATATATTGAGGGTAAAATTCTAGTATTAGTTGGAAGTTTAAAGATTTTACTCTTTCTTGATTTAATACCTTATTTGACAATGTAAACTAAAAGACGCATAAAATATTTAAAATGTGTCCTTTTGTTGCAATTATATTTTTACAATGGTATTGTATTACAATTAGCTTTGTTAATGCAAGTTTTATAATGGTCCTTTATTTAACATTCAATGTAGATAAACTTTTTTATGTATACTCGGAATTTGAGGCCACATGAACCCCTGAAACAATGTTTCTTTAAATTTGCTAACAAATTGGTCGCTCCATCCAAAGAAACAGTGATCAAGTTATACTGCAGTTGTAGGCTTGTATCAACAATAAATTAAACTTATTTGTACTATTTAGCTCCATTGGTGATTGAAATATTGAACTTCATATAAAGTGTAATGCATTATAGAACCAATTTAAATGAAATGCATTAAATGTATCATAACTAGAATGGGATGTTGGAGCTCGACTTCAGAATATAACTAAACTGGATTGATCAGAAGGAAAGTGCATAACTTTATCAATATTTTGTATTTCAACAAATATAAGGCAAACCAAATACATGAATTAAAAAAAAAATCAAAATTTGCTTGCAGTGCGGTATAAGTTATTTCTCTATGTTACATTGATCACAGAAACAGGGCTTATTGGAATCCTCTTCCCCTCCCCCTTCCCCTTGTCATCCCTCTGCCATATCCACCACGGCCCCTGCCTTGCCCCCCGAAAGTTCTCCCTCGATGTGAACGGCCCTCAAATCCCCTATTATTAGGAACGTTATGAAAACTTCCACCACCACCACCACGTCCCCTTTTTGGCGGATAACTTAGAGCCCCATTTTGCGCTCCAAGACGTTTCCCTCTGCAAATGAAAGAGGTGATATATAATATATTTGTTAAAAGTATAGGAGGGGGGAGAGGGATCTATGATATTGTCTTAATCCAAATAATTCACAACTTTGAGTATAAGTTCATTAAGGTCTACGAAATGGTACAAGTTCTACATACTGACAGAAGAATTCATTCTCATTAAAACTTAGAGCTATTATCAAAGTGGCCTTTAAAAGCTTCAATTATCATTCCTTGATTTTTCCAGTCTGCCAAATAAAACTACTTCACTCATTATTCCATCAATAAATTGCCAAAGGTTCAAACAAAGAATTTTTCTAGAACATTTGGAATTACCTTTGAAAGAAAAAGATCAAAACCTATTAAAATTTATTACAATAAGGACGGTAAAATGTTCAGATATATGAGTTGGGTTTAGTCAGAATTCATTTTCCCCTCAAATTTCCTTATTCATTACAGATTTAATGTTATTTTTAACATCCTCACACCCCCCACCCCCCACCTAGAAAAATGACTCAACGAACATACCCAGTTGGAGCAGCAGCTGATGTTTCTGAAGATTTGACGGCTTCCTTCCACGATAAATTGATTTTCTCATCTCCAATAAATGAAGGTGTCTTGGAGCGCAGAGCCTAAGTATCATCATAATGCAAGGCAATCAGCTAAAGAACAATCACCAAATGTCATTAATAATGATCCTTCAACTTACCTGTATCATAGCCAAGATATTATTGCAAGTTCTTAATCCAGTTGTTGAGTTCTGCATTTGTGTTTTCTGCCGATAGCATACGAAATCGTGTAAGCTCATATCAAAAGACACCAATCATTTGCATTCTTTAAGAATATACAGAGTGTAATATGAACTCACAATGCTAGCCTTTGCCTCATCAGATGCAGGAGCTTTCTGTGCTTTGCTATGCTCTGCCATTCCCTGAGTCAACTTTTTTATAGTGGCGCGGGCTAGGTCTTCAACACAATTCAAACTGTGCCATTCAACAAAATGTTATCTTCCAAAATTTCTTCATAGAAATAATTTATTTCTTTTTCCTAAAAAATAAGGAAAGAGATTGCATCTGCAGAATGAACTCACCGCTCAGAGAAATCTTTATATTGATCAGAGAAGTCCTCCCCAAGCCTATCTGATGGTTGGCCAGTCACAATCTTGAAACCACATAAGCTATTAGTCGCGTTTGGTGCCTGTCCAACAGAGTAAAAGAGAAAGGATATGAACATATAATTTAGCATGCAACATACTAAATATGTAAGATAAAGAAAACATTGTTATCTGTTAACCTTGTGCGCCAGATGGTGGAATGCGTATAACAAGCACTCAGCATAAGTAAAGTTCATTTCTTCCCCTGCTTTTCTTCGAGGCATGGTTGTCTGAAAGAACATATAATAGGTTGAGCAAGGTATAAAGTTGCACTAGAGGATATTCTCATCCAAAGTCATGTAGAAGCATCCCTTGAATTCAAGGTTCTAGCTTCATCATGTGGATGGAAAAAGTGAAAAGAATTAATAAACTAATACTCAAGGCATAAGTTAGGTATGTTCCTAATAACCAATAAGTTGGGCTTGAAGAAAATCTTTGCCCATCAGATATCCAAATACTGTTGAAATTTGAAAAACAAACTTAGGACAAATATAGAAGAAAACCATTCCATATTTAAGATTTTTTATGTCCATATAAACGGAGCACATCCATCAAATATTCATCACGATTCACGAGTAGAATATAGTTCAGGAACTTGCCTTTAAGATCTGAACGACAGCAGGGAGAATTAATCTGGAGTCTTGCGGGGCGGTGTAAGGCGAACTCTCAGCAAGGTTTTTAAGCAGGTCCACTTTTCGTTCTTCAGGAAGCTGATGAGCAAGAACAGTCACATAGCTCAGCAAGCTGATCAGAGTGCTCTTCACATAAACTTATGTTCCGTGAAATTGCGATTTTCTTTGAAAAACAGATAAAGTTCTATTGAGACAAGAGAATTGTGTATAAAAAAAAACCCCAAAATGAGTTATACCAGTAAACATGCAAGCAGAGATCTGAGTAAACTAGGATGCCTGTACCCCAAAAAGAGAAAAAATGCAAAAAAATGATGCTTTTAACCTCTTTGGTAATGTATGAGAACATAAAACGATTACCAACTAAGCAAATCAAAGATCTCTTACAAACAGAAGTCATTAAAGGAGTTGTGTGAATCATGCACCTTATCAAATACTGGAAAAATGTGCTTGTTTAAATAGTTGAAAAACTTGCTACTAGATGCACCCCTCTGCAAATAATTCAAAAGTCAGTGAATAATTAATATAAAATTAAGTACAGTCAGAACGAAGGAGAAACAAGCATGATATGAACCTTAAAAAATGGAAGAGCCATAAACAGGCATGAAATCAGTCGATCTATATGGTCTCCATCTGAAACCTGTAGTCAGACCACATTATAAAGAAGATTAAGAAATGTTGACCCTTCTCAACCAAGAAAACAGATGGAAGGTGGGAAAGTGCACATCCATCTAAGCCATCAGCCTTTACATTTGCTTTCAGAAACTTTAATGTCCCTTAAGTGTAAGAACTATTGACAAATAGCAATATAAATTCAGGGAACCTATCGTGCCAAAAATCAAATAAGAATAACATTTGAATAACATGATATAGAGATGTTGAAAATTTTCAAAATAGGGAAAGCAAATTGTTCCATCTTTTAATTCACGAAACTAACACCTCTATCCTCCCAATTTTGAAACCATCACGGACATTGCATATCACACCTCACATTCAAAAGAATACATACATCAAATTGGGCATCCAGATCAGCTTGGCCTTCAATAATTTCAATAAGTTCCTGTATCCTCTCTGGAGGCGCTTTCGGGCCAAACATGCTCAAACTTTTAAAAAAATCCATGAACATCTGAAATTCTGCTCCAGTGACATCTTGTAGGCTCTGCAAATTTTAAACTCAATGAGTGTAAAACCACCATATTTCCTCAAGACTAAATCTATTCATTCTGCTTTGACTAATGAAACTTTATTAACTTGATGCGACAAGGGCCACAGAAATTTTTAAACTATTACCATTACCGGAAAGAGAGAAAATCATAGGCATACCTTTTTTATCAAATCAGTTATGTGCCTTTCCATTTGATCCGTGGGCTTTAAGAGCTCAGATTTAATTGGAAAGACCTAAAATAATGCAGAGACAATTTCTCAAATATCAAAACAATGTGTGCGCTATAATAAAGAAGTTGAAATTTGTCTCCCCACCTTGTCTCTGATGAAAAGTAGGGTCCTCTCACGCAGATTCTCATCTGTTATCTGCTCATCAACACTCTCAACGTGCTTAAACAAGGCTGTCAAGGAAGCTGCAATAATGCATGAATATAAGCCTCATGAATATATAAAGAAAGCAAAGTTATAAGAGATGCATCCCAGACTGTAGTTTACACAGAGAAAATCCATCAATGACGAGACAAAACATGTATCTTGCACTGGAGTTATTGCTTCCGTTTAAGGGTTATTTTTACAAAACAAGTACTGAGTACTGACCTTCCGAAGGACTAAAAGCACGAGAGTAAGAAGAGCAAAATTAAATGGACAAGACTCGATATTTAGAGATGCCATATAACCTTTCAATTAACCTTGGAACTGCTTTTACAAGCATACAGAACATGATAGTTAATAGTAATACTCCACTATTAGGTTGCAGCAGTATTTATATACACAGATGCAATCCCAAAATGTACAAAATACTACGTGTCTGAGTCCAACACGCGGCTGAAAAAAACTCCAAACAAACAATTCTTTCAACCCCAGTCTCACTCGATTTTGAATAACCTTATACCAACTTGGGAGTGTGGAAATTCTTACATGTTTAAGTTTCAGCATACATATTCAACTTATGTTGCTAGAATTTGCAAATGTACTAATGTGAAAGTAACTTCTGGATTCACTTCTTGTTTCATTTCATTATTATTAGTTATTTATCTATCTACATTTCTTTTCATACTGCAAGCCAATATAGATAATATACTCAATAGTATTCAAAACCATGTGGCTGGAACAGCTTGAGAGACAGTTTAACACTAAGCAACCTCAGGATTTGGGCATGTCACAGCTGCTGAAAGATGTGATTTCATCATCCTATACCTAATATCATTCTGCCGCTTTGAGATGCCAAAATGCACATGACACATGTCAGTGAAGAGCAAAAATTACCTTGAACGTCCTGTCTCAATAAGGACAGAAGTGCTTTATGTACAGCATCACGCTCCACATTTTCCTCTACAAAGGAAAGATGAGAAATCAAAAACTACACTTCTATAATACAACTTTATTTACCTTATTAGCAATGAAATTGCAGCTAATAAGCTCACATTCTTCAAAAGATCATCAGAGCACTCAATACCTGCAGTGAGGAGCTGTGCAAGAATGTCAACAATTTTTGAAAGATGCTCTGGTGTATCCTTGCAGAAAAGAGGAAGCCCACGGATTGCTTGCACCCGAATCTGAAATTTTATGCATTAAACTATTAACCATTGTAAAAAATGTGCATCCAGATTTAAGCACTAAGGAAATAACCGCAAATAACAATCAGAACCTCCAATCATGCCTACAAATTGTAAAAGTAGACATATTCACACATAGGGAAACAAGTAATTTTGCAACAAATTAAGTAAAGCTGACCCCTAGTTCTTCAGCTTCACACAAATCAAGATGCGCATCAACAGCCTTAACCGATAGACCAGGAAAGTACTTGAAGAATCGAGGGATCAGCTGTGCAGCCAATTGCCTTGCTTTCACATTACTGCTTTTTGCCGCCTTTATTATGTTTTCGTAATCTTCAGCATGCTGTTTACACACCAGAATTAATACCAATCAACCTCCAAATCACGAAAATACTCATAATTGGCATGTTGAACAATGTTGAAACCCTAGAATTTAGGAAAACGGGAAATCACAAGAAAATAAAGAAGTTTAGGAACCTGAGACTTGTCTTTGACTTCGTTGAGCCGTTCCCCATACTCGTAGAGTTTTTCAATGTCCTTAGCGTCGGCTGAGACCTCCGTCATTGCCCTCACTGCGTGCTTCGAGGAGCGAGAGCCCGCCTATAGGTACAGTACACCTGTACGTATAGGAGTGATTGCCGTGTATTTGTATGCGTTTAGGAGAAGGCTGAGTTGACTCGGCAGAGAATTATCACTCACGGATTAGTTGCATCCCTGCACTGCAGCACCAAGTGTGATTCACGAAAAATGGTCGGGACACGTTTCGTACCCGATTTGCTCTTCTTTTATTACCTTTTCTTTATCCTTCAAAAATAAAGGAACTCGTAAAAATTACTATTATATTTTTTAATATAATTTGAACTAGTGTAGTACTCCCTCCGTCTCAATCTTTATGATAAAGTTACTTACACATTTTATCACTTTATCACATAAAATATTAATAAACAACACTTTCTACCCCCAATTACCCATCATTTTATCACTTTATCATATAAAATACTAATAAACAACTCTTCATACCCCACCACTTTATCACTATTCCACTATTACACTAAATGCTTATGAACAGTCACAATCCCACGAAGATTGGGACGGAGAGAGTATTAAATAAGTAAATGCTTTATCATAAATTTATGATTGTTACCTTAACATCATTTCGTATCGTTCTACCACAACAAGGGGAACCACCACAGAAGAAAATAAATTTTCCTTCTCCGTGTCCCGCACCACAACAAGAGGGAGAACATCACCCCACCATAAGAAGGGGAACCATCACAAAAGGGAATAAATGTTCCCTCTCCATGTCTCGAAGTCGAGATCTCGGATCTCAGGTGATGAAGTTCTAACCACTTGAGCGAGCTATCCACGTGAAAGTATTTTTGTATCGGGTGATATTGTTAATATTGGGTACTATGTGTCGAGTGATTTTATTATTTTAGTCATCAAAATAGAAAAGTTACATGTATTGATACTTTATGTTCAAGTATATGTATAAACATTATTCAAACTCAGTTTCAATGTCACAAAACCTACACAAATTTCTCTCTCTTCCTCTTTGCTCTGTTTCGCTCCCCTGCTCAGCAAATCGCCCAAGTGATTCGAAATCATTAACCGATTTGCTTGAGATCTCCCGTTCCGATTTCTTCTCCCTCCTCCCGACCTGGCCGGATTGGGTAGCCTACTCAATCTACCAATCGGATGAGGTGAAATTATTGCTCTATTTCTTTGAGAAATCTAGGGCCGCCCAGCGTGCCCCTTTTGTGCGGCAAATCCGAGAATATGTGCAACTCCCGGGACGACGCTTCTCCTCCCAGGGCGGTGGCAATGATTACTCCAGCCAATATAAGCTTTACGGCAACAAGTTACCCACCAACACAACAAACATTCTCCTTCTTCGAATTAATTACTTCTTATTCTCCCCGCTTAATCTTTACATTACACCCGATTTTATCGGAAAAATTAGATACTCCTTCTTCGTATTCACAGGATCCACTGCAATGGATTCCGATATGGCGGATGCTCTCTCCGAGTTGTGGAAAAAACTCTCTCTTGCCGAAAAAGAGAGTTCGATCGTGAAAATCAAAAGTTGTGACTCCATTTGCCCAGTCAATGCCCTTGTTGGAAGGCTTGCCATCAAGCGAAACGTCGGTCCCGTCGAGTTGGATATTTTTCTCAAAAAAGTTTGTAACACTGTCATTCCCGTCAAAATCGTTACGCTGGGTGGAGGGCTCTTTTTGTTCGAATTCACGAACCGGAGTGAACGCGAAATAATCCTCTCCAAGCAGCCCTGGAATTTTAAAGGGTCCACCATCCTCCTTGAACGCGTTGCTGGAATCGAGAGGCCCTCCGATATCCGCTTGCATCTGGTCCCATTTTGGGTTCAAGCCCATGGTTTGCCAATATGTACCATGACGAAGGGAGTCGGAGTCTCTGTCGGTGAAATGCTCGGAAAGGTGTTGGAGGTTAGCCCCCTTTCTAGTGAAGACTCCAAGGAAATGAAGATGAGTATGGAAGTGGACCTGGTTTCGGATTGCACCCTTAAAGCACCAACGACGGAGGTTGGCGAGGTCCAACCCCGCCGAGCACCATGAGTTGCATAGCTTGGAACACGTGTTGGCTCTGGGGCAAACGCGTGCTCCGGAATCTTCAACGTCTTGTTCAAGACCATACTCCCGATATTCTATTTATTTCCGAGTCTAAGGTGTCCAATCTTGTAGCCACTAGGTGGCGTGTGCTTTTGAATTATGTTGGTTGTTTTTGTGTGGAAGCCACTGGTAGTAGTGGTGGATTGCTCTTGTTTTGGTCTAGTAATATTAATGTTTTGGTGTTGTCGTACTCTAAGGGCCACATTGACTGTTACATCTCGGATAACAACAAAAATTGGTACTTCACGGGTTTCTATGGAAACCCTATTCATCATCTTAGGGACCTATCATGAGAGCTTCTTAGAAAATTGCAAAAAGTCACAATGATGAGTCGTTGGGCTGGCTCGTCGGAGGGGACTTCAACGAGATTTTTTATGAATTTGAGAAGAAATGAGGCGCTCCCGGATCTCTTTCGCAGATGAATAATTTCCGTTCGGCTGCTTATGATACTTTTCTTCACGATCTAGATGCTAAGGGTCCGAAATACACTTGGAGTAATAGAAAGAAATGGAGGGACTGCATTTGGGTCAAATTGGATCGTTTTCTCGCTAATCAAATCTGGAGAGTGATGTTTACAAATACTGAAATCAGAAATCTGGATTTTTACGGCTCTGATCACCGCCCCATCATCATTTCTTACATGCAGATCTCCGAACCCCAGCCATGCAGACGTAAAAGAATTCTCACCTTTGAAAATAAGTGGTTGATGGAAAATGACTATAAAAAGACTCTCAAAGATGCATGGTCCAATAGCAGGTTTTGTGCTGGTCTTCAAGATAAGTTGAAAAGCACTGCTAGTCAGCTTCATAATTGGGCCATTTCCTCTAACATCATCATGCTCAAGAAAAGAATTGAAAATACAAGAAAGGAGCTCAATAAGCTACCCAATTCGGAAGATGAATCAAGTTTTACTCAAACCTCCAGTGAATTTGAGTCCCATCTGGAAAAATTACTTTATCAGGAAGAGCTACATTGACACCAAAGGTCTAGAAACAACTGGTTGGCGTTCGGTGACAAAAATACCTCATTTTTTCACAACTCGGCTTCCGAACGTCGCTCCAAAAATAAAATCATGAAGCTTAAAGACGGTTCGGGTCTCACCTTTTCTTCCCCGACCGAAATGGAGTGTATTATCATGAATTATTTCTCTAATTTGTTCACCTCCAGTAATCCTTCTCATGAGAATATTGATGAAATCATCAATCATGTTTCTTCTAATGTCTCCGAGGAGATGAATCAAGATCTGTGCAGACCCTTCACCAAAGATGATGTGAGAAAAGCTCCTTTTGATATGAGTCCCTCAAAAACTCCTGGCCCCGATGATTTTACGGGCCTCTTCTACCAAAATGCTTGGGATATTGTCGGTGATGAAGTCACAAAAGTTGTTCTGAATTTTCTCAACAACGGGGACGACTTGGCCTTTGAAAATTCAACTATCATATCCCTAATTCCAAAAGTCAAGGTCCCAGTTATGGTAAGTGATTACAGACCGATCAACCTTTGTAATGTTTGCTATAAAATTGTTGCTCGTCTTTATCCTTAACAGACTTAGAGGATTACGGGAAAAATCATTACCCCTAATCGAGTGCCTTTATTAAAGGTCGTCTCATCGCGATAATGTGCTCATTGGTTTTGAATGTATGCATTGGCCCGACACTCAAGAAGAAAAAACTGGTTATATCGCCCCCTCAAGCTCGATATGAGCAAAGCCTATGATCATGTTGAGTGGAGCTATTTTAGAGCAATTATGAGTAAGATGGGTTTTGACTCCCGTTGGACTAATCTTCTCATGTGATGTGTTTTCTCCGTCTTTTACTTCTTCAAAGTCAATGGTAGCATTGTGGGACACATCAAGCCTTCGAGAGGCCTTCGTCAAGGGGATCCTCTCTCCCATTTCCTCTTTGTCATTTGCTCTCGGGGCTCTCCTCTATCTTGACCTCGTGATTAAAAAAAGAGGAAAATTGTTGGTGTTCAAGTCAAAGAGGCGGTCCATTATTTCTCACCTCTTCTTCACGATGATAGCCTTATCTTTTTCAAGAACACTAAGGAGATTTGTGAGAATGTCAAAAGATGCCCCCATTCTTATAAAAAAAAGCTTAAGATTCGACTTATCAACTATGACAATAAGTCATTATTACCTTCCGGTGATAAGACTCGCCATTCGGCATTCAAACATCTAAAGATATCCTTAACCTCGAGTCCGTCGAGGTCACAAAATTTATCTTGGTCTCCCCCACCTTTACCATTAAAAAGCAAGAGACTTGGTTTGGATACATTCGCGATAGAAGTGGGTAAGAAATTAGACAGTTGGAAAAATAAATTATTTTCGGACGGGGGCAGAGAGGTTCTCATCAAAGCTATTATTCAAGCCGTTCCGACTTATGCGATGTCTTGCTTTAGAATTCCTACTTCTATTTGCGGTGAAATCGAGAGCATGTGTGCTAAATTCTGGTGGGGTGAGAGACCGAATGAACGAAAAGTCCATTGGAAAGATTGAAAATCTCTTACTAAGCCCAAAGACGAGGGGGGCATGGGCTTCAGAGATCTGGTCAATTTCAATAAAGCCCTCCTGACCAAACAAATTTGGAGAATCATTTCCAATCCGGACTCTCTTGTGGCAAAAATCTTCAAGGCCCGGTATTTTAAACACACTGATATCATGGAAGCTTCTATTTGCTCTAACCCCTCGTATACATGGAGATCCCTATCTTTGGTGCAAAGACGTTTTATTTGGACTCTGTGGAAAGTGGGGTCGGGGAAAAATATCAGAGCTCGCAAGGACGCTTGGATTCCCGGTCTGGCCAGTGGGCGTATTTCTTCCAGTGTTTCCTATGATAGCAACAACCAAGTTGACAAATTCATTTTGCCCTCAAAATAGTGGGATGCCCAAAAGCTTCAAGAAGTGTTTCTTCCTTTCGAGGTCGAAGCCATTAAGAGGGTCCCAATCTCTCGGAGCTCTTCGATTGATTCCAGGTTCTGGAAGTTCGAGAAAAAAGGTCTCTATTCTGTTAAATCTAGGTATAAATACGGCTGTCGGATGGGTCCTTCTGAAGATGGTCTTACTAGTGGCCCCTCTTCAAACCATTTCTCCCGGTGGTGGAAGAAAATTTGGAAACTTAACATTCCTCCGAAAGTCAAAATCTTTGTTTGGAAAATTTCTCATGACATCATCCCTACCGAGGCTAATCTTCATGCCCATCACGTTCCTGGTGACTCCAGGTGCGCTCTTTGTGGTTTTCATTGGGCTGATACTAAACATGCTCTTTTCTTTTGTCAGGTTTCCAAACAAGCGTGGAAGAATGCGAACTGGTGGCCTTTTCTTAAGAATGTCGTATTTGTCCCCATTCCTGATCTTCTTGTTGGCATTGCGGAGGCCTCAGTTGGTGGGGATTTGGAAGAATTCTGTCTCATGTCGTGAGGGATTTGGAAAGAGCGGTGCAACCTTCTCCATGAAAAAACTCAAAAGAACAAGTTCAGGGATGCCGCTAAAATTATCAACCCTGAATGGACTAGAGCTCACCTTGTTAACTATCGTGAGGCTAGAAATCGTCTGATCTTCCAACCCCCACGCAAGGCTTCCAGTTCCAACAGGGTCGGCCAGGATTCCAACTCCTCCCTCCCCTTTATCTTGGTGGATGCTGCCTTTAATGATGAAAAATTTGAGTTCGGAGTCGGTTTCGCTGCCTTTAATCACTCTGGTAATATCATTGCAGTGGGTTGTCATCGTATTAACCCCCCAGGCTCGGTGTTGGCCGCTGAACTCAATGCCATTGACGAGGGAGTTTCGCTGGGCTGCAAGCTTCACCTTCCCGGTTTCAACCTCCTCTCGGACTCGAAAGATGCTATTAATGCGGTGCGGGGAAGCTCTCAATACCTGGGACCGGAAGGTGACATCATCCATGATCTTCGCCTTAGAATTCAAGACCCTAAAGTGAAAGGATCTCTCATGTTCCTCGCCAACTCAACACAATCGCCCACAATCTGGCGAAAATTGGCTCTCGTTCTACCCACCCTCAAGATTGGGTTGGGGAAGATATTCCGTCCTGGATCTCGACCTGCTCTTGATTGTCCTTTTTGAGCTGGTGTTTTCCCTAAAAAAAATAAAAAATACTTTATGTTCAAATCTTTTTGCTTCTACCTCATCCATGTATATTGATATGTTTTTACTTAAAATGTTGTTTTGCTCCTGCCACTTTGTTTAATCTCTTTAGCAGTTGATTAAGAGACGATTTAGCTAATCTTATTTTTAACATCTTATAAGTTATTTTAAAAACATATAAAATCTAATTTTTAAATAGCTTATAAGCTCATTGGAAAATAAGTTGGAGATATGGTACCTTTTTTTTTTTTAGCTTATAAGCACTAAATAGTTTTTTCTAACATCTAATAAGATGTTATTAGTCTTTTTTTACCAAACAAATTTAAAGAATTAACTTATTCTAACATCTTATCTTATAAAATGTTATTAGTCTTTTTTTGCCAAATAAATTTAAGGTGCTTATAAGCTCCCCCAAACAGCCCCTAAGTTTTGGTCTTTTACCTGTGATTTTATTCATGGTGAAGGGGATAAAAGATTATAAATTTAATAGCATAGAACAAAAGAGAAAAACCAAAATGAAAAGGCAAATATCAACAAAAATTAAAATGGTTGGAACAAAAATGAAAATTGAGAATGCCAGGAGCAGAGTGTGCATTTTTCCTTAAAATATGTAAAATCTCTTCCTGTGTGACAGAATCAAATTTCCTCTTATTTTATCAAGATAATTACAAAAAACTACTTGGAGTACTAAAATTGTTTCCTTACACCAATTGAGGGAGTGTATGCAAAGTGATAGTCGTAACACTTTAACTGACTTCTTTTCTGAAAACATAGAAAAAACTTTGAGGTGATTATTATAAATAGCCCATGCCTTAAAAAAATTCACACACAATCATATTCATGTGCAGGCACAGCTCACAGAAAGCTGTTCCTTTATGACATTTCACAAATTCTGGAAAACTGTATACAGTTAAAGCTTAACCTCTAACATACAGTGATACAGAAGACAACTTCCAAGAGCTATAAAGTTATACATGACAAAGAACCCCAATAAAAACCAATATAAAGATAGTAAAAAAAATTGGGGAAAGATAGTATCTGTTCCACCTTATATTCATCTTTCCGAAACGACACCTTTAATTCTGTCTCTCCATCTCTCTCTCCCCTGACTAGAGTATGGGCATGTCTAAAGCTTTCAAAACATCAGTGAACTCAAACTCACGTGTTTCTTTGTTGAAACGCTCAACTAGTTTGTACCTGACATCATTCAGATAAAAGGATTGTGCAGTCTCCAAGAGCCATTTTGCTTCTTCATCAGTCAGCTTGCTAGTGAATACAACATCCCCACGAATGAGCACCAAGTCTTTACTATCTGCAAATTCTTTGTAGCATGAAGCTGTTAAGTATGGAGCAGCTTGGGTTCCTCTAGCTTTATAGTCTACAAGACCAGTGAACAGCATATGTGGCATCTCAACTGTAAAAAAACTCATTTTAATGAGCAATTGATGCAAAGAATTAGTCCAAATAGCTTTTCATTCAGCTTTTCATTCAGCATTCTTGAAAATCCTTCGTTTATATATAACCACAGAAAATGGAGAAAAGCAATTTCTCTTAACCTTGCACAAACATTGTCGTGTACCCACTTCCTTTCCACAATGGAATCACAAAATAACGACTGCAAACAGGAGAAAACATTTGTCAGTTTTTGAGGAAGGCATACATAAAAGAGTAAATAAAGTAGAATATTACCATTCTGCTGCTCTTTGCTCCAACAGGTGATACAATTTTGCTCTCATTGACAAACCAATATGACCCCTTCCCAAGTGAAACTGAGAATACAGTAAAACAATCAGGTCACAAGCAAATGAATGTATGAAATTCTGTAGAAGCAATGATGCAGAGCAATCTATAGAACTTCACTTTTTGCAGCGATAACAGAAGGTCAGCTAAAGCATAAATACAACAAAACAAAACCAGAACAGTTAAATTTGATGATGTAAAACAAAACCAGAACAGTTAAATTTGCAGATTACATCATCTATAGGACAGAATGAAATGCATAAGTACTACACTGATAATTTGTGATTAAAAGGCTCGGTTTGTTTGTTTAACTGCTACGTAAAATATGTCAACCAAGCAAGTAGAGCTGCTATGTATAAGATCAACTAATTAACATTTCAAACAGTGCTGGGTTTTACGGTGAAATCAACAAAGGAAAATTAATGGTTCAGCCGTTCAGCAGATTTGTAGCAGTTGCTGTGCTTTCAGAATGAAGTATAAAAATATTAAGTGGAGATGGCTTGTCTATAGAAACTCACGTCGTCCCAAATATCAGCAAGTTCTTCAGGAGATTTGTTTTTAGCCCGTTGAATATCAATAATTTCCTCCAAAGGCTTTGCCTTCAAGGGTGTGAACCCGTTGGCAAAACTCAATGTCCTGCAGAAACCCAGCGATCCCCATTTTATGTAATTACTAGGGCAAGCAATCTTGGGTGATATATTCTCAAACTTTCTTTGTACAGCCGGGATTGTACAAAAAGTGTGTTTTGTGACCATAGAAGAACATAGAGCATTGCGATAGAGAGCTGCCACCGAAAAAAATGCTCTTCTTGAAAACTTGGTCACCAAATGCTTCATCATATAAATTTTCTGCAATTTAACAGTTTAAATATATCATCAAACAGAGTTACGAATCTGTTGCGTTGCAGTCTTCTTGAGAAGCCTCTCCAAAGAGTGTATAAAAAACAAACATATCATTTGCCCCAAAAGAATCTTAAACATACACCCCTGAACATATAAACAATTTGCAGTAATGATTTCCAAAAAATAGAAGCAATTTGACATTTATCTGGTTCCAAATTCGCTAGATATGAAGAATTACTGGGCATTGTTCAGTGAAACATTTTATCGAACAGTTGGTGACCGCAATACTTAAAAGCTCGTGTCTTACCCAGGATCTATGAAACAAAAAAATAAAATAGTGGCCTATACACAGACGTACACCAAGTTCTGCAAAATCCATACTCCATGTGCATCGTGTATGAAGCGTGCGAATGAGCCATCAATTAATTTCTCGATAAACTTTAGCCTATATTATACGACGACGGATTCAACTTACCTGAGCGTAACTGGTGAATGGATATACGTTGGATAGCGATGTTAACAGCAAGATGAATTCGAGTCTGAATCCACGACGGAAATGTTTATCGATGCAAGGAACTCTAGGTTTACCGGTTAACAGTATTTCAAATCCAGTTTTACCAAATCTTTTCTTTACTGGTACTGTATATAAATTTTAACAAAAAAACTATAGTTTCCTTGAATACTAAAGTTTCAGTTTAAAAATTATCGAGTACTACTATTCTTATTATTTTTCCAATTGAGGTCTATAAATAAATAAGATAAAAATTGATATGAGACAGTTTCATGCATGAGACGGTGTACAATTTAACACAATTCACATCCATCTCTCCTAAAGTATTAAAACGTTTCACCGTGAGATTGTCTCATGCAAATGTCTCTCAATAAATAAAAACAATAAGTCGTGTAATCTCTATACATTAGTTAGGTTTAAAGCCTCTTTAAGTTTTTTTTTTTTTGGGAAAAAAGAAACACTTTAAGTTGCTAATATTCAGATCACAAAAAATATATTTTATAAAAAATATTCATATTAACCAATAAATTAAAGAAGAATTTCATTTATAAGTAGAAACAATTTTATGTGGAACAAAACGTATTAGACGAAATTTCCCTTTACTTGAAATCATGACTCGGGTAAAGTATGCAACTAATGTTAGTCATGTATATCATTTTTTGAACTTATGAACAACCTTATAAAGGGGGAAAAATATTCAATTTAAACTAGTATTTGCCCTTTAATAAGGATACTTCGAAATTTCAAATTTAACCATTTTCATGAAAAGATTATCTCGGTATCTTTTTTCCTACAGTTTCATCTTCTGCATTTTGCCGACCTTACACCTTTGGGCTAGTGGAAATTAATGAAAGAAGTCCGCTATGATGATGTATACTTATATATAGTGTAATATAATAATCACACACATGATATAATGAATTTGATGTGCAAGCTAAATCATGAATCCATGAACAATGTCGATAGATGCTTTTAGTCCAATAAATCTTCACAAGCCTAAAGTACAACTAGGCCACCAACAATCATTACAAAAGAATCAAACGATCATATTGAATTCAGACTAAAGTAGTTGGAAAAAAAAAACCAATTACATAGATGCAAGAAAATTAAACTAAAACCAATGAAAATTAATAATTAGATCAAATTGGTTAAATGAAAAAAAAAAGATTAATTAATACTCATCCCATGTGCATGCTACAATCTTTTCTTCTCTCCCCATGTCTTGTACCCCTCTTCACACCAATAGACCCCATTTTGTCCATAGCAACAGCAAATGCCAGAAAGAATTTGTTTTTATCCCTAGCCATTTGTTGTACCAAACCCTTAGTCCTAGAATCCAAAAACAGGGCTTGATCAGTTGCCAAAAGCCCCATTTTAGCCTCCAAATTCCCATAATAAGCATTGTAAAATAAAAAAGGAGTTGTGACATCAAATGGTGCAACAATATCAGTGTTCCCTCCATAATGTGGGCAGGACATTTTGAGAGCCTTAAGTAGCCCCGGGTCAATATACGGGTCGGGTTGCCTTGTCCCCTTGTAGTCGTATAATCGGGTCACGAAATTCTTGCAATGCGCAAAGCCAATAGTGTGAGCACCCGAGAGGACAACCATGTCTTCGAGAGTTAGCCCCTTTGACTCGAAGAGTTTGACCAGCTCGTCTATCGTTGCGTTTGCTCGAGGAAGATTGGACCCAACTCGAGAAGCCAGGGAAATCTTTCCATCCCATCTTCCTTTCTTTACTGCATAATTTGGACCTCCAGCCTGATCATAAAAAGCAATGATCATGTATTTTTTATTTGTTAAAGTCTTGGCATTACTTGACTAATTACAAAACTATAATAATCCATCAATTGGTTTTTAGAGCTGGACAAATTTTTGCACAGCTGTTTTTTGGTTTTGTATGTATATAAAGCTGCGCGAAATTTTGGACTATGCTAATAGTTTATGCATGATTTTGGGGCAAATTGAGTCCAAAATTAAACAAGTATTTGTACGTACTATCTTATGGTTACACTAGAATTCAAATCAATCACCTGAAAACAGAGTTGCTAAAGTCATCGTTCACAATCCCAAGTGATTACCAATCTCGTGATTTCGACAGTATCTTGTGACACAATATAATTAATAAATGTACAATTCATGCACTTAAATATCCACGAAAACATTGTTTGTATCGAAGTACCAAAACAACCATAAAACTGTTATTATAATAATAATAACAATCAGAAGATGTTTTGCTGAAGAAAAAATGTGAGGACCAGTTAAGATATTGTGATCAAAAGTCACTATCAAGAATCGTTAGGCCCAATTGAGTACTAATATTTATGTGGACAAGAATGATGGGATAATTAGAAAATAAAATGCCAATTTTGGGAAATAAGTACTAACCAAATGGACAAAATCTCTAGCTGCAATGGCAAGAATATCCGCACAAGACACAATTCCAGGGCACTTGCTCTCCACCACTGCTTTCGCCCTGTTTACGCTCTCGAAAGCCTCCGCCGCCAACTCCTTGTTGTTGTCCGCCTCTCGTTCTGCTAATTCCTTACTTCCTGGCCTCGACCAAATCAGCACTGATCCATCACACCCCTAATTACAACCAAAAATCAGACAACAGAATCAAGAAAATGTGCGTGTTTGTGATAAAGTATCACTTGTTCTACAGAAAAAGTATCATTAGTTTGAAAAAATCACTAGTTCAAGAAAGGGTACGTTGGAAAATCAGCAACTCGACAAGAAGTGTACGTACTTCGACGAAGCAGTCGTGGAAGAAGAGGCGAATGGTGGCGGGGCCCGAGACGGGCGCTTCTTTGAACTGCTGGGAAGTAACAGAAGCAACGAGCTGATCAAGTTGAGGGCATGATTTTGCATAATAATTGACAGAGAGTTGGTAACTGGGCTTACGGGTGAGTTTGGGTGGCGTTTTGGCACTAGTGGAGAATGAAACAAGAAAAAACAAAGTGAAAATGAGAAAAGGTGGGGAAGAGGAAGAAGACATTATGAGAATGAATGAGTGAGGTTGATTATAGTGTGGGAGGAGAGGTTAGGACAATTTTGGTAACAGTGGATATATATGTATAGTCTTGTTCTCTCTCTCTTTGCTTGTTGCATATTAATAATGGACAGAATCTAGTCCCGTGAAGTCTAGTGTATAGATTAATGTACTTAATGGAAGGGGTACTGAATTCCAACAGAGCACACACACTCGTACTGGTACTAATACTACATTTCTTTGTTTTCATGTTTTTGGTTCTAAAGGTCTACAGTATTTCCTGTTCTGTAAATACATGTGATGAAAACATTGATGTAAGTTAATAGTAATACTCTGAAGACGGCTGGGCAGAATGGGCCAGCTCGAAAAAACACCAAATTGAACGGGACAGGCACACAAACGTTTTCTTTCCCCTTTTTCTTATTCTTTTCACCACATCTATAATTTCTAAAAAGAGATTGATTGTGTGAGGGCAATTGTGATGAGGCGAAATATAATTTGAAAGCGTTGATCACTTTTTAACGTTTTGGGAGGAGTGGATGTTAATTTTAATTTATGCCATCATACGAAGTTTTTGTCTTCAAAAAAAATATTTCACCAATCACATAAATATTTTAAACGAACAATAGACAAAAAGTTTTTGAAGCTGGTCTCCAAAAATCAACCTTTTTTTCACCAATCACATGAAAAATATTTTAAACGAAAAATAGATTAAATAATGTGAAATAATGCATATTCAGTTACAAAATAATAAATATAAATATAAGTTATTAATAATATAAAAATTGCAAAAATCCAATTTTCAGATATTAACAATTGATTCTATATTTTCTTCACAAGAATTAATATAGTTGACGGAATAGAGAAGTGATGATAAAGTGAGTGAGGGCAGAAAGGTAGTTTAAATGCGGAGCATGTGCAAGTGCAATGGGCCATCTCAGATTCTCACACAACCCTTTTTTTATGGTTTCTACTCTCTAAAATTAAGTCTGTTTGTATCATCATCACCTCATCTGTTGCTTTCCATTTTCTCACCCAATCCGGTTTGTGTGGACCTGAAACACTACACAATAGCCGAGAGACTTCGCATATTCATTATTCACGACATTTTCTTACTCAAATAATAGTATTTAAATCTTTTTTTGTTAATATCATCAATATAAATCTGTATTTTGAAACTCCAAATCAAATTTCTGAAAAAACAAAAAAAGGGATGTGTCAGGTGGGTGTCCACTGTCCACTTCTGGGAATTCCTTTTTCCCAATGTTTTGACTTTCTTGTTGTCACACTCACACAAATGGTTGTATTCTAACCAAGTGAGTGCTCTACAATTTGTATCCATTTGTAGTGCATTCTACAATCCAGGTAATCGTGATGCTTAATTTCTTTTGGAAAATCATTAAACAAGGACTGTATTCATCAAACGACAAACTTCTATTCCAAGTTTCTAACCCCTCACCTTAAGCAATTGAAATTCTCTGCTCTTTTTATTGTGGTTTTGTTTAGTAGTTTTATTTAATTGAATTATATAGTTTTATTTGGGCAATTCATTTAGAGTTTTACTCTGATTTAAAGTGGGATTCCCGTTAATAGACGGTCAACTCTGATCTCCTGAATAAATTTGTCAAAGATCGGATACCAAATTTAAAAAAATAAAAAAATCGGCAAGTCTAATAATTGAGGTGACGTATTAATTATTTTTATGAGAGGTGCATTATCCAGAAACGAGGTATGGATAAAATATATCCGGACAGAAGCCATGGGCCGTGAATAAATGGGCCCAGCTTATTGGCCCATTATAGAACCCAGATAAAAAGATAAGTCCAAAGAGAATTCTTTTGGAATACAACATGGCAAGTATTACTATTATGCCCTCCATCAATGTTGGGTTTATGCCATTTCTTGAGCAATTAGCATTTCGCCCCAAAATCAAGCAACGCAGAGTTCCTCAACGCAACTCTCGTTAGCTTCGGAAGAAGGAACCATACGATCAAAGCAATGAGGGCGGTGGTTCAGCGTGTCGCCTCTGCTAGCGTCGAGGTCTACAATCGATAGACACAATTGCGTATATTTCCATACCCACGTATAAAATGTTGTCGTATGAACTCGGTTAGGGATTGCTCACCTAGTTGCATTGCAGGTTGATGGTCGCTTGGTTTCGGAGATCGGGCCGGGCCTGCTTGTCCTCGTCGGGCTTCACGAGACTGATGTTGAATCTGATGCTGAATATGTGTATGTATAAATCGAGAAGATGAATATTACTTTTACTGCGAGTTAATTCTGGTAAAACAATTGTTTTAATGTTAATTACTGATTTGCTGGGTTACAGATGCCGCAAAGTGTTGAACATGAGATTGTTTCCCAATGAAAAAACTGGAAAAACTTGGGACCAAAGTGTAATTACTTCATTCTTGACATCTTCTTTTCGGTACTTTCTAACTTTCCGAATGATATATCGCATTGAGTTTATCCCCTTTCAGCTTGAGTTTTGGTTAGGAGCAAATATTCTTATTGCAATAATGAAGGTTTGCAAGTTACAAAAGTATGAATCATATTTCCCTATCCTGTTTGGCCAATACACTTGTTATCATGAAAGCTTATAGAGGACAGGAATTATTGAACCTGTAGTTTACTCTGTCTAAACTTATAATATAATTCAGATAAGAAAGAAGAAGAATGCTCATGCTTCTGAAGAATATGACGATATGCTATTGATTAAGGGGGTGATGTTCATTGTTAACGGTTTTATCTCGTTGACAGGTTATGCAAAAAAACTATGAATTGCTCTTAGGTGATTTTGAATTTTGAGTCCTCCATTCTTTCTCCAATTCAATTTTTTTGTAGAACTTGTTTTGTTAATTACCTGTAATCTATTTGGTGCATTTGGCTCCAACAACTGGTTTTCATTTGGTGCAGTTAGTCAGTTTACATTATATGGGGTGTTAAAAGGAAACAAACCGGATTTTCATGTAGCAATGCCTCCTGATGCTGCAAAACCATTTTATGCTTCCCTGGTTGAAAAAATTCAGAAAGCTTACAGGATAGATGCGGTTAAAGGTGATCAGCTTTTACATGTATATCTATACAATTATATATGTGTCTGCTCGTGTGTGTGACATTAGTAATGCTGCTTCTCTTCTTCTTCTTTTGATATGGTCAGGGATTGTGACACATCAAACAATGCGTTCTGTTCAATCCACCATGAGTACCTAAATGAGCTTTTATTAGAAAGAACTAGTCGTACCAGCCGTGATGGGTCCATAACATTTTTCCTACTTATTCTGTTTCATTGTTTAACCTTAGGAATAATTCCCTAATCCCTACACTCCACATGTGACCAAGATAAGTGACTAGGAATAATTCATTCCAAAATAGTTTTATATAGACTCCACCCCGACAATCAACAGCCATGTGACAGCTTCTTGTTAGAGTTTGTCTGTTTTCCCGGAGTTGTGGCGCCCTAAACATTCTAAACTCTTGGTTGGATTCTCCTATTAAACTTAAGTCCGAAAGTGAAGTTTTGGAAACTATTAAGTGATATTAAGAATCGTGATCAAATTGAACTTGAATTACCAATAAGTTATGGAAATTGCTAGACCATAGGATGTTTGCCTTTTAATTTTGATATAGACAAGCTAATTCATTGAATCAGGAGAATCCTAACCACCAATCATTCTTTCCATGCAGATGGTATATTTGGGGCAAAGATGAAAGTGAGATTCATAACCTCTTGCCACAAGTTATTCATTTCTTACCAACACTTAATAACCCTAACTAACGTTATTTTACCTCTTTTTCTGAATCTGAAGGTTAACTTGGTGAATGACGGTCCAGTAACAATGCAGCTCGACTCAAGTCAATCATCCAAGTAAGTGCTTATTCACCCTATTTATGCAACTGCGCCCTTGGTTTAGAATTTGTGTTAAGGATTACTACCCAAGATATTTTTTCATTATCAAGTTATAATGGATTGTTTTTATTGTCCCAGGAACGCAAATAGTGTAGTAGAGGGATGAAAACTATCCCGACTGCCACCTCTTGAGCAACACATCATGCTTTGATTAACGATGAATCTCTGAGATGACATTGAGAGGGCAGGGCGTGCATACAACTTAGATTAACTATTTTTTCAAGTCTATTTTTTCATACTTTTTGGTGTTTTAATTCATTAATCGACACCTCAAAAGCTCCTGTTACTCCTCCTGATTTCTACAACGAAATTAAATTAAATTGTTATTAATTATGGACCACAGGACCAACACTCTTTAATTATCTTGAAAGTTTTTTTTTTTTTGGGAAGGTTTATCTTGAAAGTCATTTCGCTGCAGTTCGTGGGTTTTCTAATAGTAACCTTCAAGTATCTATCAGGATCTAATTGCCCCGGTCGCCACCCGAGCTGTTGGGGTTGGTTAATTGAAAATAAAAATAAGTGTCGAATCCGACTTAATATAATATAAGCTGCTTAGCACAGAATTGCAAGCCATATATAATATAAGAGATATTCTACGTTTTTTAAGTGATTAGAAAAGAGTTGTTTCAATGGTCTGATGGGTAGTTGGGGGTAGAAAGATTTGTTTATTAGTATTTTATGATTGGTATGTTGGAATAAATTAGGAATGGAATGATCAAAAAAAATTGAAAAAATCTTGAGTATAATATGATATTCATCAATGGTCTTGCTTTCTAGGGTATGATTGGTATGTTGGAATAGATTAGGAATGGAATGATCATTCCTTAATCTTGAATTTGATCATACCGCCATGTCTGACAAATTTATATATATTTTATATTGGCCATATATATCTCAGTCACCATCATTTAATTAGTTTTTTTAATTAATCCAATCTTCTCATTTATATATATTCCATACTTTACCCAATTTCAGTAATTATATTAAATTTTTTTACCCGACCCGAACCCAAACCCGGCTCGAGTGGTTCATGGTTCACCCGCCCGAATGGTTCATGGTTTAGGCCTTAGGGTTTTTGTTTATATAATTTTTTTTACGCGATCCGGACCCAACCGCCCGAACTCGAATCCGGCCCGAGTGGTTTATAGTTCACACGACCTGAATGGTTCATGGTTTAGGGTTCATGTTTATATAATTAATGAGAAGATTGAATTAATTAAAGAAATTAATTAAACGATGGCCTTGCATATGTGGCGCGCCACATAAGTTGTGTGCATATAAGTTTGTTCTCACCTGCAGACATATAATCAAATTCGTCCTTAATCTATTCCAAATACAATGATTGATATTTTTTAAAATGAATCATCATTCCATTAGGAATGGTCGTTCCAAAAATATAAAGAAATTATGATTCCTTATATACCCAATGAGTTTATGTATTCCACATATTGAGGAATGAATTTTTTTTCTATAAATAATATTATCCTTTATTTTTTATTTTCATAATATTATCTTCTACCAACAACAATAATAATACTAAGTTAATAATATTATTTTATTAAAAAAATTATATTTAATAAAAATAATAACAAACTCCAATAATAATATAATAAATATAATAATACTAGAATATATAAATAATATAAAACTTTCAATATTAATACTATATCTCAAAAAATGTAATTTTAGCAATTTTCAATAATATATTAATAAAAATATAAATATTATTACTTTATATATTTTTTTAATATTTTTATTAAATAATAATATTTGTTGTTATTAACTCAAACTTTCAAAAATAATTTAAACATATTATTATTATAAGAGTGGGTCTCATGTGCACCCGAGTGCACCGTGCACTCATAGTGCATTTTAGAAGCGTGCAACTATACAAAACAGAAACATGTAACTATTCCAAACAGAAACATGCAACTATTCCAAACAGAATCATGCAACTATGTTCTCATAATAACCGTTGCACTTTTCTGTCTAAATAAGTCGCACTTTTCAGAATAACAAGTTCCTAAAATCATTACATATCTTCCATGCAACTAAAATAAGCCTTATTATAAATATATAGTACTAAAATTATACTTTTATTATAATGTACTCTCATCATCCCATTTTAAGCGTTCTTTTGATTGTTCATAATTTATGAAAATAGTGATAAAGTGAAAAAAAAATGTTTTCGTAAAAAAAATTGTTTATAGTATTTTATGTGATAAAGTGATGGGTAGTTGGGGGTAGAAAAGAGTTGGTTATTAGTATTTTATGTGATAAAAGTGATTTTCATTTTTTAGGAAATAGTAAAGACGAAAAAAATGGCAAAATTTCTTAAAAAGAATGGAGCGGATATTATAAATTATAAAAATATTACTTTTAAAATTTTAAAATAATAAATAGAAAATTTAACATAATAAAATATTAAATATATGTATGTATAAAATATTATCAATAGTTAATAATAGTCAAATTCTCTCGCAAGACCAATTAATACAATTCAATAAAATTAGTGCAAGAATTTAATTTTAAAAAGCTTTTTTCTAATTTTTTTAGTTTTTTTTTTTTTTTTCAATTTTCTTTTCTTTTAACTTTAATTTCAGTTTTAGATTTTTTTTTTTTTAACTTTTAATAGACCGACCCAAACCCGCGAAAGTGGTTAAGTGATAAAGTGATAAAATGTTAATGGTTCATATATGAAAGTTCATTGTTTAGGGTATTTTATGTGATTTAAAAGAAATTTCTTAATAATAATATTAAATTATAATTTTAATAATTATTAATAATAATTCAAAATAGATTCACCAATACCTATATTTCATTTCTAAATCATACCAATCATAAGATTTTCATTCCAATTTCATTGATAAGAATTCATAAAAAATTTAATTTTTAGGAAATAGTGCTTAAAGATTAAGACAAAAAATGGCAATTTTGTTGGAATGCCCAACTAATTTTGGGGTGCTTATATAATTTTTTAATTTATTTTAAGTCTTGAAATTAAATTATCACTATTTGTTTAAACATAATTTATAACCTATTTACCAACCAAACAATTTAAAATAATTTTACTAAACCATTCTCAATAGACGAACCAGAAAATTTTTCACTAAAAATAATAAAATATTAAATACATTGCTGGTGTTAACATCAATTGTGAAAATAATTAAGATGTACCGATCAAAAAAAAAAAAATTAAATTAAGAATAACATAAATAACGCCAAAAAGTCTTTAAATATAGCACATAAAAATATTTTCTCTCTACTTCTAAAGTGTACCCTTCAACTGCACAAGGTTCTGTTAATAGTTAAATGAAACACCAGGTTGTGCACTGAGTTTCCCTATGATTTCGTTGAGAGAATGACAGCAGCAGTGACCAGTGCTTTTTGCCTAAGCCCAAAATCTCAGTGTCCCTGCAACCAATATATATTCTTACCAAGTAAGAGAGATAAATGAAAACATGGCCATTAAACTCTACAATGGTAACCCCAAAACTTTTCAACGAGAAATTCAAAAAACTGGTCATATTTTTCTTAATTTTTTAGTTTTAACCTTTTTTTTTTTTTTTTTGATTTTTCATCCTTTTAACATCTAATTTCAATAAGAATTTTAGTTTTAGTTTTTTTTTTTTACTATTTTTTTAAGTTGCCCAAAGGAACCGGAACCGGTGGTTCGAATCGAAACCGAACCGTGAAGAATGGACCAAACCCGTGTATTACGGTTCGGTTTCGTTTCATTAGAAACCGTAACCGCCCGGTTCCAGTGGTTCATAGTTCATGATTGGGCGATTGACCGTTTTCAACCGGGCGTTTCCGTGAACCGCCGGTTCCGCCGGTTTTTTTTTTTTTTTTTTTTTTTTTTTAAATCAATGGTTGAGAATGGTTCGTTTTTGATATATGATTTTTAAAGTTCATTTTGTTTATTCATTTGTATTCATTTTCTTGCACCAACTTGATCCAAATTGATCAATTCTTCTTCATCTCTTAATTCTTTGTTCTAAGTTCTAACTTTATAAATTATAAGCTTCATTAAAGTTCATAATTCATACTTCATATATTATCTATATTGATATATTTTATACATTATAGTATATAGTTTATATTAATTATAACTTTTTTAATAATAAAATAAAATTCAAAATAGATTCACCAATACTTATATTTCTTGAACAATTCAATATTTCATGGAGTGTGGAGGAAATAAAGCGAATCTTGGTCCGGTTATGAATTTTTCCAATCATAAGAAAGTGTTCATTCCAATTTCATTTCATTCAAATGTGGAGGAGGAGGAGGAGACCATTCCATTAGTTCTTGCATCCGAAATATTCACCATTTCGATGAGGTAAATATATTTAAAGTTCATTGTAAACTAGGGTTTATCATTTTGAGAAAGGTGGTGGATATGGAACATTTAAAAACACTTGTTGGTAAAACATAAAGAAGTACCAATCACTAATTTTGGCCTCGGAAGGTTGAAGTAAGTAATCCTACTAGTTTATTTAGATATAATTTTTCTTGGATTGCCCTAAACTAATTTTGCAAATGATATTGCGCTTTTATATAATTTAATTTAATTTATTTTAAGTCTTGAAATTAATGTTTTTATTATCACTATTAATGTTTAAACATAATTTATAACCTATTTTACCAACCAAACAAGTTTTAATAATAATTCTCACTAATACCATTTTTAATACCATTACAACATTCTTATAAAAATATTTTCAATTTCAGATAATGCCCCCCTAGTTTAGATCAGATTTTTCAAGTGCAAAGATTCAATAAATCGGTTTACTTTAAAAAACCTGTTGAGCTATTAAACAAGAGTCCCAAGTTCTATGAAAAACAGAATCACTACATTGATGGTGTTAACATCAATCAGCATCAAACAAACATTATGTAATTTTTTTGACCAGAACAATGTGGTATTACTTTAAGAAATGTGCTACTTTTATGTGAGATGTTGCAAGTTTTTAATGAACCTACTAACAATTATCCGGTACATATTATCCTCACTTTATTCCAGAAATGTTAGACAATTAAGATGTGATCCAAATGAAATATTATATAATGCTTATTAGTTCAATGAAAGTCAAATGGATGAAAATTTTTTATAAGATGATGTTTATAATTCTAAAATCTTGAACATAAATAACGCTAAACAAGTCTTATAAATATCTTCTTAGCACACTAAAAAAGGATATTTTCTATAAAATTCAATTTGGTACAGAGTGTACCCTTCAACTGCACAAGGTTCTGTTAATAGTTAAATGAAACACCAGGTTGTGCACTGAGTTTCAATGGAGAATTAGAAAAATTTTGATATTGGTGGTGAGAGAATGTTTACAGCATGCAGTGACCAGTGCTTCTTTGCCATTTAAGCCCAAAATCTCAGTGTCCCTGCAACAATTCATATATTCTTACCAAGTAAGAGATAAATGAAAACATGGCCATTAAACTCTACAATCAATGTGATTCTGTCGGAACCCCAAAACTTTGAATCCAACGAAAATTTCAAAACAACTGGTCATTTTTTTTAATTTATAAGTTTAATATAAACAATTTAGTTACTTGGGTAACTTTTGTTGTAAATTGTAAAATTTTGTAATGTATTAAATGAATTGTTTAATGTTTAAATTGTAAATTACTTGTAAATTGTATGTTTAGCATGTTTACAGAACCCAATTTATGTTTATTGTTTAAATTTAAAACGTAAAGACTATCAGTTGTTTGTTACTTTTTCATAAGATTTTGCTTCACCATAATTCAATTTAATTTTGATAAAAAGGGGTTGGTTCAATAACGTGTGAATTCAATTAAACCCTTGAGGGAAAATATTTAAGTCATTTCTAATATGCAGCCATTTGACTATTTTCTCCAAATATCAATCTATTAGACCCAGGAGCATTCTCCAAAAACAGAACACGGTTAGAGAGTACTACACTTTAAGAAGTAAATCTTACCGATCTTCTTTTTTGAGACAAGTAAAAGCAGATATGACGTCTTTGCAAACTTCCAAAACAGAGCTGATTTTGGCATCCTCCATCACACCAGACAAGCCTTCAGATACATGGTATGATAGCGCCACGTATGCCTAAAAAGAGATCAAGGTCAGAAATAGAGCAGAGCAGTTGGCTCATCTTATTCTTCATTATCCATAAAAACTTTCATTTCCAACATTGAAGTTGGGTGGGGGATGGGGGAGGTTGGACCAACTGCCTAGAATCCTACTTATAGATGCAACTCTAGCTGTCTAAAATGAATACTCTGCAAGGGAAGAGGACTCACCTGGAAAGCATAGGCCAACAGCAATTGAATTCTCTCTGGACTGATCTTTTTTATGATGCTTTTAGTGTTCTTGCTGTTGGAAAAATACTTTAAAACTCCAGCAAAATTCTTAGTGTCAACTGTAACACCAACTGACCTTCTTGTTCGAACAGAAGGCTGCAACATATACCAAATAGAATAAAATAAGGTTTATTTCAAGAGGCGATTTCTTGTTCAAAAGTAATACAAATGTCTGAGTGCTTTCAGAGTTATGGTGGATTATGAGCTGCACTTGTTTATATACACCTATATTCAGGTTTAGCCCATTTGAGAGGGTGGACCAGAGTTTCATATCTGGATTACGAATGCTCAAACAGGCACCCAAGCTCAATTGTTGATACTATTCATCTATCAAAATTGAGAAAAGGAAAATGGCTTTCTGATGGCACCTAAATCTTATGTATTTAAGATATCAGAAATGAGTAGGAGCACTCTACATGGCGTATTCAACCAGGGTATGTACTAGGTAACAAATAATGGCTAATCAATTACTAGAGCAGGCGACATGAGGTAGAGTTTATCTGAGGGATAACTTGGAGGAAACAATGTGATAACTGTTTGATTGGATGAATTTAAAAGTAAATGAGGCAGCATACATGTGCAATGTACTTCTGGAAATATTGCTCAACAATCTGAAGCTTCCATTTCAGGTCAAAGTCCTAAAAACAATTGGAAAGTAAAATATTTATAGATTCAGAAGGGAGATGGAACGAGACTTAAGAGGGGGGGGAGAGAGAGCACCTTAAGAAACGAATAAAGGATATCACTATCATAAATGAGTTCATCCAAAATTATCTCAACCGCTGGAGTCCTGCAATACAACACAGTTGAAAACATGTTCCTCCAGTCTCAAAATAACAAGTGTTTCAAAAGGAACATAACAAGATAGAACCTTATGCTATCAGCCCTCATTGTCAGGCCTTGCTGATCAGCTATCTTTCGTGAAGAATCTAGCTGAATGATCTAGAGGACACATGAAGCTTTTTTGATAAGATATAGGATACAGAAATAGCTAAAGAATCGACGAAATAGCTCAAGAAAACATCATTTCTATAATATCCTTCAGGAAAGTGCAAGTAGACTTTTTTACTTCAGGTAAATCTAATGCTACAGCACTATTGACATCATGCAGTTGGTCCTCTGAAGATATTTCACTACAGCTAGTTTCTTCAGAAGGTAAAGTTGATTGAGGCATATTGCACATGATAGACAGGCAATCCTTCAGTAGTCCTTGTACATTATTTTTCTTGATCCCTGCAAAAGATTCCTAAAAAAATGTAAGAGAGATATCAAGCCACTACAGAAATTCAGGTATCCACAAAAATATACAGTTATTAAATTTTAGAAAATTTTAGGGAGGCATACCAGAAGCGTGTTTAAGAGAAACTCCCTCAAATGCGTCCAGTTTTGATTTTCTGCTACAGCAGAAGCTTTTTTAGACCACAGATTCCAAAAAACCATTATAAAAGAACAGAGACATATTACCTTGAAAAGAACAATGACGAGGCAAAAAATCCCTTCAAGAACAGAGATGAGATATTGAAGCAGTAACAAGTTTTTCAAAAACTGCATCAAGAGCTCAGAATTAAAGGCTACGTGTAATGTAACTATGATTTAAATAGTGAACGGTATCCAGTATAAAAGCACAACATTAACCAGCACTGAACTTCTCAAGATAAAAAAAAAAAAACTGATTTTTGAGAACATGGATAAATTGGTTATCTATTATTGAACATGGACATATGGAGGGAACAAGCTGAATAGCAGACTAATATAAATATCACAAAAGAAAAGAAAAAGTTGTCATTTTTTCGTTCTTAAATAAATGTCACATGCATGAACTTGAGGTTTGCATTAATTAGGCTGGAGGAACTTGTAAAAAATTGCAATTATGTTTTTGTCAGTGAACGATTAGAATTATGAAAATATTGCAAGGGAATTCAACAAGATAGCTAGAGTAATTCATGCAAATAATTTTGGACCTGTTGATTACCAAGTTAGCAATATAGGAAAACATCAACAACCTTAATGCAAGTTATATTGATACTATGGCTTCAACAATCTTAAAGATAAAATTAGTTACAAAAGAGTAATTTTACCACTATTTCTGCTGCTCCAGACTTCGTTTCCTTGTCAACATTAGCTATTTCTTGTACAAGAGCATGGAATCCCTGAAATTTATGTGTAGAATTACACTAATTAAAGAAATAGCAGAATTGAGGATAAATGAATCAAACCGAAGGAAGTTTATGTCAAGAAACAAAAATATCATGAAACAAAAAAAATTAGAGAACAAAATTAACAAACCGAAGAATCCATTGAACTTCTTGAACGATTTCTCTCATTCTGACCATCCAACCCAAAATTGAAAGGTAACCAGGCCTGGCAAGCAGCAGAAGTCAACCATCATCAATATGGTAATCAGTAGTCTAAAGATTTGACATATACCAAATATAGTGGGGTCATTGAATAGGAGAACTTAATAACCTCTTCAACAATAGTAAATTGGGAGAGAACTCTTGAAGGTGAAGTTGAATCTGATTGTTCTCCGTTGGATAGGTAAACTCGAGGAAACAGCTGTATATCAAAGCAAAAAATTGCTCAACACCAGATCAATAATAGCATAATACACTGAATGTGAAAAAAATGGCATATGCATATAAAGAGAGGCACCTTATCTAATTCAATGAGTAGCTGGTAACTGTCAATTACCAAATCAAGTGAATCTGCATCCTCCAAAATATTAAATATGGCCTCAGACATTTTTCTGTCCAATCAAATTGCAGATAAGAATCTCCAAGCCCAAGTAAAAAACTAAATAAGCCATTAACTTATAAACACAAGTAATAATATTCAAGTCGCACAACAAGGTTCACGATTACCAGCAATGTTGGTTTATCTGGATTACTGGTAGTTCGATTAGTTCAAAACATTAGGAAAACAATGGAAATCATACAAGAAAAGCCAGATTATGATCAAATTGCAAAATTGCAAAATTCCAACATACTAATGGAAAACTCATACCCAGTGACCACCTCTTTTCCCTTTCCCTCATCCTCATTCAGCAGTGTGCTTTTACGATATCACTAGCGAAAATTTCTGATCAATTATTGCAGGTCTGGGATTTTCCCTTCCCTTTTAATGCTATACTTTTAAAACGGGATATATCTCATGCATTAACTTCAGTTACCAAAGCTGAACTCAATACAAGACTACAAAGATCATGAATATGTTTGTAATTACCATTAATATTCATGCTCCAATTCACAAACAAAGCAGGATGATAGCATACCGTGTAGGCGCACTTCCATTATCAGGAAGAAGACAAGCAGTTCGTACAGCTTCGAGAAAAGTAAGTCCTAAAATACAAATAAAGATCAAATCAAAAGAAAGCTTAAAAAGGCATTAAAAGGAAATAACGAATTTAAATATTTAGTTCATAATCACGCACGATCGCCGTAGAGGTGGGGGAGATTTTTGAACTACTGAAACCGGAGGTGTCAAGAATTGCCATAATGTTCTCCTCCATCCCCTGATAGCCGCCCTTGGCGCCGATTCTCCTTCGCTTCTCCATATTCTTCAATCGCCTTATTCTCCCCAAATTTGAAACCCTAATCTCCAGTTTTATTAGTTCTTGATACTTTTTACGTAATAAACTTCTTGATTTTCTTTAATAAATAAAATAACTATGTACTTCCCGCCAAAATAAACTCAGTTCGACCGCCTCAAAAGTCAAAATATGAATAGAATATTAAAATAAAAAATATAAAAAATTCCGTTGCCGGGACTTGAACCCGGGTCTCTCGGGTGAGAGCCGAGTATCCTGACCAACTAGACTACAACGGATTTGTTATTTATAGTTAATACAGATTTTATTAAGTTATTTTGATTAAAATAACGAAACAAATCACGAGCTAGACAGTTGGGCACTGCCTTATTTGGGGTACAAATAATCAATGTAATTAATTGCATAAAGGCTTCAAGGACATCTCTGAATAATCAACGTGCATACGTACCATATATAGGTCCATAGCAAATAATTACTTCTAAGTAATTATATTATTAACTTCATAATAGAAACAATAATATTTTTACTGTATCTACTATCAATGTGAATTCACATCAAACGCATATTAGTTAATGATGTTAGGTAGACGTGAAAATTTCCTGACTTGCAATAGCATTGCATTGGATCCCCATTAATGATTAATGGAGTTAATTCATGGGGGAGTATCAATTGGGTACAAGGTGGGAGGAAACATATCACTTTAATACAACCAAAAACTCTTATTTCAATTTACTACAAATTGACACTTATAAAGATTAATATACTCTTAATGAAAAAATCAAAAAATATGTCGGTACTGTTCATTGACTATACCTTTTTTACTATTCATTTTTTGCACATACAAATAATTTTTTGCACATATAATATAATTTTTTACATCATTTTAAAAATATATTTTTCTTAGATTCAAATTTCATTAGGAAAATTCAAATTTTTTTACTCCATTTTAATTTTTATTCTGTCTTTCTTGTTTATTACATAAATTTTTTTATTCTGTCTTTCTTTTTTGCACGAGCACAAAATAAATTCAACTCGGTGCAAAATACATTTGCACAACCGCTGAATATTTTCCTAATTTCAAAATGAGGAAGAAAAAATAAATATGCAATTATGAGTTAAAAAAATAATTCATCAAATTATAGAAAATGGGGAGAAGACATGTTGCAATTCTATCTTCATTTATAGACAAGCATCAACATTAAAATAAATTTTACATCCAAAATATTTTCATCCGTTTATAACCAAAAAAATTTAACTTGTGCCAAAAAAAATTGGACAATTCAAAAACCCTAGTCCCCAAGCACAGAGCAGAAACAAACAACAAAATCAACCTTCTGAAAAATGGAGAAGAAGCAAATTTGCACAAAGGAAGAAAATATATTTGCACAAACGTAAAAAATATTTGCACAAATTCATAATTTATGAAATACGAGAACTAAAAGCAGATCTTATGGTTACATTGTTCAATTATCACTTGTCAAACCACATTAATTGTAGTGTTACTTCCAGAAACAACAAAAACTGAAACAAACAAAAACAACAAAATCATTCAAAAATCAAAATCAACAAAATCATAAACAACAAAGTTACCACCACCACCACAACGAAGTTACCACCACCACCACCACCCAAAATCATAAACAATAAAATCTGAAACAAAAAACAAACAAAATCATTCAAAATCCACCACCATCACCCAAAACCACCATCAGATTCAAAATGAAACACAACCCATTTCTTCTCAAATCAACAATGTAAAACAGAAATGAAAACATAATTCATCAAAATTTATTTATAGAAATCAACAAAAAAAAGCCAGATCGTTTTTACAAACAGAAATCAAACCCAAAATTTTTACAAACAGAAATAATATAAAAAATATATATATATATATATATATATATATATATATTATAAACATAAACTCTATATATATATATATAAATTGGATATATATGGATATATACACATATATATACACGCATAAATTTACTCTCTCTCTATATCTCTCTCTATATATACATATGCACAAAAGGACACATATATACACACATACACATATACTACACAAAATTTTTGCTCTCTCTCTCTATACTCTCTCTCTATATATATATACATATATACACACGGATATATATACACACACACACATAAATTTTTGGCGGCGAGGGTGAGGAGGCAGAGACGAGGGCGAAGCGGCGGATTGGCCGGCGGACGTCAGTGACAGCAGTCGGCTTGTGATGGCCGGGCGGGTGAAAATGTAGAAACCAATGGGCGAGCGGGTCGGCGCGACGACGAGCGACGGTCAGGCGCGGCGAGCAATCGATTTCGTTTGGGTTGAATTTGGTTTGCCTCTGTGCTTAGCCGCGAGCTTAGGGCTTTTCTGATTCTCAATTCTCAGTTTCTGAAAGAAAGAATCGTTTTTGGGTTAAATCGATTTCGTTTTTTCAGTAATAAATAAAAAAAAAAAATTAAGTGAAAACCGGTCAAAACCGCCGGTTTACCGGTTTCCGGTTTTCAACCGGTTTTTCCGGTTTTCGGGGTAGCGGTCCAATAGCGGTTTTTATAACTCTATTGGACCGGTTCAGGGCGGTTCACCGGTCCGACCGGTTCGTCCGACCGGGTTTTTAAAACATAGTTTGTATCTATTTGATATGTTTACAAAAAACTTGTATCTAGTTGATATTTTCCCTTAATTCATCTAACAACGTGTTTGCTTACCAAAATTCATGCCCAAAACAGGGCAAACATTGTTAAATTATTGAAAGATATTTTTACCCGAGCATTGAATATTCTCAACCTAACAGTACCATTGAATAGCTAGCGCTAATTTAAATCTTTACTAATATGCATATATAGTACTAGAATCAGTAACCTTCCTTAAGCTTGTGATCAACATTATTTGCAAGACAATGCAGGTGGTTGTGATGAGAATTGTGATACTTATACTAGTTTTGGTGTGTCTAAACTATGCAGAAGCCGTGGATTATAGGCAGCTAAGGCTGAAGGCGGCTAAGCAAAACATGACATGCATCTTGGTGTTCGGTGACTCCAGCGTCGATCCCGGGAATAACAACCGCCTTGATACTGCGTTGAAGAGCAACTTTTTACCATATGGACAGGATTTCTTTAATGCCCAACCTTCTGGGAGGTTCTGCAACGGCAGGCTCGCCACCGACTTCATTGGTAAATACTAACCTCATCTTTCTGTCACTCACTCACTCTACCTTTTCTAACTAAAATCTTTAATCTTACTCTCATTAAAGTCTTTTAGCTAGAAAAAGCTATAGCGATAGCATTGTTGTTATATGTGTTTTTTTAATAGAATATATGAGTTTTTTATTCCTAAGTATGATTACACATTAAAAAGATGATTTTTGTGTGAGAAACAAAATTCATTTTGGTGTATTATTATGCACCTGTTCCCAAAATTGCAGAAGCTTGTCTCCAAGATGTGTATGGCCACTGGCTAGAGTATCTAGCGATTTGCTTCATGTGTATATATATATGGACCAAAACTGACCTTAATCAATTCAATAAAGATGTGTCCTAAAATTGTTACTCTCTAAAATTATTGTATCTTAAAAATATTATCTGATACATTAGTCTATTTATTTACAACATGGTTGCATTTTTTTCTTTGGTGGGTGGGTGGAGGGTTGTTGTTTAACGTAAATTGGGTAGAATTTTTTTTCGTTGGATATTTTTTAACTATATATATGGCTGCATTATTACAGCTGAGGCATTTGGTTTCACGGATTTGGTGAAGGCCTTTCTTGATCCGGCTATAACTAAGAAAGATTTGATGCACGGTGTTAGCTTTGCATCAGCAGCTTCTGGTTACGACGAACTCACTGCCAATATTTCAGTAACATTTCTTTCTTACTGCAATTTTTACATTTGATCATAATTTTAATTAGACTTGCAAAACTGATTCATTATTAAATGATGTTAAACAGAAGGTTTTATCGATTTCGAAGCAACTGGACTACTTCAAACACTACAAAATCCACCTCAGAAACCTGGTGGGAGCAAAAGAATCTCAACATATTGTCCATAACGCATTGGTTATCCTAAGCATGGGAACTAATGATTTCATTCAAAATTATTACATTGAGCCGACTCGTTCAAAGCAGTACAACATAGAACAATATCTCAACTACCTCATTTCTTGTATGCGAACTGCCATAAAGGTCTCATTATTATACTTTAATGCAATTAAATAAAAGAAGTGATATAAAAATATTACTAGTTTTTTTTTTGGTAATTAAAATTGAAAATGTGATTTATTTTTTATTTAATTTGATGATTGCAGACAATGCATTCACTCGGTGCAAGAAAACTGGTGGTAGTAGGAGTACCCGCGTTTGGGTGTATGCCGCTAGTCAGGACATTTCGAAGTGACATCAAATGCGACATTGAAATAAACAAAGTCGCGTTTTCGTTCAACTCAAAAATACAAAGGGAACTCAAAACTCTACAAGCACAAGAACCGTCGTTTAGAATTATTTATGTGGATATATACAACATTACTCTGAATGCAGTTCAGAATCCAGAGGAATATGGTCAGCAAATTAATTATTCGTTATCATAAAAAAAACTCACTTAAAGTTAAAATTAAATTAAATTAAATTACTCTTAAATGTCCAAAATCGGATTAATTTTTAAATTTTGAAACTAAATTGAAATTTCAACTTTTTGGGACGAAAATCCTAAATTGTTGGACGAAATTAAATTTCAATTAACGCAGCTTGTTTGTGATGGTCCATAAACATTTATATAGGTTTTATGGAGTCTTTGAAGGGATGCTGTGGATCGGGAACTTATGAGTACGGAGACACGTGCAAGAATTTGAGCACGTGCTCTGATCGGGCAAAGTATGTGTTCTGGGACGCAGTTCATCCAACTGAGAAGATGTACAAGTTTGTTGCCGATAGTGCTTTGGAAGTTATCCTTAACTACATCTTCTGAGAACTGAAATCGATTGCCTCTTTTTCTACAAAAATGCCATCAAATAACTTTGAGTATGCGGTATAATTAATGGCCATACCTAATATATATTAGTATCGGCATTTTGTAATTGCCATTGGTTATGCTCGATTAGATCTTCAATCCTTGTTCAATAATACTATATAACTGTTGAAATTAACTATCTGTTCAATGTTTGAGGTAACTGGTGGCAAGTTAAGTGCTTATAAATTTCTTAAGATTGTCAAGTTAATTATAACCAACCTTGTTATAGATGCAATTATAGAGGAGTAATAAAAAAATTATATCCCCTGTCCCCTATATTACTAATAAGGAGTTTTTCTTGATGATGTGTCAACTCTCATTGATTTAACATATATGTCATTTTATGAAAAGTTTGGTGTACATGTCATTAAAAATAAATCATACATGTCACTAAATATAAATCCTATGTGTAATTCTATTTTTGTATATCCTAAACAATCCCCTATCCCCTATATATCCCTCTATATATTAATAGGGAGTTTTTTTTCCATGATGTGACAACTCCATGTTAATTTAATACATGTGTCATTCAATGAGAAATTCGATTACACGTGTCATTTTTATGTGTTATTTTTATAAAATGTGTAATTCATATTTATTATTTTATATTTTATTTAACTATATAATATTATTCATTTATATTTGGTAATTTTTGTTTGACTTAATTTAAGATAAATAAATATTCATTCTAAATGTATTTCATCTTAGTGTGAATTATATTCAATTATTAATTTCTTATAAATAATTTTATGTACTACCTTCATCCCATAAAAGTGTGCACACCTACTTTATTATCGATTTTTTTTGTGAGCGAGTTGTTTATTAGTATTTCAAATTATAAAATGATTTTTAAAGAGAATCTACCTCTCATATATTGCATGCATCTTTAAAAATTATTTTATCATTTCAAATACTAATAAAAAAACTCGCTCGAAAAAACACGTGAAAATAGTAAACGTGCACGTTTCTTTGGGACGGAGGGAGTATATCTTAACATATTTTATGTGGAAAAAGTATTTTATATTATAATTTATTCACTTTTTTTTTAATTATTACATGTTAATTAATTTATTAGTATTTTCTTAGTCGATTTATTTTATTTTGATTTGTAGGTTTCAACTTCATACTAACATGGATAAATAATATTTGACACAATAATGTTATCCCAATGTTTAAGAAAATTTACTAATATACACCTTAAAAAATTATTAATTCATATTTAGTGAATTTATGTACATATTTATATTTTTAATTATTAAATATATTATTTATTAAAAATGTTGTAATTTTTAATTTAAAAAACCGCGTAACACGCGTGCACTAAAACTAGTTTATAACTAATGTAGTGTTATACAAATACGACGAATTATTGAATAATTTAAAATAAAAATTGGGCCGCTAAGATCATGGGCCTGTATGTAGTCCATTAGGCTTCATAGCCCAATATACTATGATATATTCACCTTTTTTTTTTTGGTCGGACAAAAAGAATTTATTAATCATAGGAAAGTAAGCAGGGGCATAAGGTATACCCATTACAGGAAATTATGAGTATCTTCTAACATTCTAATATTCTCCTAGGATCGTCAAGCCATTCTTTGAAACTAACATTACCAAAGGAATTACACTTAACCAAGCACCAACTCCAAAATCTACCTTTAATCTCATCCACTAATTTCTACCCATTGAATTCTTTTCCTTCAAAAATAAGATTATTTCTCCCTAAATTCTTATATAGATCCATAGACATAATAAATTTATTTTGCTGATAAATCAAATTGAAAATTGCAATTGTAGTCTGTGTGAATTTGGTAGTGCTCTCCATTTAAGGGATGTCATAAATTTGAGAAAAAAATAATTTTTTAACTTTATCAATTTTGGTATTTTTGTGTCAATTTTTAGTCCTTTTCGCGAAAAAATAAAAAATTTGATCAGAAAATTGACCTAATTTTTTATTCTGATTATGTCAACGGTCTGCACCATTCTCATTTGAACTGTCTCTCATCGGGGAAGAAAAGTCATGAATCAATTTTATGTTTTGATAACACTTCACCCATGAATCGCGACTTCAAACTAACGAATTTCATTCATTTTCGTGTCTAACTCCGAGTGATTTACATTGAGGCGAGAGTCGAGACCTATGCTATTATCTTCATCTTACATAACGTGCCATTTTATTTTATTTTTGTCATTTTGTATGCTACAATATATTTCTGGACATTTTTCTGCCAAAATTCAAAAAAATTTAGGAAAAAGGTAAAATTGATAGTAAAATGATAAAATTGATAAAGTACAAACTTACTGAACTACTTGTGAACACGGATAAAGTTACAGAATAATTTGTGCTTTTTTTTCTCATATAAACTTTCAAGTGAAATATTTGAGTACAAATTTAGGACATTGTGAAATTCGGAATATGCACGGTGTGGTACCAAATTGACGGTCATAAAGAGAGGAGTAGATTGATATATGACTTGACCTTTCAATTTACTGAATTTTAGCCGAGAAATGATATAAACTAAAAATGCAAAAAATTCTAAACACAAATTTAAACATTGAACACTATAAAAAAATAATAAATTGTCTACGAATTTTTTTCAACATGTGTATAAATTTTGGAAAAATTGTTTTTTTTTTGTCCTGTAAGTTTGACCTATTTTGATCTTAGTCCTAGTAACTTTGGTTGTTTGATTTTCGTCCTATAACTTTGTAAAATTCAATTTTTTGGTCCTATGACCTTTTATTATAGGTAGTCTTTCAGGTAAATTTGACATGAAATTTTTTATTTATTTTTTTATTAAAGTAAATATACAGTTGGCCAAAAAAACTTAAATCCCTAATTTAAAACCTGGAGTCCGCAAAACACTTAAAGCCCTGAAGTCTTAAGCCCGCAAAACGCAAACGTGCGGATTAAAAGCAGAACACCCACCCTCTTTCCCTCTATTCTTTTCATAATCTTCAGTTTTAGTTTCTAAATTTCCAGCTATTCCTCTATTCACACATTTTCATTCTGAAACAAAACAACTCTTCAATGGAACTTCGCTTAATCCAGAGAAGATATTCAAAATTCATGCTGGATTAAAAAATTGGTGTAATTCCCAGAAACACCATTCAAGAATCCATATTCTCTACAACAGATCTGCACGCATCTTCTCGCAAAGCGTCAACAATTTCACACCCAATTTTCAGGAACTCAGCATCGCACAAGAGATTTTACTTCAAGAACACAGAATACGACGATCAAGGGCGGTTTTACTTCATCAACACAGAACACAATGATCAAAGATGGTTTCACAATCCAAAACGCGTAGGCTTCACTCTGTTTTCCTCCGGTGCTTGGATTACAGTTCCCTTCACCGGAAGAAGCCATTTCATTCTTCCGCAGATTGCTCCTAAAAATCCTGCCAGATCAGCATGTTAATTATGAAGGCGAACTAGTTCCCCCTTTTCACCCAGATTGTATCACCGCTCGAAGACTATTGCAGGATTTAATTGACCAGGCTTTTCCCGTAGAAATGGAGATTAAACGGGCGTTGCAAGAAAAGGAGAACAATTATGAAGAAAGGGCCAATTCCGAGATTGTTGTATGCGTTGAGCCTGAAGAAATTGTTACAAATTGTGGTCGATTGCCACAAGTACTGTACTTGATCGTTATAGAATGGGGGTGTTCTGCTTTTAATCCGCACCTTTGTTTTGCGGGCTTCTTGTTTCAAATTAGGAATTTAAGTTTTTTTCGGCCCACTGTGTATTCACTTTAATAAATAAATAAATAAATAATTTCACGTCATATTTACCTGAAAGATCACCTATGATAGTAGGTCATAGGACAAAAAAAATCGAATTTTACAAAGTTATAGGACGAAAATCAAACAACCAAAGTTACCAGGATTAAGATCAAAATAGGTCAAAATTACAGGACAAAAAAATCAATTTCCCATAATTTTTTTAAAAAATAATGCAATTATCCAATTAGACATCCCATAAGTGCATCATCTCGAAAATCTCAAGGGGTCGTGATTAGGGGTGGAGGAAATACCAAAAATACTGATATATTGCACTTATCGTACCGAAAAATATCGATTTTATCGAAATTTTCGGTACGATAACGGTACGAAAATATAGAAAATTTTGGTATTTGGTATATACTAAAATATTTTGATATATCGAATAAAATTCGGTATACTGGAAAATTTTTCGATATACCAAAAATATTTCGGTATATATCGAAATATCGATATGTAAATATTACATACCGAAAAATTCTATATGACAACGGTATGCATTTTTCGGTATCAAAAATTTCGATACAATATACAGCATGATGAATTTTTTTTCGATATGCCTTACCATCCACCCTTAGTCGTGATCATCGAAGCCGCATGAGACTAGAAAACAGTAGAAACACGTCCCACGAGACAAAAGCAATAAATGATACTACTATTATTAACCAATTATTTCTGATCAAACAATATTCCAATGTCGTAGGTACGCAAATTTTTCAAAAGCAAAGCGCGATTTCTCCGGTAGACAACAAAAAATGATGGTAATCGTGTTTATTATTTCCCGACAAGATAATCGATTGCAGGACGAAGAGATTGAAAGACAAGTTGACACGATCTTTGAGAGGGGTGAATAGAATCCCAAAATACATATTTTGTTGCATTTGGACAAACAGGCGTCTTCGGGTTGCATATAAACGAAGCTTCCACTATGCCCGACCCGCAACATCCACAGTTAACCTCCTCAAAACCTGTCATTGCAAAATAGAGTAAATTCTCTCATTTTAATATTAGATATTAAAATTATCTCACCATCCATCTACATACACTGACATATAATAATCAATGCTCTGCTCAAATCTCAATATGAATTTATTATCATCATAGTCACTTTTTATTCCTCGAGAGAAGTGCTCTATCATCATGGGCCCACCCAATATGGTGCCCAATATTTATGGAAATCCAGTCTCAGATATCTATGTGACAGTCTTAGCATTATATACAATGTAATGTTAAGTTCCAATTTAGTTTGATAAGTAAAAGAATTTTATCTCATTTAAAAGTTTGAATTTGTAAAGAGATGTTGAATTAATTCGTTTATTTAATTTTCCTAATACTCCCTCTTATTCATGAGCTGAATTATCTTACTCCTTCATTGGAAGGAGACCCATCGAGTGGATAATTTAATATGGGTGGAGTTGTTTTTAGCTGGAATCGAACATAGGACGTGGGTGTGAACCTGGAGACTTTGATATCATGAAATAATTTTATCTCATCTAAAAGTTCAAACTTGTGGAATTAATTCGTTTATTTAATTTCAATAATAACTAGATATAGATTTTGTTTTATTTTTATCAGAAGATATAGATTTTGTTTTTGCTACAATGCCGAACATTACCTAACATTGCTTTGGTACCATTTGTTTAATGTATTGTACAACATAACACACTAGTACATGTGGTACAACATTGTAATATAGTGATGAACGATGTCCATAACAAACTAATACAGATGGTACAATATTCTAATATAGTGATGGACAATGTCTAGTAGTGTAACATAGAATAAACCTAGACATGATGTGTGATAATTTCGAATGTACCATATTTTTGTAGATATATAAATGTACCCAATTGGTTGACATGCAATGAATTAGTTGGGCATATAATAGGGTACTAATAATTAAGGTCATTAATATTCCTTTGCATAATTTATAAAGCATTGTGATGAAAATTGACCGGACGAAGACTGACCGTATTGGCGGCCAAAAGTCATGGCCTCAAGTGGTCCATACACATCCAAATAAGCAATTCGAGAGGCAGCTGAGGCTATTTGCATGCCATTCAATTCCTTCTGAAGCATTTGGTTATAATCTCGAGCTACGGTCGAGAATTTGGCAATGCAATCACGTTCAAGGATTGGATTATCAGAGTAGAGAGTTATCACAATTGGCAAACAACCCATTGGTGGCAGTCCCACCACTCCAATTCGTCGAGCCCCTTGATCCAATAATGCCTGCACCATAAAATTAATTTTAATTAAAGGTCACAAACTCAAATTAATTCCCATAATAATAATATTTTCTTAAGTAGTAATACTATAACCTGTAAAAATTGGCGAGTTTGTTGTTTGAGGAAATTCATGTAAGTTGGGATAGTGTAAGTTTTACGTCGAATTGGGAGTGTAAAATAATTGACCACAAAGTCATTGGTGCCAGCACTAATAAGGAAAAGTGCATTATTTATCAACTCATTCGTTTTGTCCATCCCAATTGCCACCTCCAATTTGGCTCGATACTCTTTCAAGTACTTCAACTGCTCCGACAAAGGAATCACATTCTGAAATACATATATTGATTAAAAAAAACCCAATTACTAATAAATATCAGCAGTACTGTCACTGTGTCTTTGTACGTGAAAGAGAAAGACAAAGAGAGAGAGAGAGAGACGGGGGTCGAATCCGGATCCGGCAGAAGCAAAGCTGACTCCAGTCATGAGCTCCTCAATACTCAGCGTTGGATCCAGATACGCAGGCACCAACTCCTTCACACCCACATACTCAGCTGCGCGCATTAAATTTAATATATATGTTACATTCTATATATATATATATATATACCATCAATTACAAATTAATAGTATTAATTAATAACTGATTGGTGAACCGTCCAGTGGGTGTATGGTTGACAAAGTCTTTCCCGTAAGGATAGAAATTGCTCCTAAACGGCGTCGCTATATAGTTGTTGTTACCGGGGTCCGCCGTTGAGTCGCCGAATATCAGAACGGATGTCACTGATGACGTGGATACCCTCGCCGCCTCTAGGATGCCAATAATCAGAAAGTAACAAAGAAAACTAGAAATTAGGTTGAATATTGAAAACTTCATTTTTGTTGTCACTTGTTCAAAACTTATACACAATTGATAAAACAAATTTATGAAAAGTTATATAATGTTGGGGTGGACTGCAAGTTGTACGATAGCTTAATTACTCTCTTAATAATTACTACACCCTGATCCAGCATATATAGAAATAATAAATACGTGTACAGTGTTAGAGATTTGGCATTTTCTTTGTGGGTTTGATAGGGTTGGAAAACCAAACACTTCCTAAAATAGTTTAAGGGGCCATCTCAAATACCGCTTCCCATTCAAAATGAGGAAATTAATGTAAATTTTGTTTGATTGGAAAAAAGAATACAAATTAAGCACGAAAATGAGAAATTGAAGAAGTTGAGTTTGAAATTATGTTTGTGTGTACCTCTATTAGGTCTTTAAGATGGACGACCAAACTTTTAAAAAGCGTGTACTGCTCTAAGCTCTTGGCATGGGTTGATTTAATTGTAGCTACTCGCATACCGTATTTAATTAATTTTGTGTTTCATTAACTTTAATTAATGTTAATTGTATTATATGAGTCTACAATCACATCACTAGCTAATTATCAGTCGATACGCATATAGTAAAAATTAAGAATGAAGTACAAAATATATTATCGTATTCATATCCGGCTACAGTTCAAATATTCAAACAGCTAGCCTCGATTGATATAAACATTTTCCTGTTAAGACAGACAATTAAGGGGCCGTACTGCACTCTATTATTCATAAGTCATAACCACGCCTTGGACGCCTATATACATATATATAGGAAATAATAAATGCAAATTGAAAGTAGCTCGATCGGTCTCTGGCATGTTAAAAATATATATATATATATATATGTGGTAACTAGCTAGACATTGAGTAGGTCTCGTATACACCACATGTACCGTACAACTCAAATATATTTTTAAAACATGTATTTTTTTTAAACGTTTAACTTATTTACACTAAAATAAATAATTTGCTATGGTGTATTGGTTCAACCAGTATTATACGAATAAATGTTTTTTTTTTTATTTTCATCATGAAAACAATAATTTAAACAGTTGGGTATCATTATAACATGGAATTAAAGGTCAGAAAAAATAAATAAAACTTAAAGTACACACTTAAATAAGACAATATTTGCCTAAGCCTTGCGAAACCGATCAGCTAATTGGCGCGCGGACCGAAAAATGTTGTAGTAAGCCATTTGAGTTGGATGTACGGAATCCCAGAATACATAGGCGGAATCATTAGAGCAAACAGGAGAATAAGAATTACATAAGAACGCAATTTCTATGGTTCCACTGCCACAGCAACCGCGGTTCACTACATCAAAACCTGAGAAATAATTACACTCATTGGATCAGAGTAGCATAGATTAATGATTTTTTTTGGCTAAGATCTTGTATAAACTAGGTGCACCGTCCACCCTATAGTGTATTTTAAAAACTTGCAATTTATTGCACTAAAATTTGTGACTTGATAATTGAAACGTGCAAAATGTGTCCTTAAAAAATAATTACACGCTTTAGTATAACTAATCACAAGTTTCTAAAAGACACTATAAAGTGAAGTACTGCACGATGCATCTAGTACACAGAAGACCCACGTGACATCTTTTTTTCTTTCAATTATCATGTGTAGACATGTTTATAATTTCATGATATTAATATGAATTTGGTATTTAAAAAAATTATTTAATTACAGTACGCGCGCGTTGATGTAATTCATTATTTGTGAATACCAGTACAACTACATATAACATAATTATATATATGCAGATGGACGTACGATGAATACCATGTACTAGCGTTATAACAACTATATATAATATTTATTAGGTCTAACAGCAAAAAAAAAAAATCCAACCAGCTTTGTATGAGATTTTTTTTGGATAAATTTGTTAATAGTCATGAATTTGTCAATTCAATATAAATTTAGTCAATTTGTAAAATAAGTACAAAATTAAATAGGTAGTACGTACAATATTGATGTGAATGATAATTAAATTTATAATTAATCTCTTCACTTGTCTTAACAATTGGTTAAATTGCATTCAATTGATAAATCATGACTAATTCAAAACGTAAAATATTGACGGAATAGGAAAATTGTAATCTTTTTTTTGGCGGTTATGCCAATGTTTCTTTTTCTTTTTACTTCCATAAACTGATACGGTACTTATTAAATATTATTATTATTTTATTTTAAGGATGGTAATTTATTTTGAAAAAAAAGTAAGGTGCGAGAAAAAGAGAAAATAAGATTACCGAATTGTTGAGGGTTTTTAACCATGTCTTGTAGGGGTTTATATATATCGACATAACTAATAACAGTGGCGCCGTGAGTAGCTTGTAAATCCGCCAAGTTTTTTTGGAGCAACCGATTGTACTCTCGTGCGATGGACGACAGCCGTTCGATGCACACACGATCACTCAAACTGTTGGAGTTAAGTGTGATGACAGCTGGCAGGCATCCTAATGGTGGAAGCCCCACAAAAGCAATTTTCCGAGCCCCAATTTCCAATAGACTCTGCAAATTGTATGATTATATTCTGTAAAATGAAAAATAAAAAGGAGTGGAGGGAGTATAACCTTGTGGCATAATATATAACACTAGCTAACTTGGCCCACCTCATAAAAACGAATATATATACAAGTTATATCCAACTCTCTCAACGTGTACAGATGGAGTAATTAATATAATGTGTACCTGAACAAATTGTTTGCCGAGCTGTAATATGAAGCCTTCATAACTGGAGACATTGTAAGAATGGCGTCGGATTGGTATTGGCCCATAATAATTCACAATAAAATCATTTGTACCCGCGCTAATTAAGAATATAGCGTCATTTATCAGTTTATGGGTTCTTTCCTTTCCGATGTGCATTTCCATTTTTGATTTGTACTCTTTAAAATAATAATCCAGCTGATTTTGCATTGAAATCACACCCTGCATTAATCCACAACATGAAAAAAAACTAATTGAAATAGCATTAATTAGATAAGTTATAGAATATGGGAGTACGCAAGTTGAAGTTGTACTAAAAAAAAAAAAAAACCATATATTTTGGTCAACTAATAATTATACGTACAGTATTTCACAAAGTCGTACATAAAAAAACCATGTTTTGCTTAGTTGTTAATTAGTTTAATTTAACAATTTAACTCCATGAACATAATAAATTAAACTTGGGTTCAATAAAAAATTGACTTTTTAAAATTAGATTTTTTATGGGACAAAAACATTTTCAGAAGCATAAATTCATTTTTGGTACATAAAGACTAGTAATTAATAACAGAGACAGATATATTCGTACGCTTTGTTGAGCTGTGAGGGGGTCGAAACCGGTGATAGCTGAAGCAAAAGAAACTCCGGTCATGAGTTCGTCAAGGCTTAGTGTTGGATCCAAGTACGGTGGTATGTACTCTTTAACCCCCACATACGAAGCTGTTTCAAATTTTCCATATTAATTCCTCTTTCTAAAATATATATATTACAAATAAATAATTTGCATCTTAAATAATTCAAACTAATTAAATGTAAAATTTCAAACTGCATACATCACCATAAATAACTTTAGGCTCCATTTGGATGGATGAATTTGGAAATCCATGGATTTTACACACAAATCATACTCTCCAATGAATTTACAACAACTTAAATTTGAAAGTTTAGGGAAGAGAGTGAAGGAGGAGAGTAGGAAGGGTAGAGATGAGGGGATTTCATAAATAACTAAGTTTTGATGAGGATTTGAAATCTCTCCATTTTAAACTAGACTCTCAAATCTAAGTATTTGTAAATCCATTGGAGAGTGATAATTTGTATGTGAAATCCATGGATTTCAAATCCATCCATCCAAATGGAGCCTTATATGATTTTTTTATTAAAATTTAAGGAGCTCATGAGCCATGAATACAACTATCCGTAGCGTGGGCGGCCGCTCCTCTTGAAATTTAAATATTTGTTACTGAAAGAATTTCATTCCATTTAAAAGGTTCGAACTTTAAGGCCCATTGAATGGATGGAAGACCCATCGAGTGAATAATTTAATTTCATTTAAAAGTCCGACCTTTAAGGTCCATCGAGTGGATAATTTAATATGGATGAAAGGCCCATCGACTAGATATTTTAATATGGGTGGAGGTACTTTCAGCGGGAATCGAAACCAGTGCGTGAGCCTAAAGACTCTGATACCATGAAAGAATTATGTCTCATCTAAAATTTAGAATTTGTAAAGAGATGTGAAATTAATTCGTTTATTTAATTTTTCTAATAGTTACTGATTCGGTGAAAATTGTATGATTTTATTGCGCATTTATTGTCTAATTTTGATTTAATTTCATGTTTTTATTACATAATTTGACTTACTACACTTGATTTGGAGAAAGACCGTGTTGTGTTATTTTTGTAGGAAAATTTAGCATTTTTGAATACAAATCACATGACTAATTTTTTAGTGATGTCAAACGAAAAGAAGAAATCGAGAAGAGAGAAAACAAGCTTGAGAGAAAATAATTTCCGCATATCCTGGCCCATTTGCAGTCATCAATTAGAAGCCCAAGTTCCAATTTTCAGCATACTTGGAGGCCAATTTTAGAAAGAAGTGATGGAAGCCCAATGATTTAAAGGCCCATGAGTCCATTTGATTAATTGAATTGAAAATGAAGGCATGCTCTTTACTACTTACAAAGCCCCCATTTTGATTAAGTGGGGGGGAAAAGAAGATGCGGGGGGCCCAGTTCTCTTGAAAGGCGTGTGAGGTTTTGAATTTATACAGTAACAAGAGAAAAGCGTTTTTCTGCATCTGGCGTTTTTAAAAGAGAATGCAGCGCATGGAATTAAAACAGAGGGCAGCCCCCATTTTCCTCTCGACACACATTTATTTCGGTTCGGATCCCATTTTCCATTTTTCTATTTCATCTACTGTTTTACATTGTATATTAATGACAAATGTACATCTCACAATATTTATAAATATGAGAATAACATCCTAACGTAATCAAATAATCTATTTAGTAAGTTGTATCTATTTAAGTAAAATTAATTAATTCCTACCAAATCTCATTCCAAAAAATCTTATAAAAATATTTATAATTAATTAATAAAACCCCCCTCCACACACACATATATAACAATTTAAAAAATAACAAATAACTTAAAAAATTTGACACCACGTAATTTTAAAAATAAAAAAAATAATTTACGTGCATTTTTTCTTAATAATTTTTTAAATTTTGATTAAAAAAGTTGCGTGCATTTTTTTTCTTATTAATTATGTAAAAAAAAATCCCTTAAAATCATATATTTAATTATCAAATAGAGTGTGAGATTTATATGAAAAATAATAAAATAAATTAAAATTCATGTACAAAAATACAAATGAATTATGAAATATTAAAAAAATTAGCGCACTTATCGGATCATTAAAATTTTCACTACGATAACAGTATGTATATTCTAAAATTTTTATATTTTGATTATATTGAAAAAAACTCGATAAATACACTTAAAAATATATATGAATCAACACTAAATTTGAGATTGCACGATGAACACATATGATGCATGGAAATATAATTCATTTAGTATAAATAAAAATTTATATAAATTATTTCATAACATTTGCATACTAATTTACTACAGTAAATAAATATTGTGGAGGTTACTTTGTTAAACATTATTATCAATAAGAGAAGGTAATATATGTATTTGTATTTATCGAGATTGCTTATAAAACTTTATAATATTTTTAAATGTTGAATTTTCATATAATTCTAGTGAAAACATATGGTGTCAGTTTTATATTCTAATAAGTTTTATATTTTTTTATTGAATTTTAAATGAAAATTATTAGAATATCATTTAAATGAAATTTAATAGTATCATTTAAAATTCTATAATAGTATCATTTAAATTTTTATTAAAAAAGAAAGTTACATAAAAAAGGCAAATATAAATTATTTTTTATATTCTTAAATTTACGTGATTTCAATTTTTTTGAGTTTATTTCTTATTCTTAAAATTGTTATAATATATATATATATGTGTGTGTGGCTTAATTAATTAATTATAAATATTTTTATAAGATTTTTTGGAATGAGATTTGGTAGGAATTAATTAATTTTACTTGAATAGATATAACTTCCTAAATAAATTATCTGGTTATGTTAGGGTGTTATTATCATATTTATAGATATTGTGAGGTGTACACTTGCATTAATCTAAGATGTGAAACAGTAGATGGAATAGGGAAATGGAACAGGTGATCCGAGCCGCGTTTATTGGGCAGCCCCAATTTCCTCTTTCCTATACATTAAATAGGGTTCTAAAATTATTGACACTTGAAAGCTCATGAAGGGGCATTAGCTTAGGAATTTTCCACCTCAATTACTTAATTTACTTACAATAGTCTAGTTTTTCTTTCTTTTTTATTTTTGTAATTGAGATATTGTTGGAATTTTTTAAAATTATTTTAGTTTTAGGGCATTGCATATTTAAATTTGAAGTTTATTGACTAATTTCTTGGAGTTTGTGTGGGTTACTCTTATTTATGTGCTTAATCTTTATTTGAAAACATGTTATTATTGGCCATGATAATGTGTTTTAATCTATTGTTAATTGGGGTAATATTGGAAGATTTATCTCATTAATAGAATTTAAGCATTCCACCCAATTTATTATGAGCACGGGAGAAGATTAACTACTGGGAGAGAATTTATTGGTCTTTGGTGCTATTTAAGGGAGTATGACATTTGCTTGGTAAGAATACATGTTTATGTTGTGCTTTACTTAGATTAAAATATATTGAAAGATTGATTAATCCTTGTTAAGTGATCATTCCTATGAGATCAAATACAAACCACCTTAAATTAAGTTGTTAGCCATAAATGAATTTCTAAATATTGCAATTGCCTTGGAACCACTTTTCACTTCATATTTTTGTTATTTTCATTTCATGAGCTTGTTGTTGATTTGGAATATTGGACTAGTTTTAATTGTCATTTTAGTTACCATTTAGAATTAATCTTTAATTTTTAAAACCTTCCTAAAAAATCAATCGTGTCTAAATAGAATTGAGTTAACTAATAGTGATAATAGGAATATTTGAATTTAGCATTCAAATTGTATATATTTACAGCTCATTATTATTATTGTAATTGTAGAGATTTCCTTTCCGTAAATATCTTTGTAATCTCCTATTATTAATAATACGTATTCCCATCACCCAATTTAATGGTGATCCAAATCCTGTTCTCACACTAACGAAAGTCACTTTTACACTAACCCTTCTCCTTGGGATCGACTCGTATTTACCACACTAGGATAGACACTGAACACTTGCGGTTGGATATTTTTACGTGTTGGAAAAATACAGAACAATTACTATATTTATAATTTTTTTATTTATATTTTTCAATCTGTAAAATTTTGTTATTTTGTTTTCTTTAATGATTATAACATTTTGTCTACTTTATTTTATATAAAATTTTGTCCCCAAGATTCCAAATTTTGAATACATCCCACTTATCCTCCGATGTAGGTCGGTCGTACTGTATACATTTACAAATTACACAACATGTCAACATTGCATGCAGCGTTATGCAAACACGGTAGATATTAGTGGTTTCACTCCAAGCTACAAAAATTACTACAATTTTATTTGAACTAAAATGCAAACTATTTTTTGCACAATATACCTTAGAATAAAACTGTAGCAAAACTTGTACCTTAGAGTAAAACTATAGCAAAACTTGTACATTAGAGTAATTTTCCCTAGATATTATACTATTCAAAAGGGTGGCTTAAACGCAAATTTCTTGCCCTCTCATTTGAGTGGGAGATTCAAGTTCAATTTTATCTGTGAATGAATTTGGAGTTATGGGAGTTATAAGGTGAATTGACGATTTCGTGAAGTATTTAGGTGCTTGGTATTCTAATTACTAACAACTAACATTTAACTTTGTCCGATAAAAAAAAATAAAAATTATACTATTCAAATGTCCATTTCAAAACCTTATTGGTGCTCAATTTTCAGGAGACATAGCCATTAATTAACTAGTTTTACCTGTGGACCCTATAAATGGACACATGTCATTAATAACGTAGCATATATTTTAATCTGAAGGTATAACGCATCAACAAAATTTTAAACTATCACTTTCTGTTTTGAATCTTTTGATATGTCCTAAAATTGTAAGAATAGATTAATTGAATTTTTTTTTATTTTAATAGTCCCATTAAATAATATATACATTTAATTTTATTAATAATAAAATGTATTTTGTTAAAAAAAATTTAACCCCAACACTTTAAGTGATGTACGGGTGCCTTGAATGATTAGCAAAATATACATTTCTATATTGACAAAGTATAGGGTGAACAAGTTTCACGGTGAAACTGATTTAGGAGTGTGATTTATATTATTAAAGTGCGTGGCTTATATAATTGAATAGTGTGACTTTTTACTATAAAAAATATTACTCATAAAAATGAGAGTGTGATAAATATTACAACAAAGAGTGTGATCGTGGTAACTGAAGAGTGTAACTTATATTACTAAAGAGTGTAATCGTGATAACTAAAGTGTAAAAATAAATCAATTTCACGGTAAGCAAGTTTCACAGCATACCAACTCTTGTATATTAAATTTCAAAAAATTGACATGGACATTATTTTTATATTTTATCGTGGGACCTTTAAGGCAAATTGATTATTGCATAGAAAGAGCTCATAAAATAATTTTTTTACTGCACTTTTTGGGGAATTTTGACTGTACTTAAAGACTTCTAAAATAAATAAATTAATCATTTAAAGACCTATTAAAATAAATTTTTATAGAAATTTAGTGACATTGTAATACGTTATGTATAATTTAAATACATTTATTTTTATGAGGCTACCTACATTACGCATATCATCTTATTGACTTAAAAATCGTATATAAAATTCTGAATAAGAGATGTTTTTTGACTGAAAAATTACTGATAAATACTAATGAGATTACATAAATAGCTAAAGTTGCAAATGAAAATATAAATATATACTTGCCTAGCTATATATATATGAAAATATAAATATATATAATTATTTTGTATTTATTAACAATTAATTACAATCCTAAAATTAAGTCTCACCTACTTGACTAGCTAAGTTAGCTCTCTTCTCGTATAATGTTTTCTTTGAAACCACTACAATTTTTGTTTTTATTTGTTTGAATGAATTAAAATTTAAAGAATTAATAAAACAGAGACCAGTATATATTAATTCCTCTGTTTCATTATAAATTTCTCATTTTTCTTTTTTATTTATTTTATAAAATTTTATCTACTATCCATAATTTTTATATTCACTTTTCACACTATCATTACAAAAAATATCATTTATTGCTCTAAAGTCTACACAACTTTTTTTTTCCTCCTAATTTTCAAAAGTACCCATACTTTATTACCTTTAGTATTTTTTCTAAATCAATGTGTTTAATTGTATATGTAAGGAATAATATTTTTTTTAGACAGTAACATAGGGAGTTGTGTTTTAAAAATAATAATTTTATGAAATTTGAAAATATAAAATAATATAAAATTTGTATATATAGGACGATATGTTTAAAAATTTGTAAATGTAGGACAATTGAGTCCGAACAAGTCCAAATCGTGTGACATTCCAACCCGAATTTGGGCTTATTCTGGCTCGATTATCCTACATTTATAGATCTTAAAATACATTGTCATATATTTACATATTTTATAACATATTGTTCTTCATTTCCAAGTTGTAAAATTATTATACTTAAAACACAACTCCTAAAATAAATTAATGTCCTAAAAAACATTTCCCCCTATAATTATAATATAAATTGAAAGGGACTTACACACAAAATCGGTGACAAGCTTGCCATTGGTACACCTTCCGGTGGGAACATGGTTGGGAAAATCCTTGCCATAAGGGGGGAAATTGGCCTTAAAAATAGTTGGAAGGTAGTTATTGTTGCCAGAATCAACTGAAGAATCCCCAAACACAAAGACTGCAGAAATTGAACCACTTTTCTCACCCAGCTTACGAGTCTCCAGAATCTGAACTAACTGTGACAAGATTAGGAAAAGGAATAGTAGAGAAAATGAAGTGAACTTGGAAGTGGGGGGAGCCATTTTCTTTTTTGTGGTAAAAGTAAACAGAGCCACTCAGTGGATCAAGAAGAACGTCTTTGTCTGTATTTATTATAAGTTTCAGAATCGGTAAAAACGAATCGTGTTAAAAGAAAATGGCTAGAAAATACCTACCTATTTAGACTGATAATTATTAAAAAGTGATTTCACTAATGATCATGAAAGACCACGCGATCATTAATTATTCTGGTACTCATTAGTTTTAGACAAAAATCATATGAGAAGCATGCATGAATCGAGGTACAACTTAGCATATATTAACTCTCATTTTTCACAAAGTGTTAAAGCGTCAATGCACAAATTATATTTCATATCGCCGTGAAATCATTTCACGCAAGTGTGTCTCTTAATTTTAACATTTCTCAGTTTTCTTTATCTGTCTAGTGTCTATGGGGCCTAAGCGATTTTGTTGCACCACCTTTTAAATGATATTTATATAGGAGTCTCTTAGATGGATAGGCCCGAGTATTTTGTTTAAGAATTGCTCAACTGAAATTCTTATAATTTCAATGGCTCATTTATATTATTTGGTTATTGGTCATCTATGATACATAGAATTTTCTAAAAATATCACAGTGTAGCATCGAATTCGCTCCTGCTCTATAAAAAAGGTTTGATTCTCGAATTCGCATATTCATATATCACTTGACGAATCAATACATAATAAAATAAAATAAATTAACGAACACATGAATTCGATATGCGAATCCAACTAGATGATTAGAGAGAGCCATATTATTAAGTATTACTCGTGCTATTTAATTAAACTTTATAATTTAATGTAATTTAAATTGACAATGTGAAACTCGCCTTAAATTTAATTTATCATTATGATTTATATATTGGGTTGATGATATTTGAATTGTTGTTTTATTATATAGTTCAATTAAATTATTAAATATTGGTAAGTTTTGAGTGAGAAAAATGTGAATTGCTACATTTTATTTTACAATTTTTTATATTTTATATGTACTTTTAGATGTTACATATAATAAAATATAAAAAAATAAACGTATTATTACTGAATCGCATTCTAATTTTTTTATAAAATGTGTATTTTTGTATTCGTATCGTGTGGCCCCCACACTCGCGTACCGACGTCTGTGCAACATAGTTGATCTTTAATTTAACCAAAACTTATATTCAAAAGGTGTATACAATGTAATTTGATACTTGTGTTCGATCTCACACTCTTGCATAAAATATGTGTGCATATTCCCAGAGAATAATTGACACCTAGACATTAATTCATTGTACCTCAATTTTCCTATTATAATTTAGTGTTTTATCTCATATTTTGTTACTTGTAAACAAAATAAATACTGTAAAAGATATTGTGTTATACTGTATTAAACAATCAAAATTCATCAATTATTTTAAAATAAAAAATTAATCTGTATTTTTGTAAATGAGTATTTTTAGAGGTAATTATGTAAATGAGGTAGTAGGTAAAACATATAAATCTATCTCTTATCTCTAGCTTTATACTCCAAACTGTCAGTAAAAAAAAATATTGTGGCTCCTGATTGAGCATTAATAATCCATTTAATTCACTTATAATCCCATGTCCCCAACCAGACTCATTATTGTGAAATTTAAAAGAATTAAAAGAAAATGGTCCCGGTCCTGAACCCGAGGTGATTGATGAACTACCCCTATGGTTGCACCAATACAAGCTCACTTAATTTTTATCCTTATTTTTATATAATAATAATAAATAAATAAAAAAATTCACTTATTACTTTAAATATTTTTTTTCTCTCTTTCAATACCCTAAATTACCTTTCATTTTTATTATTTTTTATTATTATTTATTAGTTAAAACCAATGTTTTTATAACCGAACCGGTGATGGAACAAGACAGAATTATCGGTCACGGTTCAACTGGCCGGACCTGGTTCAACTGCTTTTACATGTTTAGTTAAAAAAACAAAATAAATATACACCTACAAAAATTTAAATATATATTTTATAATTTTTCATATCATATTTTATAAATTTTGTCCCACCTCATACATTTATCCCACATCGAAAGTGTTAGAGAAAAATGTGAGAGGAATATAGATTTAAAATTTTAAATATTTAATATAAATTAATAATTTAATTTAAAAAAAATAAAAAAAACCGGTTTTTTCCGGTTGAACCGGCTTTTGACCGGTTCAACCCGGTTCAACCTAAAATCCGGTTATATATGTGTTTTTTAACCGGGTTATCGGTCGGTTCCCGGTTCAACCCGTTTTTGAAAACATTGGTTAAAACACCAAAAAAAAAAAAAAATATAGAGTAATAGAGAGAGTAGCGTTTAAATTTTTCGTGACTACAGTACATTTTTTTTTATGTCCGTTTCAACTCTCTATTCTGCATTTTTTATTGTTCATATGATTTATTAGTACTCCCTCTGTCTCATTCTTAATTTCATTATTTTCCTTTTGGGCGTCCCATTCTCAACTGAACATTCTCTTATATGGAAATATCCACTTTATCACATAAAATACTAATAAATAACTCTTTCTACCTTCAATTATTCATCACTTTATCACTTTATTACATAAATTACTAATAAACAACTCTTTCTACCCCAAACACTTTATCATTTTTTTTTAAAAACCGAGCACACAGTAACATAGCGGTTAAGAATGGGACGGAGGGAGTATTTTGTAATTTTGTTGAAAGTTTTTATTTTTTTATAATAGTATTTTATCGTGTCATATCTTATAACCTGTAATGGTGTGACATATAAATTCTAGTTTAAAATTTTATTATTTTCTAGTAGGGTGTGCGATCGTGAACACGTGAAAATTTTAGCATACATTATTATGGTACAACAAAATACAACAGTAAATATGAATTCTCTCAGTCCTGCTAACACCTACCCACTCTATTATTTGCAGCCGGTCCCGTTTCTAAGGGGAAACAGTGAAACACGCACGTTTTCTTCCAGTCGTTTTCTTCCAGTCTATAGAAAATCTATATTTTATGCTACATGATTATTACAAACAGTACTGTTTCAAATAATATGAGTCAATGGGAGCAGGGACGAACCCAAAAATTTTATCGAGGGGGCCAAATTTACAACATTGAGTAATTAAATGCACTTTTTAATTTTTTATATATTTTCAGAAATTATTTGGACTAAATATTTTTATATTAACTGAGTCAAATACATTTTATATATATATATATTTAAAATGTGAATTACACATATTTCTTTTTCTATTTCACTGCTCCTTCCTCACCTAAAGAATAATAATAAAATTTATATGGAAAAAGAAGACGTACTCTGAAATTAGTTAAAAAGTCTAACTTCATCAAATTAACAATAAATAAAAAATAAAGACAAAAACTATTATGAGTTATTTTATACGTGAGATATGGTATAATATAATCTAACACGAATAGCACCCATCTTTTTAAAAATATTAAAATATTAATACATAATTTATTTTTTGTCTAACTGTAAAACTATCTAACATAAATGTATCTCAATTATAAAAAATATATACATATAAAGTTCAAATGGGCCAGGGGCGCTGGTACGTCCGTCCTTGTGATGGGAGCGCATATTCAGCACACTTTACACACAGACCATAACTTTAATTTTATTTGGATATTTTGATTTTAAACTCATAATATAAAATAAACATGCGCGCGGCGCGTCTATCACCACACGAACCAACAAGCTAATTAATTTAAGAACTAATTCAGTAATATATGATATCCGGAACCGGAAGACGATCTTTGCTCTCTCCGTCTTATAGTTAATGTAATTCATTTTTTTTTATCCCGTAATTCATGTAATATTTTTTAAAATGAAAATACTGGCACTTTTCAAAATACCCATTTATTTACCATATTGCACTCTCTCATACCCTCAACACTTATCACTTTTAATAAATATTATTCTACTCTTCAATAAAATTGATTTTCTTTTTCTACTCCCAATATTTTATCACAAAATTCTCAGGAACAGTAAGAGCTGCATAAACTATGAGATAGATGTAATATTTATTTCGTTCTTTTTTTAATCTTGACAACTGATTTGACTATTTTAATGAAATATTTTGGGGCATAACAGAGTGTTTATTTGTTAGGCTGTGCAGGTTATTTGCACCGCCATATTTAGGAAATGCACCACCCGGATCAGAACACCTTCCCAAGATTAGTACACCTCCCCTGAAAAACCATATTTACCCCCTTTCTTCTCCGTCGTGTGGCCTTTCTTCTTTCTTCTCTCACCACTGGCCGCCCCCACCCCTTGCAAAAAAAACCAGCCAACCAACCAACTCAACCCCAACTGTGACGATGGCCGCCCTTCCCAGCCCCAACCACTGACTCCGATCCCGCCCAACAAGGTCCCGATGCCGGGCGCCTACACCAGCGACAAGTCGCCGCGGCCATTGCATTCAGTTTTTTTTTTTTTAATTTCTCCATGCCTCTTCTTTATTTGAACAAATTCTTTTTTCTATATAAAATCCAAAAATTTTCTGTGGTGTTTGAATAGATTTTGGGGCATTTTTCAGTCTTCAAATGCAAATTTTACTCGACTATTTTGTTTCTTTCAAAAATAAGTTTTTCCTGATATTTATTGTTGTTCTATAGTTTTTTACTATTATGATTCCAAAACATTCAGTTTTTCTTGAAAAAGAATTCGAACAAATATGAGAATTGAGTTTTGCAATTTTTCCTTAATTTTTTTGGTTTTCTCGAAAAAATTCTGGAATAATTATTTGTTGGATTTTTTTACTAACATATCTAAAGATGAATCTATGTGGTTGACTCGGTGGCGACTCGGTACGAGTCCGATTGTGACTCGGTGTTGATTCGACTGTGTCTCGGTGGCAGTTCGTTGAGTGAACAAATCCCCTGAAATTAGAAAGGGCAATATTGTAATTTTATAAACCTGTTTTACAGAAGGAAAAAAATAGGGGGTGTCTTTCCTAAAGATGGCGGTGTTAGTAACCTACACCTTGTTAGGCTCACCCCGGGTCAACACAGTTTGGGTCGGTCCGCCCGCGGGGTTTGTAGTATATATCTTTTGGACCCAATCCATTATGTTTGGATCCTTTTTAAATATATATGTAAAATGTGAAAATAAAGCTTCAAATATTATTTATTTATTTTCAATTGAAATCTTAAGGTTATGTGATATATTTAAAAATATATCATGTATTATTTTTGTAATAAAAAAAAAAATTATATATGTCTCATGTGAAAATTGTTTACTATAAAATTATATCATATTCACGTAATGGATTCAGGCCTCAGTAACTCCTTTTTGCAATATATGTCGTAACTTTAGATTATCATGATTAATAATTTTTCTAATATAAGTCATACCATTTATTATCACGAGTAATAGTCATTTTAATTATATATTCCATCCGTCCTAATTTTGATTAATCAAATACTGTAGATACGAAGATTAAAAAAAGTGAAAAATAATAGTATTAAATGGTGTAAAGTGGATAAAATGAATTTGGTGAAGGAAAATAATAGTATTAAATGGTGTAAAGTGGTTTTGGTGGAGATAATAATAGTATTGAAAGTTGCTTTATTTCCTTTTTAGGAAATGACCAAACAAAATTAGGACAACTATTTACTGAAAGTGGTCAATCAAAATTAGGACAGAGGGAGTAATTAGTTTTAAGGATTTTTTTGTTTGAAACTTGTTCACGGTATATTTAGGTTTTAATGAGTGGGTCTCATGTGCACCCGGGTGCACCGTGCACTCATAATGCATTTTTGAAGCGTGCAACTATACAAAACAGAAACGTGCAACTATTCCAAATAGAAGCATGCAACTATGTTCCTATATTAACAGTTGCACTTTTCTTTGTACATAAGTCGCACTTTTCATCATAACAAATTGCATGCTTCTAAAATGCACTATGAGTGCACGGTACAGCTGGGTGCATACAAGACCTAGCCGGTTTTAAAATTTAGAATGTATCGCCCCCGAGCCTGTAAAATTTCTATATATCGAATCAAACCATGACAATATATTATCTTTCCTGTAATCCGATGGCAAACAAAAGATTTTAGTCATATATTGAGTTTGATTATTAAGCAACCTCGACATCAATTGATAGAATTTTTTAATTATGCAAGTTTAAAAAAGCATATAGCATAGATCACTTGACATTTTCTCTTTCACAATGCATTGAATCATAAACTTCTCACCGCAATGGAATAAAAATCTTGTTTTTGCTTCAGCGATAATCTCTCTCATATATAATCCTATACTTTTGACAAAAGGCAAATTCTCATGTGCACCGCATGTACCAATAAAATTGATGCAATTTAATTTTAAAAGTTTTTTTTCTAATTTTTTTTAGTTTTAACTTTTTTTTTCTTTTTTTAATTTCGGTTTTCTTTTAACTTTAATTTCAGTTTTAGATGTTTTTTTTAAAATACCCGATCCGACCCCAAACCCGCCCCCTGTGACCCGCCCCCTGTGGTTCATGGTTCACTCGGCCCAAGTGGTTCATGGTTCACCCGGCCCAAATGGTTCAAATATGATTTATGGTTCACTATTTAGGGGTTAGAGTTTAGAGTGCACAATTTTTTATTAGTGCATGTGGTGCACAGGAGAGTGACTCTTTGTCAAAATGTCTTGATATATTAATGGAGCGGTGAGATTCGTACCCATTTTCATAAGAAAAGAGGATTTTTACCCACTTTATAAAAAAATGAGTTTTCTACCCAATTTTGACATAAAAATACTCAATTACCCTTAAGTTAAATATATTCATCTTTTTTCAAAAAAATATTTGTCTCGCTGGATATAATTATTCCTATCGAGACAATATGCAAAGTTTGAATAATATCTCGATAGATATAAAATTTGTCTCGATGGATATAATTCTCTCCATCGAGACAATATTCAAACTTTACATATTGTCTCGATGGGATGAATACTGTCTCGATGGGGAGAATTATACCCAGCGAGATAAGTTTTATATCTATCGAAATATTATTCAAACTTTGCATATTGTCTCGATGGGATGAATACTGTCTCGATGGGGAGAATTATACCCAGCGAGATAAGTTTTATATCTATCGAGATATATTTAACTTAAGGGTAATTGAGTCTTTTTATGTTAAAATTGATTAGAAAACTTATTTTTTTATGAAGTGGGTAGAAATCCTTTTTTCTTATGAAATTTGGGTAAAAACACCAATTTCCCTATATTAATTAATTTATTATACGGTTAAGCGTGTGGTTTCTATTTTATTTTTCAACCAAATAGCGCGGCCTTTTTTAAAGTATCTTTATCACAGCTTAGATTTGAAACAATGCCCAGACCTTTTTTCGATTATCAATGTCGAATTTTTATTTTGAGAAAACATGTTTGTAGATTGAAGGTGGAAAAGTAAAGGCAATATTTCTAAATATTTTATTGAGAAAACTAATGTAATGCACGTAATTTCAGAGAATATTTGATTAAACCGAACGGTTAATTAGACAACCGATAGCATGATCTTCTATCGGATATATGAAAAAAATTAACAACTTTTATGGAGTATACATTATCACAAGTAATAATGATAAGAATAAGATTTTTTTTATAGACACTACTACAAGTAACACATGCACACATATCGTGAAATTGAGTTTTCATTATTCTGATCCTACTTTTTCCATAATACACAAGCTAAAATCTTAATAAACAAGTTATTAGAATGAAGAAAATTGGTTCCAGTCATTCGCTAGCTATTTCCCATCACTTATTTTAATTGCACGTAACTTACCTTAGCTTTTCTTATTTATGGCTGCATTCACACAATTAAATCCTCTAATTTCATTTGACAAACGTCACAAACCTCGTAAAATGATTAGTATACATCGAATGTTCCACATACCACAATTTTATATTACAAAGTCTTGTGCCAATCCATTATCTTAATATCCATCGAATCATCCTTGAAGTTGGCTATACTAATTAATTGTTCACACCACAATCACAAGCCTCTTTCTCATATATATATACACTTCACATTCATAAAAGAGAAGGACTTATTATTTACAAGTCATTAATATGGCTAGTGATTCATCATCAGAAGCAATTCTTGAAAATGTATGGGCGAATTTCATCGGCAAAAGAGAGGTAAACGACACTAAAAAGAACGAACTCAATCCATGGGAAGGCTTGCCTAGCCTTGCAAGAGATGAATCAATGGAAATAATATTGGAGAGATTGCCAAGTTTAGGGAGATGGATGTCCATGGGAGCCGAGGCGTGGGACCAGCTGCTTTTCGATGAAATCGGGCCTCCAACTAATAATAGCATCAACGACGTTGTTGAATCAGAACACATGAATTTAGGTACTAAGGGGAAATGTGAGGTGAGAAAACACTATAGAGGCGTAAGGAGGCGGCCGTGGGGTAAGTACGCGGCTGAAATAAGGGATTCCAACCGTAAAGGGGCGCGTCTTTGGCTCGGAACTTTTGAAACGGCTGAAGAAGCTGCCATGGCGTACGATAAAGCGGCTCTGAGAATTAGAGGCCCAAAGACACATGTAAATTTCCCTCTTGAAACTGTAGCTAAGGCGGTTGGGATATCATGTTACGACGATTGCATGACATCATCATCCGCAACGAATCATCATTGGAAAAGAAATAGGGAAATGGAAGAAGAAAAAAAGAAGAAGAAGAAGAAGTTGTTATACAAAAGAGATCAAGGGGGGATGGTGGTGTAGATGTGTTGGAATTGGAGGACCTTGGCAATGAGTATTTGGAGAGTTTATTGTATTGTCCGTAAGATCATGGATTACTTAATTATTTCGATGTGGGATAAGATAGCATGAACATTTGGATGTATAAAGATTTAATTTTGGTTCCATAACATTGATGATAATTTATCATTTTTTGTGAATTGATGCATGGTTTCAATCGCCATTATAACTTCACTCTCATACACTTTCAATTCGATCTAATCAATTACTATAAACGCTAGACTTTGCTCGCCAATCCATGCACATTTTCTTCTAGATCTTAAGAATTAATTGAAATGAAAAATAGCAGAGAGACTTGGTGGCCACAAAAAACTAACATTCAAGAATGCAATGTTATATCCTCTTAAACACTCTGTTTTGCAGAGTAAGATGAGAACCATAAAGTCCCAATTAATATCATCGTGCTAATACAATTTGATTACAATTTAAATCCTTCAATTTAACATACAGTTCACATGCAATCCAGATTAAAAAGGGCAATAAAATGAACAAGAACAAGTAGTAGTATTCTCAAAAAAAAAAAAAGTGCAAACTAGTAATTTTTGCATGAAACAAAACCACACCAACACCAACACCAACACCATACACCATATCCTAATCCAAAACTCTAACACTAATTCCTCAAATGATCCGCATTGAATCAGCCGTTGAAATCTCACTACTCACATTGTTAAAGCCTTGCATATTTTGATCAAATCTATGATCAGACGACGAATCAGCGGCCAGGATTTCAGCAGGAAAATTGAGGAGGGCCCTGGCGCCTCGGATTCTGAAGGCGGCTCTGTCGTAAGCCAAAGCGGCGGCTTCTGCTGTTGCATAGGTGCCCACCCAAAGCCTCGCCCCCTGCCGGGATGAGTCGCGTATCTCCGCCGCGAATTTCCCCCACGGCCGCCGCCTCACGCCTCTGTACCGCTTCTTTCCGACGCCGTGATTGGGGCGGAGGTGGTGGCGCGTGGACCACTGACTCCTCTGCTGCGATTCGGCCTCGTTCAAGAGTTGATGTAGTATTATTTCTTGTGAATCGTTCTCGTTTAGGGGAAGAGCCTCGCTTTGTCCACAAACACCCATCTTTCGATTTCTTGATTATTTTGTAGGGATTTCGATTTTCGAGGAGTTCACTAGTACTATAAAACGACTAGTTTGATTGAAGATTTGAAAGTTCCGGAAAACACAGAGCAACACTAAATACCCAATTAGTGATCATAAAACGTGTTTTGCATTTTTTACTCTTTTGCAATTAAAATTGACTTGTTTGTTTCAAGATTCAAATTCGACTTTGGTGCAACTATTATTCGGTATAATTATTAGATTTTATTTCGAGTCATCCATCCACGTCCAAAGATATCGAGTATCCCCAAAAAAATTCGTGCCAGACATGATATTGATTTTCGATTTATTTGTTTTTTATAGTACAATTAATTAATTGTATATTAATTATTTTCTTCTTATAGTTATTATCGAGATTGATACGATTTCCATATGACAATTAACACTCCTTATATATTATATATGTATTTACTTGACCATTGAGCTCCTTATTTGAGTGAGAGGTCTAAGTTCGATTTTCTTTGCGAACGAATTTGGAATTATAGGAGTTATATGTTGGATTGGTGATTTCGTAGAGTATTTGAGTGTTTGTTGTATACAAACTATTAACAACTAACTTTGTCTGATAAAAAAAAAAGTATTTCTTTCTTTCAAAATAAAAATAAAAATTATATGTATTCTGTTTTGGTAAAAAGATAAAATTAAGTAGTCAAAAATAATATTGTTTCTTGTTTTTGTTTTGATTAAGTAATACTATATTTTTTTTTTCTAAAACCTCCAAAATGATTTTTGTCTGAATAGAACATGGGTGGAAAGAAATTTCAAGATGCTCAGTCAAAATGTCTAAATTATGCAGTAATATTCTAACTTCAACTTTTTTTTTTTTTTGAGGAGCTCAAAACAAAGATTACAGGATGTGTGAATCTTGAGCAAGAGATATAATGTGTCTTGGAATATCATCGTCCACCCAAGCTTGAGGGAGGGGAGATTTAGTAGCCAGCTTTGCTAAATTGTGCGCCGCTGAGTTATGAGACCGTGGGCAAAACCAAACACCTTTCACTGGGGTGTTCTTGATTAGGGCGCGTGCCCTCTCAATCATATTTTCTTCATAGCCTTTGTAAGTAGAGTCAGATGTAATCACTTTTACTGCATCAGTGGAGTCCGAAAAAAATCATGATGGGTCCCCTTATTCTGTTCAACCAGAAGGAAACACCATCTATGATAGCCATTAATTCAGCTGCCATAACCGACCCCGGAGGGTTGATCCTATGGAAACCTGCGGCCCAAGGTAGTCCGTCCGGTTCATAGATACAGAAACCTATAGCATACTTCGTAGTGGAATCATTATACGTTGCATCAACTTTTAGCACGAAACACTCGGCTTTGTTCTCGACCTGGTGCGAGGCATGTGTGTATGTATCAAAGATTTCACCTTGGTTTATTTTGTTTCTTTCGGCCCGGTATTGATCAAGGAAAGCTTCCGTCCATGAGGCTCGAATTAAGTTTCCTCCCTTTGTGGCATGACCATTCCTTTTATGGGAGATGTCACACATTTCTTTCCAAATTCCCCATAACTTGGTTGCCACTCTTTCGAGGTCATCCCCGTTCAAGGATTGAATGAGGTATGCTGTTAGGCTTTCACTGGATATTCCCTTCATTTTTTTAATCAAAGGCCACCACTTGTGTCTCTCCTGTCGCTTTGCCTTAGCCACCTGACAATAGAAAAGGGCATGATTAGTATCTGACCAATGGAAACCACAAAGAACGCACTTGGAGGGGCAAGGAATATGGTGTGAAGCCAAGTTTGCTTCTGAGGCTATTGCATCGTGAGCAGCCTTCCATAAGAAGATTTTAACTTTTGACGGGATATAGAGTTTCCAGATTTTGGCCCAAAAGGTTGGAATGTTGGGATTATACTGAAAAGTATGCTTTCACTTTGTATAATCGAAACTGAATTTTCAGACTTATTTACTGAAATAAATTGTTTATCACTGATGCTTTAAATATGATTGAATGTTGTATATATTTACTGCATAACTGTTCAATAATTCGTACGTGTTACACTGTAGTTAATTTAGTGATACCCGATCACAGAAGATTAAATTAACAGTCCCTTGTAACTAAAAGTATGCCATTCACGACCTAGATGGAAATGAACAACCATCGCGAAAGGTTGAGGTGTAAAGCTCAAATTGGTTTGTCTTGACCAAGAGATTACACTAGTGCATGACTGATGCGCTGAATAGGACCTACAGGAGGATAAATTCTTCAGAACTGAACAAGGAAGAATTAGACCTCAGTGGTTCGTTGTTTCTTAACCTTCGTCCCTTAAATAGGATCACGTGGGATTGGTAACTATTGATTTGACTTATCATGGGTAGCTTAATCGAGAGAGATTCAATACTTTTTATCTTGGGCAATATTATTGGTCACATGTGATTGCTAAGATTTAATCTGAAGAATCGTGCAAAAGCACGCTTGCTTGATTTGCCCCTGGGAGGTTCATAAGTTTTATCATACCAAATCTTGCAAGTGGAATTAGTTTTCGGTATGGATAATAATGTTGAACCGTTCTTGACCAAGGACAAAAGATATTAATTAATGGAAAGCTATTTCAATTGGCTTGAATTAATTAATGGGCTAGATAATCTTAAACACGGAAATAATGACCGGAGCCATATTGATCGTAATATGGGTTAAGATGGATAGTCAATATTAATTATGTAGTGGGATTAATTAATATTTATGGGCTTGAATTATATTGTGGCTCAATATTAGATATTCAAGATCCATTAGAAGGTCCAATCTTAATTCTCCTAAAGGCCCCCGAAGTAGCCCAACATATAGTCCAATAACTGAAAAAAGGTGATTAAAATAAAATAAATATTGTTGCTTATATTTCCCCATTATTTTTGAAAATTATGAATAAAAAGAGGAGAAAGATTTTTCTTTGAATTTTGTTATGGAATGAAGATATGTATTCTTGGAATACAAGATTATCTCATTAAATTCAAGAAATCTCCCACTTGGTTATTCATAAAGAGATTTCGATTTTTGGAAAAAATAGAGGCAAGAAAGTTTTTCTTGATTTTCTTGAAAAGATATTATGAAAGATATGTATTTCTTGAAATACAAGAATATCTCATAAATTCAAGAAGATCTAAATCTTGGAATCTTGCTCAAATTTTCGAAAATTATACCATAAAATAGAGGAGGTGGATTTTTGTGGAATATTTTAATTATGGGAAAAAGAATATATGAGATATATTCAAGATTTCTTGGTGACCAAGAAAAGTCTTTTTCCCACATTGAAAAACCACCAAAATTTTCGCGGCCCCTCCTCTCCTATAAATAGGGGATGATTAGTTCATTCCCAACTACAATTCCATGTGCTGGAAATATTAGCAAATCCACATACGTGGTGCAACAAAGTTTATTTTTTTCCTTTTGTTAATTGTTCGCGAGCATCCTTCCACCGGATTGTCGAGCAAGGGCTAAGGGAATACTTGGGAAGTCCTTTTGGTTAGTCCGTCCGACCAAAGCCAACGCTATCCCGAGAGGGAATGCGCTCACGTAAACCCGTAGATTCCGCATCGTAGGTTTTACGTGGCTTTTTATATGCATGATATGTTGTTGCAATTATTATTTGAATTAATATAGGATTAATTCATGCTAGTAATAATTAATGAATTAAATTTGTATTTAAATATTCACCCCGAATAGATCTGTGCAACTCATTCCCCAACATGGAACGGTGCTAATAGCGCAGCTTTCTTTTCCTTCAGCATTTAGTTTAACTGTATGTGCATTCCAATAAGCTGATTTGACTGTGAATAAGTCTTTCTTGGAGAAGCGCCAGAAACGTGTGTCATGGCTTCCATATTGGTCGATCAGAACTTTTTTTATGGCTTCCGCCTCGTAGCTGGGAAACAGCCTGTCGATCTTTGTCGGATCCCAAAGGTTAGTGTCGGACAGGATTTCCTTGACTTTAACGTTGTTTTCATAGGTAGTTAAAGAGGAAATCTTCCCCGTGTGGAGGCTTGGGATCCACCTGTGTTTTCTTATATGGACCTCATTACCATTAGTAATCTTCCAGATAAGACCTTCTGATAAAGTAGATTTACTCCACATAATGGACCGTCAAATGTATGAAGGATTTGAGCCTAGAGTCGCTTCCATGATATCGGTATGTTTGAAGTATCTGGCTTTGAAGACTTTAGCCACCAAAGAATTTGGGTTTGTGATAATTTTCCAAATCTGCTTAGCGAGGAGGGCTTTGTTAAAAGTTAAAAGGTCTCTGAAACCCATCCCTCCCTCATTCTTTGGTTTTGTGAGTAGTTTCCACTCTTTCCAATGTGTTTTTTTTCCATCCGGATTCCCTCCCCACCAGAAGCGGGCACACATTGATTCAATATCGCTACAAAGGGAGGTTGGAATTTTGAAACATGACATAACATATGTGGGGATAGCTTGGATTACTGCTTTGAGAAGAACCTCTCTCTCCCCTTCGGAGAAAATTTTATTCTTCCAACTAGCCATCCTTTTTGCCACTCTGTCTCTCAGGTAGCCAAATTGGAGCCTCTTGCTTTTAATCGAGAAAGTTGGAAGGCCTAGGTAGAGGTCGTGACTTTGGCATACTTGAATATGGAGGCAATCTTTGGTGACAGCGATATTGTCCGGGGCGGTATTTTTGCTGAAGAAGAGCGCTGATTTATCAAAGTTGATAAGCTGACCTGAAGCTTTCTCGTAAGATTTTAAGCACTTTTTGATGGTCTGAACGCTTTCCTTGTTGGTTTTGAAAAACATAAGGCTATCATCAGCAAAGAAAAGATGGGTGATCATCGGACTTCCTCTTGCCACCTTAATCCCTGTAATTTTTCCTTCGGCCGCGTGGTTGTTGATAATGGCTGAAAGACCTTGGGACACCAGGACGAAAAGGAAAGGAGAGAGCGGATCTCCTTGCCTTAGTCCCCATGTAGGAGCCACACTTTCTCGGATATTGTTGTTGATTTTGAATGAGTAGGTTGGGGTGGAGACTCATTCCATGATCAATCTGACCCACCTAGTATCAAAGCCCATTTTTATCATAATCTTTTGGAGATAGTTCCACTCAACTCGGTCGTAAGCTTTACTCATGTCGAGTTTTAGAGAAGCATATCCTCGTTTACTTTTTGTTGTTTTCACCAAAGTCATACATTCAAAACCCAAAGCAGGATATTATCCAAATGAGTAAATCCCGGGATGAAGGCACTTTGATTGGGGTCAATAATTTGGCTCGAGTACCCTAAAACGATTGGTGATTGCTCGCCACCATCTTGTATGTAACATTGCATAGACTAATGGGGACGATAATCCTTTGAGTTTTGGGGTCTTTGGATTTGATGATCGAGTGATAGTGGTGGGATTTTGATTCTTGAGACCATCTGCCCCATTGAGGATTCGCAATGTTTTTTCCGTAATGTCTTCCCCGAGATCGTCCCATGCATTTTGAAAAAAGAGGGTTGTGAAGCCATTAGGTCCTGGAGCTTTAGAGGGGTTAAGGTCGAAGAGAGCTTTTACTTAACTTCCTCCCCCAGTGAAGGGCTTAGCCAAGTGATAGTTCATGTTATCTCGTAATGTATGAGTAATCTGATTATTAATGTCGCTCAATTTCCTCTAAAGAAGAATTTTGAGAGCTGAAAAGAGAGGAGTAATAATTAACAATCGCATTTTCAATATCCTTCTGATCCGTCAGAAGCAAACCGTTGCTGTTTGTAAGGGATAAAATTTGGTTTTGTTTTTGCGTTTAAAAGCCGCCGTCTTGTGGAAGAAGGCCGATTTACGTCCCCCGAATTAAGCCGTTAACCTTGATGACTTTTGATCCAATGGTTCTCCTCTTGGTTTAGTAATTTCTCGAGCTTGCCTTCCAAAGACCCGGGTTAACGAGGATCAAAGGAACCGGTCTCATCATTAAGAGACTTGTTTAGAAGACTGCGGGTGTGTTTAATGTGTTTGCCAATATTTCCCACTTTGTTGGAAGACCACGTTCTCAAATCCTTGGCTATTATCTGGGGCCGGTAATCCATGTCAGAATGGTGCTTCGTCTCTTTCCAAGCTTTTGATAGAACCTCTTTGTAGTCTTCTTCCAGAAGCCATTTATGCTCAAATGTAAAACCCGGGAATCTTTTTGGGGTTGAGAGACCTGCATTGATGCCCAGTTTGAGTAGGTTTGGACGATGATCTGAGCCGTAGTACTCCAGATTGTAGGAAGACGCCTCTGGGAAATTAGAGAGCCAGTTGGAGTTTGCTACAAATCGGTCTAGCCGGACTAAGACTTGTTGGTTCCCAGCCCTCATATTGTTCCAAGTAAAATTAGGTCCCGAAGCATCCAACTCAGGCATGTCAATATTTTGAAGTCCCTTGTGAAAATCATACATATTTTTAAAAGGTCTTGGGGGGCCGCCTTGTTTTTCTTTCTCATACAAGATTTCGTTGAAATCGCCACCTATGAGCCAATCATCACAAGAGCTAGTATGTGTCTTAACAATTTTGGATAAAAGCTCTCAAGATAAGTATCTAAGATTTTGATTAGGATTACCATAAAAACCGGTAAAATACCAATGTCTATCATTTCGAGTAATTAAACAATCAATATGACTGGACGAATAGGACAAAACAGAAACATCTAACATTTCATTCCACATCAAAAAAAGACCGCCACTTTTTTCCACAGGATTCACAAAAAAGCAATTCTTAAACTTAAAGAAGGAGCACCATTTTGCAACAACAAAACCGGCCACTTTGGCCTCAAAAATGAAGATAATTTCGGGGGCTTGGTCAGTAATAAGACGTTGCAAGTTTTTGAACGCCCGTTGTCCCCCGAGGCCACGGGCATTCCAGCATAGCAGACTCATAGGGCTCGGCGGGAGAAGAAATTCACCGCCTTAACGGGAGGAAGGAGACCCACTAACATGGGAAGAGACGATCACCGCAACCGTGCCCACATCGAAGGCTGGAGGCAGAAGCGCTGGTTGGTCGGCGCTGGAGAGGCCGACGATGGAGGCGGCGGAGTCTTAGCACTCAGCGTGCTCTGTACGCGGAATTGTAGAGAGAGAAAGTAAAAAAAATAGGAGAAATGGGATGGATGAATTTTATTTTCTTTCGTAAATGGAGTTGGGCCGGAAGAAAAAACCGGCGGAAAGATCGGTAAAAAACCGAAAGGACTGGCCAGAAAGGCTCACCGACCAGCACAGCTTTGCTTTCCGGGAGATGAAACTCACCAGCTTAACGGGAGGAAGAAAACCCACTGACGTGGGAAGAGGCGAGCACCGCCCGACACCACAGGAGGCAGTAGCGCTGGTTGGGCGGCGCTGGAGAGGCCGACAAAGGAGGCGGCGGAGTCTCAGCAGCGTGCTCCGTACGCGGACTTGTAGAGAAAAACAAGTATGAGAAAATAAAACTTTGGAAATCTGATAGGGAGTGCGTAATTAATGGGAAGAGAGGAATTAATGGAAGTAAACAACCAGCAATTAACCCAAGGAGGAATGAAGAATTCCCACCTTGCGACGGTCTTTACGCCTATGCTTTATCGTTTCTCTGGTGTGTCTGTGACCATATTCTAACTTCAACTTGATTATGTATATAAAATGACAGAGAAAAATGCATACACGTGAAAACACAAGATTCGAATTAAGAATTCATGTTAGAAGTTAGATGAAGACATATAGCTGTCTTTTGATCAATTGTTGGAAGAATTGTATATCGATAGAAGTCTTCTTCTTTACGTCGTTTTTTTTCATCAGAATGACTGGGAATGCCATTTGAACACCTTTTAAAGAATAGAAGAAACGACTGTTTGGAATTACAACCCCACATATTGCATAATGCATAATTTTCCACGTTGGATTTAATACATACCTACCTTTTAACATTCTCTAATTTGTGGATACATTCATTAATTGTAGTCAATGAAGAGACAAAAGTCGAAAACAAACTACAATTACTGTTGGAGAAGAAAAGAATACAGTTTCACGTGTTTGAAGTTTGAATTACTGAACTGTGAACTATATCAATGACATATATGATATAACTTAGAACAACAGCTTGTTTGGTAGCATATTGTATGTGATAAAATAAGATAGTTTAAATAATAATTTATTGAATAAGTTTTACATATATATTTGTTGTTTGGTTTATCGTAAGACACATTCTATATTTTATTTGGTAGCTATTTTAAATTTGTTGATTAATTTAAATAGTTATTATTACCCTTCATATTTCAACATATTTTATATATTTATCATCATTAATTATAAATATTATAAAAATTAAAATTTATCAGATACAATAACATTTTTTTTTAGCGAAAAACCCAAAATTAAGGTGAATTGAAAGATTCTAATTAAAATAATTTGTATCAAACGAAAACAATTAAATAAATTAAAGAATAAATATATATATATATATATTTTCAAAATCATCACCAACACCCACCCACCTCCCCATGACTAACCCCACCCATTCATCTTCTCCAAATTTCCTGTGTCCCCAACCTTCTGCAACTCGCCAACATATGATTTTGCAAATATGCCCTCGTCTTCATCTTTACACTTTTTCTGATATAAATATGGAAGGCCAGAAAAATAATGGTCAGATCTGAAAAATATTTCCAGAAATCGCCATGATCTATTTGCCGAGGAAAGAAATTAGAGATCTTGATTTTCAATATCTGGATAGAAAATAAAAAAGTGAAAGCCCAGAAAATAAATCGTCCGATAACGAAGTAGTCCATGAAATCGCCAAATCCTTTTTCTTCATCGGATCTACTTTGTGAGGAAAGATTCAGGAATTACTTACAGAGCCTTTTCGGAGTTTCAGGCTTTCAGCAAAGCTTTTGATAGATTTATTTAATGATTATTCTATTTATAATTTTTCACCCACACATACGTTTTTTGCATCTGTGTTGTGGTGGTGACAGAAACCCTTTGATCGAGCGGGATGATACTGTTCCGATCTTATTCCTGAAAAATAAAATCTGGGGTTAAAATTGGAAAAAAAAAATTGACCACCCATGGTTTTATGAATTCCACCGATAGGGAAGGTATACATACTCACTTGAATTTAGTTCAGTAGAGACAGGGCCCATCATTAATACAAGGCCGTGATGTTTACAAATATTGCCCACCAAACATAATATTATATGTGTTAAGGTATCTATCACCTCCTAATGAATCCTAACAAACATGCTCTAATAATATAAACTATGGAACATCAAATTTTTCATTGTTAAATATAACGACCATCAACCCAATACATTATACATACATCATACAGTATATTTTCTCTTAATTGTATAAAATGGTTGAAACTACAAAATTAAAGAGATATAAGCCTAATAGCATCTCTAGTGGTATCTCATTTTTGGAGTTAAACTTCAAAATAGTTAGGATATGATTGGTATGTTGGAATATATTGAGAATAAAATAATCATTCCTTAATCTATTTCATATACAATGATTGGTATAATTTTTTGGAATGATTAGGAATGGTAATTCCCAAAAATAAAGGAATTGTGATTCCTTACATACCCCATGAGTTTATGTATTCCACATCTTGAGGAATTAATTTTTTTCCATAATAATATTATCTTTTATTTTTATTTTCATAATATTATCTTCTACTAACAACAACAATAATAATATTAAGTAAATAATATTATTTTATTAAAAAAATTATAGTATTTAATAAAAATAATAACAAACTCCAACAATAATATTGAATATATAAATAATAAAAAAAATTCAATATTAATACTATATCTCAAAAAATGTAAATTTTAGCAATTCTCAATAATACATTAATAAAAATAAAAATATTATTATTTAGTAATATATTATTAATAATAACAAATATTATTATTTAATAAAAATATTGAAAAATATATAAAGTTATTATTAACTCAAACTTTCCAAAATAATTTAAAATACATTATTATTATAAATATATAATACTAAAGTTATATATTTATTATAATAAACAATATTATTTTTGCAATTATAAAAAATTTATTTTAAATAATTTAAAATAATAAATAAAAATTTAACAATAATAATATATTAAATATATATATGTATAAAATATTTTCAATAGTTAATAATAATATTAAAGTATAATTTTAATAATTATTAATTATAATTTAAAAGTAGATTCACCAATACCTATATTTCATTTCTGAATCATACCAATCATAAGAATGATCATTCCAATTTCATTCCATTCAGACCTTCATTCCATTCATGAATTCATTTCATTCAGCTATAATTCCATTCAGTCATATCAATCATGCTCTTAAACTCCAAAATGAATTATTGTTCCTCCTCCAACCGCACTCTATTTTAAAATTTGGAAATAGAGTTTTGAACAGTGAACTCTATATTTGGAGTTTCAATATTCACAACTCTAAATTCTATATCTATTATTTTATTAATATTTATAAATATAATTATACAATTAATTGATATAACAACTTACAATTAAAGTTACTTTGTTGTTTAATTATAATTATATTTAATTAAAGTTACTTTATAATTATAATTTAATTTAAAAAATTTTAATAATTAATTTTATTTTACAATTTAATTAAAATTATATTTAACTTAATTTATATTTATAAATATGATTACACAATTAATTAATACTATACTTACAATTAGAGTTACTTTATGGTGTAATTTTTTATTTTTTTTTATGATGCTCACTTTGAACTTTGAACTTCGTGATGCTTTTATTGATCATTTTTTGGATGAGTACTCTAATTCACAATATTAATATTATGTTTAGTCTATTTTATATGTGATGAGTGTATTTGTGTTGTGGACTCTTGCATTTGATTACCTTTGCTTGTATCTTTTTAAATCGATCTATGTCTCGTAATTTAGTATTTAAATAAAAGTAGTACTTAAAAAGTACATATTTATCTACTTATGAATTTGAAAAAAAAAAACTTAATTATAATTAATTAAATAATTTAATTAACTAATCAGGTATTTAATTATACAATTTAATTTTATTAATAAGTTTAAATATCAATATTAATATATTTTTTAATGATTGTGTTATATTGGAAATGTGTAAAATAATAAATAGAGTAAAATTTAGAATTTAGGGTTTGAGAAGGTTTTGAAAATAGAGTAAAAAAACTTTAATTTTAAGTATAGAGATCTCCATTTTAGAGTTTTAGGCTGGAGATACTCTAATTATATCAGACTCATGCCTTGTCATTTAGGCCACGATTTTTTGGTGAGATTGTACCATGTGAAAATAATTAAAATTGATTAATATTCATCCTCATTAATTTAGAAAATACTAATATTTTGTGTAGGCACTCGAATTAAATAAACCGTCTCACTAGTCCACTGCCCTTCACAACACAAGAATTCGTCGATGTTAACTAGCAATATAGATAAAAAAAAACACAGTTTGTCATATATATTTTTTTTTACAATAAAATTTGTTAAAACTGAGATTAATAATTTTGTAAATATTAAAGTATGCACTCATAGTGCATTTTAGAAGCGTGCAACTTGTTATATTGAAAAGTGCAACTTATTTACACAAAAAAGTGCAACTGTTAATATGAGAACATAATTGCATGCTTCTGTTTGAAATAGTTACACATTTCTGATTTATATAGTTGCAAGCTTTTAAAATACATTATTTATGCACGGTGCACCCGAGTGCACATGAGACCCACTCATTAAAGTTTAGTTTGACACGAATATATAAATTTGCTAATTGTGTGTGGAATTAGCCCATTAAGAATCTATTTATATTTCCACCATTTTATATTAAGATGTCAGGCTGGCCGATTGGTGTAAGGCGCCAGACTCAAGTTCTGATCTTCGAGAGAGGGCGTGGGTTCAAATCCCACATCTGACAAGTTTTTTTTCCAATTTTAATCCAAAATGAATGGCAACTTACTGGACAGCTTATTACAGGCCTTATAGATGGACAACTTATTACAGGCCTTATAGAAAACTGCCCCAATAATGAAGGGCTCCGGTCCTTTATTGGCCCATCCGTCGTAAGCCCAAAATCCAAAATGAATGGCAACTTAATGGACAGCTTAAAGCCCAAATCAAAACATTTTAAGGACAGGTAATTGTCTCCCATATAAAATGAACTAAAATCTATGAGGTTAGGATTATTTGGGTCCATTTAAGATAAAGAATCGTTTTTAAATTTATCCGTAGTTTTTTTTTATTAAAAAAAAAATACTACTACCTCTGTCCCAAGAATATATGCACGTGTACTGTTTTCGCGTATTTTTGCGAGCGAGTTTTTTATTAGTATTTGAAATGATAAAATAATTTTTAAAGATGCATGCAATAGATGAGAGGTAGATCTATAATACCCATCTTTAAAAACTACTTTATCATTTGAAATACTAATAAACAACTCGCTCACAAAAGCTCGACAATAAAGTAGATGTGTATATAGTTTCAAGTTGTTAGTATTAATCCTACCCCAATAGAGTAATACAGACAACTTACAAGTTAAAGCTGTTGAAAAATTTCAAATAAAAAGAAATCTTTAAACAAGATAATGATGGTACATTAGTTATAGACTAAGCAACCTTCCAGTTTTGATCACCCCACCCACCCACACTTGTTCAACACTTAACCAACAACTAGCTCTCACCACTACACCTAATTTTGTTACACCCAATTACTCTCTGTCCTTTAACTCAAAGATAACCAAAAGTGGTCATCTAACAAATCATTGTCTATTTTCCCAATTTCATACAAGTCTTTTTTCAACATAAATATTTCACCCCAACTAAAGCATGTTGTATAAATATGGAGAATTGGATAAATTTTGATACATAAGTACTAGTATGAGTACAGCAAGGTTCATCAAGTGTGTGACTGTGGGAGATGGTGCAGTTGGCAAAACATGCATGCTCATTTCTTACACTAGCAATACTTTCCCAACGGTAATCAATTTTATTTCCCATATGTTTTGATTTGAATTTTATTATCTAAGTATCAATGTATGATTAATTTTTATTTATCTCCAGGATTACGTCCCAACGGTGTTTGACAACTTCAGTGCCAATGTGGTTGTGGATGGAAGTACGGTTAATATTGGCCTTTGGGATACAGCAGGTTGTTCTTAATTTTAATTTATAGTTTTTTAATTCTGCCAAAAAACAAAAGGTTAAATCCTATGTCACAAATTATGGTAATTTTTGTTGTTTGTTTATTGAAAACAGGACAAGAAGATTACAATAGATTACGCCCTCTGAGTTATAGAGGAGCTGATGTATTTCTATTAGCCTTTTCTCTAATCAGCAAAGCCAGCTATGAGAATATATACAAGAAGGTTAATTTCATTTCCATTTCTATTCCGATTAATTATCACCTCTGTTTCGTTTCTTTAATTATAAGCTTATTTGATACACATCGTGTTTTTTTTTATAATAATAAATGGAATAAGGGATGTCACGCTTTCCCCCTATCTCCTTATTGTTTAAGGTATATATAATTTTGCTCAAAAATTAATTTTATGTTGATCACAGTGGATTCCAGAGTTAAGGCACTATTCTCCAAATGTGCCAATTGTACTTGTTGGAACCAAATTGGGTAAGATTTTTTTGCATTAACATATCTGTAATTTAGCAATTTGGAAACATGTAAATTAAAGGACAACAACACATATGCAACTCTGATTTGTGTGGTATGACGTGATAAAACAGACTTGAGAGAAGATAAGCAATTTTTGAGTGATCATCCTGGTGCAGTTCCTATCACAACTGCGCAGGTATATATATTTTCATAATCAATTTTTCATAAAAGACAAACAAATTCTTTTTTTTTTTTATTGAACAAATTTTTGAACAGGGAGAAGAACTGAAGAAGATGATTGGAGCAGTAGCTTATATAGAATGTAGTGCCAAAACTCAACAGGTAAATAAATAAAATATAAAACCTGTGAAATATCCTTTATTCAACATTTTTGTTTACTGTTTTAGTTAATTTGTTGCAGAATGTGAAATCTGTGTTTGACACATCGATAAAGGTCGTTTTACGACCACCAAAAATGAAGAAAAAGCCCCTCAAGCCCAGAAGATGCACCTTCCTTTGATATGAGATCAACATTATTTTCTATTTTCCAATATAAATCCAGGATTATCATATTTCAATTTTCTTTTCCAATTAAAATCGTCTTAGATTTACTAATATCCTAAAATGTATTAAGGGGGTATACCGTATACTGGTCGACATATCAGATTACTCCCTTTAGTTTTCTTCATATCCAATAGACTCAATTATGTTTACTATATTTTAATTTTTTAATCATACATCATGTACAACAATACTATAGTCATTTATGACTACAATAATCAACAAAGACTGCCAAAAATAAATATACAATATATACAATATAGTATTGTGTGCGCGCACATAGAGCTGAAAATCAAGTTGATTTATACAAATTTGACAGTGATATTAGACAAATTTGAGCATGCTTCTATTTTTGTAAAATCTAAAGTTTGACATGAGTTCAAATTCGATAGGTAACGAAATATAGAATAAGCATGTGTAAAGCATGTCATTCAATTAATCCTTGAACAAATTAAGAATATATACGCTTTATTAATGGTTAATTTTAAATAAAATTTGGACAGAATTTCGTTTGGCTCGACCCAGTTAATGTGGATACCATTGCAATAAAATTAATAATTATCTGCCTTTTTATATAGTACATTAGACTTGGATTAGTATACATTAAACACAAAATTAATTACTAGCTAATAAGCCCTATATACAGAGTGGGCGATTATTATAAATTGTATCTTCTTAGTTAACATAATATATACATGTTTAGCGATGGAGGACTTTAGGAACGGAAAAGGAACAAAAAAAAATGTAAATATAATTAACAGATTATTTAAACTCAAAGTGAAATTTTACATAGCATATTCTATTTTCTAGAATTAGAAATATTTAAACGGAAATTAAGTTTGAAATAATTATTCTTCTAAAAAAAGCAATTAAGTTGATTCTCTTTCTAACGAATCTTGGCAAAACAAAAAAAAAAAATTTAAATCATTGGTCAAAATTGTCATTATCATTATTAATCGAACAAAACTATTATATGAAGTATATATAATCCATTAGTCACTATCCTTACTATATAAAACTAAGAGTCCCATAATTGCTTTCTTGTAGACTTGTATTTAATTAAGAAACTTGTTTTATAAATTTATATAATTGCAAGCTAGTCCTTTCTTTGGAACATGATATGAAAAAATAATATTATAATTTACTATGTATATTTGTTAAGAATCTGATTACGATGGTTTATAAATAACATTTGTTTTTACCAATAATTACATACGTATATACTTGATGACACTTACAAGATTCTTAAATTCTTGAATTTCTATAAATTAGTGTATGGATAAGCATCTGATCCAAGTCGCAGCAGGTTAATAAAAATATAGAAATGCTTGTTACTAATATATATGCATACCTCAATTTCCCAGAAATTAAAAAGCAATAAGATGTATCCGTGTTTTGCGGATCAAGGCTAATATATCTTTCAGTTCTTTTTATTTATTACAAATTGAATTTCAAAGAGCGGGATATATGGATTTAGTAGCTTTCTAATAGAAAAATTGTAAATAAAATCCTCAATATCCGATATTATAATTTTTGTAATATACTATTTTTCGTAACGTTTATTTTATCTCATATAATGTATTAATTTTAAATTATAATTAACATATTACAACGTTTAATTAAATCATGAATACTTTTCATAAGATATAAATGCATTTTTTATTAGTTACTCCCTCCGTCCCATTTGAAGTTGCACACTTTTCATTTCGGCCCGTCCCATTTGAAGTTGCACACCCCAAATATGGAAAAGAATCTTACAATCTCCACCCCACAATCTCTACCCTCACAATCTCCACCCTCTATCTCCTTTGAAAAGTCAACAAAATACATAAAAATTCATTTTTTCTTAATATGTGTGCCGATCAAAGTGTGAAAGCTCAAATGGGATGGAGGGAGTAGAAAAAATGCCAAAAGTAGCACCATGCACCACGAATGACGCCAAGATTGGAAAACATTACATGCTAAAATTTCCCAAATAATCTTATTAGTTCTCCTATTTTTTTATTTTTTTTAATTAGCATATAAATTAAGTTATATCATTAGCATGTATTTCTGTATAAACAATGTACAACATCAAATCGAATAGGAGATTTGAAATGACAAATTCTGCTACATAAAATTCGAGAACTATTGAAACTAAAACGGATGACCGGCTCTTCTTTGTTGTTCACAAAATTTTCAGTGCCACAGGTTTGATTTAGTTTTAAGTTATGTGCATTTGGTGTGACAGCTGATGAACGAATATTATTAATAATAAAAACATATATGTTTATATACACACACAAATATATTTAAAATTTTAATCTGAAACAATAGGCTTGCACACACAAATTAAATAAATATATCATTGCATGTGCAGCAAATTTGTGCATTAAATCGAACCTGTTGAGCATTTACTAAGATCACGTTTGCATTTAGTGAAGGGTGTAGGCGCATTTTGCGCAGCACATATACCTATTCATTTTAATACACATATTTGTTTATGCATACCAACATTAACTCTTCTGATGCATTATTTATCAACTCAAAATTGATTAGATCACTTATTATAAAAAAAGAAAAAAAAAAATCAAGTGGTTAGAGCTCCACCACGTGAGACCTCGAGATTTTGGGTTCGAAACACGAAGAGGAAATTTTTTTTCCTTTTGCGGTGGTTCCCTTTTTGTGATGGTTGCGGTTCTGGTTTATAGCAAGACGAAAAAATGTTACATGTGCTCAATAATAAAAAGAACTATTAAAATTAATTATTTTAGGAAACTATTGTAATTGATTACTTAAAAAAACGTTAGCCACGTCAAGTATAATTCACCACCTCGTTTTTTTGTTTTTTTTAGAGATTTACTTTAGAAATTTGATTTAAACATTTTCGATCAAGTAATTCGTAAATACTTAAACTACCCCACTTCACACAAGTGAGTAGATGCAAAATTTGTGATATATTTATAAGGTTTTTATAACATAAATATCCAAATTTTGCTTGACTGGAAATAATAACTTAATTTTCCTGAGCTCATTGTGTACGTATATTCAAAAGAATTGGAACTTATAAACTCTGCCAATGGACATTGTGGACCTTTATGTCATGTATGTGAAGACAAATAATAGATTTTTATTTTTGTACGTATAGACTTAGCCTATCCCGAGCTCTATAAAGTTAATCATTTTGAATTTTTTTAAAATCTCTATTACATTTATATCAACGGTTTATATCTAAAATACAAAGTTAAATAAAATAGTGATACTATTCGAAAATTGAGTGGGTCTTATGTCGTGCACTCATAGTCCATTTTAGAAGTGTGCAACTATACAAAATCGAAAAATGCAACTATTCTAAATAGAAGTACGCAACTATATTCTCATATTAACAGTTGCATTTTTCTTTGTAAATAAATCACATTTTTCAGCATAACAAGTTGCACGCTTTTAAAATGCACTATGAGTGCACCCGGTGCATACAAAACCTAGCCTCGAAAATTACAAATGAATAGGAACATTCCAACCCATTCAATTTAATTAAAAAAAGATATATGGATGCAAATTGAGTAGGTGTGATTTTCGAAAATTACTCCTCCGTCCCATAGTTTATGGTAAAGTTGTTATTATTTTTATCTCATAGTTTATGATAAAGTTATTTTATCATTTTATCAAATAAAATACTAATAAATAACTTTTTCTAATTTAACACTTTATTACTTTATAAAAAATTCTTATGAACAATAAGAAAACCATAAACTATGGGATGGTGGGAGTATAATTATTTTTTAGTGCGTACATCTAAGACGGATGCATAGTATGCATTTGACGGGTTTATTGTAAAAGTTGTCACAAGAGAAATTTCAAGTTATACTTATGTTCGAAAATTATCCTATTGAAGTGAATATATATAAAAGTTTTTGTTTTTTTCCTGTAAAAAAAAAAAAAAAAAGTATTTTTTTAATGTTCTTTCTATGACACAGTGATCTAGGTAGATGTGTTTTTACCACTTGATCTATCACATTTTTTCAAAGTAAATATAAACAAGTTAAATGAGTTTGAATTAATTGAACAGCAGTTACCGATTAATTTAAAAGTAAATTTCATGTGAATTCGGTTTAAGTGAATTTTTTTCTCGAATGTCACTATCACACATATTGAGTGTCATTATTCAAAAAATACTTAATTTTTAAATAATTACATGACTTCATATGCACAATAATGATACAATAATGTAAATAATACTCCATATCTTTAGGTTTTTTTTTCCATTTTTTTTTTGCACCATGGTTTATTTCCTAAAATGGAAATAACTTTATCACTTTTTAAACACAGTAGTTTATAATAAAATTGAAATAAAAACTCTTTTTTTACCCCATCACTTTAACTTTTAAATAATAAACAACTCTTTTCTAAGAGATTTATCATAAATCCTTATGAACAGTAAAATAACCCTAAAGAATGAGACGGAGGTAGTATCACTTTTTAAACACAATAGTATGTAATAATTGAAATAAAAAATATAATTTAAAAGGGAGAGATTTGCAATTTATTATGTTGAAAAGTGACTTTCATAATATATTTTAAAAGCGTGCAATTTGTTATGTTAAAAAGTGCGACTTATTTATACAGAAAGGTGCAACTGTTTATATGAGAATATAATTGCATACTTCTGTTTAGAATAGTTGTATGTTTCTTTTTTGTATAGTTGCATGCTTTTAAAATGTAATATGATAAGATCAGCCGAGATTTATATATTTCGTACACGGTCGAATCAACATCCTCCAACCACCCCCCATCCCCCCACCACAGTTGCTCCATTTATGTAGTAGACAAATTGGAAGAAAACGAAGAAGTAACCCTGATCAAAGAGGAAAATCTGACATAAATACATGAATTCATTCAATAAATTTCACAAAAATGAAAACCCCTTTTTCCTTTCTTCTTGAATATCCCCTCCATTATTGAACTGCGGTATGCGCACGTTCCATCAGGATTAATTCAAGACCTGCGTTTTATATATAGATTTTTTTTTAATTTTAAAAAAGAAAATAGTTAGAGAGAGAGAAATAATAAATAAAAAGATGAGAGTACTGAGAGTAAGTAGTACGATATACATGCAGAAGCATCATCATGGTTGTACTGAGAGTTGTGATGGGATTGTGCGGTTTGCCCCTTTTCCATGACACTTCCTTGTCCATCTCCACTCCTCTATCACCAATGCCAATCAAACCTTTTGACCAACCTAAAACAGATACTACTATCTTAATTTTTACACACATAACTTTTTTTTCTTTTTGTATTTTTATTTATCAATATATATATAAAGGTGTTATACATATTTGTAATACTTACATATTAATTTAAAATATGAATTTGAGGCCTCCATGTGACATGGTACATATTGATTAGAAATTGGACTATTTGAGTTAAAAATCTGATTTTGAGTAGACATGGCTACTGGACTACTTTTTCACCAGATTAGAAGTTCATAATTGATACCCCTCCGTCCCAATATTACTTGAACACTTGTCTTATTTGAATTCTCAACATTAGTTGAACACTCTCAAAATGGAAATAAATATAATATTAATACACTCACAACACCCTTATTTTATTCAACTCAAACCCACTTTAACCCACTTTTCTTGATTTACAGTTCAATTTTAGTGTTCAAGTCATTTGGGGATGGAGGGAGTAATATTAAAGTTGGTCCAAAAATATCTCAAACAAGAAAAAGAAAAAAAAGTTGTACTTAAAAGTCAATCTTGATTGGTTAGCAAACTCAAACGTACATTTCCTCGGGTCAAAGAGATATTAAGATAGATTGAGTCATTGACCCTCTCATTGAACTAAAGTTTCATGTCAAACTTATATAAGATGAATATAGTCAAATTAATTAATTATTATAGCTAGGTTGTACTTAGAGGTGTGAGATTTTCTATTTCACAATATGTTTCATCTACTATTTCATTATCATTTAACCGTTAGATCTTCGTCAAGTGTCATCCCTTCAATTTCTACTAATTAATGTAATTAATGCTGATTAATTCAAAAAAAGGAAAATTCTCACCTTCCATCCTTAGTTTTCTTCTTTCTGGGCAAAGTAGAGATCTCCAAGATGATGTTAAAAACATCAACACTTTCACATATATATATTGTATGATCATCGTTTCATGGTTCACCCGGCCCGAATAGGTCTTGATTTAGAGTTCATTATTTAATGTTTAGGGTATAGATGGTTCATCCAAATTAAAATTGAATCCAAATTTTCCTTTTTTTTGAATTAACCATCATTAATTACATTAATTAGTAGAAATTGAAGGGATGACACTTGGCGAAGATCTAACAATTAAATGATAATGAAATAGTAGATGGAATATATTGTGAAATAGGGAATCCCATCCGGTACGTAGATGACATGATTTTAAATGTGTATTTAACATCCACAAGAACTCATTTTTTTATTTATTTTTAGATATGTGTTGATTTCTAATCACCATTTTAGAGGTGCCTTGCAAACGATAGAATGTGGGTGAGAATCATTTTTTTCATAAGCCTTTTGTTACAATAAAAAAATATCTACAAACAACTAATATTAGTAGTGATATAATTGAAGGTTATGACTGTATTAGTCGTCATAACTGAAGAATCATATTTGTAAATATGAAATTAATTTCACGGTGAATAAGTTTCATATGAGACTTTCTCGTTAATTTAATTTGTTGATGCTAACATTAAATATTACTCTCTCCGTCCCATTTGAGCCTTCACACTTTGACCGGCACACATATTAAGAAAAAATAAATTTTTGTGTGTTTTGTTAACTTTTAAAAAGAGATTAAGGGTGGAGATTGTGAGGGTAGAGATTGTGGGGTGGAGATTGTAAGATTTTTTTTCCATATTTGGGGTGTGCAACTTCAAATGGGACGGACCGAAATGAAAAGTATGCAACTTCAAATGAGACGGAGGGAATATCCTTTATGTGTGTATATTACTCATTCTGTTTCAAAAAAAATAGACTTACAAATATTTTCACATCAATTAAGAAATGTAAATAATTGTAGTTAGAAAATTATTTTTTTGTTTTATTTATCATTTTGTCTATTTCTCAAAATAAATGCTAATAATAAGATAAATTAATTAGGGACAAAAAAATGGAAATATAAATTCATTAATGATACCTTAAATATACTCGTCCAAAAATCGATTAATTCGAGGGATTAGAATTCAGAATCCACCTTAAATATAAAATCCCCTTATATACTAATAGGGAGTTTTTCTTTGATGATGTGTATATGTCATTCTATGAGAAGTTTGATATACATGTCATTAAAAAAAATCATATGTGTCATCCCATGTGTCATTCTATTTAAGTACATCCTAAACATTAGAAAACCTATATTTTTTGTTCAGGCCTCTCACACCGTTCTTTCCGCCTCCATCGTCCCACCTTTCCCTTTTCATCGTCCGCCTCCTGTCATGCCTTTCTCGATGTTAGTCTTCCACTGCTCGCCTCTCAATTCTCTCGCCGTTGTTAGCAGTCTCAATTTCTGAATCAGTTTGCTTAGTTTAAACTTACTATTTTAGTCTCAATTTTTTTATTTTTTATTTAAAAAATCTGGCCCCAAATTATAATGATTTGTTGGTTAATTATCTTGAACGTTATGATGAAAGTGTCATCCTATAGCTCCATTGGAATGTGGAAAAGTTTTTACGAAAAATAAATTAGTGTTATTTATCCCTCTTATTTATTTTGGTTCTATAATTTGAAACTTTGTTTATAGCCATAGGTGAGCTTTTAAGCATCTTTATTTTTTAAGGCACTTATCTACTAATATTATTGATTTTTTTAATGCATCTTTTGATAATGCATTTTCACATGAACACGATATTCTAGCAGAGTTTGAAGTTACTTATCTTGCACCTCTTATATGCTTGATCATATCATAAAAATAAAAGATAAATAACTACCGATTTGTGCAGGGTGTCATGCACGTATTACAACATCAAAAATACCAATTGGTCTGCCATTACTCACTCTTGGAGTTATTCCTGGTTCATAAGGTACGACTACATATGTTTACTATATTTTCTATCAGTGTAAAGTAGATAAATTCATTTGCTACCACCAATTGATTGATATTCTTATCATGACTATTAATATTAAATTTATTATTATTAGTATTTTAATTAGGAATAGTTGACCAATCTTGAAATCATAAATTAAATTTTTTTTATTATTATTTTAATAAGGAATGGTTGAAATTAAATCATCACACATGTGAGTTTGGACGTACCAAAATTAATACACACATTATTATTTATAAAAATAATTCTTTCCTTATTTTAGTTCTCAATTATATTAATTATATATTCAAACTTTTCTTTTCTATTATCTTTTAATTTATTTTGATTTACTTCAGATTGATCTTAATACCATGATTTGAACTTTTAATCAATCATGGATCTTTTGCAGGTCAATTTTTCCATTCTTAAAAATTGTGATTAATCATTTTTCTAAATTATGTAATTAATTGCAAGGTACTTAGACTTACACGAAATATAGGATTGCAGTCAAGTGACTCGAGTAGTGATGAACCCGATGCTCAACTTCGAGAATTTTCTGATTGGATTTTAAAGGTTGGGGATGGAGATGTTGTAGAATATAACGATGGTTATTCAGAAATTGAAATTTTAGAATAAAATTTAATAATTGATGCACCCGATCTCATTGAGGCAAATAGTAAAATATTTCTACCCATCAATTGCCAGTAATATTTTTTCTGACCCGAGGTATTTTGATGATAGGCTATTATGTTGAGACGATCAATGAACACATGCTGCCTAAAATACCTGGTAAAGAAAAAGTATACTTGAGCTCTAATAGTTTGTGCAAAGCGTCTTACCAATCTTCCAATACTGTAAAATTGTTCACAGTAGATTATTTGAACTCAGTAAAGTGTTCTGGTATTCCAAACCATAACTTGTATTGAAGATTGAGGTACCCATTATGCTTCTTCGTAACATAGATTAGAAAGCAGGTTTGTGCAATGATACTAGATTAATTGTTCCAAAATTGGGAAATCACGTGTTAGAGGCTCGAAAAATTTCAGGTCGAAACATTGGAAATAAGGTATACATCCCACGAATGATATTAAGTCCTTCGGATCCCATTGTACCGCTCAAGTTCCAGAGAAGACAGTTCTTAGTTCTATTGTGCTTTGCAATGATTATTAACAAAAGTCAAGGCCAGTCTCTATCCAACGCTGGTCTATTTCTAACAAGATCTGTATTTACACATGACCAACTGTATGTTGCGATTTTTAGGGTGAACATACAAAAGAGATTGAAAATACTTAGTCTAGATGGAAAGCCCTCTAGCTCTATGATTAATATTGTTTTCAAATAAGTTTTTTAGAATTTTAAGTGAATAAAAAAATAATGTTTTCATTATATGTGTTTTGATTTAATGGTTAATTATTATACAAACTAATTACATCTATATTGATTTATACTTTACCTTATAGTACCAAATTTATATTATGATATTGTTACAATAATTTGTCATACAAAATAACAAATGTTAAAATTTATATTAACTAAGTTCATAGAATAATATAATATTATAACTTAAAAAATTTAATTTATTTAAAATCCCGTATAAGACACGGGTTCTACACTAGTTAATCCATATTTGTGGGATGAATGAGAATATAAAGCAAATTTATATATGTGGGATAAAAGGTGTACAAAAATAGAGGATCGAAAATGCTTATTGTAAGTTTAGAATTAACTAAAGAGTGAAATGTCGGGATCAAAGGGACACCAAACTAAGTCTCCGTAATTAATTTTCACTTTCATGGGGAGTTGTAATGGAGTGGCAAAGAAAAATTATCTGGAATTCAAACGCACACACATTGAGATCTCTCAAGAAGCAAAAACTTGGCCTAAATTCAACCAATGCCCATTGGATGATCCAAAAAGCACTACGCCCTTCCAACTTTTCTTGTTCAATTATATTTCCCTCTATCAATGCACTTTCCCTCGAGTCAAATACAGCAATTAATACATTTAATTCCAACTAATTAATAAAACCATTTTAAAACAAGATTTCGCATTATAGTTTACTTTTTTTTTAAATGCATGTATCTAGCATATATTTTGTATTTTGTTATATCAGTGTATATTTGTAATACACTGTATCAGATTCTCAGTACACAAGAACTTGAAATAAGATAATAAATTAATAGTGTATCGTGATTCATATAATTTAGTTTCTATTTTCATGACCTACGTCGGTGCCGAAACTGATTGAACGGAACGGGAGTAACTTTTTATTTTCTATATAATTACTGATGTACACGTGTAAATTATATATAAAAATAAAAACTTGATCTTATATACATAGGGGACGAACTTTCATTTATTATATGAGTATATCTCTAATGAAACTTATTCCTAGTAATAATATGAAATTTATGTCGTTACACTTACTAACTAACTAATACCACTACGAATATTATCAGCTGATATCATTGCACTTATAAATTAATATCATAATTTTAAATGCTAGCTATTGATATTAATTTATAAGAGTAGTGATATCAATTTATAAGTGTTACTATATTCGACTCATGCATTTATGAGTCTTATATAATCTAAATATATAGTAAAAATATGAATAAGTTTGATAGGAGAGTTTGTGTTATTATATTATGATGATGACTCATGCATTTATGAGCCTCATATAGTCTAATCATATAGTAAAATATGAATAAGTTTCATATAAGGCCTCGTTTGATTCGCGAATGTATTAAATCCCTCCATGGAGAGATATGTCAATCTCATGTGAAAGGTGAGATAGAACATATCTCAAATGCAATATTGTAAATTGTCCTTCTATTGTTTGAATAGATTCACAAGAATGAAGTGTGGTTGTTTGAATTTAATTTAAGGATACTTATGACATTTCAATAGATATTTTATCTAATCCCTTAATCCAATCCAACAATCCAAATGCATATCTTGATTCAAACAAATCAAGTTCAATCAATTCAATCTTATTCAATCTCATTCAATTCTAACACACCTAAGCAATCTAGTCCCGTGAACCAAAAGAGAATGATTAGGTCATGATGTATGCAGCCAGGTGCACCGTGCACTCATAATGCATTTTAGAAACGTGTGACTTGTTATACTAAAAAATGCAACTTATTTACACTGAAGTGTGCAACTATTAATATGAAAAAAAATAGTTGCACGATTCAGTGTAATATAAATTGCACTTTTCAGTATAACAAGTAGCACATTTTTAAAATACATTATGAGTACACGGTGCATCTGGGTGTGCATGAGACCGAGTCATTCATTTGTGAGCCTTATATAGTCTAATCATATACAGCAAATATATATATATATATATAATCATATATATAAAAGGCATCTCAAATAAATGAGTTATACATATTGTTGGAAAAGCGTATAGTGTGACCGCTTTGAAACGGGGTTTGACTTTGAAACGCTTGCACTTTGATTTGCATATTAATTAATTCCCAGCGAACAACCTCTTGAGATTACAATAATATTATTACAAATTCACGTAATCTTATTTACACCACAGATCTATATATATATATAGTTGTCAGATACATCTTACGTGGAGATAGAAATAGGTATAGTGTGAGTGAGTGTGTGGAGCTGTGATCTGTACTATCCCCTCCCTCCCTCGTGCATTAAGGGCTCTCTCTCTCTCTCTCTGTTTGCTGCTAATTAGCTGCAGCATTCATCATTCTACCTAATTAAATGCATACAAGGGTATGGGTCTGCTCTACTCTCCTTTCACCTTTATATTTAATTCTATTTCTCTTTTTATTTACAATTTTGCAGGCGATTCTTGTTCTGGGTTTTGTCTTTTTTATTATTGCTCATATATAAATATATACTACAGGAATATCAATAGAAGGTGGCTATATATTGAGCTTCTTTTCAGCACTCGCTCATTTGTTTCTCTTAAATCAAAATCTGTGCAAGATTTTCCCAATCATGGCTTCATCAAATAGACACTGGCCAAGCATGTTCAAATCCAAGCCCCAATGGCAGAATCATGACATCACCTCTTCTCTTATCTCATCATCATCTCCTTGCAACAGAACCCCCTACACTCCAGGTACACACACATACATAATTAATACACACATATATATGTATCTAAATTTTAATATATTACTGTAATTGATTAATAATTTAGGGCCGGGTTGTGAAGAGCGAACCCCCGAGCCGAAGCCCAGATGGAATCCCCGACCCGAGCAAATCCGAATACTGGAAGCCATCTTTAACTCGGGCATGGTGAATCCCCCGCGAGATGAGATACGAAGAATTAGGGTTCAATTGCAAGAGTACGGCCAAGTCGGAGACGCCAACGTTTTCTACTGGTTTCAGAATCGGAAATCCCGAAGCAAGCACAAGCTCCGTCAGCTCCACAACGCCAAGCCTCAGCCTCAGCCGTCTTCGTCGTCGTCATCTAACGAGTCGAGCGACAAGTCGCTTTCCACCACTCTAATTGACTTGCTCAATTCCCCCACTGCTTCGGTGAACCAACCCTATTTCCAAGCCTCCTCCAATGATCACTTCTTGCCCGAACCCTTCTTTTTTCCAGTGCAGCCTTCTCTTTGCTTTGCTGACCTGGCGGATGATCAGACGGTCGAGAACACCTGTCCCGGGTTCTTGTACAGTGAATTGATGCTGATGAGCGACTCCCAATCGAAGAAATTTGCGGAGGATGAGAATAAGATGAAACTGCAGCAGCAGATTACTAACTACCCCGCGCCTCCTGCTTCCAATTTTGCCCCTCCTCCTGTTGTGCCTCCATCTTTCTGTGTCCCTGATTATAATCTCAATTTTCAAGGTATTTAATTTAATTTAATTCAGTTATCAATATTTTTAGGGCTTGTTTTGATGGAAGTGACTGATTAACATATCGTTGGGACTATAGTCTTGTTCTCCTTTTGGCATTAATATGATATGTTAAAGATGGACACTTATGTCATGTACATGTATTGAAAAAAGACAAGGATAAATTGGTGTTATTTCCGAGTCCGTCTGCATGGACTGACTTAACAAAATTGCCAAAATATGGGGAAAAAAGAGAGTGATTTGATGTGTGAGTGGTGCAGGTGGTGTAGGGGAATCTCGGACAAAATCGACGGTGTTCATCAACGATGTGTGCTTTGAGGTTGGAGTGGGGCCGTTCAATGTTAGGGAAGCGTTTGGTGATGACGCCGTGCTCATCGGATCGACGGGCCAGACCGTCCTCACCGATGAATGGGGAATGACGATTCAGCCCCTCCACCACGGCGCTTTCTACTATCTCATCCCTCGTCCTTTCACTCCTTCTCCAAATGACACCACCATAGATTTGGTAAATTTCTTTTCCTTTTTTTACCCTTTTCACTCTTCTTTCTTTCTAATTTCGACTACATTTATGGTGAAACTCACATGTCTTTTTTTTTATTTATATATCCGCATTTTAGTATAAAAAATATATTCCATTAAGGAAGACAACTTGAGATTAAGTAAATTATATCCATTAATTAAGCCAAATATAATTTATGTCATGTGAAATGAATTCTATATATTGTATGAATTTCGAAATAGACTAATCATTTAGTATTTACTAATACGATTTATATATGTTTCAGATTTAGAAGAAATGGGGAAGACTGAGGGTGATTATCTCTAGTTATGAAACAATTGTTGGATCGTGTATCAGTTTCTTCATAATGTGGGAGTTCGGAAAATGCAGAATGATTGTTTCTTTATTCTCATGACTATGCATGTGATGTTATATTGTTATGTACTTTAATTTTACGTCTTTTTCATTCAAATTAAAGTAAAAAACTGTAATGGTACAATGTTTTTAGTACTTGTTTTTTGTCATGGACTGGAAGAATGTTTTCATTTCATGTTCAAGACATTGTTTTATATTTCAGCTAATTAATTAATGATAATATATACTAATTTAATTTAGAATTGATGTGGTTAAACTAATTCGAATGAGACAATTGTACTGTTTGTATTTTATTCAGATTTTATAGTTCCCTTTTTTTCTTTTTGGCTCTTTCTTTTGTGTTAACCTATGTTTTAAAAACCGGAACCGAAAGTTGAGCCGGACGATCCCAAAAAAAGGTTGGACCGGGGTCGGACCGGTCGGACCGGATTGAGCCGGATTGAGCCGATATGATGTCATAATAAATATTATATATATATAATATGCATAATTTTTAAAAAAAATCAAAATATAGAGTATGATAAGTGAATATAAAGTATCTAAAGTCACTTCAAAGTTCAAACTTCAAAGTTCAAACTTAAATTTCTAAACATAATAGAAATGTCCATTAACATAAATAGTTCCAACTTTCAAATTTCAATTTCCAAACATAATAGAAATGTCATCAACAATACAAAAGTCACAAGTCATAACATAAAGCAAACATAGTAGATGTCAAATACAATACAAGAGTTTGAAATTCAAATCATCATCACAAATGTCTTATGATTGCAAAATAAATAAAAGTGAACAACAAGTCCAAATTTTATGCCGTAAATTGTCTTCCAAGTTCCTCATCCAACAAGTTCAAGTTGTCCAAGCCATCCAAGTCTAAGTTTCCAAAGTTGTCCAAATCAACATCATCATTATCAATGGGTGCATCATTCAAGTTAACATCACCTAGATATAAAACATATACACCAATAAAGAAAATGAAGACTATAAATAAAGAGAACAAGATTTAAAATTTTATTGATTTGCATTATAAATTCAAGAAACTAAAAGTGAAATAACAATCAACTAGTACCTCCAATATTTGTGTTTTGTGAAGTACCAACATCATTATTCTCTTGCATAATAGGTGTTACCACAAGTTCACCTTCTTCACCTTCTATGTCATCATCAACAATCCAAGAATCCACTTTATCGATGCATTCATAATCAAGGGGATCAAACATGTCCATCTTATCTTTACCACTACAATGAAAATCACAAATTGTAATGAACATATACAAGATCATTCCACAAACACAAAATCAAAAAAGTATATAGACTTACCGATCTTGCAAGTTTTAAATTGTAATGAACATATACAAGATCATTCAACCTTTCATGCTCTAACTGTTCCTCTTCTTAGTATGAATGCACTCAAATACACTCCAATTACGCTCACAACCAGAAGAAGAAGATGTTTGACTCAAGATTCTCACAACAAGATCACGTAACTTTGGTGCAGACGAGCCAAATATCCTCCACCATTCATATAAAATAAATTCATTTAACATATATATTATATCGTGCCAAAAAAACAAAGATAAAAAGAAATATGAGAAAAGGAAAAGGAAAAAAAAAAAACATACCCGAGCAAAAGAGTTTTTGATGATGGTCTACCCAATGAATTTGCAAATGAACCCATACCCTCACTTAAATATTGTAATCTCATCAATCACATTCGCACATCTTTATAATAATCTTGAATTATCTGAAGCAAAAACCCGTGAAAGCATGACTAGGTATTTGATGATCAGGGTCATACTGAAATCTAGGATTCAACCAATAAGCAACTCCATGAAGATTCAACTTCAACATATTGTCAAATCTCTCCTGAATTTTATCCACAAATGGCTTATACTTAACTTCATCACCTTTGAACAGTTCTTTTGTTGCTCTAATTGCCCTCTCCAACCCCTCATAAACATAGCCCAAAAGAAGGCTTCTCATCCAGTGTCACAAATGCGTAGAAGGTTCGCGATAAGAGGTTCCAAGATCTTCACAACTACATTGGAATTACTCCAAAACCTATTGTTCAAGACAATCTCCCTCACTCCCTTACCTTTGTCACTATTACAATTTTCACGGTACTCAGGGCATAAAACCAAGGCCTCCAAATCAACCCTACGATCATAAAGACTTTTCAAAGCAATGAAATTTGTACCAAACCGAGTAGCTGCAGACCTAACTATTTCATCCATCCATCCGTGCCTTGCTCTCAACCAACCAAGACACCATTTGTTGTTATAAAAAAAATTTGGTGATTTGAATGCCATAAGAGACACATGATGAGGCGGTTTTCATCTTGCCAATGTCTTCCAAGATCAAATTGAGACAAATGAGCGTAACAAGGGACCAATATTTTTTGGATATTTTTCATTCAACCTCTTTCCAAAGACCCTTTGTAGTTACCGCGATTATCAAGAACGATATGGACAACATTCTCCTTTCCCACAAGTTCCACTATATTTGAAAACAAATTGCACAAGAGTTCGAACTTGACTTCACACGGGATGCATCATAAGACTTGATAAAGGAGACACCATATCGATTATAAACCAAAAAAGTTGATCAATGGCCTTTTACTCGATCTTTTCATCCATCACCCATTATTGTACACCCACTTTCACCCCATTTAATTCAAGAGCATCAATGGTCAAGGTAACTTGAGTCTTAGCTTCTTTCAACAAAGAACTCTCAAAGCATGGTAATTAGGTGGAGTATAGCAAAGACCATATCTCGCTTTATTTTCTCCATAGCCGATTTAAAAACTTGGAATTCACAAAGATTCATAGGTATGCAAGCATCATAAAACCAATTTGCCAAAGTCAAATCGGTCACATTTTTTTTCCTTACTTTGCCATGAAGCTTTTTATGCTTAGCTTTGAGAGACCGATTTGGTAGTGGACTAGATTTCAAAAAGTCTCCAACAAGCTTTTTTTCTTTTATTAGCAGCAGGGACACTCAAATCATTTGTCATTAAAATTTCAACTTCTTCTCCACCTATCATACAAGTATTCGGTTTAACTTTGTTCCTTTTAGTAATTGCACATTCATCTAACGACTTTTCATTTCAAGCATCACCTCATGAGAACACTAACACAACTAGAAATATTTCCGATAATTTGTGCTAAATGTTCTTTCATCCCGTGAATACCCCCCACCTCTATACTTTTTCCGACAAAAAGAACATAGGAGATTTTGGTTCTTACCAACATTTTTATCAGCATCAACAATCACTACTACACATTTGAGCTTGCACAGCTGCACATGGACAACCCTTTTTTCAAACAACTCTCCAAGTAATGACTTGGAGAGCGGTTTTTAAAAAAAAAAAAAAAAGAGCGGTTTGAAACCGTTGTCAAGAATAAACAAATTTGGACGGTTTCAAACCATTTTTTCAAACTTGCGGTTAGTAACCTATCTAACTAAAAACAACTGTTAGTAACCTATGTCTAAATAAACACTTTTGGTTAATAAAGTTAATCTTTTTTTTTTTTTTATATATATATATATGAACCGAGACCTAGTTTCGGACTTCATTTCTTTCTCTCCAATTTCCTCTCCCAAAAAAAATCATAAAAAGAAAAACCAAGACCAAATCGCCATTGTCGGTTTCCTTTCAAATAAATCGTCATTGGATTGACTGCTTAGCTGCCGTTGTTCCTTCTCCCTCAAATCGTCGCGTGCCCTCCTCCTCCCTCTCCTATTGCACAAGGCCTCCCTCCCTCCCCATTGTCCTTATCCTCCTCCCCCGCCGCCGCCCCCGCCTCCATAACACTTAGTTGGTAATAATGGATTGTGGAATCTTTAATTTTGCTTTTTTTCAAGCTTTAGCTTTATTCATATTGCATATTCCGGACTTGGTTGAAAAGTGGGGCCTCAACTCAAGTCGTATTGAACATTATAAATATGATTATACAGTTGAATTGAACATTATATGAGTAAGTCAATATAACGTGTGTTAAAAAAAAATCAAATGAATAGGTCTTCCATAAAATATTTTATATGCAATATATCTCGATTATAAGAAAAGTGGGGCACAAAATAAATATAAATATAAAATGGGGCCTCAACTCAAGTCGTATTTCCATTGAATTTTTCAAGCTTTTAGCTTTATTCATATTATATATGTTGCTCTTTGTTGTTTTTTGAACTGAACTAATCTTGTTGTTTATAACACTTAGTTTTGTTTATATTATATATATTGCTCTTGTTTTTTAAATTTGAAATATTATATTTTGCTCCATACCACTTAGTTGCTCTTGTTGTTTATATTCTTGGTCTACTTGAGGAAAAATTGTCATTCAAGCCTAATACACATGTGTTCATAGTATAAGAGTATGCTATCAACCTAAATTTTAATTTATAAGTAGATGATGACGCAGATGTAACTTATAAGTAGATGTATCATGTATCTTTGATAGATAGTTCTTATCATGTATAAAACATCCGGTTGTGAATATTGTTTGTTTTTTTTGTTTATTAAATGTTGTTTTTCGCTTTACGAGGATCATGTCTCGTTTGCCATATCCCGAGATGATGGAGATTCTCGATGGAGATCATGGCGCATATGATCATGGTGCATATGATGACTTGAGAGAGTGTGACATCGATGCTCCCACCACCACTAGCGACTCGGGGGAGAAGCGCACTTTCGGGGGTATAGTTACAATGTCATCTATTAAGAGAGCTCGAGCAAGAGGAAAACACTTTGTAATTTTATTACAATTGAAGCGGTTTGAAATCGATAAATATATTGATTGATCGTTGAACCTAATTAAATACTATGTTATTGCGGTTATCGTTCAATGAGTTTGGACAAGCAATAGGAAAAAAGAGAGTGAGTCGTTGTCCTTCTACATTGAGTCTTTGTCGGGAGCGTGATCCCTATCGTCTTTGCCAAGGATCGGGCGTAATTTCAAACTCGACTTTGAAGGAAAGATTATGGGAAGAGCTTACGGTATGTTAATTATATATTTATTGAAAGTTGTAGTATGACCCTTAAATTTACTAAATTGTTATGTTATATGCGTATAGACTACCTTCAGAGGTCTTGACCTCACAAAGAAGAAGTAAATATTGTCGCAAGCTGGTCTTCAAGCCAAGAATTTCCGAACTTGGTTGAGAAGTAACACACGAGATCCGGAAACTGGTCTTTACTCGGCTAGTCCGCCTCCAGACGTGTCGAATAGCCCTATGGTGGCTCCATCTTTGGGAGGAGTTTGTGAAAGCAGAGCTATGGAGGATGATTTCGTGTAAAATTGATCAATGTCATTTCCTCAATTTCTAATGCCCTAAGTTTTTCAGTGTTTATCATATTTTTATTATACTGTAGGATCGAAGCAATAAAAATCGCGTTCAAGCCAAGTCGATAGAGGCGCGATATCGTGGATCCAACAAAGGTTATGCACGAATAAGAGAAAATATGGTGAGATCAAAATCCTAACTTTTAATTTTTTTTATATATTCATTTTTAATATATCTAATAAAGGGACACGTTCATCACTATCGTAGAAAAGAGGAAAGAAAAAAAATTTGGAGAGAGTGAGCCTATTGTTACCCGTTTCAACTTATTTCGGACTACCGGAAAAGGGTCGAGACAGGAATATTCACGATCCCAATGCACAACGCATCATCGAAGAAGTGGTAATCTATCCATTAATTTATCTTTCAATTACAAACTAATATTTATAAGCAAATAATTAAATAATAATCTTTTGTTTTTGTGATTCGTGAGGCGTCTATCTCGGACCATGACGCTCGACGACATTCGCATGATCGGCCCCGATGATCTTTTTGGATTCGGCTATGGGTCGCCAGAGCATCCCTACCGCCATTTGAGTGTCGGATATGGCGTGATTTAAGACATCTTTAGGAATGACACCTGGTCTTCAAGCCATGAATATGGTGGGTATACTAACGGAACAGGTTGCCAAGTTGGCTAAAGATGTGGAACGTTTGAGGTCTGAGAAAAGATCGAGCCACGGAATGTCGTCGAGTGGAGCAAGTTGTGAACATAGTGTCACTAATGCTATGTTTTCAGCTAACCCTAGGGACGACTTTATTGAGGCACTTCAAAAGCGTCTTACTGTGTATCGATATGCATGTCTCACATTTGTTTTAATTAAAGACTAGTGTATTAAAATTTTCTAACTAAATATCTTATTGAAGCGACCAACGACGACTTTTTGCTACACCAGATCTGGAGGATCCCGACGGTTGGTGGCCACAGCTCATTGACAGCTCCCATGGAATGATTCATGGTCATCCCATCACTCCCCGGTTTTCGTGAGGGTCACACTCGATGTACCCGTGTCGGAGAGGAGGATTCAATGGTGCCAAAACCAATCGATGAAAGGTATCACGATTGGAACAATGATCCGGCACTTCATCGAATGGCCGAGCAACTTGGTCTCTAGCACCATGAGGGTAAAATATTTGTTATTAAAGTTCATTATCTTATTTGTGGTTCTAAATAATATTGTAAATTAATTGTAGAATCTGCTTTAAGGCCCACATGAGGCTAAATCGAGGACTCCAACGCTTTCTAAGACTTGGTTATCCCATGATTTGGAGACTTAGATCACGATGATCATTTGATCTAGGTGCACCGGATGGTATCGTCTAATGCTTTCGATATCGTCCAAAGTACCCATGCTTGCTCACTTTCATAAGAATACTTTCCAAGAATTAAATCGATGAGGAACATGTCTTGTGATGAAGTCTTGAATGACGAGTGGTTGAGTGCAACCACCATAGCCCTTTACCTCGGTATGTGTTTACTAATTCTCAATATTCACTTTTTCAGATAGTTTAATTTTTTTTTTAAATATTAATTAAGCGTATATATATGTTGGTTAAAGATATTTGGGTGAGCTATATCTCTCCGGAGATAACCGAGCAAGTGGAATGTATTCATTCGTCTCCCCAAGTGTCTTGCATAATGGGTGATAGGCATGCAGAGACCATGGATGGGTTCGTTAATCACATCTTTGAAACTAATGGGAGCGATCATCTCTTTTTTTTCGCCAACAAATGTGGGGTGAGTGATAAACATTTCGTTAAAATTTGTATTCATGTTTATAATATTTGTACATATATATGCTAAATTTGCAGTTAATTTTAATACTCTCAATATAATATAGGAACTATTGGGTCTTTGGTCGTCACACATGAATACATTAAGTGTGTATTTTATGGACCCAACTTCGTGATGGAGTTTATTCTAATCATCGATCTCGTTTCATATATGAAAGCGTAAGTTCATTTTTAATATTCTATACAATGATTTGTTTTACTTTTAAAATTATGCATATTTAATCTATTTTTATTTTTTAATTATAATAATAATAGTGTGATGACGATGTATCGGAGTTGCCTTCAGAGTCAGGGCTCAAGATCCAGGTTAAATAAAGTGAACTGGATTAACATTAAGGTAAATTTAATTTAGTAAATTATCAAACTAATTAATAGAAAGAAATCATAATTGTAATACGTGATTATATTGTTAATCAACGGTGTTCCGAGGTAACGAGATAATGACCATTGTGGTCATTTTGTTTGTTCTTTATAGAAGATATAATCCGCGCTTCTATAACTAACATTCCTCCCAATGTAAGTCAATTATTGATTTATTTAAATTATTATTGATTGAATAAAAATTCATACTATATTGATTGATTCGATTTGTTTTGCGGTTTGTCTATGAACGTGAGCTAAAGTCTTACTCTAAGAAAAAAGAATAGAGAAATGGAAAAACGATTGATTCGGGGTACCATTACAATCGTTTTTATATTCATCTGATCAATATTGAGAGAATGTTGTTTGAAATATTGGTAGCATGTAATTAAATTATATATTTGTGATGATATATATTTCATGTTTTTTGGTGTATTGGACGTATGTTTATGATTGTATGTTTATATATTTCGATGTTTTGGTATATATATGTGGTTTATGGTTTTATTATAGGATTTTTTGGTTTATGTTATATGGTATTGGACGTATATATATAAGTTTTGGTTTATAGTTTTATTATAGGATTTTTAAAATGTAAATTAATAATAAAAAAAAAAAAAATTTGACAACGGTTTCACTCATTTGCCTATGTAAAATAAAAACGAATTTAAAAAAAAATATATATCGGACGGGCGGTTGATAACCATTATCGTTTAAACTTCAAAAGCGGTTAAAAACCGTTGTCCAAGTCTTTTTCTTGGACGGCGGTTTTTATCGGTAATCAAGCTTGGACAACTGATGCTTGGAGAGCGGTTATAACTGCTCTCCAAGGTCATTTTTCACAGCTGTCCATGCCCAAATGTGTATTAGTGAATAGAGATATACTTCCAAGTCGGATCAAGCTTCTGTCGAAGTCGAACATTAGCTGAACTTCCTGAAGTTCCCGACTGCAACGAAGGATTAGAACCACCAGAGATGCCGTTGGAGAAGCCATTTGGAGTAGAATGAGTATGATGATTTGGCCGATTGTGAAGTATCCATTTTTCTACAAACTACAAAGAATAAAAATCAGAAAAAAAGGATTAAATATAAGAGAAACATAACATAACATTGTTGTTTCGGATTAAATATCTTCACTTGAGGCATAACATAAGAGAAACAATAAGCAAAAATAATGAACATGCAGGTACTGCCCCAAGAGGTAGCCTAATTTCAGTATCCCAATCCTCCCGATGAAAGCGAGCCCATTAAGTACCTACTCAGAGCCGTGAAGCATTAAGAAACAATAAGGACTTCAGCATTATTGCTTACCCCTCAAACTTTACTTAGATATATTATTCGGTCACTTCAGCTAATGGGGGCTTATGAGTTATGAACCCTCATATTCCTTAGTGCTTATTTCCATTTTAATCTGAATCCAAGGGAGAAGAACATGGGGGCTTATGAACCCTCATTATTCCATCCGAACAAACAAATGGATTTGTGATTTAGGATTTACAATTACAGCCCATCATCAAATCCTTCAATCCAAACACAACCTAACATATGCTAACTAGTATACAAATCACAATGCATAAAAAAAAAAGAACAAAACTCACCGGGATTGGCGGCGAGCTCGGGCGACCGGCGGCTGCGAGCGCAGAAAACCAGCGGCGACGAGAGACGGTCAGGCGCGGCGAGCAATCGATTTCGTTTGGGTTGAATTTGGTTTGCCTCTGTGCTTAGCCGCGACTCGCGAAGCTTAGGGCTTTTCTGATTTTCAATTGAGTCAATTCTCAGTTTTTGAAACTGAAAGAAATAATCGTTTTTTTGGTTAAAATCGTTTTCGTTTTTTCAGACTTCAATAATAAAAATAAAAATTAAAATTAAGTGAAAACCGGTCAAAACCGCCGGTTTACCGGTTGACCGGTTTCCGGTTTTGACCGATTTTCAACCGGTTTTTCCGGTTTTTGGGGTAGCGGTCCAATAGCGATTTTTATACCTCTATTGGACCGGTTCAGGGCGGTTCACCGGTCCGACCGGTTCGACCGGCCGGTCGGACCGGGTTTTTAAAACATAGGTGTTAACTGTTAAATAGCTAAATGTCTTTCAAAAAAATGACTTTTAAACTATATCAATAGTGAAACAACTGTTTGAAGATGCAGTGTGTTGTCACTTCGGCCTTTTGTTTCTTCTCATCTGAAATTATCAATGTATTAGATAAATCTTATATTTAGAAGAATTAATTGCTCGCATTTTATTTTTTGTATATTGATTACTTTTGCTAGCTCAATATAATTAGTAGTACTTGAACTAGAAATTAATAACTACGAAGTTAACAACGTGGTGTTCGATTAAGTTGTGATCAATAAAGTTATTACAAAAGAATCCAGTTATTATGAGTTAATATCTATCATTAGGGGTGAGCATTCGGTAAAAATCGAACCGAATCGAACCGAATTAACCGAATTTCACACCATAATACACCGAAATCGAACCATTTAAGTCTAAAACCGATTGAAACCGAACCTTTCGGTTTAAAACCGAAAAAAACTGAAATTTTAACATTATTGAATTAAGTCATTTAATGACACAAATATTCGGATATATATATATATATATATATATATATATATATATATATTAAGTAAATATTTCGGTTCGGTATATTTACCGAAAAAACCGAACCGAAACCGAACACCAATTTTTTTAAAATGCAAAACCGATCCCGAATCGAAAACCAATTTAACCGAACCGAATTTATATTTCGGATCGATTCGGTTCGATTTTTCGATTTTTACCATATTCTGCTCACCCCTATCTATCATACATTTATTTGAAATCTTTACATATTAAAATCCTGTAATGCCAGCTCATTATTTGTCATATAAACACAGTTTTCTTACCCTTTCTGAAATGAATACTCCCTCCATCCCGTGATTACTGCAACACTTGTTTTATTTAACGTCTCAATATTACTGCAACACTCCCAAAATGGAAACAAGCATAATATTAATATACTCACAAACACCCTTATTTTATTCCACTAAAACTCACTTTACTTAATTTGCGGTCAAATTTGTGTGTTGCAATCATCTTGAGACGGAAGAAGTATTTCTTAAGAACAAAATGTACTACAAGTATATTAATTAATTTTTAAAAACTGTCTTTGTGTTGACAGGTAGAGTTAGTATGGCTAGGGATTGAGTGGTGCAGAATGATTACGTGCAATATTGTAATGGGGATAATGATTTTTTCACAAACTATACATATATATATATATATATACTTAATTTTTGGATTGATTGAGAGGTTGAGTGACATTGAAATATCAATGTACTGCAAAAATTCCCTTTTCTCTTTTCTACGCCAGTTTCAGAAGTGGGGCTTTGCATCAAATTTAACCTCGCTCATTCTTGGTAATCATCGAAATTCACACCCCAATTTGGTATAAGAAGGAATATCCATCATATATGTACACATTTAAGATATTCTAACAATCTTGGAAACCCATAAATATGCTAAATCATATTCAAGAAACATCAGATCCGGTACAAAGAAATTTATTTAGTGATACAATTAATAAATTTAGGGTACATTACATAATGGTGATAAAAGAAAATTGACTTTTCCAGCTATATATGTAGACTGAAATGTAGTATAAGAAGTGCATGTCTGTGTTGTGGAGTAGTGAGATTGGTGTGTGGATATTTTAAGGTGAGACAAATGGGCTTCGGTTTTCCCAATGTGGGTGGTTCATGAATGGGACAACTTTGAAAGTGAATTTTCAAATACTTTTGGGATGTATGACTTGTGTTTTCTGATTTGATGATAGAAAAGCTTTACACACATGTGTGTATTTTCAACAGTTGGGTTGGTAGCACGTCACGAGATTCTGCAGACAATGATAATGGAAAATTAAATATATATGACATCAAGTATTCGATTAATGTTTATTTAATAATATTCTCAGTAATTTTCATTGATTCGTAAATAAACTAGACGAAAATATAAGCTTAATTATTGGGTATAACATGTATAGATGGTGTACTATCTATATGTTGCAATTTCCATTTCACATGCTCCCTCCGTCCACCACCGAAAGTATGCTTGCTTTATTTATTTATTCGTTCACTAAAAGTATATTCATTCCTTTTATAGACACGCTCATTTTATCTTCACCCTCCTATCATTACTTAATTACCCATATTGATATTGTACCTTATCACAAAAATTTATTTTATTTATAAGTACACCCCAAAATTCCCTATAATACCTTTACTTTTTATTATTATTATTATTATTTTAAATTTGTACCCAAAGAATTGAGCACAATTTTTGTAGACAGAGGAATACATTTTAATGCATTGTCTTGTAATTCAAACTTCTTTTTTATATATATTTTTTTTTTGTAGATTATCCTCAAACGTTTCCGGTTCAAAGAAATTTGTTGTGCGCTAATATAAATATTGTAATTTGGCTCCAAAACATATGTAATATGCTCAAAAAAATAAAATAATGGTAATACTAATTATTTAATGCTCATGAAAATGTTTGAGTTAATCTTGACCAATTTCTTGACTACATAGTACTCCTAATACAGGTGATAATACTCGTAGGGCCAGTTTTTTATTTCTTATGAAAGGTAACTAGTAGGGCCCAAATATTTTAACTGGGCTCTGTTTAAGCCCATATTAGAGATGTTATGCTCCAACTGGATACAGTAACGAACAATATACTTCATAAGAATAACAAATTTGAAGCTCTCATCAATAGATATATGGCGTAAGAATAGATAGACAGATGATGATATAATTATACCAGACAATTCACCTGTACAAAATTTTAGATCATTTTACTCTGAATGTTCTAAGATTTAATTAGCCATTAATTAGTTAAATAACTAGTCCAAATATTAGCTAAATCATTCAGGTATGCACGCACTCATAGTGCATTTTAGAAGCGTGCAACTTGTTATGCTGAAAAGTGCGACTTATTTACAAAGAAATGTGCAACTGTTAATATGGGAACATAGTTGCATGCTTCTGTTTTGAATAGTTGCACGTTTGTGTTTTGTATAGTTGCACGCTTTTAAAATACACTATGAGTGCACGGTGCACCAGGGTGCACATGAGACCCACTCAATCATTCAGTATAACCGCAGAAAATGGTGAAATTTGTCAATATTGAGGAAGGCATACATATATAAAACAGAAAAATAAGGTAGAACATTACCAGTCTGCCGCTCTATGATCCAACAGGTGATTCAATTTTGCTCTCATTGACAAACCAATATGACACATTGTGATTCTCCATTGTCCTGCTTACGATACGACCCCTCTAAAACGCGGTTTTAGAAAACGTGGTGGATCGTTCATTTCTGCATAAAAGTTCCCTCTTGATAACTTGTTTGAGATCATCAAATTCCCAAGATGAATCTATAGAAGCTCCTCATCTCTTATCCTATCTAGTTCCTAGGATTAATTAAATTCAGAGGTTTCTACCATAGTCCATAGGTACAATGAATAATTATAGATAGAATCAAAGGTAACTTGGTTTTTCATCAATGGAAAAGAACACTTCTTACTCATTCTATGGAAATGAAAAGAACTTGCCATTCAAAGATTTATATAGATGTTATATAAAAGAAAAGATTGCCTAAAACCAAAAGGTGAATAGCACAGCCTCAATCAAACATTAAACCTGCTGTTTTTCCTCAATTACAAATAAAAAGTAAAGCGCACACTACAGCGTTTTCATACAAAAACGTAATAATCTACCCTCGAATACAAACTCTCTCCACAAGAGCTTTAAATTACTTACTAACAAGACTAGAATATAAACAAGTGTGCTGCGTCACCTTATTTTTCTTTCTTCCACCATATTGAACTTGCAAAGTAAATGAGTGTAGAACAACATAAAGATGGAACCTATGTTCCCATGATCACCTGCACCTCAGGTCGGAAGGTTGGAAAACCACAATGTAAATCACCTGAACAAAGCAGATGGAGATGAATGAAAAGTTAAAACTGTTCTCTTATAGGAGTATCATTATACATTAAAAATCTATCCATATACCATATAATGTATTGAGTTCTCATCCAAACAGCATAACACACATTGTGAGGTTAGGTGATAAAGAACTTGGCTACCAAATGAAATTGCATCTCCTATCCCCCCACATGGAAATAGGTACCAAATACAACCTCCATCTCCCCAATCACAACAAACAGCTACACAGAGCTTGCTAGAGATAAGGGAACAGAATCAAAGAGAGGACAAAGGTAACCATGTATTAAAGCAAACTTTAGATGTGGTCATGTCTTTTTATTTTAAACCCTAGTGTGTTTCTGCAGCCACGAATATCCAACAAAAACCATACGATTCATAACATTATATCTCAATAAAACAGTGAAAGAAAATGCCTTTAATTGAATTATGTTGCCCCTCTTCAAACCCTTATCTTTGCACATGCCAATTACACAATTGAAAATGAAAATCCATAATTCCCCAGGTAAGAGCACACAACAAGAGAAACAGAGGAGCCAATTTCACAATTAAGCAAATTCAATAAAACAATCTCGATAATGGTAATTGCAAAGAGAAGGCATTAGAAGATCAACCCATGAAATCACCGAGGTTGATTAACACCAGCAGCACCAGCTCTATCTTTATCTCCATCCGTACTATCAGTTTTGAAGGAAGTGATGGGATTGGAGCCTTTGATGAACCAACCGAGTGCGAAAAACGAGACGCCGGCGAGAATAGCGGTGCCCCAAGCGTGGGAATACCACTTGCTGTACTGTCTAATAGCGAACCGCCATTGATCTCTAAGTGTAGCGGCGTCCGGATTCACCGAATCCGGCGGGTTCAGAAAGTGAGTCCCGTGAGGGAAGCCTCCTCCGGCGGCCGGGATCTTGGGTGGCTCTGACGGAGTAGAGGGTTTCAGATTACCCTTGGTTTCAGTTTCAGGAATTTGATGATCGCCCATATCTCGTCTCGTCAATTGAGTGGAAACTGGAAGTAAAGCTTATTTTATTCCTAGAATTTATCTTTTTTTTTTACCTCTTGCATTCTGAATAAGTAAAAATGATATACTCCCTCCGTCTATTTACTGTTTAAGCGAAATTTAATGTGAAAATTATTTATTGTAATATAAGTTGCGTCTGTCCCGAAATATGAAACATACTATTTACACCTAATGGCAAAAAATATCAACGGGTTGTGAAATTTTCACACACGGATAAAGACAAAGGAATACTCGAGGATGTCAATTAGAATACTATATACAATGAATTTGTTTCTCTATCTCAGATATGCCTTGCAAATTTCGAAAAACATTGATTTTCAAAATTATGTTCTGAATGGTAGACAAAATGTTATACAAATATTAAAGAAATCAAAGTGGCATTAATCAATCAAAAAGCTTCTTTCAATAAGAACGGGCAAAGTCAGGTTTGGTGCAATTGAAGCATTCATAACTAACACCAATAATAGCATTATCCTCAAAATGATGCGACATACCATAAGAGCAAGGGTAAAAAGGTCTGGTCTAAATACATCGACACGACTTAACAGTGAAGTGAAATCAGGTTGGATGTTGCAACAGTAAGCTAAAAGTCGGAGGACACCAATAGGTAAATGCTGTATAAATATAGTTTAATACGGCAAACTTGCAGTAAAAGTCATTTCATGTATCGTAGAACTTAATTTAAAGCCATATCCAGATCATTTGCGAGCTTCCACCTTCTTTTGTTCTTTGGCTGCACAAATGATAGCGTAGAATGAGATCAGAATGGGATATTTCCAGGTTGGGATCGCAAAACAAAATCAGAAATATAACATAGAAGTTACCAGCTTTCTCCTCTTCGCGTTTCTTAGCAGCCTCTGCTCTTTGCTGTCGAATAAGAGCCAAACGTTCTGTATGTTGGGAAAAGAACAATGTGTGTTTATTACTTTTGCTTCTTAATCGACAACTAGTAAGTAGCCACGTACATTTGAAGTGGCAGACCAAAATAAAATAAGTGAACAATCAAGTGGATAACTAATCATACATTTACGTAGCCACATGATAGCCATAAATATTATCCAGAAAGATATTTCAAGCAGACTATCAAGCATAAAGGACAGCAATCAATTTCTTGCATGGATAAAGATCCTAAAACCAATAGCATATAGTAAAGAGCTAAAGCCAGTAACGTTCACAACAAATTTTTCAAGCAGATTCAAAAAATGTTACCTAAATCTTTCTTTGCTTGGTCAGTCTTCCCTTGCTCTTGGAGCCTCATGTACCTTTCATGAGCTTTCTGCTTTTCAATCTCCTCTCTGAATACAAAAAAAAAAAAAAAGGCATATTTATGTAACCAGATGAAGAAAAAAAATGCAGCATGTTCACAGGGTCATTCATACTAGATGCTTCCTCAAGCACATAATTGATGGATTAGCTCCTGTTTCCTCAATTAAAAAAAAGGGTAATTGTTTTAAAACACCTTTCTTCCTTCTGAAAATTTTGCAAAACATACAACAAATTCCTTAGCCCATGCAACAATATAATCATATCAGTAACTAACAATGCATGATAGGCAAAGACTCTGATTCTCATACAATATTAATGAAAAGCAACAGCATTAGCCACGATTGTTCACAACTGCTAAAAGGATTGAAGGATTGATAGAAGAGTATATACTTGGAAATAAAAGAAATTAGAACAGATAAATCATTAAGACAAACAATTAAAATGTCAAAAAAAAAAAGTTCAGAGAAGAGCTTCTTTGATTTTCAAAAGTTATTTTTTTCATACAAATCACAATAGTCATAAACAAAATGGCAAGGAAACTTGCAGATAAAAAATTAATTTTAGACCTTCTCTGATAAAAAGGCAAATAAAAGAACACAGCAATAAGCATGCATCACAAACCTTTCACGCCTTGAAAGCTCAGTTGTTTTCTCTAGCTGCAAGTGGGAAGCAAAGCAACACTCAGTTGATAACAAAACGTGCAGTCAAACCTCCCCAAAGGAAAAAAAAAATACAACTTACATCAACATCACGTGCTTTCACATTTTTTGGCCTTTCTAGATTCGGATTATCAATCTGAATGACACCTTGGGTGCCTTTAACTTTCTGTGGATAGAATTAGCAAACATTAAATAAATGTTTTACTTGTCCAGACATCTTACTATAATCCAAACATCTAAAAAAAATTAAGATGTTTTCCAACAAGAAAAGGGCACAATTCCACTCACCTCATTTTCATCTGCAGATTCCTCTTCAGACTCTACATCGGATCTCTCAGCCTCTTCATGCTCTGCTTCTTCCTAGTAAATATTAAAAGAAAGGCAAATTTTACTATGATGACAATGACATCAAATTCTAGGATGGCTAACTATCAGTTCAAAAACCATATTTCAAAATAATTTATCAAACAAACCAATTAGAGCACACTCACAAGCTCCTACAAAATAATTAATCAAAAAACTGAACATAATATAAGGTGCGAGCGAATTACTATTATAGCCACAATTCATTTACTTTGGGACAAGCCACCAATAAATTTCATAGTACATCATAAATTATCCTTCAAACCTCACAAGCTTGCACATATATAGGAGTAAAACACATAACTACTGCACTAGCATACTTGCAGGAAAATCAAGCGATGGAGATACCTTCTTGAAAGAGCGAGGACGAGTAGAGGTACCAGCCACTGAATTAACAAAAAAGGATTGAATAGTGAGATCTTTTTAGTTAGCAATACAATAATGACAAACAACATTTTCCAACAAAAAAAAATCATCTTTGCACGCACAATCCAAAAACAAACAAGATTACATGACAAAAAAAACCCAGAGTCTCTATTTATATATATGCTCGTGCTCCTTTCTGCTGACCACAAGAAGCAATCCCAAAGTAAAAAGTTTGCATAAGAGTTCCATGGGGAAATTAAGTGAAAGACAGAATATTACAAGACCATATGCCAAAAACAAACAGTTTTGCACTAACAGATGATTCAAAACTCCAATTTCCAAGCTTGGCACAAAACAAATAATGTACATAATTTCTTCAGTCTATGAATTGGAGAAAAGATAGCATAGAACAGGAGATCATAAAGCAAATAACGTACATAATTTTTCTGCAACAGAAGCCTCTATGTATTAGTTATGTTAACATGAAGAGTCATCACAAGTAAACACCATGTATCCTAAGAAAAATATCTGTATGGTGACGTAATCCAATGAGCATGTACACTTTTGTGTATGTTTTGTTGATAAAATGTAGTAAGGTAGGATTGAGAAAATGATAGTGAAAATGTAAGTAGGAGTGAGATTATTATATTGTGAAAAATAAAGATGTGTGATATTGGGAAAAGGAAAAGTATGTGAGAGAATATAAGAGAGAGTGAGTATTATAGGTTAGGATTTTGGTTGATTTTGAAATCTAGTTTGCATAATACTACAAACAAATATGCATTAGGATTTTGAAAATAAAATCCTGCTTTGGTAAGCCAGAAACAAACATACCTGAAGGCTGAAGGGTTATGAAAAAAGATAAAAAGACATTTTCTGAGATGATCAGCATTCAAACTTCACATACATGAAGGGCTTAAAAACTCACTTGCTGATGCCTAGTCTAGGAGGTATGAACTGAGAGGTATTGCAATACAACGTGCCCAGTTGTATCCTAGCTAGACATCAGAATTATAAGAATCTTGGGCTCAAACCTCAACATCTATCAGGGCTTCAATGAAAATATTAAATATTCAAAGGGAAGGACTATCTAGGCAGATGGGCTTCTCTACGGATCAAGTATAAGTAATCCACCAATGAATATGTGTTAGGCTGGGATATTTTCGTACTGTGCAGACCTGAACAATGCTAACTGCCGAGAGAAAGTTGATCGTGTTCTGCTGCTGCAAGTGCTTCTTTTGCATCCTATATTGCTAGGGAATCAATTACCAGTCAATTAGATATATATTTCAGCTTCCTCAATTTCCTTTGCAGTACCCTATGTGACCCCTACCTTTTTTTTCTTTTTCCCTATTCTCCCCAGTTCTTTATCAAACTTATGTACTATTACTCAACTCATATCGCCTGTGAGTTTGTAAGCAACAGCTCCAATTTGATGACAGTGATCAACATATTAACAGACAAAACCTTAACCTAACAGCCAATAATCCCACCCATAATCCCACCAATCTCACCAAATTTGATACTGTAGAATAATATAAGCAATTACATATTAAATTTGAAGATTTCAAATGGAGTTCGAATTAGCTATTCTAAACGCGCATTCGAATGAGTAAAAACCTAGTTTTTTAATATGGAATTCAACCCACAGCAGCAACAGCAACATCTAAACGAAGCTACTTGAAATTCAACACCAGAAAATTAATTGGCAATTCAGGGACAGAATAGCCAAGAAACATGGATCGTATCCAATTCCAAACCCGCCCAGCACAATCACAGATCCTAAGACAAGACTAGATCCTAAATAAACATCAATCAATTGGAATTCGAATACTTACGCATCTCTTCGGGGGTGGAGAAGTGGCGGCGGCCGGTGGGCTTGCCCTTGAACTTTCCTCTTCCCATTGCACCGCGTCGCAGTTTCTCTCTTGTCTGCTTAAGATTTAAAAAATAGAAAATTGGCCAACTCTTGAATTCAAGAAAGAAGCAGATTCAGGTATTTTGTTTCTTTTCAAGGGCTCCTTTCCTGAATCGGATTCCACACCTTTTCCTAAACCCTAGTTGGAGAAAGGGGTACTAAGCTTGAGGATCTGAGATAATGGCTATTAGGTTCAATTCTCTCCAGTTCTCACCTTATTATTGCAAAAGCGCTGATATATAAAATATTGAAAATCGGGCTTAAGTAACTGAACAGTGGTACAGTTGTTCGACCGTCATTATATTTTAAAAATATATAATTTTTTATATTAATATATATACAATTCATTTACACTAAAATGTGAAATTGTTTCCCCAATCCATATTGCACTTTCGACTATAAATAAATTATATTACCACTGTCTCAACTCTTTGTTCAAATTACTGTTTTCTTATGCAATCGTTATTATATTTTACAAATATATAATTTTTAATATTGATATATACTCCATCCGTCTCGTATATTTGTCTCACTTCTTTTTGTTGAATTGTTTAAGAAATAATATTAAAATAATAGATAGTAGACTTTTATAGTATTTAATGGGTGAAAAGTGAAGGTATTTGGGGTAGTTATAGGGGTGTCCACGGTGCGGTTTTGCGGTTTTTTCGATTAAATTCGAATTGTCTTGCTACATGCGGTTCAGTTAATTGTAAAATTCTAAACCGCGGTTTTTCATATAAATGTGATCATGCGGTTTTGAACGGTTTCGGGCGGTTATTTGTGGTTTGGCGGTTTTACATGAACATGAATATTAGTAGAAGAAAGTGATGTCAATTTAAACTAATGATAACAAATTTAATTGATCAATATTCTATAATATGGTTAAAGTTGAAAAATATATATTTAGAAAGAGACACACTTGTGTGAGACAGTCTCACGGTGAGACAGAGTGCAATTTGGGTATTGATGTTTTTAACACTTTGGGAGTGATGGGTGTTGATTGTGCTAAATTGTACTCCATCTCATGCATGAGACTGTTTCATACGAATTTTTGTCATTTAAAAATGATAAATGAAATAATATCTTTGAACATTATACAAGTTAATAGAGTATCTGTAAATATAGGATCTCTTGTATGTATGGTAGGTGTATTATGGTCTCACGATTGTAGTTCATAATTATAGGCTTGATTAGAGGAGGGATTATATTCTTACACAAATAAAACACACGAGCTTGTTATGTGTAAAAGTTAAAATTGTATATTAAAAGAATTATGAAGATAGTTTGTTTCCTTATGGATTTAGTTAAGAAATGAGTCTATAAATATAGGATGTCGAATAGTAAATTACACTTTCAACTTGGCGGTGAGGCGGTGCGGTTTGCAACGAAAAATCGTAATTGCACCAATTTTACGGTGCGGTTTTACATCAAAAAAATAACCGCGGTTTATGATAAAAACTTATCAATGGCGGTGCAATGCGGTTCGGTGCAGGCGGTTCGGGCGGTTTTTGTAATTTAATGGTCACCCCTAGGTAGTTGAGATGAAAAGTGGGGGGAATAATATTAAACTGATAGTTAGTGGAGTGTTACTTTTTCTTTTTATGGACTGAGACAAATATAGTGGGACATCCATAAAAGGAAAGTGGGACAAATATAGTGGGACGGAGGGAGTACAATTTATTTACACTGAAATGTGAAATTGTTTTCCCAATCCATATTGCACTTTCGAGTATAAATAAATTATACTACCTCCGTCTCAACTCTTTGTTCAGAGTTATTGGTTTCTCGTATTTTAGCGAGTGAGTTTTTTATTAGTATTTGAAATAATAAAGTAATTTTTAAATATACTATGAATTAAATTTTATTCCGTAAACTCCTCGAAATAAACCTGACTACGGTCAAGTGGAACTCTCACTAATACACATTTGGGCTTGGACAACTGTTAAAAAAGCCCTTAGAGAGCGGTTATAACAGTTGTCCAAGTAACAATTGTCGTCTAAAATAATTTGGACAATTTATTAAAACCCGTTGTCCAAAATTTATATTTTGGATAATAAAGATTTTCAACAAAAAACTTATATTAATAAAAGGAGGGGGCTTGGAACGTCAATACACAAAAAATGAAATTATTAAATCAAAAAACTTCAAACAACGATCCTATCGTATGAATATTTTTTTAATAATAATTTCTTTTTTTATTATGTTAATATGATATACAGCGGTTATAAATAAATCGATAAATTAACTTACATTCAATATAGGTTAGAAATGCAGATTTTTTTTAATTATTAATTTATATTTTAAAAATCCTATAATAAAATCATAAACCAAAACTTTATATATATCAATACCATAAACCATAAACCAAAAATCCTATAATAAAACCATAAACCAAAACTTATACCACATATATAATTTATATTAAAAAACATCAAATAAATAAACATACACATCATACACATACAATATCAATACACGCATAATTTTAAAAAGTAAAACAAAAAACATGAAATATATATCATCAAAAATATATAATTTAATTACATGCTACCAAAAACTTCAAACAACGATCATTAATATCAAATTTAGCGATATTATGAATATAAAAATCGATTGTAAAGGTACCCCATCCAATCATTTTTCAATTTCTCGATCTTTTCTTTGAGTAAGACTTGAGCTCACGTTCATAGACAAACCGCAAAAAACAACAATTAATCAATATAATATGAATTTTTATTCAATCAATAATAATTTAAATAAATCGATAAATTAACTTACATTGAGAGGAATGTTATCGTTATTTAGAGAACAAAGATTATATCTTCAATAAAGCAACACACAAAATGTCACAATGTTCATTATCTCGCCTCGGAACCCGTTGATTAACAATTATAATCACGATTACAATTATGATTTCTTCTTGTAATTTGATAATTTACTAAATTAAATTTACCTTAATGTTAATCCGGTTAACGATTGGTTTTTATTTAACTTAGATCTTGACCTTTTTCGAGGATGGGATGCGACAATTCGATACATCGATCATCACAATATTATTATTATAATTAAAAAAAAAAGATTAAATATGCATAATTTTAAAAGTAAAACAAATCATTATATAGAATATTAAAAATGAACTTACGCTTTCATATATGAAACAAGATCAGGGCGATTTGAATGAATACCCGAAAATATTCATCCTCGAATTTGGGTCCATAAAATACACACTTAATGTATTCATGTGTATGGCGATTGGAGGGGATGAAAAGACCCAATGGTTCCTATATTATATTGAGAATATTAAAATTAATTGCAAATTTAGCATATATATGTGCAAATACTATAAACATGAATACAAATTTTAACGAAATGTTTATTGCACTCACCCCACATTTGTTGGCCAAAAATTGAGATGATCGCTCCCCGTTTGATTCAGCATATGATTAACTAACCCATCCATTGTATGTACCCTATCACCCATTATGCAAGACACTTGGGGGGAGACAAAGGAGTACATTCCACTTGCTCGGGTATCTCTGGAGAGATATATCTCACCCAAATATATTTAACCAACATATATACGCTAATTAATATTTAAAAAGAAAATTAAACTATACAGAAAGTGAATATTGAGAATTAGTAAACACATACCTGAGGTAAATGGCTATGGTGGTTGCACTCAACCACTCGTCCTTCAAGACTTCATGCACATCTTCCTCACTCACGAATTCTTGGAAAGTATTCTGATGAAATTGAGCAAGCATGGGAACCGTGATTTATCTCGAAAAGCATTAGACGATACCATCCCCCGCACCCTAGATCATACATAATCATCGTGATCTAAGTCTCCGATCATGGGATAACCAAGTCAAAAGGCCTTGATGGAGTCCTCGTTTCTCCTCCGATCGAATTTGTCTACACCCCTCAATTTCTCTTTAACTGTTGGCCAAAATTTTTTTGTGGTGATTTCTCTTCGAGGCATTTGTAGCGTCGGCAGATTCTACAATCAATTTGTAATATTATTTAGAACCACAAACAAGATAATGAACTTTAATAACATATATTTTACCCTCATGGTGCTAGAGACCAAGTTGTTCCGACTGTGACGGCTTCATCGATTGGTTTTGGCACCGCTGAATCCTCTTGTCCGACTATGGCTACATCGAGTGTGACCCTCACGAAACCAGGAGTGATGGGATGACCATGAATCATTCCATGGGAGCTGAAAAACGTTCCTGTGGCCACCAACCGATCGGGATCCTCCAAATAAAGGTAGCAAAAGGTCAGTGGTTGTTTGAATAAGATGTTTAGTTAGAAAATTTTAATACACTAGTCTTTAATTAAAACAGATGTGAGACATGCACATCTGATACCTGAGAGACATTTTGAAGTGCCTCAATTAGCTGAAAACATGGCATTAGCGACACTATGTTCACAGCTTGCTCCACTCGACGACATTCCATGACTCGTTCTTCTCTCAGACCTCAAACGTTCCACGTCTTTAGCCAACTTGGCAACCTGTTCCGTTAGTATACCCACCATATTTATGGCTTGAAGACCAGGTGCCATCGCTAATGATGTCTTCGTTACACCATATCCGACACTCCGTAAGCGGTCGGGATGCTCCTGACGACCTATAGCCCGTCCAAACAGATCATCAGGGCCAATAATGCGGAGACGCTCCTGAATCACAAAAATAAAAGATTATTATTTAATTATTTATTTAGAAATAATAGTTTGTAATTGAAAGATAAATTAATTGATAGATTACCGCTTCTTCGATTATACGATGTGCACTGGGATCGTGAATATTCCCGTCTCGACCCTTTCTGGTAGTCTAAAATAAGTCGAAATGGGTAACAATAGGCTTACTTTCTCATTTTTTCTTCTTTCTTATTTCTACGATAGTGATGAACGTGTCCCTTTATTAGATATATTAAAAGTGAATATATAAAAAAAATTAAAAGTTAGAATTTTGATCTCACCATATTTTATCTTATTCGTGCATAACCTTTGTTCGATCCACGATATCGCGTCTCCATCGACTTGGCTTGCTCGCGATTTTTATAACTTCGATTCTACAGTATAATAGAAATATGATAAACACTGAAAAGCTTAGGGTATTAGAAATTAAGGAAATGACATTGATCAATTTTACCTGGAAATCATCCTCCATAGCTCTACTCACAAACTCCTCCCAGTATGGAGCCACCATAGGTCTATTCGACACGCAAATTTTATTTAGTCGAGTAAAGACCGGTTTACGGATCTCGTGTGTTTCTTTACCAAGCCCAAAAATTCTTGGTCATTACTCCAACCATGACATAATATTTGCTTTTTTTTGTGTGGTCAAGACCTCTCGAATGTAGTCTATACGCATATAACATAACAATTTAGTAAATTTAGTAATCATACTACAACTTTCAATAAACATATAATTAACATACCGTAAGTTCGTTCCATAATCTTTTCTTTCAAAAAGCGAGTTTGGGGGCTACGCTCCTTGGTTGACAAAGACGATAGGGATCACGCTCCGATAGAATTAAAACGGTGCCAGTATATCGGCATGCTGGCTCCAATGTAGAAGGACAACGACTCACTCTTTTTTTCCCTATTGCTGTCCAAACTCATTGAACGATTTTAAATTATAACGCAATAACATAGTATTTAATTAGGTTCAACGATCAATCAATATATTTATTGATTTCAAACTGCTCAATTGTAATAAAAATTACCGAAGTGTTTTTCCCTTTCTACGAGCTCTCTTAATAGATGACATCGATTATACCCCCGAAAAAGTGCGCTTCTCCCCGAGCTTCGAATTTTAGTGGTGGTGGGAGCATCATTTAAGTGTCACACTCTCTCAAGTCATCGGGATGTTGTCGATCATATGCACCATGATCATATGCGCCATGATCTCCATCAGAATATCCATCATCATCTCCATCATCTCCGGGATATGACAAACGAGACATGATCATGTAAAGCAGAAGAAACAACATTTAATAAACAAAAAACAAACAATATTCAATAAACCAGAAGAAATAACATTTAATAAAGCAGAAGAAACAACATTTAATAAAACATAAGAAACAACATTCAATAAAGTCGTACATTTCTTTTTAGCACTTGTTTTTCTTTTTCGTTTTTTGGTTGACTTTTCTCGTTCATGACCATAAATGTTAACAAGATCTGGATTGTCATATTCATCCCCATCTCTAATTATTCTCGGTATGGGCGTGGTAATTGTTGATTTACTGGGATCATCGAAAAAGATGGTATGAGAATGAGTGAAGTTTCGAAAAGGATCATCAATTGTGTCAACATCTTCATCGACATGGTCATTAATCTGAAACTATTGTTAAATTTGTTTGATGTAACCACAATGGACCATTTCTTATTAACCTATGGGGGGGGACATAGAAAATTTTTGTTGAGCTTTGATGACCATTATGTAAGGGTCATCTATGTATCCCACATTCTTCAAATCAACGCGCATTTAACCCGGAACTTTCAACTTGGACCCCGTTAGGGATCCTCACCCAACTACACTAGAAGATTGGTTGACGGTGAACAATATAATCGAAGTTCTCAAATGTTGACAATCATGTCAAAAGTAAGTAGTATTTGATTGATCCCACAGCGATTTGATATGATTTAATGGACACTCCACTATTCTCGCATAGTACTTGTGGCATCATGATCTCGGTATAAAATGTGTAGATTTCTTAAGATAACACTTGTATGAATACACATGTCTCGGGCGCATTCGGATAACCACATAACTCTTTCATTCATCGATTCTTTTTCCCGTGACAACATATTTGGTACATAACCATTGAACCACCAACAAACGTGCGCGATTGCTCAACTTCAATCCATGATCTATCTCGGTGGGATTTCTCAAACAAGTGATAGCATGTAGGTCAATAAAAAGGAAGACGCCGACCGTGTTGTGAAGTAACGACACACCAAGTGCATCTGTGTTAGTTCCTCCATGCTAATACTTACAGTTGACCAACGGTAATGCCTTCACCATCCATCCTATTGGTGTACCGTAGGTCCCGGAAGTCCAATTGCATAGACATTGGGATGATCTATGTTCATTTGGTGCGGAGATCGGAGGAAATAAATTCGCCACAAGATTGAATCGCTTCTTTCTACTAAATAGCGATGTTTTACGCGCAATGCATCCCTCCGACAATGGATATGTCGGACTTATTCATCACATATCATTTGAGCACTTTTTATATCTCTCTACACCATACATCCATCCTGAAATTTAACACAGGAAGGAGATAAGTTGAAAGGACCACACATCCTTGTCTTGTTTGTACCAAATGAAGTTGATTCTAGTTTGTTAGGTGAACCATTATATCAAAAAAAATGATGGAGGAAAAATACATCTCAAGCAATTGGAGAGAGTCCCTTAATAAAGCCCGTTCCAAAAACCAAGCAATTTTCTAGGATTGACCTTGCTACATCATTGCCTTGAAGAACCAACATAACTTTGTTATGGTTATCTTTATCAATAAGACATTTTCGTGCAAGATAGAACGTATTGCAATGGGCAAGAAAGTCTCCATGATGACATGATAGTCATGCGATTTGATTCATCTGACGACTTTCTTGACCTCTTCTCACGCCATCATCCGACATATTTCCAAATATTTGTTCCTTCAGAAATCTTATGTTGGACGAATAACCCTGTTTGGTACTTTCACATCCTTTAGCATGATAATTTGAAGTAACGTTCTTTTCTCATTCATTCTTGGACAAGTCCCGTTCTTTGATTTGATTAAAGATGGTTTGTGTGCGGCAGCAGAGATAAGAACGGTTGACCTCTTTCTCTAGGCACGGGTTTTAATCTTGCATAATTTATAATTTTATTCTCATATCAATCATATCCATTCTTGCATTGTAACCATCCTTGGACTTAAACATTTATCAAATCTTTCTAGAGACTCATTTTTTGTTGAGCAAGTCGATCGGCACAAACGATTCTTCTCAACTTGCATTAGATCAATGAAGTGTCTAACATACAACTTTTTTCCAATAGGGCAATTGAAAGAAAATTGATTTCTTCTTCCAATCCGCATTAAGTGGGGACACTTTTTCTGCGAAGATCTTTCCGATCTTGTGTGTCGATATTCTTCATCTCATTCAATACATCCGAATGGATTTTTCGACAATAAACGTGGTGCTTCAATTGCCTCGATTGTGCCATCGAATGCATCGCCATTGTTACGTACTTATGGGTTGGGTCCAATCACCTCATATGTCCCATATAAACGGTCTTCCTACAATGACTCAAGCAAATGTGATGTGTCTTCTTGGTACAACAAGGATATGCATCGCCCCTTCACACTATATCCGGATAGATTCCGTGGCGGGAAAGCCATTGATAGTTCCAAACAACATGACCTTCAACTTGAAATTCTCCTTTCTACAAGCATCATACACATAGACACCTTCATCCCACACGAGCTTCTTCAAGTCCTCTATCAAAAATTCGATTAAAGAGATATACATCTATGTCGTTACTGGTTGTTTGGGTCCCGATATCAACATCAACAACATCATGTAAGCTTCATTCATTACGCACAACTCTGAGTTGAAAGTTATAAACTAATGTGGATGAATCATCGCCATGTACTATGGTTGGTACTTTGGATACCGAGCGGATTCATTAAAATTGGGTTAAAAGAGTTTGGCAAGACGAATTTCAAGATTCATCTTTGTCATGGCTTCGTTGACTTGGTAAAAAAATTCTGGACATTTCGACATCGAATGTCTTCCATGTTTGTTGGGGTGAATCAAAAATAACTTAGGTGTCTTATTAAGATTCCATCTTTGATCCTATCATCATGATGCCAAGTTAAATTTTTAGCATCCACAACGCCTTTATTATATATACATTCTAAAAAAAAATCTTGGTATTATTGGAAATCTTACCACAACACCTTCGATCGGGAGATTTATTTTTCTTATATCGAAATATGATCTCTTAGGGGTACAATTGGGACATTGATCGAGGTCTGCATACTCCTTAAAATAAGATACAATCCCGGGACAAACATGATTTTTCGATGTGTTAACCCGATGGACTTGAGCATTTGTTTAGCATATAATCATATGCTAATCTTTCTTCAAAAGACATTTCCATCGACAAAAGACGATAGATCACTAACTATTTCCAAAGATACTTGTGAAGATTTCATTGGACAATGGCAATAAATAGTATTTAATTTTTCAGGATTGAACAATATCAACACAATTGTAATAAAATTACACCAAGTGTTTTTTTTGCTTCTTTAGACATCGTGACCATGATGGTAATCCAAACAGAATCCCTTAACTTCTCTCGACATATGTTGGTGATCTATGCAGATGATCATCTACAACCATGATCGTCAATATCCATCATCGATGTATCAAGGGATATGGTTGGTACATCATCGAAAAAAATATTTAATCAAAAACAAACAATCTTCAAACCTAAAGTCGGAAACAACATTTTCTAGGTTGCTTGAGCTTTTTACATCCATCTCTTCTCTCACCAAGATATGTCCAAACGGTATATGTTTTATCAATACCGTGAATCATCAAGTGGTGGAATGTGAATTTTCTGTCAACACCTCTGTTAAATTTGTTTAAACAAGAAATAACATTTAACGGTTTTTCCATTCATACATTTCCAATACGGACATGGAATGTACATTCTTCGGTCGTTAAGATCCTGTCTAATTGCATGATTATAAAATTCTTCCACCCCATTCCTATACTCATCTGATAATCGATCTGCTCGTACCTTAGTTTTCGATCCATATAGAAAAAGAGATGCCTATAGGAAAGACAATATGAAGTGCTTCTCAAGACATTAATGTATATATACCTAACCATACTTGATCTCAACTTTTATCCTAATGTATCTTCCTAATCATTTTCTTATTAAAAACAATATCACAATCCTAACGTACCTAAGGTTTTCTTTCTTCTCAAGACATTAATATATATATACCATCAATCATCTAAAGCAACTATCTAAAACACATGCATTTCATCAAACACTTGGTTTGCATCTTATATTCATCTCTAAATTTATATAAAAAATCACCAATCAACCAAATGTTGTTAGGTGAAAAAATATATCCCAATCCTAATTATGCTTAAATCCTACACATGCATTTTATCAAACACTTGGTGTGCATCATATATTCATCTCTAAATTAACATAAAAAATTACCAACCAACTCAAAAATATATCCCAATCCTAATTTTGCTTAAATCCTACACATGCATTTCATCAAATACTTGGTGTGCATCATATATTCATCTCTAAATTGACATTAAAAATTACCAACCAACTCAAAAATATATCACAATTTTAAATTATGCTTAAATCCTACACATGCATTTGATCAAACACTTGGTGTGCTTCATATATATATTCATCTCTAAATTGACATAAAAAATCACCAACCAACTCAAAAATATATTCCAATCCTAATTTATGCTTAAATTCCTACACATGCATTTCATCAAACACTTGGTGTGCATATCATATATTCATCTCTAAACAAAAACATAAAAATCACCATTCCAAACTAACAATTTATCCACAAATTACCAACAACAATCAAGCCACACAACATATATATATATATATATATATATAAAGACATATATATACACAACATATATATATATATATATATAACTAACCCTAACTAATTAATTAACAAAAAAGAAAAAAAAATTAAGCATTAATATATATGTACATTTTTGCAATAGAACCATATCTTTCAAAGATAGAAGCTTTCGGGGACAAGGGGAGGCTTTGAGGTTGAACAATATCAACACCGGTGGCTTTTTGTTGGACGGGCGGAGGGTAAGGAGGAAAAATTCGCATATAAGCTTCGTGGTGGAAATGGGGTTCGAAAACATCTTGAACCCACTTATAATTTCGATTTCTCTTCTCTCACCAAGATGTCCAAAGCGGTTATGAACCGCTCTCTAAGTGAACTTTCTCGACCTTTTTTTTTTAACATTTGTTTGATGTCTATTTGCATGATTACAAAAACGAATGATGATTTACAAATCCATTATTTAGATGCTATTTTTTTTTTTTAATTTTTTTTAAATAAAACTAATGTATCTTCTCCTTATTAAAAACAGCTTAAACTTGGAGACCTCATAAGGTTTTCTTTTTGAAATAAAGGATATCATCAAATCTAAAGCAACTATCTAAAACACATGCATTTTCATAAATGTGTAGTCTTGTATTCATCCAAATTGACTATAAATTAAATATACGGTAAGGTGCATTAACAACATTTTAAAAAATCTTGTATAATCTCTAAAAACATAAAAAAAAAAAAAAAAATACATAATTAATTTTTAAAAAAAAAAAAAAAATATTCATCTCTAAATCATTAAAATTAAACCAACTCAAAAATATATCACAATTTTAAAAAAAAATGCATTTGATCAAACACTTGGTGTGCTTCATATAAATTCATCTCTAAATTGACATAAAAATTAACTCAAAATATATCCCGTAGCTAAAAGCCTAAAACTAACATGCATTTCATCAAACACTTATTTGCATATCATATATTCATCTCTAAACAAAACACATAAAAATCACCATTCCAAACTAACAATTTATCCACAAATTACCAACAACGCTAAAAATTTATATATATACCGGTTCTCAATAAGCCAACATATATATATATATATATATATATATATATATAAAAACATATATATACCGCATAAAATTGTTGACTAACAAACCATTTGACATTAATATAATCGTCATAAATAACGTCATAGGAGGCGGAGGAGGGGGAAAATTTGCAACGATTTTTGTAACCCACTTTATAAGTCGATTTTCGCCGCTAATTTTCGCTTGTGCAAAAAACGCGCATTTTTTATAGTGTCACCACAAAATACATCCAATCTAAAAAAGGGCTTCCAACTTAAAGGAAAAAAAAGAGTTTAGGGAGGGTTTTAACTTAAAGGGAATAAATCTTCTCGTTAAAATTAAATGCTAAGGTGCATTAACAACATTTAAAAAATCTTGAATCGATTATTTTAAAGGAATTATTGGGCTGCCGTTAAAAACCGAGGATTTACCGTAGCGGTCGACACCTAAATGTCGATTTAATTTTAAAAAACCGTCATAAAATGTTGACTTTTGAAATCCTCACCAATAAATAACGCCGGCACGGGCCCTCGCGCTAATTTTCCCTCGCGATTTTTTGTTCTAGCAAAAAAAAAGCTTTGCAGTTTAGGGAGGGTTTTAACGAATAAATTCGTTAAAACCGATTCGAGATCATTGGGCCTCACCTAGTTAAAATCGAGGAAACGGTGACAACTATGTCAGACACACATTTTGGGGCTAATTTTACGCACGGCCCTCGAGTGAGAATCGAACACGCGACCTTCTTGAATGTGAAGGTTTTTGAGTGTTCGAACAAACCGCTTTGGACAAGGTTTGGTTAAGCGGGTTGAAGAAGCCTTTCTTAATTTATTTGTATCATATATTTTGTGTTATATATTGTATTTCTTATACCATTTAATTTTAATTGTTTGTTATATATGCTTTAGTTTAATTAAAATATTTATACTAAAATTGTAAAATAATTCATTTTATATTCTTTTGCCCAATTTATTAACATGAGTACATTTATATATATTTATATTGTTCTTTTTTATTTAAATATTTTCAATAAAATTATCAATTAGTCACTTTTATATATTATTTTTCACTAACATGTGTACATATATACACTTATATTAATAATTTTTATTAAAATATTTTCAATAAAATTGCTGAATAATTACTTTTGTATATTTTTTTCACTATTTACTAACATGTGTATATATATATATATATTGATTGATTGTTTTTGTTAAAATATCTTCAATAAAATTGTCAAATAACCACTTTTGTATATTCTTTTTCACTATTTACTAACATGTATATACTTATATAAACTTATTAAAATGATTTTCAATAAAATTATCAAATAATTAATATTTTCACTCGTAAAAATTTTCATATAAGTAAGAGCCAACAATTAGAACTTTCTTATGAATCATATTAATTACAATAAGGTTAATAACAAGTTAACAACACACTTAATGATTAATATAGTAATTACAATAATAGGCATATTTATATAATAGCCCATATTATCTAACAATGTTTATTTATTAGTTTATCTATTAAATAATAATAATAATAATGATAATAATAATAATAATAACTACTCAAACATCACATGTACACTAATAATAGTTAATCCATATATATACACACACACGTAACACAGGCATCACAAAACACAAACACACGTACACCAGTATACGCACACACGCAGCATATATACACAATTTTGAATTTCAAATTGCCGAGGGAAGAGAGCCCTCGTGAACTGCACCCAGAATTTGCTGAGGGCTATCATCCCTCGTGAAATGTCAGCAAAAAGTTGGCGAGGGACTTTATCCCTCGCGAAACTGTTAGATAAAGGTGCCGAGGGGGTACCCACTCGGGAAATCTTTGATGAGAGACAATCCCTCGTTAAATCCCTCGTTCTTTTATGAGGACAGTAATCCCTCGTTGAATCGTGCCCTCGTTAAAACCCTCTGCAATGACGAGGGTTATAAAATCCCTCGTTAAATCAGCTCTTTTTTGTAGTGTGCGTGTATACATCTGTACTTAAAATTTCAAATAATTATGATACGTTGAGTTTTGATTTGGGGATGGAAATGTGACTAAACTGAAAGAGCAAATAGTAATTTATCATAAAATACACACACAACAATAAGTCGATAACAACTAAGAACCGTGTCATAGGGTTTTTTGTCATTTAAGATAGAAGGGCGTGCAAGTTGTGAACAAAAGTATCGAAATAAGAATGGCGAAACCCGTGATTCAGTATCAACTCCCGCAATTTGTTATGGTTGTCGCTAATTTGTTTGCCAATTTTGGCCTCTTTGGCCATGGCGTCCATCACAGCCGCAGCGGCATGCACTGTTTCCTTGGTAAACAACCCATCCTCACCCCCTTTGACTATTTTCACTCCAACTTTGAGCACTAGAGTGAGCAATCTGGCGTGCACAAATTGGTCCCCAAAGTGGGGCAACGCCACCAATCGGCACTCGCTCATCAACCCCTCCCACATCGACCCGTACCCGCTCATCAATCGTGCACAAATTGCTGATGTACATATATTTTACATAATTGTGTGCACATACTCTAGGCAATCATACCCAAAAGCTTGAGGCAAGATTGTCTTGCAGCAAATATTCTCTATATATTAATATCATCTATATATATATACATATATATGCACTAAGCTTCAAATGCACCAAGAATGAAATTCCCAACAAAACATCTGTCCAATTAACTTGAAGGAAATCAAATAAAGAACAAACAAAACAAACCACCTAAAAGTAAACCAATGGTCTGTCTTTTAGGACATCTTCATTGCAAGGACAAATGAGAAGCAATCAGAACCAGCTGCAGCTTACATTGAGGTTTCTCAAAATTATGCAGCTTTCTGTAGTTGATTTTGATCAATTTCATTATGGATTCCCAATATGTTTTACAAGATTTTTATCAATTCAGGGCTTGAAAAATAATAAACAAGGAAAACCACCAAAGTGCAAGCCCCATTACAACCCTGCTTCTCTGGTCTCAAACATAGCACACCATAGCCCTTATCAAAGAGCCCTCATCTAACAAAACCTTCATCACATTTTCCACAGTTTTCAGGTGCCTAAACTTGATATTCCCCCGCATTTTATTAACATCCAGTGTCTCCATATATTCTCTACCACTTTTGAAACAATAAGAGCGTGTGAGAGAAGATAATACAATACCATTTTAAGTGTTGAATAAGCGCCTCATGTTTTCAGCATTTTGGGTGAAATCCTTCAACAGTACCACCACCTCCCTTTGATCCTAGTGTAAGAATTTCCATCCTCAAACTAACCATTTTCGTCCTCAATTAGAAAAAGCAAATTTGCATATTCTAACAGCATGCATGTTTCAGCTTATAATAATGAGAAATCTGGTTTCAGAAAAATTGATTAGTTCTTTCTAACACTGCAGGATATAAAACCAAAAAATAATGACGTTAATCTTTCGAACTAAAAGCAAAAGCATACCATATTTACGATTCTCTAAATAACAACGCGTGCTTAAATTTTTGAATTCCCCTACGGCATGTGAAAGAAAAAAATTCAACAGATGAACCTCTAAAAGAAAAATAACATATCTACAACAAAATCAAATTACATCAAGATGAGTTACATCAATTTCAAGATGAGTTCTTACTTTAAATCCCACTACTGTGTAAATAATTATGTGTAAAAAATGCTTCCACTTCCTGAGATTCAATATTAAAAATCCAAGCATAGAATTCTATGTAAGAAACATAGTTATCCAAAATAAACATAGTATACTACTCCATCATTTTCCAACTGTTAGCAACTTTAGGATCCCAAGTAAACTAACAAGAGGAAAACATCTAACCTGCACATCCAAATTTTGGTGGTGCAGAGCATGTTCAAGCTGGTACCTAGATTAAAAAAAAAAAGAGTTTTCATAAATCCAGAACTTATGGGTGAAATAATGCAGCTCGTGGATCTGGTATATAAATGAAAGATCAAATCAATTTCTGCACATCCAAATTTTGGTGGTACAGAGCTTGCACCCCACTTATATATCCAGACATAATGGACCCAATTTGCGGCGGGAATTATGCATTTCCTGGACTTGGTATATAAATGAGAAAGTCTAATTTATCTATCTTGGGAAAAGAACATGAAATAAATCTCCCATTAGAAACCAGCCCTCAAGGGCTACGTACTCAAGTAAAAGGGCAGAGATTAAACTTGGTAAAGGAAGGGAAAAAAGGTTCAACGGAAGCATCTTCTTCAGAATTAGCTTTAATATTTGCAGTCCATTGCGTTTGTTCATCCTTGAGTGTCTTGCCAAAACTTTCAATGCAAGAGATCTATCGAGGAAAGCCATTTCAACAAAAGAATAGAAGAGCTTAAGAAACAAAAAGAAAAATAACGTGAGGCCCGACTCCAAGCTAGTCATCATGATCAAGAATAAGATGAACAATATATATAAACAAAGAAGGAAACTCACAACAAAAGTAGCTAGCAGGATGGAGTAATGCCTCTTGCTTTGGAACATTCAGATGCAGGAAATGAACTCAACGACCTCAACCAAACCAACGCAGATCACATTCACTCAGAAATCTCTATCACTCATCACATTGTATCCAGAATGGGAAGACATCTCCCCATTAATTCAATCAAATATGCATATGTATCTATTACCCAATGTTCTATATCTCCAAATATAAAAAAGTTCTAATCCACGTTCCAAAATACTACAAGCATTGCAACCATGAAAATACAAAAAAATACTCGCAATTGTAAAATACTATTCAAAATGTGTGTTATCTCAGAGACACAATTCACATGTAATCGGGAAATCAAAAAATTGCTCTGCCCCTTGCTAACAGGTTTCTTGCTACTCATCTCCATTGGCCTAAACAAATCTTTTAACAAATACTCCGTAATAAAAAGAAACAAAACCGGCAAAACCCTAATATGCAAAAGAAAGTGTTTGTGCAAGAATAAAAGACCTGTTGTTATTGGATTGGGATTCATGTAAACCATGGTGGAAACCCCGTCCGCCGGCAGTAGGTTGTCCAATAGGCGGGCCACAAGGAGGAGGTGAATGGTGAATCCTAATCGCCGTGTCCGGCCTCTTGCTGTCGGATATGTAGAGATGGGCTTTATGTTGATGTGGGAGGTATAATGGACTTGGCCCCTGAAATTCTAGTAACTTTTATGATCTATGAATGTAATGTTTAGATAATTTAATAATTAAGAAAAGAATTTGAAAAAATGGATGAAATCGATCAATATAAAAAATAGCAGGGGCAAGAGTGTCCGAAAATGATTTCCATCCTCAAAGCACTTTTTAATATAGTATAAATTAGTCATCATCACTCATTCAAATAGTGAAACACTTAAATCGTAACGATATACGATGCATTGCCTGCATTCCCCTCTTATTTGGTTGAGGGATGCTCCTATAAAATATTTTATGTAAAACATAATTTAGAAAGGGACGGAATTTACGGATCATTCGTGAGTTGAATCAGAGTAAATTAATTTTCCTAAAAAATTGTGTCAAGACAAAATATGAAAATTTGCTCCTAAGTCTGTGTTACTCTAAGGATAAATATGTATTGCTTGAAAGAACAAGTAACACATACTTGTCATTTTATGTATATATATTTATCTTTATAGTAACACATGTGAGGTAATAAAAATTGTATTACAATATGAACACAAATGTGTTACTATAAAAATAAAGGTGTTTTATTATATGAATAAAATGACTTCCTCTGTTTCATCCAGTACCCACTTTGTTTTTATCCGCTTCTTTTTCTGACTGGGTCATATTTCACGGATCCTTGATCCGTAAAATATTTTATACAAGTGTTTGTGTATTAGTTTTTATAAATTATTATTTTTTATACTTTTTTATGAAGTATTTTTTACAGGAATTCAATCTTTAAATTTATATATATTGAGTAAACAAAATACTTTTATCATGATACATAATTATAAGAGTGTAAACGAGTCGAGTCTAGCCGAGTAATGCTGAGCTCGAACTCGACTCGAGTAGAATACTCGAAGCTCGAAACTCGACTCGAACTCGGTCGAGCCCAAATTTTCAAGCTCGAGCTCGGCTCGATAAGAAACTCGATAGACTCGAACTCGACTCGAGCTCGACTCGATAATCAGTATAATTTTATAAAATTAAATATAAAATATATTATTAAAATATAAGCATATATATTTAGTAAAATTAATGACATAATTGTAATTACTGTACAAGCTCGATTAGACTCGCGAGTCTCTCGAGTTGAGTAGCCCAAACTCGACTCGATTATGCTCGAGTCAATTTTGATCTTTTTACGAGTCGAGTACGAGTAGCTCGCGAGTCGGCTTGACTCACTTACACCCCTTCATAAATAATACTTCATCCTATCCTAAATAAATAATACTCCATCCTATCCTAAATAAATTATGATTTAGAATTTGAGAGTGGAGTTAAAAATGGTTGTACAATGATAAATCCCTCTATATACTAATAGAGAGTTTTTTTTTTACTGATGTGTCGTCTTCTAATTCATTTTGCTGATTTGTCGTATTTTTAGAAAATATGCATCCAAGTGTCATCATTATATAATGAGACGATGTGTTAATAATTAATGAGTCCATAGGGAGTATTGGTTATTCAAGTGGGCAAGATTTCTTAATGTTGATGAAATTCTTGATTTTCTGAATTTATGGTCATGAGATGATGTGTTAATAACTAATGAGTCCATAGGGGGTGTTGGTTATTCAAGTGGGAAAAATTTCTTAATGTTGATGAAATTCTTGATTTTCTGGATTTATGGTCATGTATTCGCATGTATAAATTAAATTTGGGTGTGCCGGACTCTTTGAGGTGGAAAGGATCTCTAGATGGGACTTTTAAAACGAGGAATTTGTATCACACCATTGTGATGGCAGATTTCGATGAAGAGGTTGAAGAATTCCCGTGATTGAAGTTATGATGGAAAGTTATACCGTCAAAACTTACGGTGTTTGCATGAAAAGTTGTACGTGATACAATACCATCAAAAGAAAATCTATTGAAGCGTGGACTCTCCAGTGTCATTGATTCCACTGCGTGTCCGGTTTGCTTGTTTCCAGAGAAGTCGTTGCATTTACTCATCACTTGCCTGTTTGCTCTTCTAGTGTGGGACATCGTTGCATCTTGGCTTGGCAAATCAGCTTCTTATTTGACGTCCTTGTAGGCTCATTCCATGGAATTGCCATGGCATCTGAGCAGTCATCCATCCGAAGAAAGTTTTTGAGTTTAATATGACAAGATACTATTTGAAAGATATGAAAGACCAGAAATAAAGTTGTCTTCAAAGAAGCATCTACTCATTGGATAAGCTCTTATGGGATTAAATTTTGCTCTTGAAAATGGATTATGTCTCATTACACGTTATCTTTCTACGCTTCGTATGTCTCTTGGGAACTTCAACCTTTAGAGTGCTTACCTCTTAAATTTTAATGCGGTGAACACATTGTATTTTGTATTCTTTGGGATTTGTGTAGTAATTCATATTTGCTTTAAAAAAAAGCATTAAATATCCTTAATTTAATAGTTCTAATTTTAATTTTTAAAGAACCAAATAGATGAAAGAAATTATTTCTACATGTCAATTCAAAATAGAATAAGAAATTGAATTAATTCTTAGAATATTTTCATTTTTAAAATTTCTTAGTTCAATTTCACTTTTTTTTATCTAAATATATTACAACAATGTATGATTCATATTTTGTTTACAATATAATATTATTTTTTAATTATTTATAATATAATAAATTATTAATATTTACTTTTCTTTATAAGTTCGTGTGACATGCGAGCACTATATATACTAGTATATTATAGTTTGATATTTGATCAAATCCATATTCCTTAATTTTAACCCATGCATGTCTTCTTTTTCCTTACATGTCTTTTCCTTTTTCAAATATTCCAAAATGGAAATTTTTTCATAAACTTCATTTTTATAATATTCTCAAATTTACATAAAATATTATTACTTTTGGTTCATACACACTCAACTCAATCCAACACATTTTTTTTATTTTATATATTAAGATTTATAAAATTACTTCTCAAATTTCTACTAATTGCTTCATATTTTTATATTATGTGCCTTCGATATATAAAAATAATTCATGGGACGAAGGGAGTACATAAAAAATCATCGTACTCTTTCCATTAATTGTTTGCTTCTTTATATGATTATACATTTTTTTAAACCAACATGATTATATATTTAAACACTCAATTTTCAACTCCTTCATTGTTTAGGGAACCTTTTGGGGAAAAATTGGATATTTTACTCCAATCATTCTCATGTACCATTAATGTTTGCAGACAATAGTTATAAATGCCAACACCTAACTTTTTACATTATGGGAAAAGAAGTGGTTTGTGTTCTTTTACTTCTTTGTGAACATAAATCCTCCTTACCTATCGCCCAATTTCGATACACATTTGTGTGAGACGCTTTTACAATGAGACAAGGTATAACTTGAACATGACACTTTAACCTTTGAAAAAAATGTATATTGAATTTTGCTAATTTGCAACTCCGTCTCATGTATGAGATCGTTTCATTCAAATTTTTATCTTATGGTGTTAAATATTTTAAATTTTTGTTTAGTTCGATTAATTCAGTTCAATTATAGCTATGTTTTTTTTATATTATATATGTGCAATATTTTTTTCAAATATTTTTTTAGAATATAAATAATATGTATTTTTAAATTAATGTATTCTAATTGTACAGTGAGTTGATTTAAAATATTGTATTAATACTATGAGAAACACATTATATTTAGAAATACATATTATTTATAATTTCAAAATATATTTGAAAATAAAAATAAGTTTAAATTATAAATAAATCAAATGAATAGAATGAAAATATTTTCAAAATAGAGGCTTGAGAAGAATAGAGGGTGATTGACAATTTGTGATATAAATATTTTATATGAAAGTCTGGGAAATTTGATAAAATGCCATTTTCGTGTTTTGTTTTCCAAATGCCATCCTTTTTTTTTTTTTTTCAAAAAATCATCAGATTTTTTTTTACCTAAAGATTCCTATCTTTTGTGTGACTCTTGTACGAACTTTTCTGTGTGCCTCTGTTATTCGACTACATTAATTGCTTATAGTCGCACAAAGAGAGATATTTATGTTAAAAAAATATTTTAAAAAACAATTTTACAAAAAGAGAAAAAGAAAATATATATTAGGTGGCATTTTTTTAAAATGAAAACTTAAAAATTACATTTTGCTAATTTCCCAAGAAGTTTTACTGTACAATTGGATTTATATGTATCAAAGCGCACCCACTACCAAGTGGTTTAGGCGCTTCTCTCAATTTAATATTTGTTCCCTTCTAATATTATCAGGGTTACGGTCTTGTATGCACCAAATGCATCGTGCATTTGATTTTATAGAATATTTTAAAATTTTATAATTTATTGTACTGAAATTTACTATTTATTATATTAAAATGTGTTAATTATATTTTACAAAAATAAGTGGAGCGTTTTAGTGTAACAGACGTTTTAGTCAAGTCTCTATTTTTGGACAAGAAAATGTTAAAAAATATTAATTTGTATGTTTACTACATCAAAAAGATGATGTGGATGGATTGAATAGGGGCAAGGAAGTTTTTATTTTAAGAGCTAGGTAGGCGCATACAACTATTCACTATTCAGTCATTTAGGGTATGTTTGTTTTGGGATTTAGGTGTGCGGGGGAAGTCATGACTTTGAAATTTTATGGATTTAAAAATCCTGATGAATAGTAAAAATATGTGTTTGTTTTGAGATTTTGGTAGGGTGAGATTTTTGCTTTATGTCAAATCAATATGAAGTAGTGATTAATGTAGTATTATTATATTGTATTGGGTGAGAGAAAAGTGGGAGAGAAAATAAGTGGGTGGAAGAAAAGTAGTGATATGATTGTATTGAATTTTGTGAAAATAGGTGTATAGGTATATTTTATAGGAGTGGATTTAAAAGCTGAATGTGGAAATCCCCAACTAGTATGTGACTTGGATCGCAAAGTCCTAAGTCCATCCGGGTGAGTCCCGAAACAAACATACCCTTAAGATGGCAAATAAACAAGCTGCGTGGATATATGTTCCCTCCCTCCAATTAATAGACAAAAACTTGTGTAAACCAGGTTCATGCTATGAACCCGGGTCAAACCTTACCCATATACTACAAATGGGTCTAATATATACTATTTCAGTCAATTCTTTGTATCAAAACATATCAAAACAAAAAATGGATCTCAGCATCTTCTCCCCTCCTTCCTCCGTCGCCGCCACCTCACCCATCGTCTTCGGGGATGAGCTCAACGAAGTCTCGAGCCGCGGAGCAACGGCGGCGCATCCTACACCGTTAACAACCACCGATTTCGCTATTCCTTCGGCCTACAGGAGAAGTTCTACATCCTCGCCGCGCTGCCGGAGGACCACAACAATTTCGACGGCGAAATCGTCTAGAAACCTGTTGTATCCTCCCTCTCTACGTTGTTGTTTCGTGATATTTCGTCGATTCTGAACTATCACTGTTATTCTATATCATTCTCACCATTATGCTATAAAACTATCAATGTTATGTTATAAAACTCACTGTTATATGTTTTATAAAACTCTCACTATTAGGCTATAAAACTCTTACTGTTATGCTATAAAACTTTCACTGTTATCTTATAAAACTATCACTATTAGACTATAAAACTCTCATTATTATTCTATAAAACTCTCACTATTAGACTATAAAACTATCATTGGTATGTTATAAAACTTTCATTGATAAAACTATCACTGTTATGCTATAAAACTATCACTGTTATTCTATAAAACTCTCACTGTTATTTTATAAAACTCTCACTGTTATTCTATAAAACTCTCGTGAGAAGTGACCGCGAGCAATGCGTGACGACGCGAGAAACCGCTGGAATGAGTGTGGAATGAGATTGGGTGCAAAAATTTAGTTCAACCCATCCCTCAAAATGAACCATATTAAATTAGGGTTCATAGTGTGAACTTGGTTCATTGGAGTGTTACTCCAATTAATATAGATGGTTGATTAATTTTTTAAAGTACACATATCATGTATTTAAACGATGGAATATATTAATTGTAATCGATGATATGATATCTTGCCTACATCCCACTCCCATTAGATTTAATAATTATTATTTTACCACATATAAAATATTATCATTGAAAATGTTCACGGGAGATCTATTCATATTTCTTGTGAATTATATATGAGATTCTCACGATACTGTCTCAAAACTTATATAAAAATGAATAAATCCAATATTTTTCAAAGGAATAATTAACATATTTTATAAGAAAATAATACAATACTTGCTCCATTGATTGCTTCTTTTTGTGACTGCAATTTTCTACATATGTTCATTCTCAAACTTCGATGAAACCTTATTCTTTCTCTGAGACCACTGGTCTCTTGAAAATAATTTATTTTACGTGCGCTGAAAAAGTTAAGAAGTTAAACATTTTAATAAAATAAATTATAAGTTTTAAAAATGCACTTGAATTGTACTCTGCATACAAGAATAAGGGGAAAAAAGTATTAATTTGTATATTAAATATTTTTAATATTTCCTAATATATAAATTCATATGTTTTCATTATATAAAATGAAGCATTAATGAACCAATGAATTTCTCTTTCTTTTAATGAAATTTGCTACCGCAGAAATGTCATTAAAAAATTATACTACTTTTGAAGAAAATAAAATTAGCAATTGCGAAAAAACTATTGCTTAGATCAATGTCATCTATATTAGAAATGAATATTTTTCCCTTTTATGTGTAATTTTAAGGTTGAGTGACACGTAAATAGAAAGACAAAGTATAATGTGAACAAGTTTCACGGTAAAACTGATTAAGGAGAGTGACTTATATTACTAAAGAGTGTGACTTTTTACTGTAAAGGGTGTGACGTTTTACTATAAAGAGTATTACTAATAAAAGTGAAGGGTGTGACTTGTATTATATCAAAGAGTGTCGTAGTGATAACTGAAGGGTGTAATTTATATTATTAAAAAGTATATTTATAAAAAAAAACCAATTTCATCATGAACAAGTTTCACAGCATAACAACTCAAATAGAAAAGGTAAAAACAACAAAGCAACAATAATACTTGTTAATCACATCTCTTACATATACAACTCATCTGGAAAGTTATATAACAGAATCCCTCAAATGCAATCTATAGAGATCTCAACAAGGAGTTCATCTACCAACAACTTATTGATCATGGTCTTTGATTCATAGACTTATTAATCTCGTCACACTTATTAAATTGCGGGTACAATTGTCTGCAATTTGCGAAGAAAAGAATCGAAATAAGAATCCTGAAATCCCTCCCTCAATCTATCATGGTTCTCTCTAATCTCTTCCCCAATTTTACTTTCTTTCGCCATCACCGCCATTATAGCGCCACGCACGCCTTCCTTTGTGAACAACCCATCTGTTCAAATTGTTTTTATATTTCAAATGATTTATAAAGTTGTTTTATTTTATTTTTAATTAATTTAAATTTAATCTTTTATTAAATTAAATCTTATCATATTTAATAATATTTTACCAAGTCAAATATTCTCATCTAATAATCACGGTTAAATAAGGATTATCTACCACTATCAGTTCCTATATTTTCTCAAAATATAACCGGGATTATCTTTTAATCAAAATCATTATGAGTCTGTTCCTATTCTTAAGATGGTCAAAAACCGTTTTACTTGCAATTTTTTATATATATATATAATAGAGTGTTTATTGAGAACAGATGACAGAAAAAACATTGAGTAAATCATTTTCTTCTTCTATTCTTTTTGTTGGGTTTATTATTCTATTGCTCCTGATTATAGGTTTATCCTAAAAGACTTGTTGAATCTTGGGGGATTGCTTGTTGGGTTATGGAGCCTGAGTGAAACGGGGATGCAGGGCGTGGGAGGTGCTTTCGACTGAATGTCTTTCGAGGTCGAAATCAGTGTGTGCTCGGTCAGCGCCCCTTTTTGCAAAGTGTGAGAAGGAATTTCGAGCAAGGTTCTTGATTAAGCGAACCGCTCGACCAAGGGCCGAGGTCGGCGGTTACGAGACCTATCTGACGGACGCCTTGATTTCATCTTTTAGGGTTTCGGGCGGGATGGGTCAAACCTAGGTTTTCAGTATAAATAACCCCCGACTCCCCCATTGTATCTCTTGACTACTTGCACTATCTTCTTACGATATAGTATATCTCTCTGGCTTGGTAGTGCCCCCCAGGGCGTAGTCATTTCGATTTAACTGGGTAACCAAATTGTTTGTTCTTAATTAAGTAGTTCCATTATTTTTTCCCATAATTGCTTGCTTTAATTCCTAACAACGGTATCGAGCATCGGGCTCAAGGGATCTAGTGGGAGAAATTATGGTGGCTGAAGGGAAATCTCCTGTTGAGAAGTTTAATGGAACATATTTTGGATTCTGGTTCTTGCAAGATCAAGAAGGTCGTTGACATGTGCCTGAGATCGTGCAGGAATTGGTGGACGAAGAGCATTGAATCTGGGTGCGGTATGGGACGTGCTTGGGTTATGCTTGAGTCGGAGAGGGATGCCAATGAGAGATGGGGGAAGATTAGTTCGTCTTGGAGTCGGTCTCGGTGGGGAGATTGTTGGGATTGTTGGAGTGCGAGTTGCGGAATGAGTCCGGGAGGACAAGACGTTAGAATGAGTTCGGGGGAGGACAAGACGTTGAATGAGTCCAGGAAGGACAAGACGTTCGACCTAGTTGAGGCCGTGCACGGCTCCAAATGTCGATCTCGAGTGTTGGTCTCGGTGGGAGATTGTTGGGTTATGGAGCCCGAGTGAAACGGGATGCAGAGCGAGGGCGCTTCGACCCGGCCTTCGAGGTCGAAAGGTGTGCTCGGTCGAGCGCCCCCCTATTCAGCGCCATGAGGGCGCTCGAGCAATGTATGTGATCGAGCAGAACCGCTCGACCAAGGGCTGAGGTCGAGCGGTTCCGGAGGCCTGGACGCTGAAATAGGGTTTCGGCCAGGATGGGCCAAATCTAGGGTTTTGGCCCAGTTTCCCAGTTCGGGTTTTTTGTATAAATAACCCCCTGACCCCCCATTGTATCTTGCACTACTTGCACTATCTTATACGATATAGTAGATCTCTCCTGGCTTGGTAGTGCCCCCAGATGTAGTCATTCCTGACGAACTGGGTAACCAAATTGTTTGTCTCTAAATTCCTAGTTCTATTATTTTCTCCATAATTGTTTGTTTAATTCCTAAATTGTTAAGTGTAAATCCTTAAGGAAGTGCATTTCAAGCACTCCTCGTGGTTTTCCTTTGATCTTTATTTTTATCTTTTCCTTGTTTTAATTTGATTATTGAATTTTCTAATATTTCCAACAATCTTAAGGATTTACAATCACCATAGATCAATTTGTTCTACTGAAAAAAAAATGAACTCTTGTCTATTCGTTGATTTTTTATTTTATTTTTACAAACTATCAAAAAAAAAAAGTTCTATGAATGGTGAACAACGTGAGTCTCTTCAAGGAAGCAAAGATTTCGGGCCGTCCGGCGGAGTAAGAAGATTAAGGGAAATCATAGTCTCAATTTTGCCTGAAAGCTGGTAACTTTTAATACTATCTGAGTCAATAGAGGTACATTAATTATTTATTTAATAAGTTTGCTCTTATCATTAGACAGGTATGCAGATTAGTATATTAATGAGAGTACTACTTAATTTTTCATGCTCGTATTTGATTTTTTGTGTTCCTCATATAACCCTGTTTAAATTTAAAAAAAATAAAAAATTCTATATTAGTTTCCATATGCTTGATGAGTTTTGTGGACTGATTTAGATCTAAATGAAATTTCTTAGAGCTTTTGATGCGTTTGAGTTTTTGACTAAATTTGGTGATTAAGGGTGTTTTGTATGTGTTTTGGAGCTTTTGAATATATGTGATTAGGAATTTGAGATGGATAATAATTGAGTTATTTTTCTCCATAGTTTATGACATTGGGTGGAATTTTTATATGAATAATTTTCTGGATTTAAACTAACAGTTGCGTTGATAAAATGGTAATTATAAATAAAATTTATATATATCTTTTAGAGAAGGTTTTATGTGAAACTGGTTTACCGTGCACCACTCATACTATTGCTTGTAGAAATTATTACAATAGTTGCCTATCTTTTATAAATCATTCTTGGAGAATGATCAAAATTTAAAGATGCATTTGTTAATGACATTACTATAATGAATTATCCATTATTTGAGATTTATATTTGCAATACGCATTCATTTATATATAATGTACGTTTTTGTGCTTAAATTGGATCGGTGTTGATGCTGACTTTGGAACTTTTATTCTTGGATTCGAATTGATGCAGTACTGTTCTATTAATTTGAAAGTTAGATTTTGCAATGAACTTGATAATCTAAATTATTATTTTAAAGTATAGAGATGTCTTGCTTAAATTATGTTACACAATTTTTTGAGTTGAAAAATTTGTTGGATGGTAATTATATTGTTGAGACAAAGAATGTTGAATTCTTTGTATTTGTATTCCTTTGAACTTTGAAGATCTAATTCTATCATGCACCTGTAGATAATGGAGTTTATGAGTTTTTGTGAGAAAGAAGATTTTTTGCAAATGAGTTTTATACTTTCCCTGTTTTAGAAATTCTCAAAAATTTTCAAATTATATTATTTTAAATGATTCAAATTTTTTGAAATATTATTTCTATTGAAATTGAGTCTTTAAACAATTTTGAAACATGATTTTTTTTAAAATGATTTATCATCGGGTTGTAAACCTATTTGGTTGTGAATGAATTTTCAGAATATTTTTATTTAAAAAAAATATTATTATTTTGACATTATTTGACAAGTGTCTACAATTTTATCCATTTGAGATTTAATTAACTTATCTTATGTTTACAAACCTGTTATTTATCAAATGGACATCAAAAGAATTTTTAAATAGAGATTTAGAGTATGAGAATTGTAAAAGTGGCATGAGAAATATGATCAAATTTGTGATCTAGAAATTTTACTTCTCTCGAAGTAGATGGATGTGTACCCACAAAATTATGATGTAAAAGAAATGATTTTGTGGCTCAATATGAGTATGCACAAATTTATTGAGAATTTGATGCACAAACTATAATTGTTAAACATATTATGTTGTCAGAGTTTTATGCTCTGAAATTGTCTGGCAATGAGCAATGAAGCTAAAAAAAATTGCTTAGCTTGTGTTCCAATTTGATGAGAACTTGACACTCTGTTGTCGATGTTTTGTGATTGCTAATAAGCAATAACCATTGCTAAGAATAAAACTTTCAATGGTAAAATAGACATATTCGTATACGAAATAAAGTGGTTAACCAGATGGTAGAAGATGAAATGATTTGACTAGTCTTAATTGAAGAGGAACGAGACCAACCAATTGAAAATTAACAATGGTGGGAACCCAACATTTGTGAATGGAGATCCCATGAATAAGGTTCATATGTGTAATAACAAGTCACATGTTAGTTCTGCTAGCACATTAAATTATATCCCTTCCTAAATGTGTAGTGCTTTAAAGTAAATGATTTCTAAAATAAGTGTGGTGCTTTACTGCAAATTGGGAGGATAAGCTAAAAGCTTTTAATGAGTCATAGCCCTTATAGGTGGTATATTATTTGCAGAATTATATTAACTAATACGTCTTGTAGAGATTGATAATATGTTGAGGGCTCTTGGTAATTGTTTGTAGGATTTTGAAAGATGTTTGAATAATAGTGTTATTGATTCTTCTCTTGTGCATTTATTGATAGTATATAGACGGAACATAACTATTCTTTCGAGAATTTAGGCGGTAATGAGAAACTTCTTGTGGACATGACATGTAAACAAGCAGGTTTTTCGAGGCTATGTGTTGTGTTTCTCTTAACGAGGGAGGTACGGAGATCAGATCTATTAGAGTGACAAATGAATCTATCATTAGCAAACTTGAGACTTCATGAAGAGTTAAGTTGAGGAGATGAAGGTGGTTCATTATCTTTATTTCTACACTTTTGGCCAACCCCAACATTTTTATAGATTGTCATCCATTTAGCTTGACATCAGACGTCATGTGTCTCTGTTGTTTGAGAATTCGAGATGGATCTTAGGCAAAAACTCAGGAGTCAGATTTTGGATGGACAATTGGCTTGAGTATTGCATTGTGGATAAAATCGGTGTCCCAAACATATATATTACTCTCAAAGAATGTATTTTGATACTTCTCAATATTGTGAGATTTTATAGTAGTATAATTCTATCACACTGTTAAAAAAAAAACCATTATTATTTGTCCCTAACATTATTATACTATAAATTATTATATTCTCTATTGTCAATAAAATTAGAGTAGGTAGCCCGTGAAACTTAATAACCGTGAAACTGATTCCATATCTTTAGACCTGACCCTTCAGTTACCACAAATAATACCATTTTGTAATATAAGGCATACCCTTCAGTTATCACGATGAATATCTTTTTAAAATATAAGTCATGCCCTTATGTGTCACAAATAATACCCTTTATGTAGTAATAAGTCATACCCTTTAGTTGTACGATTAATACCCTTTAATTCTTTAGTAATATAAGTCATACTCTTTAGTGTCACAAGTAATACCATTTATGTAGTAATAAAGAAATTGAAGCTCTTGGTGTCCAATCTCAGTCACATGATGGAAGCAAACTCTCTAAACAAAAAAATCAATATGCAACAATTTGGATCTCTTAGGAGGTGGCAATTTAAGAACAGTATATGTTTACACTTTGTCAAATGTAGGACATTAATTTATTTATTTTTTGTCCAACTGTAAGACTGTAAAAAAGGAAAATTCACAAATTTAGGTTTGTCAAACATTAATTTTTTTGGTCCGAAAAATTGCCAATATTTTCCAAAAATAGAAAGGATTGACCACATTCCTGTTATAAATAATTAATGTTCTACATGTATCAAAATATAAACATATTATCCTTAAATTGTTACTCAAAAGTTATTGACTTTAGAAAAAATATTTCATGCAAATAGTAATGGGATAGTGGAAGTAATAATCATTGTTGTGAATTGGATATGATATCTTCATATTGAACACACTACAATGAAGATGAAACTTTAAAAATAAATTTAAATCATATTAAAAATCATACTATTGACTCTTAAAAGAAAAACAATACTATTAATAAATCAACATATAATAGATGTTTACATGTTAATTGTTATTGGAAATTATATTTAATTATATTGTCAAAAAAAAAAAAGTAAATCGATTAAATATGTTTAGTCTTTTTTAATTTCTTTTGAAATGAAACTTATTTTGGTTCTTTGTTTAGTTTCTATATATATGATTCAGTATGCCGGTATCTTAATTAGTTCATTTTTTTGGATATGAACAAAGATAGTACTTCTTTAGTGTGTCATATTATAATTAATCTTTTAGGATAATTATCATCTCAATCATATAACTTAATTTACTCAAATGTTAAAGAGAAATTACTTAATTAATTAGTTTCTTCCTTTATATTGGTCTTTACCTTTGATTGTTACTTGTTATTGAGGATCTGGGTCTTGACAGTGTCAAAGCGAATATGGATACTAAAATCGTTGTTGGATGCAATCAACTCGAAATGGTGGAAATTCGGTGATTATGTTACGAAATATATGATATTTTACAACTCCACCCAAATTATTAGGTAAATAGTTTTGTTAGTTGAAGTGCCAAAATAAATTAGCTCATCATGTTGATAGGGCTTTTCAATTATTTTCAAGTTCTAATTGTCGAGTAGATTCGTCTTTATGTCAATTGTATATCAGGATTTCAACAAAGAATAAACTTTAGCATATGAAATCTAGGAAATAAATATATTTACACACTGAAATAAATACAAAATTAACTAAAATATAAGGCGAAAACATAAGCTGCAACAATGTTTTAATTAACTCTTTCTAAGAGTAAAAGACTAAGCATATGAGAAAAATAAAAAAGAAATTAATACAATGTAGGACGATGACCAAAGAACCAAAATAAGTTTCATTTCAAAAACAAAATTTCACTACACAAAAAATACATATTAGCTCAAGTAAACTAAAGTAAACTCCAACTTCGGCGAGAACATCGACGTGAAACCATTCCGAAATGATATGTACAACAAACGTCTTTAATCTGAAAATAAATTGAAGTACTTTTGACAGAATTAGAACCCAAAATCCAACCAAACAACAAATCTATTGATTTTTTTTTTAAAGAAAACAGGAATAATCGACATGTATATTCGTGTACGAATGAAGAAAGAGATGAAGATAAACCATGAAGAGACAAACTTATATATATTGGTGAATATGTAACGTATCCCCTGATTAAGCAACTAATTAGCCATTGATGCTCATGATTAGAAAAAAATGTAGGAGAGTAATTAAATAATAATCAAACATTCAATTTTACATTATTATCAAAATGAACGGCGAGATCATCATAAAAACCAGATCGACGGTCCAAGGAAAAAAGCGAAAAAACCTAATAAGGAAACTCATATGTGTATTATATATGTATAGATACAGAAGTAACTACAATAGCAATGCTATAATAATCTCTACAATTTTTTAGAAAAAAAAGAAGCATAATCATAAGATTAATTTTATTAGAACGATTGTTACGTAATAAAATTAATAAAAATTAAAATCTATAAACCTAATATTACAAAAAAAAAATCAAGTATTTGATTACCTTCCGCTTCTTTAAAGGATTCACATAATCCACCATATACAACATGCACATCGTCAATGTCATTGAGATAAACAACTTCCACTAAATGTTGTTGAGATAAACAATTGGGTTGAAAACAGGTATATGCTCGGTTACAATTTCATTGGTATTATATAAAACTGATAAAATTTCTAACATCGGATCTAATTTACTAAGAATTGTCCTAAAAAAAGAGTAAATAATCTAATTCTTAATACACAAAAAATAAAATAAAACTACTACTAATGAGATTGAAAAAAAATGAAGTTAAAACCACTCTTTAAATAGGTGGGGAACAAAATATTTGCCCTAAGAATAATAAGCTAGTATTAAAGAGGCAATTATAGATAGATAGATAGATATTTTTCCTTTTTCCGGTTAAATGACGTGTAAATAGAAAAGTAAAATACAACAAAATAGCAGTAATAGTTGTTAATCACATCTCTTACGAACGACTCATCTGGAAAGTAACAGAAACTCTCAAGTGCAGTCTATAACCTTCATAAGGTCTCAACAACGAGTTCTTCTACCAACTTATTAATGTCTTTGATTCATTTCAAAAGACTTTGTAGATTCTGAACAAAATCATCAATGTAAGAATCCTCAAGCCCTTTCCTCAAAAGAGAAGTCCCTCCACTTAGCATGATTTGCTCCAACTTCTTTTCCAATCTCACTATCTTTTTCCATCACCAATTTTACAGCCTTCATCACACCCTCTTTTGTAAACATCCCATCTTCATCACCTTTCTCAACCTCCACACCAACTCTCAATTCCCCTCCCATTAATCTTGAATTGATGATTTGGTCACCTACTTGTGGCATTAGCACCAACTGGCACTCATTCATCATGGCTTCAGATAATGATCCCGACCCACAATGCGTGACGAAGCATCCCACGGAAGGGTGTGATAGGATCAACTGCTGTTGCACCCAACTTCCATGCACCACCCCTCTCTCTTTGGTCCTCTCTGTGAACCCTGCTGGCAAAGCCTCCTCCATCGTCTAGTACCCAACGGGTGGCTTTAGCGCCACGAAAAACGGGAGCCCGGTCAGCTCTAAACCCAATAGCAATTCTTGAACTGATCCTTTGACAACCTAGCTTCACTACCAAATGCACAATATATAACAGAATTGGCCATAAATCGACCCAACCAATTCGCACACGTCTCATCTAGAGACGAAGATGGAGCCTTTGGCACGACTGGGCCAGCTAGAAAAACGGGCTTCTTGTACTTCTTCTTAAGAAAATCACAGTACACTCCTTCCATTTCCCTACAAGACTTGAATGCAATAGCACCACACTCATCAAAAGACATGATCATCCTCAGCACAAATGTCATTTCACTCTCGAATTCTTTTCCATTATTGATAAAATTAACACCACGTGCTTCGTGCTTCTAAAGCCTGATTGCTGATGAGGGAAAGCCAGGCGGAGGGTTCATGAAAGCTTCAACAGAGGATTCAGATTCATCACGAATAAGGTAGCCTGCAGAAGCAGGGCTCATGGTGCAGTAATGAATGGTTTTAATACTTAACGGACGAGCCAATGCAGGCAACCATTGCGTGAAGTCAAAGAAGACAAAATGTGGCTTGAGTTGTTGAAGAAGAGACTCGATTGTGGGCTCTGTGAGATCCATCGCTTTGCGTAGATGTTTGGATAGATGGAAAGGGATATCTGCTGTGGTTTCTGTTCCATGAGGGAGTCCTTCGACTTGTGGGACTGTGATAGGTATGAAGGTTATGAGATCAGTATGAAGATTGAAGTTTTCGAGCTTCGATTGTGCTTTAGTGGGTAGGATAAACAAGATTGTATGGCCTCTCTCTGCTAATTTATTGGACATGTGAAGGAATGAGGTGAGATGCCCCATTGCAAACCATGGATACATAACAATCCTCAATCCCTTTTCACCCATACCTTCTCACTTATTACTGTAATTTCTGAAAATTAAAGTCCATCACATATTCAATTAATGCAAATGTAAATTCTTGCAAAAATGAGACAGTTAATATTTCTTACCTTGCTAACTTGTTTATGCTCCCAAAGCTAAAATAAGAATCGAAGCCAGAGCTTTTCTGCGTACGAAAAGTTCCATAAATCCAGAATCTAATAAACGCAAGAAATGTTGATAATTCGAAAATATCAAAATAAGCAGATCATGAAAAATGATGAGATTAAATCAGAGTTAACATATTTCTCCATGCATCAATGTAACACATTATAAGCGTACGACAAATTTGGCAAGATCATGAGTTTCATGATCTAATCCAAAATATAATAATGTAAACAGAATGCAATTAGAATAGAAGAAGGGCAATAAGAGAATTGGTAATTAACATCAGGAACGTGAATGCTAAGTATAAAGAAACAAATCTGCAGATTTATAAATTGGAGCTCTAAATTTCAAATTAAAACTATATGAATTTCTTCATGGCCATTAATATAGATGTACCATTACAGCCTAGTCAGAATTTAAGAAATCACCAACGGAGGAAGAATACTTTTATCCAATCTCATTCACGGTGCATAACTAACTCGATTTGCCTTGATCTCAACTCATAAACAGCGCTTCTTCGTCATCTTCTTACTCTAATCAAGCCAATCCTATATATAGATTTTTTTATCTTTTTTTGTCATTATTATTATGATTACCAGTGTAATAATAAGTTGGAAATACAAAAATTAACCGTTTCTCTAATTTGTAGCATGCATATGCATGTGCATGTGCCAAGGCTTGTATGAACTTTGTGATATGATTTTCAATAATGTTCTATCATATTGATTTCAGGTGTTAAAAGGAGAAAGATATAGATGCGTTCGTCCTCTTTAGAAAAATAAATTGAGCACCAGAAAATAAAGTTCCAATGAATTCACGTAACAATATTGGAGGTTAAGGTCCGTACAAAATTTAAATTAGGTAAAAAGCATACGTTGACTCAAAAATATTTTAAATCGAGTAAAAAGGATATGTATTCCAAAGACAGTAGCTCTAGTTATAATTTTAATTAATTATGATATAAATCAAGAGTAACATATACATGCAGATGCTCATCCAAATTCAGCCACCAATTTTGAACAAATAATGATAATACTTTTTAAAATATATTCCTAAACATAAAATATATTGGTATTAGTTGTCCAAAAGTGTTGCTGCAAACCCCACAACACAACTAATCGTAATAAACATATTAGAGCAGCTGCTGGACCATCACCTTTCATGAGAGTCAATAGCCCTAACTAATGCAAAATGGGAACTGGGATTCAATGATATTAATAGCTCCAATACTAAAACACCACTTGGGTTCCTAATCTTGAGGCCCGGTTCTAGCAAGCCTGCAAGAGAATTTCACAAACTTAATTAACCGAGTCACATTGTACAGAAGCACAAAAATTACTAAGCAATAAAATGGATTATACCAGGGGACAACTTTTTTCCACCGTACAACTCTTTGGCTAATGGATTTGCTGCCCAATTATTAACAGCAAGTCGATTAGTAGGTTGAAACCCTATGATATTCCAATCAGTTGACACCATCACCTGCTCAGTTTAATCAAGAGGAAAAACCAACCCGTTGGATGAGTAGTTTACATGTTAAAAGCATCATTGCAATAAACAGATTGTCACGACAAACTTATGGAAAATTGGAGAGGAAATTAGGCAAGGTGGAAGTACCTGATAACTAGCAATATCTTCTAATGATTTCATCACTTCTTCACTAGCTACTAATGGCATAGAAGTGGATGAACTCTCGAGCATATTGATGTCAGTTTCGTTCACTCTACTCAAGAATTTAGGCAGCTCTCCAATCCAGGCACATACACTGGATTTCTTCGTTATGTCCCCAGGCCAACCAAATGAATCCCTAATTCTTTGAATAATTGAGACACAGCACATTTCCAACTAAATACAAGGAGAACATCAGATGAAAACACAGAAAAATTCACATTCATAAATGGCATAAAACTCATGCATACAGATTAAATACCATCTTCAACAATCTTTTCATAAGTCTTCAAAGTGACAAGAAAATGTCATGGTAGTAGCAATCTTAACATCCCCCAGTTCTGACCAATGTAATAAACATAATAATAGCAAACCACTGACCTACAACTTTTACCAGACAGAACATACAGGGATTCAAATATTCTAGTTGCTTGCATACCTCTGAGAGTTCCACAGAATGGAGAGGAACATAGCAAATGTCAGATGCTGGAGCTTGAGGATTTTTTTTGAATATATTTCTTTTGCATAGGCAGATGTGGCAGATAAAGTTTTCCCAGAACACTAATGGCAACAAAAAGAATCCCACTCGCAAGAAAAACTGATAACATCTTCAACAAAGAATTGCCCTAAACAAGGAAAAAAAAAATCATCACAGAATACTACACAGTAGGACAGTGTACATCAAAGTACAATTGCAAGTGTATGTAACCTAAGATAGGGTTGCAGGCAAGCATCTACATGTGCTGGCTAATGCATGTAAGATTTAGGGAATACAAAAGGAAAACCTTATTAAGATTCAAGTTGGATGATTTCACAACCGCATTAGATGGAAGTCTCTTACTAGGCAGAGTGAAGGTGTCCTCATAGTACATATCCAGAATGTCAACCAAACTAACCTGCAGCAGACAGTTGAAATTATATAGACTGAGAACAAAGTCACCACAAAAAATTATTTATTCAGAGAAAGTTTTATAATCTGTCAGCAAATTTTCGTTGTCTGGGTTCTAAAGATTAACGAACACAACTCAAAATGACAAATCAAGATTGGACAGTGTCCAAGAGTACTAGCACTGGAAGCAATGATAAGAAACTGAACTTAGGAAAAGAAACTAATTTACCATTTGGGAATGAGTAAGAACAGCTTCCCATCTATTTCCATCCGATTTTTTCCAACCTTCAAATTTCACATCACCAAGTTTATCGGCATCAATTTCCAACATATAAGATGGTACACATTCACTTATCCAAGCACAAAATTCAGGACCGCCAATCTTTTCCAATTTTGAGAATGCAGGCGAGATCAACCAACTTTTCTTCAAATGTGTGCCCTTGAGCTTATACTTGCCTTTTTCCAAGTTAAACTTTTCTAGCAATACTTTGGCATTAGCAAGTATCTCATGCTCAACAAAGTTATACAGAACAACAGAAGAATCCTTGGACGAAACATGTTTACGCTTGTTAAACAAACTTAAGAATCCACTGGATGCTCTATTCACAGGATCATGAAGAAAATTTCTTTCCATGTTCTCAAGGGCTGCAATACAAATAACCTCCCCAATTCTTGAAATGGTATGTTCATCGGTTGTGCTGAGGGATAATAACACAGGTACCTGCTGATAGGAAATGGAATAAGATAACTGGTCACCTGCAGAACAGAGAGATTTAAATATGATATTACAAACACGGAAACACGCAGTTATGCAACAAGCTGCTTCAGAGAACTTTAATTTATTTTACCTCTCTTGCATTCTCAAGATCTTCCATATTCCTTTCAGTTCCAGGACTAAACAGTGCCAGCTCAAAACTCCAAAGCTGCTCCAATACTACTTGTCTAAAGGTCATAGCAAGTATATTCTTTGACGGGGTACCTTGGAACACATCTTTTGTCAGCATTCTCTTGAGCCTTATAGCTTTCTCTTTAACTTTAAAAGAGGGTAAAAACTGACAAAAATTGAGAACGATTTAATTACAGTTTGAAGCCACGGGACTGAGAATCGGTTACGGTCGAATTTAAGTATAGTTTTAAACGAATTTCAATTCCAAAAGGTAAAATGTATAAAAAGGAAAAAGAAATGGACTCACTAATCGTGTAGAAACGGTGCTGCGGTCGTCGTAGTGGCCAGGAAATACGGTTTCGACGACCATGGCGGACATCCCGGAAGACATGTGTTCATCGGCGGCTTCTCCTCCGTCCGCGGCGGCGGCTCTAAGCGATTGCTGGAAGTCGACGGCCCCGACGACGGTTAGCCGGGCCAAATCGTTTTCGTATGTTCTAACTGCCGGGAGGGAGGTTTCAGTATCGCTCAAATCAGCCACGGCTTCTAGAACGGCTTCCTCGGAGGAGAATGGCGACGAAGGTTGATTGTAGGAGGAGGAAGCGGCGGAGAGGATGGAGTGAGAATGTTTTGGAAGACCCAAAGGTAATTTGGAATGCTCAGATGGCTTCAATTGAAAAGATGAGGGGCGAGAAACAGGGATGAAGAGAGAGTGAGTGGGAGCAAACGCCATTGACATTGTAGAATGCAGATGATAGAAATTAGGGTTTATTATGCTCCTGGGTTTTGATTGTCATGATGCTGAATCTTCCCAAAAAAAGAACAAATATACATATTCTCCAATATTTTCCATGAGACTTATCTAAAACTGTACTCGAAAATAATTCCATAGCGTTGAAAATAAAGTTACTTCTGCCTACTTTTTTTAACTTCTCAAAATGTTAATTTGTTTTTTTTTAATTAGGAATTACTCCCTTGGTCACATATTAGTGAAAACCAAGGAAAAATCAACTTTACATTTTATTTTATTAAAATAATAATAAAATAAAAATATTTGGGTCAAATCAACTTCAATTGTTTAGTTGTAAGTTATTTGTGTTACAAATCAACTTTAATTATGTACTTGGAAGTTATTTGTGTTAAAAAAAGAATGACAAATAGTATTGAAAGTTAACTCAAGACAGAAGTAGTATTATTTTTAAAGAGGATAATTGGGGGAACGTTTATTGGTTTGTTCCATTTTTTGGAGAATTGGTTTGTACAAGTTATAACACCACAATGTTCTACGAGTAATTTTTCTTGCTAGACGATTCAAATGATGCATCTTTCTCTATCAAACCTGAAATCAAATCAGAATTTGGCAATGACCAACAATACATTGCGAATAACCCACCTTGCTTTTGCTGATGACCTTATGTTATTTGCTAGGGGTGATCTCCCTTCTATTCATATTTTGGTTAACTGCTTGGACACGTTCAAAGCCACCTCTGGCTTGGGTATTAATGCTTCAAAGTCTAACATCTTTACTGCAGGTTTATATGGTAGGGACTTGGATGACATTTTGGAGTTGTTGGATTATCCTCAGGGATCTTTCCCCGTCCGCTATCTTGGAGTGCCTTTGGCTGCCCAAAAACTGAATGTGGTGCATTACGCTCCTCTTTTGAATCGTATTACATCATACATTTGTTCTTGGACAACAAACACTCTTTCTTATGCGGGCCGTATGGAGCTCATTCGCTCGGTCATTCAGGGGGTTTAGTGCTTTTGGTTACAGATTTTCCCTCTTCCTATTGTTGTTATTAATCGTATTATTAAGCTTTGCAGGGCATTTCTTTGGAGTGGTAAGAGGCCACTTGTGGGGTGGAAAACTATCTGTCTCCCAAAGGATGAAGGTGGCTTGGGTATTCGAGATGCCAAATCTTGGAATGAGGCCCTCCTATCTCAGTATCCTTTGGAATGATTTGGCCCGATTCTTTGTGGATCAAATGGGTCCACCATATTTACTTGTGTAATGATTCTGTTTGGGTGTGAAATCCTCACACTCGGGATTCCCCACTCCTTAAGTGTATCGCTGGTATTCGTGACCATCTTTGTACTATGTATAGGGGTTCTCATGCTACTATTGATTTGCTCTCTAGGCTGTCCTCTCCCAAAGGACTTGATATTGGTCTTTTTTTTTTGATAGGTTCTGCGTCTGAGGAGTTAAAACCCTTGGAAGAGCATGATTTGGAAGGATTCATACCCCGAAATTCTCTCTTTTCATTGTGTGGTTGGCTCTTTGGAATAGATTGCAAACTAGAGACAACCTCCCCTATCTTGATATTGAAAAGGTATGTCCCCTTTGTAAATCTGAACCTGAATCCTCACTTCATCTTTTTTTCAATTGCAGGTATACTTGTGCAATTTGGGATGAGATTAGAAGTTGGCTTGGAATATCCAGATCTATGACCACAATTCATAGCGCAATCAAATGGCTGAAAAAAGAACCTGGTGTTGGGGTCGTGATGGTCCGTGCCCGGTTACTTGCGCTCATGTGCACAATCTATCAAGTTTGGAAAGTGAGGAATACAACTATTTTTGACTCTACCACTTTCAACCGTGATGTTGTTGTGAAGAAGATTAAATTCATGGTGTACAGTGTCCTCTACAGTCTTTATCCGGTGAATTTTGTAACTTTCTAGTCTTTGTTATGTGTTGCTTCCCCTCCGTGGGATTTGCTGTTTTTGTCTCGACCCACTTTTGTGGTGTCAAGTTATATCTCATTTCTTTGGGGATGCCCAGTTTTCCATGTATTTTTTCTTGGCCCTATTTTGGGTTGTGTGACTCTGTGAACCTCGTTTGGCTTGTGAGTGGGGCTTTCTTGTTGCTTGTTAGGTAGTCCTTGTTCCTGTTGTAGGTTGCGTGTGGCTCTCCTGCTCGCTTTTGGTCAGGTCCTAGTCTTGTGACACCCTCTCAGGGTGTTGGTCCTGTACAACTATTTTGCTATTTATTTATACTATTTATCGTTTTCCAAAAAAAAAAAAAAAAAAGAGGTAAAATTCGGAGTGAGACCCAGATGAACAGAAATAAAATGTCATGCACGAACCGCATCTGAAAAGGTCATGATACACATTCGGACATAAACGTTTGATAATTACATGTTACTGGGATTGTCAGGCTTGAACAAATTCTCCCTACCAGTTGCACAAGAAGTGCATTTCCTTATGCACCAAGTATTCACCATAACATCAAGGTTCAAAAACCAAAACCGATATTAGTGTACATACCTAGCAGCAGTTAAATTCGGTCCAACATGGTATGAGTAAGCTACTCACTGTACACACCTTGAGGACAGCCGACTATTAACAAACATAAGCATTGCATTTATGTTTTGACCCCAGATCAGCAATGCCAGCAAGAAATTAAAAACACGAAAAAGAAAAAGACCTCGCCGCTTGCCTGTTGGCAGAGTGCAGATGACCATTGCAATAATATATATACTCAGAAATATGTCTACTCAAGATGCATTCCATGTCCACTTGATCATGTCAAGTTACCCAAGTAGGTCCCACTGATATCATCCACAAGATAAGCATATGGTGCACCTGTAGAGTAGTCAATCCTTTCCCCTGGTTTTTCTAATGCATTAGAAGCAGAATAAATACTTGTGTTTCCATCCTTCAGGTTTGCCTTTCCCCTTCCTTTACCAACACGTTTCTTCTCGTTTGGGAACTCAGCACTCAGTCTACCCATCTGCTTCTGCAAATCAGAAAGAGAATCATTCGACAATTTCCCTTTGGGCTTCTTCTTTCCATCGGCACGTTTCATTTCCAATCTGTATAATGCACAGGCATCGTATTTATTGAGCTCATATTCATAGAGGTGCCATTCAAAATTTTCTACGGGCTGTGGGTCCATATAGTAGGACCTCTTCAAACCTCCAAACTCAGCCATCAATTGTTTCCTTGACTCATGCCAGCCCCTTCCATTATAATCTGGAAGTGATCGCTGCTTTCTAGTACCACTCTCAAAAGCTCTGCGTGGCTTATCAAAAAAGAGCCACTCCCTGATTGTTTCGTCGTTGAAAACCTCAAGATCAAAAAGCTCTGTCCAAAATAAAGGCAAAATCAGATCACAAATGTCTTAACATGAGTAACACAACTGGTGCACAACTAACACTGTTCAACAGCTCATACTCACCAACTGATACCATAGTAAAACAAATAAGAGAAGGAAACCATCAACCTACTTACCAGGTGCATTCCAAGGTGATTTTGTAGTAGCAGCGCCCTCACATTCAGGAATCCCTACGTCTTTCCCTTGTGCCTTCGCACCAAGAGCAGCAAAAAGTAAATTATCCTTTAAGCCAATGCCTCCAGGTCGAAGGACTGGAAGACTTCCAGGGAAGCCTTCCCTAGGTGCAAGCTCAGCATGGTGGTCACTGCAATAGTCATCAGACTTTTGACACCAGTCTATCTGAAGTGCTGGTCTGGGACAGTCCCAAAGGGCGCATTTTGGCCCTAAAAAAGCAGAGGGTGGAGGGCTGATAACTTGTTGGTAGCCAGAAATCTGAGACATACCGTCCCCCCCAATGAACCCGCTACCATCTAAACCAACGAAGAACTGCTGATCAATCTCTTGATGAAAATCAAATGAATTAAAATCTAGTTGTGTTGCCACATTCAGATTATTCATATCCATATTGTTATCCAACTGAATGCCTTGTTCTTGAGGACCCTTGGGCACATCATAATTCTGCTAAAAAGAAAGAAAAAAAACAAGACCCAAAGTCACTGTGCAGGGGATGGGGATAAATTGAAATGCACATAGCACTTACCCAAGTTTTAGCCACATAAATGGAGAGAAGCCTAAGCAATTATTTTATATAATAAGACTGAGCTGACGACACAGATTAAATTAATCTTTAAACACCACCAAATAATTAGACCAGGGAAGAAAGAAATGCACAGATAAAATTCAAGAACAGAAAACACTTCGACCTAACTGAAGAATAATTTTCTTTATAATTATTCTGAACAAAAAAAAAAGTAAATTTAGCAAACTTCTTGTGAAATCAGTCAAATCACACTTCCCAAATTTACATAATGGAAAACCAGGTACAATTGCAGGCAGCTATTTAAAGTTTGAAATTAGAATGGCTAGCAAATTGCTAACCTCTTGAGAACCATATCCACCCACAACCTTCTGTGCATCAGGATCTGGCTTCGGCGGAGTCAGTGCACTAGTTGCATCATCATCCTCCTCACATAGCTGCAACAGCCGATAAATCTCTGACGAACCCAAGCTCCCTCCCTGTAGAATAATTCCAATTCAACATGAAGCTCAAGAGTTCCCAATCATTTCACAAGCAGTATAAGCATGTTTCATTCTCACAACTAACTAAACTCATAAAATTGATCCACTAATATATTAAACATGATTACCTGCTGCAAAGAGGAAGCTGGGGAGGGCTCACTGAGCTCAGCTTTCCATTCACGAAGCATCTGATGAACTTGCTCTTCAAGCACAGCCACATCAATTGTGCGACTCTCCTTCCTGGCTGATTGAAGATCACTGAACATGCCCTGTAGATCATCTACACGATTCTTCGCTCTATCCTTGAAGACATGGTGCGATCCACTCTTCGTACCCTTCCCCATCCAAGTAATAGCAGAAAAAATCACCCGCGAGTTTTAAGAAGCACCTGCAAGATCAAGGCAAAAATCATGAACAACCATCAAGAGAAACCTATAAGAGAAACAAATGCCTCACTCCCATCAAACCTGCCAGCAACCCAAGAAAAAATATGAAAAAGGAACATGAAACTGGAGATTACAAAAAAAACATAATAATTGTTTGCCGGACTAGACTAAAACAATGTTACTTCCGTTCAATTAACAATTCCATCAAGTATGGTGTTTTCCACCACAAGAACACAAATTTCAGATTATTCATGAGATCGCCAAAATACAAGCAAGAATCGTCAAATTTCAAGGGAACAACTCATTAAGATTAAATGCCAAAGCCCGTATCAACGACCTAGTAACCGAAATCAATAAGTAATTCAGAAAAAGGGGAAAAAGAATTCAAGTTTCAAACCCTAAAGTACGGACCAATTGAACGGGCTCAGGCGGAATTCGAAAAATTGTGGCATAAAAATACAAAAAACAAGAGATAAAAACAAAAAATCATCAACAAAAATTCACGAAATCATACGCCAAAAAAGTAAAATATGCCAAAGAGAAAGGCTTAGTATTAGTATGTATCTGTGCGTGAGAGAGAATTGAGTGGGATTTACCGGTTGGAAGTGAGAGGAATAGATGCAGAGAGGGGTTTCTCTGCGACAATGAGGGTAAAGTAGTGGTGATTTTGGGTTCGTTTTTTGTTTGGTGAATTCCTCCTCTGAGTGAGAAAGTGGATAAACTAATTGATATTTACCTCCCTCATTGCCTGGTTAAAAGTTATTAAAACTTAAAGGCCAAGCCAATGCGTGTGTTGAATTTCCATATTTATCCTTTCCTGATTTCCATATCTACCAATTACTCTGCATTTATTATTTTTTCCTCTTTTATTCCCCAAGCAAGAAATTCCTTTTCGGTTTTGAGTGTTGGGTTGACTTTTAGACCGACCTTTGATGTATCAATTACCCAAAGCCTAGGGTAAATGGGCTTCTAATTCAATTGCAAGAACGGCCCAATGCAATTGTATTTTATTTAAATTCAATTAAAGTAAACTCAATTTTCCAACATATTTTTCTAAACAACTAAATTTGACATGTATTATGCCCTGTAGAGTCAAATGTCATTAATTGAAAATAATGTTCATAGCATTAACCAAATCTATACAAGTTCTTGTCATTGATTAAACACACTCTCCTATGAAACTTTTATTCATGGTATGAAATTGATATCATTACATTTATAAATTGATATGATCAAATCAATTTATAAATGTGATGATATCAGTTGATAAGTATTATCATACTAGCTTATACTTGTTATACATTTCATACCGCCAAAAAAAAATTTCACTAGAAATTTCTTGATTGAAATACAAAATTGACTAAAAAGTATAGATTTGTTATGGCCAAGTCGATTGGTATTCAACGTGATCCAATCATGAGATAGTTAATTAAATTACATTTTCTCAATCAATATCACAGCAAAATGTCCTTTCAAAAAAAAAATCACAGCAAAGTGGCATAATCGTAGAAAGAAAAATTGAGAGCATCTATCAAAAAACCAGCCTTTGTTTTTTTGTGTGGAGGAGGGAAAACGAGGATGAGCGTGGCAGGAAACGAATAAAGCGAACTTCCCACTAACACCACCAGCGAAGATTCGAAATGTCAATTCTTGATACACAAGATGCAACTTTAATCGAAATATTATATTTATATTTTTTGCCTGTTTTCGAGCATCACATTGACACATTATTAAACCAAGGTCAATATGGGCATTGTAGTATTATTAATCATTAGCATACCAATGTCAAAGTAGAAGGGATTCTCACGAACTCATGGAGTCCATCATGCTACAACTGAAGCATTAGAACAAAGTGATTATACCACGGACATCCCATTCCCACCCACCAATAAACAAATATCCCATAACATGATTACAATTTTTCTCAAGGGGAAAAAAATATTCTTGAATATTTCATGATTCAATGAACTGATTTCGTTCCAAAAAATTATTGTGTGCCAATAGTAAATGCATTGATGCTTCTGATCATATTGGATGATCAAGCTACAGGTGTTGGCTTGGCTTCTTCAGCTTGAGCTTGTTTGAAATTAAACACACCAGCAAGTCCACGTCCCCGAGCAATCTGCTCAATTTCCGCGAGTTTTTGCTTCAGAAGCTCCACTTCTCTTGCTATATCTTCATCTCGTTGTCTCATTCCCGGTAGAAATCATTATGTTTAGAAAAGGGCGTCCAGAAGGCAATGTTTGTTTTGGGTTTAAAATACCGATCTAAATCTGGTTCTACTTTGGAATTTGCAAATCCGGTTAGAAAAATCACCACCATAACACTTATAAACCCGGTCTATAAACCCAAAACGTACACTGGCTAAATGATTTCATTATATCTAGTTTACTTATTGTCTTCCATTACCAGTCAATCTGGTTTAAAGCAAGCATAGAATCCAAAGTCATTTGGAAAATCTACCATACTAATTCTTACCAATACATATGGATACTAAGCATGTGGACCAGAATAAATGGCTGCTAATTATGTTGATGAGTGGGAAAAGTCATACTAGACTTTTGTCCAGGAACAATGAATTCAACAAATGCATAAAGATTGAAAACTCGACTAGGTTATTACCTCCATTTCTTGCTTAATAAACTTCCTCCTTTTTTGCTTCTGATCGAGAATTTCTTTGTACCTCAAAGATGAGTGCACCTACAGCCACCTGATCAGTGATCACAAAGTTTATAACATCATCAGAAGGGGAGAAAAGGATTTATCTCTAGTCTCTACCATGCAGTTCACTCAGCTTCTTGCCAATAAGATCAATGCAATAACAAATTGCCAACCTTTCAATATTTTATTTTCAAGCTACTTTATTAAATCTCATTTATACACTGCAATCATCAGAGATTTCATAGGACAACCATTTACGCAGGTGAATGTGTTGAAATATTTTTTTCAAAAAAATTAAATTCCACATTAACAGTAATAGACACACTCATACAAGGAAATATCTGACACTTTTTCTAGGACAAACTTATACAAGTGTATGAACAGCAATGTTGATAATCGTACAAGTAGGTCCAGTAAGATAAGTACGGTTTAATATGAATCTGGTTGGCACATATTTTGGCCTGTTCAAACTTTCTTAAATAGTTAGAAAAAACTGTTTAAAAGGTGCAAAGCTGCACTGTCTATCGTCCCCTTTTTCTTTATAGGACAAGCACTGTAAACGAGCATGAAGCACTGTAGACGAGCATGAAGCAAGATTGCAAGTATAAGCAGAACGAGTGAGTAGTCTTATTTGATGTGAGAATTTAATAGAATTGGTTCTCATTACTTGTCAAGGACTGCAAATATCAATTATGAAAAGCCAAGGTAGCTATTCTAGTGTCAAACGGAAAATATAGATGGTTATATCAGGAATGTAAATGACGTTGGCTAATCTTTTTTTCTTTTTTTCCTTGTAATCAAATTGCTCATAAAAAAGATGCATATAGGCAATAGAATTAAATCATGAACGAAATGAATGAATAAAATTGTGTTGAGCAATTTCACATATTCCTGAACAAGTTTCAAACTTTCAATAAGCAATCATTAACTAGGGAGTTCTAACACAATATATAGTTGAATCATCAGATACATATTCCCAATATTATTTGTAAACTTGATTATTTTAATAAAATAAAGCAATTACATAGGTGAAGCAAAAAAGAATTATTACCAAGAAGACAAAACCTTCGCCTATGAGATCCACTGCAGCTTGAACAGCTTTCTCTTCATTCAAAGGTCGGATTTCAACGTCAGTGGCATGACCATAAATGCGTCTTTGCATGGTTGTTGTCATCCGGTGATTAACCTGCAGGTTCAGTAACAAATATAAGGATGAACCAATTAAAATTTTAGCATTGATCAAACAAATGGAAACACTAGCACTAGTTTCTAAGAATGACTAGACAGCTTTGAGGAAGGATTTTTTTTTTTTTTTTTTAAGATGGATATTTAGAAAAAGGATAAGAAAATAAAACAGGTAATGATCTGAGCAAGAGAACTTCACAAGTTTGCACAGCCCTAAGTAATTAAAATAAATATGTAAAGGTAAGCATTACAATAAAAAAAAACATTACAATATTATCTGACAGGGTGAGGCACATTTATGAAAAGCAGAAAAGGTCTATGGATTTCATTTCCCCCAACAAAAGAAAATTACGAGCAACAATGATATGATTCTCCAGAAGAACTGCAACTTAACTAACATATAATTCTCCGAAATTCCTATCCACAGCAGTAAAATATCACCACATGCTCCGGCTATATCCATTTTCAACAAGTCTGCCCCACACTCTATTTCCGACTTTCACTTTCATGTTATCATTATACCAATTAAACGAACATATTGCTGACAGAAAATCTCATTATACAGAAACTTAATTCATCAAATACCTTTTACAAACAAAAGCCATACTACTCAATATCAGATCATGGTCAGATGTCTGTTTCATAAAATCAAGCATCTGACAGGAGCGTGGGTAGAACAATGTGAAGTGATCCTATGATTCTATCAGGGCAAAGTTGAAGACAGTAAGTGTTAAATTATTGTTGATGATGGGATAATGGTAAATTTTACACCAAATAATAATCGATCATATTTTCACTCCTAAGTCCACCCCACATTCTTCCTCATATTGCTTAAACCTCGATTCCCTCAAATGGATTGCAATGAGGACATTGAATAGTTTTGGTTTCTATAAACTATCACATAATGCCTTGTGCTTCATACCGTTTAGAATCCATGTGTTAAACATATAGATGCAAATTTTACATTAGGAATCCCTATCCTCTGTTAATTCATATCCTTGCACTTACAAAATGCTAAAACTAGGGTTTAAAAAAAATGTTAAAAACTATTAACAAAATGATGGATGAAGAAAAAATTCGTAATCAACAGAGAGGAAAACATCCAATACTTCCAAATCATGAAAACATTGTTTGACCGCGCGATTTCAGCAACACCGTTTTTTAATTAATCCTTACTAATAACATAATACAAGTGAAAATCAATCGAAACAATATGACCCCTTTTCACAAATTCATAAAACCCAGTACAGTGTAAAATACCTGGGCAACGCTGATTATAAAATTTCGGAACTTAGGGTGTTTTCCAGCTTGTGACTTGAGCTTAGCAGCAATGGGTTTGCTCAGAGTTTTCATAGCAAGCGTCCCGAGCTTCATTAAAGGACGCATTGCTGTTTCTTTTTCCCTTCAATTCTTTAATCGATGCTTTCCCGACTCTAGTTATTTGATATTAGAATCTAATTCTAAAGAGAATAGAACATTGTAAGATTACAATATTTGTTGAGGAAGAAATGGAGGAGAGTTGACAGGTTGTTCATATGGAAAAAGTTTCTTGAATAACAAGGCGGGATGCGGTTGAATTGGATCTTTAGAAGAAGGAAAAAATAATGTTGGTTGAAGTTTGAATAATGATGATGATAGGTGAAATTGTTACGACTATTGCCGCGGCGATGGTCTCTGATTCTTGATATTCAGAAATCAGATACAGATTCATCCGCGTCGTAGGAACATTCCCGGTAGGGTGGGAATGGCCGAGTCTCGTTGAAAGGGCTCAATTGGGCCTCTTTTGGTCCATAATTGATAGATTAAATTATTAATGCTCATGTTATTTGTGATTGTGATGCTCAAATTTAATTATTTCATTAAGTGAGTGAGGTTCTCAAAGCCTGTTTAAAAAAAATAGGTTTATTTTACTTTAAATATCAATTTTATTATTCTTTTGTTCCATCCTTGATGAAATTTAGGGTTTAATTAATTAATTAATTTTATTTAAGTGAGTTTTTCCTTTAAATATATATAATTATATTTTCTGAAATGAAAAATAGTTAATGAAATATAACATTTTATATTAATTAATATATATATATATAAATATATCCTTAAAGGCCCTATTTGGTTTAATAGATGAGATTGATATGGATGATAGGATTAGTGAAGGATTCCACTGTTTAGAATCATGTGCTTGGTAAAAATTGATGTGTTTGGTTGAATGGATTACATTTCAAACTACTGTGGCATAAAATTAGTATTGGTGTTTGGTTTGACTGATAAACCATAAAATAATGTAAAGATTACTAAAATGCCCTTGGGAAAAAAAATTAAACTAAAAAAAGAAACTACGACGTCGTTTAACTGTAAAATCTGTTGCTTATCCCCACCTTTGTAATACCTTATCGAAGCTCCAAAGCAGAAACAGAGGAGTAACTATAGCCTCTAAACTCTCGCTCTTTACCTCCATTCTCTTTCCATTCACTACAGAAATACCCCCTGATTTTTCCTATGCATATTTTTCTTCGATTCACCAAAATCCCCAGAGAACGAAACCCGATTCGAGGCAACTCGTTACCAACGGATCATACCGAAGTCAATTGCGTCGCTACCCATCAATTTCGTATACAATTCCAGGTTTGATTATACGTGGGTTAGGTTCGAAATGAAATTCAAATCGAAATGAAATCTGAAAATCAAATCGCAACAAACAATTTTGTTATCATCCCCAACAAACACCTATAATTTAATCGAAAATATATAAAAACATAAGTTCTAACTCTATTTAATCCTAATTCCTCACCCTTTTTCAGTAATGGTTGATTCGTAACAAAACCCCCAAATTTGTTTGGCACTCCAGCAAGAGAAAGACAAAAGCAAGATGTCATACGCCGGTAATTTCTTATCTTATTCTCAATCGGCTGTTTCGATGATGATGAATCGAAGTCAATTGGGATCTTTCCGAACGAAATTTCTCTGCAATGTTCAATTCGAAGGAGATGATGGCATGAGATGTAAATAACGATTGGATATATAGTGGCATGTTTGTAATATGTATGTTATAAAATGGTATGTAAGTCTGATTTTAAAAGATATGAGGGCAAATTTGTCTTTTTACATCAACCAAAATGGGCAGGACAAAATAATTCCAGCCTCTACCCTGTGATGCATAATCATGTATTGGGCGGATAAATTAATTTTCCGTACCGGACTTTATTTTAGTCATGGGCCACAGTCTTAGAAACCAAACGGCGGACTGGGCCGGACTAAACAATCTATCACCCAATATCCGGAAGAGAAAGTCTTATGTGAAATATCAGACACTAAATCTTTTATAATACAACATAAATAAATAAAAAAAAATTCTTTTTAAATTTCATGGGTCAGGGGGCGGGCGGGGCGATGAAAGGCAAGGTGGTGGTGGGGGGTGGAAGTGGGTTTACATAACAAATTGATGTGTTCTACACGTAACAAAGAGTGTTACCCTATGAAAAAAAAAAAATGTTCTACATGAACAAAAAATCAAGACAAACGCATAAACAAAATCAGAACAAACGGAAAAGAAATTCTCAAGAAAAATTACAGATTTACATAACAACTCGATGTGTTACTACATGAACAAAAAGAGTGTTACCCTATGAAAAAAAAGAGTGTTACTACATGAAAAAAAATCATCAGTAAACGCGAAAAAATATAATCAAGAAAAAAAGTATTACTACATGAACAAAAAATCAAGACAAACGCATAAACAAAACCGGAACAAACGGAAAAGAAATTCTCGGTCCAAAATTACAGATTTACATAACAACTTGATGTGTTACTACATGAACAAAAGAGTGTTACCCTATGAGCAAAATAGTGTTACTACATGAACAAAACCAGTACAAACGTAAAAAAAAAAAATCATCAGTCTAAAATTACAGATATACGTAGAACAACGTGAAAAAGAGTGCGAATGATTCGAATTTCAAAGACACACTTTGTGTTGAGGTGTAATCCAAACACCACACATATATTCTCTCTTCTTCTAGCAGAATTCATTCCAAAATTCAAATTGAACAATCCAATTTCATCCAATAATCGGAGCGAATTGAAAAAAAATTAAATTGGACAAGTTAAATTAGAGACGTAACGAGGAAGAAAGAACCCATGAGATCCACCAACAATTTAAAAAGAAGATGAAGAAGAAGAATAAGAAATTTGATGATTTCACGATGATACAAGAAGAATGAAGAAAGTCAATCTGCCCTAACCCGCTTCTTATGACCCGCGTGAAAAAAAACCTCAATTGCACATAACATTAGTACGCAATATTGTATACAAATTTTTGTCTATCCGGAAAAGCAAACGGGCCCAAATTGTATGATTGATTAATTGGTCTCAAAAAATAAATAAGATGTCGGCCACGTGAGTGAAAAAAAAAATTACGAAAAAATATGGATTATTTCACTACTAAATTAGTAGATTTTTTTTGTTATAGATAAAGGTAAAAATCTTGTTTATTTATCAAAATGAGAGTGTTTTTTTTCTTTCTAGTCTTAAACGGCATTTTGAGCTTAAAATCATTTGGTAAAGATCTAAATTGAACGTGTATAAAAACAAATTAACTTTTAAAAAAAAGAGTCTATTCCTTATTTGTTTATTAAAAAGGGTGATTTGAACCGAATCTTAGTAGGTCATAGTTTAGCAATTGAGTTGGCTATGACTTAAAGTTTATTCGATTAATTACAAAACAAAAACTATAATATCGTGAGTTTTCATTGCAAAATTCCATGAAAAATTGTTGATTTTGATTCTTTTAACGAATTATTTTAGTATAATTTGAATATTTATTATAATTTTTTTAAAAGATAATCAATTACAATAGTTTCCCACCATAAAAGGGAATAAATTTTTCTTTTAATGAATTGATGTAGGCATTTATTGAAGGTTTAATTGAGCTATCCACGTTTAACAAGTTAAAACTTTAAAATTTATTTTTTAAATTGATATATTTAATGTGCTTAGTATAAAATTAACATTGAATAAAATGATGTCACGAAAATTAGAAGTGTGAATTAAAGACTTCTGCTTCATAAGATGGTTGGTGACAACAATAACCGAATTATTTGGTCAAAAGCAATACTTTTCAATATGTTTTTCCTTCAAGTTCAAGTTATAGATCAAAACGCTTTTCATAGCAAAATTCGAAATAATTAGTATTCTAATTTGTGACAGAACAATTAGTATTAAGCTAGATCTTGAATCTATTTAAGCGTCTGTTTATTATTATCATGAAAAGCATTTTAAGTCGTCTTAATTTATTATATTGAAAAAAACGATTATTTTATATGAAATTAATACGAACATAACAGACGTGTTTTTTTTTTTTAATAGTTAGACGCGTTCGCTTTTTGTATAATTCACGCAACCTACAATACATCCGAAGTCAAGACGCGTGACATCTAACCCTTAGTATTAACTCGAGTATGTATATCTATAGCAACATCGAGGTCAATTCGTGAGTCTTTTCTGGGCACTTGAAGAGTGGAGATGAACCATAATCTGCATATGCTATGGATTTTGTTAAACCTTCAACAAATGCCTACATCAATGGCGAACCACTAATTTAATTATTCTACAACCAGTCAGTGCGTCGGGAAATTAGCCACAACAAACCTTAACCAATGGTGATGATAATAATCTTTAAATATAACTCAATCCTCCATAACCATTCATTCCCCATCTTTTCCTGATCCTTCCATTTTCACGGTAAAACAAACGCACATTCAGATTTCCCTCTTCCCTGTGTCAAAGTCGTCATCACACCCCGATGGCCACCGCTCCTGGTTCCATCTAGTGTCTTTGGCAAGGCAACGTAGTCGAATTTAATTAATTAATTAATTAGATCTAAGCGAATTCCCCCAATTAATTGTTTGTTAATTCCTCCTTAATCCTATCATATGCCCCTCTAAATGATATGAATGGCCGGCATCGTCTATCTGCGAACGAATCGTTTCGAGGTGAAGCTTGAGGGAATAACCTTCAAGAAGAAAAACTTCGAATCTCTCTGCAAATTGGATTTCCTCTTTCCAGATGGAAAGGAGTGGGATCGACCTCCAATCGTCGGCCTCGATGTCATGCCGCATCCTCGAGATCCCTCCATCATTCTGCTTCTACTCTGCTTTGGAATCGGTTGTGTGATTCTCCGATTCAGCGCCGGCGAGGCTCTCCCAGCGCCGATCCACAGATTCCTCGCCGATAAACGGATCCGCGTCGTCGGATTTGGTGTTCCTGAGAAAGTAGATCTGTTCCCTTTCGAAGAATTAGGGCTCGTGAAGGATGAAGTCGATATCGGCTACATTGCTGCCAAGGTATTCAAAGATCCCAAGTACAAACGGTACGAACTCGGCGAATTGGCACGAAAAGTTCTCGGAATTAAGAAAATGGTTGGATTGACCGAGGAATCGTCCTTCGAGCGCCACGCGCAGATCAAATGCGCGATTTGCCAGCTGTTCGTCACTAGTCTGATAGCCATGGGGCTATCCAGCGCTAGTGAAAAGAAAAAACTGGATTATTCATCAAAGAAAAAATCGTTTGTGAAGAATCTGAACTCCCTGCATCTTCTAGCCGATGGATGGTTCAAATTGCCCAGAAGCAAGAGCAAGAAGAAGAAGCAGAGCAGCGAAGAAGACGAACAAATCGATCAGGCGCGTAAAATTAACGATATGATGATTGATGTTCAGGGTGTGGAGTGCCCGTTTGTTGATTACTTGATGGAATCCGATATTCCCAATGGTGGTTCGGGTGACTATTCATCTCTTGCTAAGTTCAACGAGGATGATGCGTTTGGTAACTATGATGATGCAGAGGATGATTATGACAAGGATAAGGAAGGGGATTCGAGCGATGATTCTGGAAAAAACGAGGCGAAAAAGAAGAAGCCGATCAAGGGGATATTGAAGTGCCCGTCTAGGACATTGTTCCGTTGCGACTCATCTTCGCCGATAGCTGCGACACCACCGTCTCCATCGACGCCGAGTAATCATAACATGATGTTGAAAAGAGCCAATTCTAAGGGGTTCAATGTGAGCTTTAAATTTCTTGAATAGCTTTTTGTTGTAGTAAATTATAAATGAATGCTTAGTGTTATATATGTATGTATGTAAATTAGGCAACAAAATGTTAAGTTCAAAAGTCTGGTTGTTTTTATCAGTCTTTTAGGTAGAGTTGTTGCAATTCAAACTGCTAATCTTGTTCTTTCAGATTGCTGAAGTTGTCTCTTTTCTTGGGAGATAGGGTGTGTGAAAGGGAATAGGTTGGGGTTGTAGTACATAAGATACATACTTATATAAATATATATTGTGTGCGCATTTTTTGGAATAATTTTTTAATATATTGTGGACATGTAGTCTATTGATTCTTTTATGATGTGTTTAGATAGAAGGAATTGGAGTTGTCAGTTTTGTATTTGTAATGATGTAAATAAAACTTGTAATTTGCAAAGGTTTAATTTTAGTTAAGAGTTTGGAGAGAGTTAGTTTTCCGATTTCCCAACAAAAAATGAAGTAAGAAGCTATAAAGCGTAAATATATTTTTTTATCAGCCAAAAAATCGACACACATAGACAAATGTAGCGAGAAAAGAATAGAACATCGAAAAAAAGTTAGATAAAAACTCATATGAGACGGTCTCATGCATAAAACGGAGTATAACCTAAAACAAATCAATATTCACCCTCCCAAAGTGTTAAAGCGTCGATATTCAACTTATGTTTCGTTTCATTGTGTGCATGTGTTTCAAAAGGAAACACAAATTTAAGAAAAAAAAATGGCACGCTTGTGTTCTGATATGTTAGCCGACGGTAGAACCCAACGGTAGGAGAGACTATAAAACTGGTCACATGAAGCCATAATATCAGGAGCTCCACTTTCAAAATAAAAAAAGGTGAGGCGCACTTTAGTGAGAAAGAAACATAATTTGAGCATTGACGCTTTGTCATTTAAAAAATATGGGTGTTAATATATGCTAGTTTGTACTTTCATATGATTTTTTGTTAAAAAAAAAATGTTACGTTAGCCCTTTGAAAGTCCTGGCGCCATCGCACAAACATGATGTGGATGTTGAGATTATACTGGAAAATATGATTTTACTTTGTATAATCAAACTGAATTTCGGTCTTATTTACTGAAATAAATTGTTAATCATTGATGCTTTAAATATCATCGAATGTTATATATATTTACTGCATAACCGTTCAATAAATAGTACGTGTTACATTGTAGTTAATTTAGTGATTCCAGATCACAGAAGATTAAATTAACAGTCCCTTGTAACCAAAAGTACACCATTCACGACCTAGATGGAAATGATCAATCCATCTTGAAAGGTTGAAGTGTAAGGCTCAGATTGACTTTGTTTTGACAAAAAGATTACACTAGTGCATGTTTAGTCTTGATTTGAAGAGGATTCCTCTTGGAGGACAAATTCTTTAACCCGAACTAGGAAGAATTAGACCTCAGTGGTTCGTTATTTCTTAATCTTCGTCTCTTAAATAGGATCGCGTGTGGTTAGTAATTATTGCTTTGACTTATTACGGGTAGAGAATCAACGAGATTCAATACTTTATATCTTGGGCAATATTATTGGTCACACGCGATTGCTAAGATTTAATCTGAGGAGAATCGTGTGCAAGCACGCTTTGTTCGATTTGCCCTCTGGGAGGTTCATAAGTTTTATCATACCAAATCTTGCAAGTGGAACTAGTTTAGGTATGGATAATAATGTTGAACCGTTCCTTTACCAAGGATAAAAGATATTAATTAATGGAAAAGCTATTTCGGTGGCTTGAATTAATTAATGGGCTAGATAATCTTAAACACGGGGAAATAATAACAGGAGTCATATTGATTGTAATATGGGTTAAGATGGATAGTGCAATATTAATTATGTAGTGGGATTAATTAATATTTATGGGCTTGAATAATATTGTGGCTCAATATTGATAATTCAAGATCCATTGGAAGATCCAATCTTGATTCTTCTAAAAGGCCCTCAAGGAGCCAACATAAAGTCCAATAAGCTAAAAAAATGTGTTTAAAAATAAAATAAATTTTGTTGCTAATTTTCCTCATTAATTTGAAAAAAATATAAATAAAAAAAAATAAAATATTTTCTTTGAATTTTTTATGAAATGAAGATATTTTCTTGAAAAAAGATATTCATTAAAGATATGTATTGGTTATTTATATGAAGTTTTTAAAATTTTGAAAAAAAATAGGAAATAAAGATTTTCTTGATTTTCTTGAAAAGATATTATAAATTCTTGTAATCTGGTATATCTCATAAATTCAAGAAGATCCAAATCTTGGAATCTTTATCCTTGTTTTTTAAAATAACCATAACAAAGAAGGTGAGATTTTTATGGAATATTTTTAATTATGGAGAAAAAAAATATATGAGATATATTCAAGATTTCTTGGAGATCAAGAAAAGATTTTTTCCTCCCTATTCCATGTTGAAAAATCGGCCACCACCTCATTATAAATAGGGGATGATTTCTTCATCCTCAAGACAATTCCATGTCTTTGGAAAAATTAGTAAATCCACAAAAGATGGTACAACAAATTTTTATTTTCCTTTTGTTAATTGTTCATGAGCTTCCTTCCACCGGATTGACGAGCAAGGGACTAGAGAATACTTGGGAAGACTTTTTGGTGTTTTTTTTATCGACGAGACCATTGTCACTTCAAGAGGTTAGTTCACGAAAACCCGAGTAGCAATTCGCGTCGTAGGATTTATGTGAGCTGTTTTTATATGCATGATTTGTTGTTGAATTATTATTTGAATTAATATAGGATTAATTCATGCTAGTAATAATTGTTATAATTAAATTTGTATTTAAATATTCATCCCGAATAGATCCGTGCAATTAATTCCCCAACAGTGGAATGGTTAAGTGTGAGCTTTAATGAGACTTGACTTATGGCCCTCGACATATGCAACAAGGGTTCGGTTATTAACACCCCCAACATTAATAAATACACCCATCAATCTTTAATTTTATTAATGAAAGTCTTATACTACCCTTTTCACTTTTAAACTTAATCAGCCCAAACTCTAGCCCTAATTTGTATGACCCCCGATCAATTGCAGTTCTGTTGCCTCTGCTCCATACTAATTTGTATGACCACTAGATTGTCGCCGCTCTGCCGCCTCCGCTCCATCGTCCATCGCCGCCGCCATCATACATTTTTTTTTCATTTTTACTCCTTTTTCCATCGCGTTTTCCTTTTCACAAAATTGGATCGAAATCAAAAAAGAAAAAAAAAACCAAAAAATATGCAGACAAAAACTCTGAGAAGAAAAAATTTTTTTTTGATGAGAACTATGAACCACCATTTCTATGATTTATAAACATCCATCAAACATTGATATTGAAATCCATGAATTATCCAACCAAAGTATAAAAAAGAAAATTGCATAACAGTGGTGCTAGAAAAGGGACAGGGGGATGGCCGGTGGTGACCCAGTGGTGGCAAATGACTGGTGGTTGTATTTAACTGCACAATGGGTATTGACGTCTGGTTACCTGCAATTTGAGGAAAAAAGAGATTGGGAAGAAGAGAAATGGGAAGGAAGGAGAAGGGAAGGGAGAAGGGTATATTTGACAGAAAATATGGCTGATGGGGGTATTTATTAATGTTGGGGGTGTTAATAACCGGACCCATGCAACAATTAATTCTTTTTCTAGGTCTTGGGCCTTGCCTTTGCTGCATCTAACTAGGCCCATATTATTGGGCCTCATTTCATGTAAAATTCTAAAGATAAGAATTCCTTTATTCTTACTATCTTCCAAACCCATCATGGACTTAAAAGTTATTCACTAAATTTTATATTTTAAACTTATTTTATTTTAAGTTATTATTGTAGTAACATTTTCTCTGCCATATTAAAATATAATAAACGTAAACCAGAAAATGCAATCACAATTTTTTCATAATAAAAACACATACAAAGCACTATAAGATAAATAATGTAAAAAAATATTTCATTGATAGTATTGGGCTAAAAAAAAAAAAACATGTGATGGTATTATTCAGTTAACTAATGAAATTTTATCCATGTTAATTTTAGTATCATTCAATGAGAAATTGAATTATATTTTTCATTTGGTTATTTTTTTTTATTATTATATTTCTTAAAATAAATAAATTTTTATTTTATTTAAAATTGTGTGAATGTTTTATAAAATGTGTAATTTGTATATCTTTATGTTTTAAACTATATAATATTTTATTTATGTAATTTTGTTTAACTTAATTTAAGATAAATAAAATATTCATTATAAATGTATTTTATCTTAGCGTGAATTATATTAAATTATTAATTTCTTAATAAATAATTTTATTTTATAATTGCTCTTATGTATATCTTAAACATATTTTATATGGCACAAGTATTTTATATTATAATTCATTCACTTTAAAAAAAAAATATTATTACATATTAATTAATTTAGTTATTATTCTTTTCTTATTCGATTTATTTTGTTTTGATTTGTAGGTTTCAATTTCATATTAAAATGGATAAATAATACTTGACACAATAATCTTATTCCAAGATTTAAGAAAATTTATTAATATACACCTTAAACAATTATTCATTTATATTTAGTGTATTTATGTACTTATTTATATTTTTAATTATTAAATATAATATTTATTAAAAATATATTAATTTTTAATTAGAAACTGCGTAACAGACGGCACTTAAACTAGTTTGCTATAAAAGATTAACCACATACTATATCTCGAAGTATTCTTCACTACTCGTTATCTCCTGTTTGGCGTTATGTATTATTAGATGTGATAAAATAGCAAATGCCAACTATGCCCCTCATTCAAAGTAAGAAAATAGAAATTAGGGTGTCATAAATTCATAATAAAGAGGATGCGAGATTGATAATATTTTAAAAAAAGTACTACGAATTTATGAATACGGTTACAAGGCATCAATGCCTAGCAAACAAAGCCTAAATCAACTGAAGTATAATATGTACTACTCCATCCTTCCCAAACTTGATTTCCACGCTACTGTGTATTCGAGTTTTAAGAAAAAATGATAAAATGTTGGGATAGAAAAAATTATTTATTAGTATTTTATATGATAAAGTAATAAAATAATAAAATGAGTATTTCCATATAAGGAAAGTGGAAATTAAGTATGGGACTCCCGAGTTTGGGACGGAGGGAGTAATAAATTTTATTTTATGCTTTAATATTTTTCGATATAAATAAATATATAAACGCACCAAAAGGTTCCAACGATATTAATGGGGCATCTCGAAAGAAAAAAAGTACATGATAGCATCAGCTATGCTATAGTTGTGGCCAGTAAATAACTTCTAGAGAGCAGGCATGGTCAAGGCCTCTGCTTCATACCAGGGATTCATTTTCCTGCCATTCTGACATTTTCAAAACCCCAATTTTAAATAAATCTCTTTACTTAATATTTTGATTTTACCCTCTTGTTTAATTTCAAAAATCACCTGGTGGATAATTAGATAAATCGAAGAATTCACTCTTTTACCTACGTTGGTTAATTCAGGGAATTTGCATAAAAGTCCGCGCAATTATCAAAATTACCCGTTTAAGCACCTAGTGAGGTTGATGCAGTCCCTGTTTTTTATCACTTGGGAAACTCTAATAAAGAGAAAATAAATACTACTACTCCTAGGCTTATACATATATATGGTTTCTTTGAATTTCAATAAATTTTATAAGCTGTTCTGCCAATTCTGTCCCTATAGATTTGGGGTAGAAAGAGTTGTTTATTAGTATTTTATGTGATAAAGTAATGAATAGTTTGTTGTAGAAAGAGTTATTTATTAGTATTTTATGTAATAAAATGATAGAATGCGTATTTCATTTAAACAAATTTGCAGTTAAGATTGAGATACCCAAAATGAAAAGAATGCAGTTAAAATTGCAACAGAGGAAGTATCAATTTAGCAGCGACAAATGATTAATGAATAATTGAAGATCTAACGCAATGAGAGAGAAACTTGATACTTACTCCTTGTTCAAAATATAGGTCATTTTACCTTTTTATACTATTTACAATTTATATGTTGTATCACATTTTTTAATGTTAATTAGTTACATTTTTTCCCAAATTACCCTCAAAATCATTAAAAATAACTTAAGTAGTAATAGTTTTTTAATGTGTATTATAAAATTTCAAGTCGATTTATTAAGGGTAAAGTAGAGACTCGTTAATTTTTTTAATATTTGTGCATTATTTTAAAGTGGTCTATATTTTGAATAGAAGGAAGGATAAAATTAGATATTAGGATAAAATTAGAAGAAAAGGATCCGCAACTAAAGGCTGAATAAGTATTGTTTTAGTTAAATTAATTTTGAATTAAAAATTGATGGTGGGTAGAAATAAGAAGAAAGATGGGAGAGCGTGAAGTGACGTGACTAAGGTACGATGTAAGAATGAGAGTAGGAATGGTGGGAGTGTAGATTGGGCCACCCGCTGCAGAAATGGGCTCTGCGCTAGCCCGCGAAAAAGTCGAGGGATCTTTCTCTCTCTCTCTGCTAAACCTAAAAAAGCCAAACCTTTTGTCTTTATGCCATTTTCTCTCTCACACACACCTCCTTCCCACCTATTTATTTTTTTTTTTTTTTCAACATTTTTTTTTTTTTTGCGTGTAACAATTGATTGAAATATTGAATCACTAGCTACATATTTCTAATCAATTTTATTAATTAATAAATGCAAGAAAAAAAAAATCCTCCGACAAACCGAGTCGACCAGCTCAATCCGTCGAACGAGTTCACCCCAAAGACAAAAGCAATGTCGGAACTTCCTACAAAATATTGATAATCTCCATCCTATAGATTTTCTCTATATCCGCTCCAGATTTCTCTCACTAAATTAACTCGACAGTGATTCTCACCTAAATTTAGAGTGACTATATCTTCATAATATATTTTAAAATTATAATTTTTATATTAAAAAATATAATTTATTTATATTGAATCATGTGATTATTTTTTTATAATAATAATTGCGCAGTTAAATATAAATAAATTATATTTTTTAATATAATAAATTTTACGATTTTAAAATACATTATAAGTTTGTTTTTGTTTTTTTTTTTTTTGACAAAATTCATGGTCCACCTAAATGCATAATAGACTAGACAATTTCAAGATATCTACTTTCATATTTTATCTTGTTAATTTTCATTTTAATTAAAAAGACTCGTTAAAACACTGAAATTGAACTGTAAATCTTAGTCCAATCACTGCCAAAAAGAAGAAAAAAAATTGACTACGAAATCGTTAAAAAGAATAATTCCGTCCTAAATATAATGAGATTATTACCTGAAATCAAGTTTAGGATTAATCAACTAAAATTTTCAGGCTTCAATTTTTTTTTCCAAGTTTAGGATTAATTTACCTGGCCTAGTTTTCACATGTTCTATTAACATAAAGCTTTTGTATTATCAACCAACCTTAGCATTAGATATGACATAGAGAAAAAAAGTAAAATATTAATAATGTTTTGCAAGGTGTCATTCCCCAAAAAGAAAAGCAAAATGGAAAAAGGTGTTTTTCCTACGGGTAATATATAGTTATCATGTTGATGTTTGGTCAATGACATGATTATATTCCATTATATGCATGGTTAAGATAAGGTTGATATTAAATCATAATGATTAGTGAACAAAATGATTTCATAAGCATAATTAAATCACCCTCCATTTTGCTTTAAACGAGAGTGCACGTGAGTTTAATTTGCGGCTCACGCTTGCTTTAATCATTCTAATTTTTGTTTCCTCCTTGAAATTAACCTCTCCTATGATTGATATCAATCGACACCAACCATCATGCGTTCCAATAATATACTTTTTTTATTTATGGATGTGCCAATAACATATGTTTATTTTTACATAGAGTAATTCTTCTAAAATAATTTTATGTATTAATTATATTGATAATTATATTAAAAATATATAATAAGTATTTAATATAGTTATAAATTTATAATATAAGTTTTACTGGTCTAATTTGTACTTTTAAAAAGAATTTTAAATGGTTATACGTTATTTATCACACAAATACAATATTTGCTGTGTCTCTCATTTAAGAAAGAGGTCATAGAGATTGAGTCATTCCGCTTTCTCAATTTAACTTTCTATTTGAACACATTAATAGTGAATAAAACACTTGAAATTAAACAAACACGTCTCTATATATATTGGATATGTGGTACACACATAATAAAAAATAAATAAATTAGATTACTATTTGAAATTAAACAAACACGTCTCTATGTATATGGGATATGTAATGTGGTACGTACACATAATAAATAAATAAAAAATAAGAGAAAACCCTCATTTTTAGTCTCTTCTCATTTAAATAGTTCTTTTTTATCAAGGTTATTTATTTCATTCTTTTTAGCCAAGAGAATTAATTTTTGGGCAATTATACCCTTAAAGAAGTTAATAAAAAATTTAAAAAAACTGTGGTACGGGATTAATATAGTGTAGTACGAAATTAATTAAATTGTGGTACAAATTTAAAAATGATGGTACAAGTTGAATTAAATTATGGTACGGGCTGAAATGATGGTGGTATGGTGTTAAAATAAGGTGGTACGAGGTTGAAATAAATGTGTAGTGCAGTAGTGATAGTGAATGCAGGGGTTGATAAAATGGTGGTGCAGATTTGAAACAATATTTCTGATGAAGTGATAGTGGTGCAAGGGGGTTAATTGAAGGGTGGCAATTTGAAATAATGTTGGATGCAGAGTGTATATATGGTAGTACAAACTAAAATAATGAAAACATAAAAAAGGGTAAAGTTGGAAAAAAATATATTCTCTTGGCTAAAAAAGAATGATTATAAATTTTATGACAAAAAAGAATTTTTATTTTTATGTTAGGCTATTTATAAACTCATCCCTAAAAATAAAGACAATGACTCTTATGAAACAGTCTCATACACTCACCACTCTTTCAAAATATTAAAGCGTCAATGCCTAAATTTTGCTTCGTCTCACCATGAGACTATTTCTAAAGATACAAAATAGAGTTTTAGTTCAGTTTTCTCAAGTAATACTGTTACACTTACCAACTAATATTGTTGGCCTAGTGTAACTTATAAATAGGCCGCCTTATGTTTCTTTTCACTTACTTTTTCAGTTTATGAAATCAGTTTTAAGATTAGATCATTTTGTAACAGAAGTACTCTCCTTCTTCTTCAAATTCAATGATAAAGCATGTTGATTTTGTTCTTCAATGCTTGATTCTCTACATGGTATCAGTTTGATTTCTGATTGATTCTATATCAATTCGAATTGATACGCCTAGGTTTTTTTTCCTTTTCGAATTGTTTTTTTTTGCGGTTCGATCGATCTTGGAATTTTCGCTGCTATTACAATTTCTTGAGTTCTATACTCATTCTTGTTTGATTTTCGTGTCTATCACGATAATTCACTCCCAATTTCTTCGATTTTATATCGATTTCTTGTTATTTCTTTCTTATGGCGTTTAATGGTGGTTCACTGAATCTCGTGGAGAACCCTCTCTCTCCCTTAGCCCTTCATCCGCAGGATAATCCTGTTGTTGCTATTGTTCTGGAGCCTCTTGATGGCACAAATTTCGTCTCCTGGAGTCACGCGGTTAAACGTGCACTTAGCGTCAAGAATAAAGTCCCTATGATTGATGGTTCGTTGCTCCCTCCGCCGGAGGATGGAGATGGTGCTGAGCAAGTGATTTGAGCGGCGTGGGTCCATGCGAATGATCTTGTGCTAATGTGGGTGTTGAACTCGATTAAGCCAGACATCAAGTGCACTTTGGAGTATTTCACATCCGCAAAGGAGGTTTGGGATTAGCTTCATGTCAGGTATTCTAAATCTGACGATACTCGTGTGTACGAATTAGAAAAGTCCCTAAGTGTTATATCTAAGGGCAATCAGTCTCTGGTAGTCTATTACAATTCTTTTAAAGCATTGTGGGATGAATGATTGAGCTATAGGCCTGCTTGACAATGTGGTTGTGGTGCTATGCTTCAGTGTACTTGTGAGATTCCTAAGATAGTAGCCAAGACTCAAGAGAAAGATGCAATGATTAAGTTCTTGGTTGGTTTAGATGATAGCTATTCTTCCATTAGGAGTCACATTCTGATGCAGTCTCATCCTATACTTTAGCCTAGGTTTATTCTGTTCTTTTGCAAGAGGAGTCTCAGAGAGCCTTGAAATGTGATAATTCTCATAATGAGTTTGTTGCTATGTTGGCCAAAAATGCCAAACTCTTCAAAGATAGGAAGAAGCCTTTGAAGTGCTCACACTGTGAAGGCCCTAGTCACACAATTGACAGGTGTTTTCAATTGATAGGCTACCCTCCTGGTTGGAAAGGACTTAGAGGCCCTAGGACTAGTACTGGTGGTTCTGGCAAACCAGATGTTACTGCAAATGCCATGGTTAAAAATGAGGATTCTGGTGGTTTGACAAATCCCCTGTTCACTCAAGATATGTTTGAACAGTTTCTGAGCTTTGCAAAGTTACACAAGGGAGGAGATGATCATGCTCATGCAGCTGCTGGTGCATTTGCTAACCTTGCAGTTGATCCTTCTTCAGGTAGATAGTCAGGTATCCATTCTTTCTTTCATACTATATCATCTGATAGATTTAGTTGGATCCTAGATACTGGTGCTACTGATCATATGACTTGTGATTTGGCTATGTTTTCCTCTGTGCCAAAACCCTCCAATATAAAGATCAAACTTCCAAACAATGTTATTGCCAGTGCTGCTTTCATTGGAATGTTGTATTAAATGAGTCTTTAACTTTGTATGATGTTCTTTATGTTCCATATTTTACTTTTAATCTGCTATCCATCTCCCACTTGACCACTCACTCTGACTGCACTGTTAGTTTTTGTCCTCACATTGTGTTTTGCAGGACAACAACACCAAGAGGGTGATTGGTACTGCTGAACAATTTGGAGGCTTATACTGCATACAGTCTACTCATGTTAAATCTGCTAATTCTGTTTTGTGGCATGCAAGGTTAGGGCACATATCTGATAAAAAGTTGTTGCACATTTCAAATTTACCTGATGTTCCCAAACTTTTGAATAAGCAAATGAATAAAATAGTTTGTGACATTTGTCCTCTTGCAAAGCAGAAAATAGATTCTTTTCATGTTAGTCATTCTACTTCTACTGCTATATTTGAACTTATACATTGTGATGTTTGGGGGCCTTTCTCTATTACTTCTATACATGGATACAAATTTTTTCTTACTATTGTGGATGACTTTAGTGTTGGGATTATACTAGAAAGTATGCTTTTTACTTTGTATAATCAAAATTGAATTTCGGACTTATTTACTGAAATAAATTGTTTATCACTGATGCTTTAAATATTATCGAATGTTACATATATTTCTTTGCATAAGCATGTTCAATAAGTTAAATGCGTGTTACATTGTAGTTAATTTAGTGATAAAGATCACAGAAGATTAAAAATGGTCTCTTGTAACTAAAAAAGTACACCATTCACGACCTAGATGAAATGAACAACCCACCAAAAGGTTGAATCAAAATTGACTTTCTTGACGAGATTACACTAGTGCACCAAATTTGAATAGGACCTAAGGAGGATCTATTGAACAAGGAAGAATCGGACCTCGGTGGTTCGTTATTTCTTAATCTTCGTTCCTTAAATAGGATCGCGTGGGATTGGTAACTATTGCTTTGACTTATCATGGGTAGCGAATCAGCGAGATTCAATACTTTTTATCTTGGGCAATATTATTAGTCGTGTGATTGCTAAAATTTATCTGAAGAATCATTAATTTGTGTTATTTGCCCCTTGGGAGGTTCATAAGCTTTATCATACCAAATCTTGCAAGTGGAATTAGTTTTAGGTATGGATAATGATGTTGAACCGTTCTTGACCAAGGATAAAAGATATTAATTAATGGAAAGCTATTTCGGTGGCTTGAATTAATTAATAGGCAGAATAATCTTAAACATGAGAAATAATAGCAGGGAGTCATATTGACGTAATATGAAAAAAATAGTAATTATGTAGTGGGATTAATTAATATTTATGGGCTTGAAATAATATTGTGGCTCAATATTAGATATTCAAGGTCCATTAGAAGAATCAATCTTAATTCTCCTAAAAATAGTAGCCCAACATTTAGTCCATTAAGCGAAAAAAGGTGATTAAAATAAAATAAATATTATTTTTATTTTCCCCTATTAATTTGAAAATTATGGATAAGTGGTAGAAAGATTTTCTTTGAATTTTGTTATGGAATGAAGATATGTATTCTTGGAATACAAGATTATCTCATTAAATTCAAGAAAATCTCCCACTCAGTTATCTATAATAAAGATTTGAAAATTTTGAAATATAAGTGGGCAAAAAAGATTTTCTTGATTTTCTTGAAAAAGATATTATGGAAGATATGTATTTCTTGAAATACAAGAATATCTCATAAATTCAAGAAGATCCAAATCTTGGATTCTTGGTACCCTATATTTTGAAAATTACCATAATAAAATAGTAGGTGGGATTTTATGAAATATTATAATTATGGGAGAAAAGAATATAGGAGATATATTCAAGATTTCTTGGAGATCAAGAAAAGATTTTCCCAGCATTATTTTTTGCCTAAAAATTCGACCCCTTATGCTTTATAAATAAATAGGGATGATTCTTTCATTCCCAAGTACAATTCCATGTCTTTGGAAAAATTAGTAAATCCACAAAGGTGGTGCAACATAATTTATTTTCCTTTTTGTTAAATCATTCACAAAGTGTCCTTCCCTTGGGATAGTCGAGCGAGGGCTAAGGGAATACTTGGGAAGTTCTTTTAATCTTATGGAATCATCCCAAATAGAAAACTTCGTAGAATTTATCATCGTAGGTTTTCGTGAATTATTATATCATGATATGTTGTTGGATTATTATTTGAATTAATATAGGATTAATTCATGCTAATAATAATTATAAGAATTAAATTTGTATTTAAATATTCACCCCGAATAGATCTGTGCAACTTATTTCCCAACATTTAGTAGATGTACTTGGGTTTATATGCTTAAGGCTAAGAGTGATGTGAAACTTTCTTTGGAAAATTTTGCTAAATACCAAATAGAATCAACACAAGAAGTTTGGTGCACAATACCAAATTTATGATAAAAGTCATGCATTAAAAACTCAGTACCATTGTCACTTCTAAGAATCTTAATCTTAGTTTGAAATTGAGTATGAACCATGTTAACAAAATTTTCCAAAGAAAGTTTCACATCACTCTTAGCCTTAAGCATATAAACCCAAGTACATCTACTAAATGTTGGGGAATAAATTGGATCTATCCGGATTGAATATTTAAATACAAATTTAATTCTTATAATTATTATTAGCATGAATTAATCTATATTAATTCAAATAATAATCCAACAACATATCATGCATATAATAATTCACGTAAAACCTCATGATTAAATTCTACGTTTACGTGAGCGTACCTCTTGGGATACGATGATGATTAGACTAACGAAAAAGAACTTCCCAAGTATTCCCTTATTAACTATAAATATTGGAAGGACACTTTGAGCGATTTAACAAAAGAAAAATAAATTATGTTGCACTCAAAAACATGAAATTATACTTGGGAATGAAAGAATCATCCCTATTTATAGAGCATAAGGTGGTGAATTTTTAGGCCAAAAATAATGTGGGAAAATCTTTTCTTGATCTCCAAGAAATCTTGAATATATCATATATTCTTTCTCCCATAATTATAATATTCCATAAAATCCCACCTCTTTCTTTTATTATGGTAATTTTAGAAAATATAGGTACCAAGAATCCAAGATTTGGATCTTCTTGAATTTATGAGATATTCTTGTATTTCAAGAAATACATATCTTCCATAATATCTTTTCAAGAAAATCAAGAAAATCTTTTTGCCAATTATATTTCAAAATTTTCGAAATCTTTATTATAGATAACCAAGTGAGAGATTTCTTGAATTTAATGAGATAATCTTGTATTCCAAGAATACATATCTTCATTCCATAACAAAATTCAAAGAAAATCTTTCTCCCAACTTATCCATAATTTTCGAAATTAATAAGGAAAAGTAAGCAACAATATTTATTTTATTTTAATCACATTTTTGAGGTTAATGGACTATATGTTGGGGCTCTTTCGGGGGCCTTTAGGAGAATTAAGATTTGACCTTCTAATGGACCTTGAATATCTAATATTGAGCCACAATATTATTCAAGCCCATAAATATTAATTAATCCCACTACATAATTAATATTGCACTATCCATCTTAACCCATATTACAGTCAATATAGCTCCCGGTTATTATTTCCCATGTTTAAGATTATCTAGCCCATTAATTAATTCAAGCCACTGAAATAGCTTTCCATTAATTAATATCTTTTATCCTTGGTCAAGGAACGGTTCAACATTATTATCCATACTAGGAAACTAATTCCACTTGCAAGATTTGGTATGATAAAACTTATGAACCTCCCAAGGGCAAATCACACAAATTTGCACCACGATTCTTCAGTATTAAATCTTAGCAATCACATGTGACTAATAATATTGCCCAAGATAAAAAAGTATTGAATCTCGTTGATTCGCTACCCATAATAAGTCAAAGCAATAGTTACCAATCCCACGTGATCCTATTTAAGGAGCGAAGATTAAGAAATAATCGAGGTCCGATTCTTCCTTGTTCGATTGAAGAATTTATCCTCTTGTAGGTGATTGCATCAAATGCACTAATGTAATCTCTTGGTCAAGACAAGCCAATTCGAGCCTTACACTTCAACCTTTCGCGATGAGTTGTTCATTTCCATCTAGGTCGTGAATGGGCGTACTTTTAGTTACAAAGCGGATCGTTAATTTAATCTTCTGTGATCTGGTATCACTAAATTAACTACAATGTAACACGTACGACTTATTGAATAGTTGTGCAGTAAATATATGTAACATTCGATAATATTTAAAGATCGATGATAAACAATTTATTTCAAAGAATAAGTTCAAATTTGCTTTTGATTATACAAAGTAAAAAGCATATTTTCTAGTATAATCCAAACAAAAAGGTTACAAGTGTTATGATCTTGTTATTGGGAAACATTTTACTTCAAGAAATGTTGTCTTTTATGAGCACATCTTTCCTTATTCAGATAAGATTTCTATTGAAAAGTTTATTGATCATTTAACGAGGTTGCACATTCGACAATTTCAATACGGGTGATTCTATTTTGACGACTTATCTCCCATATTGCCTCATCCTACTATTGACAATACAAATGTTTCTGAGTCGTTTTAGGTTGATGAATATTATGTATTAATTTAATTACAACTCACAAAACAAAACATATCGTGTAAAATAAGCAATAAATAAGATGAATTTGTTGACCCGGTTAAATAATATTTAGGGGCATACCAAGCCGGGATGTAGTATTATGAGGCTTTACACGACAGTTCTTGATACATCTTACGAAGATGAATCGATCTGAGTTATCGAATGAGTTCTAGGGTTTTTCATATATGTGGATGAACACTCTAATTTTTCTATTCCTCACCTCCGGGGATTTTTGTAGGCTATTTTTTTGGGATTATTTTAGGAACCAACCCCTTTCTTCTTTTTTTTTTTCTTCCATTTATCGTCTGCCGTCAAGCATGAAATTTGGATTGGTAAAGCATGTCTTTGGATTCTTTGGATCATGCAAGAACTCTATGGTGTTGCCCACGTTTTCGACTTCATCTTCTAGATTGATCTTTTGAGCAAACGTATTCAAAATTAATCTTTTGTTCGGTTGGAATTCGTCACGCTTTTTAGACAAGTTCTTCAAGAGATTTGAGTTGATTGACGACGGTTATGTTTGTTGGTGGGCGGCCGAGCAATTTCGATCGCGAACAAAAGTAACTCATCCACCGGGCATGATTATTATATTCAAACATTACGTGTCACTCTTTTGATGTTCGATTAATTCGATTTATTATATTTAATGTCGCTTTGTATTCTACATTGGGCCATTTGTTAAAATCGATTGGGCCATGTTTGGCATCGCTTAAATTTGAAACTTGAATTAGTACCGGTGTCTATTTAAATCATATTTCTCACTTTAAAAATTTTTCCTTTTTCTCTACTCTTCTATCGTCTTCCGTGATTTCGATGGAAGGATTCATTGTTCGGTGAAGAAAATCATTCGTAATTAGATGATTCTTCTTACTTTATAATCATTCGAATTCTCTGTTCAATCCGACCATTATAGTTCCTCGCCTTCCCCATTAGTAGAATCTCCGTAATAATGTAAGTACATCGGAGGCAAATGCCTCGAATTCGGGATTCCGTTGGCAATTTCGCAACCTTTTACCGTTCTTTCTTCCGACTCGATAAAGCCCAAATGGAGTGGGATAGGGGTTTGTCCCGAATGATTAATTTGGACGATTACGATTATAATTCTTCCCCAAATTCAAATTAGGTCTATATTTATTGATAATGTTGATGTAGATAGAAATAATCTTTTTCTTTGTGAGGGGAAATTTTAGCAACCGCAAATTTAGTCGAATCGAACATAGGTGTAGATGGTGGGCAAAACTCGAACTTGGTATACTGTTGGTGTTTTATCCAATTATAATGCTCGTTATAATTTTGGCTTGCGAACAACCTCATAGGATTAGTGTAGAGAACGAGAGTACCCGGCGAGCAAAATGGCGAGCATAATTGATGTAGATATCTTTCTTTTTGATAGAATTTATGAAACCCCTAAGGATGTCTTTTTTACGGGCACCGGGTCGATGAGCCGACCAACCCCCGAGGGTTGTGTTGCCGTGAATTTGGACACCATCTGGACTTGATTTCCTCTCCATCCGGCAATTACCCGTTTTTCGTGGAATGGAATATCTCCATTACACAACTCAAACCGAATGGATGGCATATGGTCATGAGTTTTTTGACGTTGTTTGGCAAAATGAAACCAAGGTATTATATCCTTAAATTGAACTTTTTCGGTTAGTGCACTTGATTTCGTCCCAGGCGAACATAGTGGTTGTTTATGCATTAACGCTTGAAGTGCAAAATATCGAGGATGTGCCAACAAAATTAGTATTTGGAAAGAGAAATTCGGTTTCGTAGGGGCGCGATTGGAAAATTCTGAAGCGAGCAAATGCTCGTTTGGATATCGGAGTGTTCGAAGTAAGTGATTTAACTTTCATTCTTCAATTTGGTGATTTTAACTCACTTTTTATTTGGTGGATTCCAAATGACGGATAAGGAGAGAACGGCTATTTTTGTTTGGCAGATCGATCTAGAACCCCGTTGTAAAGATTGATAACTTTGAACTTCAACAACGAGAAAAAAAGGATTAACCATCTTATTCTTTGTTGATCCTAAGTTAAAGGATTATGGATATTTATTATTTTAACCGAGATGGCTCGAAATGGAACTTGCTTTTCGGATTTAAAATAAAGGAAAACCTCATCCCGGTCTGGAGAATCAATTTAGAGGTAATATTTAACCACCGGCAAAAGACCAAATTTGATAATAATGGTCGATTGGTGGGAGCAAATTAATATTTATGTTGTTTTGGTCCCATTTGTTATGGAATGAAGATATGATCTTATTTTTGGAAGATAAGTCATTCTGGGATGGGAAGTACATTTTTCAGCTGCATACTTTTGGTTTGGTCGATATCTCTATTCTTCTTAGTCAAATTATTTATTGAGGTTTATGGAAATAAAAAGTTCGGCGTCGGAAGATTTTGTATAATTAAAATTTTGATCCTTTGTATTGTCGCTAACTATTATTAAATTGAAGAGGTCCGGATAAAAAGGATGCTTTCTTGCTTTTATTTTCCCTTATCGAGAAGAAATTTAAACTTAATTTGGTGTTGAAAAAAAGATCTTTAAATTTTCGAAGAGTACTCGTTTAGGCCTTGAAAATGGCGAATACATTTGTTTTCTCGTATATTTTGCCGATCTTTATTCGATCCGTTCCACACTCCTTGGCCGATTTTTTTGGATGCACAGTTGATAACCCTCCGGATCGCAACCTCAATGTCGATTTGGAAGAAGGATCAAAATTGAAAATTATGTTAGGTTTGCGATCAAAATCTTCATCTTGGATGCGGGATAATAAAGCAAGAACATAGAATCGAGCAAAAATCGCGCCCCAAATGAGCATTTTACCGGACACAATTTGTTGAGGGGGACCGAACATAATGTGAAAACATTTTCTTCCATCATTAATTTTGACTTTATGCCTTGATGTCTTTTTTTCTTTGCAAAACTTGTGTAATTTTTTGTCTTCTTCACTTTTTAATTGAACAATATATCTTTATGTTTTTTGTTGATCTTCTTTCTTTGTCCGAATAATCAATTGAACAAATGAATTTCATATTGAATTGTTTCCTCTAACTTGTTTGTTGAGGATGAATGTTGATACTTGTGTTGCCGCGATATTTTCTTTCTTTCTTTCGTTAATTTTATTCTTTCGGTTTTTGCCTCTTTTCTTACGAATGAATTGAACATTACTTTTTTCGGTTTTGATTGTCTTATTAAAATCGGTTGATCGTCTTATTTAGGTGCGACCGGATGGGTTTTTATGAACCCCCTTTCTTAGTCGATCGTCTTATTTAATTATGGGTCTTATTTAGGCTGCGATGTTGGGATTCGTCTTCTGGTATCTATAAGTACTAGTCGGCTTTATATGATTGGCGTATTTCACTTTTTTTTGCGGGGAATCGAATATCAATTTGCTCGTCGGTGAACATACTGGGCTTCTTTGTTTGTTAAATAGGTCACGACCTCAAATAGGCTTTGAACTAGAAAATCTTTAGCGAACAAAAGTACATATATCATTCTTTTTTCTTTTTGCAACACTTTGTATTCTATTACATCGTTCATAGTCAAGAAGACTATCTATTACACAACTATTGTTATCGGACGAGGTTTTGAATTTAAATCTGTCTTAGTAGACCTAACCTGGCCTCACCTTAGGAATTGATGTTGACAAGGATGTGGCAATTTACCTTTCTTTGTAACATGCTCAAGCAGCGAAGAAGATAAGCTTTGTCCCTCCCGGACAAGTTGTGGTTATCTTGATTCGCATTCGCGATTTCTTTGCTTAAAAAAAGGCGCGAGCAAAACTTTTACCGCACCATTCCGTCCTCAAGGAGATGCACGAGCATCAAGATTCCGGGCATCTTATTTTGGGGCGGACTTATGACATTTGAAGGAGATTTTGGGGATTCATAGGGGACTCATGGCTTATTAAATAGTAACGTAATGGAGTGGCAACCATGATCTTCTTAAAGCATCTTGAGTATTTAGGTAAAAATTAGATCAGGACGCTAATTGATCTTGAATCGAATCGAGAGCCGGATTCTTCTACGTCTGGGGGCACACTAAATCTAATTCCGAGAATTTAAATTTTTTTTTTTTTTTTTTTCATCTTCTTTCTTTTTTTTTCCTGCTTTTCTTAAGTATAAGTATGCCCCTATTTATATGCCCCAACCTAGTCCGCATAGATAAGCGGTTAGCTCTCTTATTTTTGCTCTCCTTTTGACATCTGTTTGGCTTTTTTGATGACTCTTGCTCAAAAAATTAACTTAAAATATGCCAGGATGCCGACAATATTTTATTGACAACTCGTTGTGACATGTCTTCATTTCATCAATAGTCTTTGTCCAAAGATTTTTCTTGAAGATAAGTATCGAAAATAATATATTCTTCTTTTATGATCATCTTTTCGTTTGATTTGAATGGTTGATTGTGTTCGGTCAACAATATGCTCGCCTTTATTGATAATAATTTTTCAAATTTGACGCGCGTTCCACGAAGTAAGACAATGGGACTCCAAGTCCTCCAAGTCATATGCCCCGTTTGGTAAACGTGACTACGAAAGGACCTTGACTTTCGAACATCTTTTATCGATCGTTTAAAACCATGGCGCCCATTGAACTGCGCATTCGGACTTTGGAATTATAAAATCTCGATCTCTTTTTGTTAGCATTCTTGAAATCTTTAGTCCTTTCTTTTTCCAACAAATCGAATTCAAAGCCCCGTCATTAATATATCTCCAAAAGTCATTGTTCGATGACTTGGAACTTTTTGGTGTATAATGACTCCGCACCAAATGCTAAAGCAAAATTATTCGAAAAGTTGTTCGGTAAGCCCACAATATTTCGCAATTCTTGACAATTCTTCATCCTCTTCGAATTATCAAGTTAAGCCTTGAGGGTATGCTTGATAATTTTATCGACAACCGACTTGACCATTTTTGGGGATAATCTGAGTTGAGTAGTGCTTTTTAAATAGCACAATTTTGTTAAATTCACTTCCATCGAATTGTTTGCCGTTATCCGTGACCAATGATTGGGAAGCCCAAATCGACAGATGATGTTTTTCCAAACAAAGTTCCACATCCTTTGTTCGGTGATTTTTTCGCCCATTTAGTATAATAATCGGCTAACAAAGATATCTAACTCGATGTTAAAAGAGGAAATGGGCGATTAAATCGAATATTTAGCAAATGGCCATGGACTATAAACCGATACTAATTTCTTGGTGTGGGAAATGAATGAGTGGAGCATGTATGGCATCGATAAATACACGAAAGCATACTGGCGAATCCTTTTAAGGGTTGGCCAATAATAACCTTGCTCGATTATTTTATGTGCCAGACGAGATATGATTTCCGCACACAATCATGGATTTATTCTAAGTAAATTGGAAGTGAGAATTAATACAAATGCTCGTCTATAATAGTATATCGAAATAATAATCGACAACTTTGTGCTTTATTTTAGGGAGAAGTCCCTTTTGTAAATAACTCATTATTCGAGTCATCCAAGCGATCGCAATCGAAATCGATGAAGGACGATCACAATATCATAGGTTCGTCACCTTTTAATTTCTTGCGAACTAATTACCCAATCGTGGTAATTGTTCAATGAAAACTTGGTCAAAATGCTCGAGCAACTCTTTTTGCTAGTTGTTGATATTGTGCCATTTTGTTTAGACTATTTGATAAACGACACACGAGAATCGCTATAGATCATTCTGAATTCCCATTATCATGAAAATGATCAAAGCTTCATATTCATTTCATTATTTGTAGCCGAAAATCAAATCGAAGTAAACGATGGCCGATGAGAACTTGCTCTTGAACTTGTTGATGATCCATCAACATACAATGGTTGATCGACAAAAATTTGTGGATAAACCATGAAATGGGCCATAGCTTTGCCCTTTCATTTTGATGGGTTTAAATAACTCCACCGCCCATTTGAACCGCCAAAATTATCGATTGGAGGACTTGGGAATGGAAAAGCAATCTTTCTTCATTATATGCTAATTTTTCCAAAGGATAACGGAGTTTCGCTTTTTAAGACTTGGCTAACATAATTGGGTAAATGTGTCGTCTTTTCGCAGACAGACGGAGCACAAAGATAATGTTGGATCAAAGAAGATAAATAGAGTTGTTTCGATAGGCTTAGATTTATGAGATATTCTTTTAATGATTCAAATGCATTTTGGCAATGCTCGGTCCATAAAATTTCCCTTCTTTAATGCATCAAAGAAAGGTTTACATTTGTCCCCAGATTTTTGGAAGCTAATCGTCCGGTTAACTTTTGACCTCTTTCACATTCCCATATCGAACATTCTTGAATCTTTGATGGGTTTGCATCAATAGATTGACTAACCATATGTCCGAGGAATTTTCTGAATGAATCCAAAAACCGCATTTCTTGGGATTTAACTTCATATTATACTTCCTCAATATATCAATCGTTAAAGCGAGGTGGGTGATGTGGTCTTCCTTATGTTCGCTCTTTACCACAATATCATCGATATATACCTCGATTGTTGGCCGATGTGTTCGTCGAACATCTTGTTCACCAAACGTTGATACGTTGCTCGGCATTCTTTAATCCGAATGGCATTAACAAGCAGTACATGTTCTTTTTCTTTGCGAATCTTTAAGATTTTTTTGATATTGGTATTTGGTGATAACCAAATAACGATCCATAAATGTCCCGAGTTCATGGCCCATCATTATCAACCAAATAATCAATGTGGGGCAGAAAAATTATCTTTTGGACATGCCTTATTCAAATCGATGAAATCGATACACAATCTCCAAGATCCATTTGGTTTGGCGAACGATAGTTGGGTTAACAAATTTTACCTTCGGAAAAAATTTTTTTGATTTCACTATTCATCGCCGCATATTTTTCCGGATAAAGATAAGCTTGTATTGGATCAAGGTTGAGGGATTTGGATCTATTCCAACCATGAATGCGAACACATCTAAATTTTTGAAGGAAAGTAATTATTTAACGGAAAATCGAACCAACGAACACTTCTTTAAATTTTATTTTGATTGGTTCCAATTGCTCAACATAGTCGCTTTCTTTTTTTGCTTCCTCGAGGGTCTTGAATGGATCCCCGGGGCTCATCATCAACCTCCGTGGGTTACGAGGCTCTAGGTATCGTTCGGTGATCAATATTCATTTGATCTAGGAGATCGGGGAATTGAATTGTCTCCCGAAGTTTATTTTTTGATACGTGTTTCATGAATGGTTATGCCGTCGAACTTATGTTTCGGAAGATCTTTCGGTGAGATATTTGCTCATTAGCTTATATTGCAGCGATAGCAAACAATCTCGAGCCTTCTTTTGATCTCCTTTTACACTCTCAATTCCGGGTCGGAAATTTAACAATAATAATGTCGTAATTTTGAATTCTGAATAAAATAAGAAACCCGTTATTGGATTGAACATCCATCGATTACAAAATCTAACATTCTAGTTCGCCTAATGTCCGGATTCAAAGTTGATTCTAGCTCGACTCTAACCTAATCATACCATAGGTCGGGTTTCTGATTCCCCAAAACCCATTATAGTATGATTACATGGTTCAATATAATCGCTCAAATCCCCAACTTGTTTTTCCATCTGGCGGAAGGGTATTAACGAACAAAATGTTTGCATAAGCCCCAATATCAACTTAGGCGATGTACCTTCAACCTTGGTCGAGATAATCGATGGTTAAGGAGTCGTTATGGGGAGTTATAATTCGAGATCGTCCTCCGAGAAAATGATTTGGTGTGTAGGTGGGAACTGGATGATGTGCTCGCCATTTTTTACTTGATGGACATGGCACGATCTCCATCATAGATTTGGCGCTGGTAACATAGCAGGACCATATTCAGGATTTAATCATTTGGATTTCTTGACTTTCTCGACCTCTTCCAATAGTAGGAGGCCCTCTTTTGGACGTTTTGAGATCTCTTTTCGTGATTCTTCGGGATTGTCAAATGTTTGTTCGGCCTTTCTTCCCTTCCGGTCTTCGTCTTATTGTTAGCGAATCCTGTTTTTGGCTTTTTTAGAATGGGAAAGGCGATTTTCTTCATATTCTTCCCAAAGTCATGAGTAAATCGCGGCAATTTTACGTATGCCCGATGTACTCGTGATAATTAAGAAAAAGCGTTGAGTCGGCAATTTATCCATTACAATTCTTCTTGCTTTTGTCCAACATAAAATCTTTGATTTGATTAAAAGACGGGCCAAAAAGACTTAGGGCATTGTACGCTCTTTGTTCAAAAGGTTTGAAAAAATTTTGGGGAACCCCCCTTCATTCATTGTTTTCTTTTAAAGCTTTCTAGCGATAGGCTCTTGTCTCAATTGTGATTAGCGAGCAAAAATAATTTTAGCCGCCGCTTCTAAACTAATCGAGTTCGCCAATCTTGATCAGTATTTAAAAGTCGGGGCCTCCCAGAGCCACCTTGAGGATCTTAGCATCCTCTTCAATGGGGCTCCATCATATAAACATTTATCAAATCTTTCTATGTATGATCGATCGGACTCACCTTTTAATTGGGAAAAAAATATTAAAGCAGCACACATGGACGAGAAATGGGACAAAAATTGCCGTCCCGGTTATGCGAAAGATGTGATGGATTTAAAGTGGTAATATGTGCTCGATCACCCAAAGTCATGGGGAATGCAAGCGTCGCGTCTGTATGCGATCATAAAGTCCGAAAATTTCTTTGAGATGGACATGAGGATCCGCTTCGGCGTCGAAAATAGGAATTGGTGGTTTGTCTTTGCGACTTTCTCTTGGACTTCGGCCGCCATGATTGGAGATAATGGCGAACACAAGATCACGGTGCTTCGATTCGAGGGTAGCTCTTAGTCGCGGCGGATCGCTTTTGTAATTCCACGATGGCTTTTGCATTTACGCAAACCGATAGACTTAGATTGGGGTTGTTTCCCCATCATGAGGATCTCGTGGATCATGCTTTCGTGATCGATCCCTCTCCAAGTTTGTCCTTGACTACCCAACGGTGATGGATAGACAACTTTGTTTCGGATGCTTTTGAAGATCTGAAAGGCACTCTATTGGATGTCTCTTTCCGGATCCTGTAACTATTAACGATTCGGTCTTTGGCGGAGAGCCTCAAAATGGTCTATTTAAAACGTATCATCGGCTTTTTTACTAGTCGCTTGATAATATTTCGGGTGTATTGAGTGTTGCAATAACTTTTTGAGCCTCTAACAATTCTTTTTACGCCCTCTTTTTTAAATAGCAAGAAAGTGATTGCTTTAAAAATATATTATTATATCCTCAAGATTAATATAATCGATCAAAATTTGTTACAGCCTCTTTTGTCATATATAGTTCCGGAACCTCTCGTTTGGGTGTTCTAGATTGAGGCATTATATTTCTTTTTTTTTCGCTAACTAGGGGTTTGTGTATGGGTTGGTTTTTGGATCCGGAAAAATTACCCCTTCTTCTAAATTGTCATGAAGTCATTTAGGTTGATGAATATTATGTGGGCTAATTTAATTACAACTCACAAACAAAACATATACGTGTAAAATAAGCGATAAATAAGATGAATTTGTTGACCCGTTAAATAATATATTCTAGGATGTAGTATTATGAGCTTTACACGTCACAGTTCTTGATACATCTTACGAAGATGAATCGTCTGAGTTATCGAATGAGTTCTAGGTTTTTCATATATGTGGATGAACACTCTAATTTTTCTATTCCTCACCTCTCGGGATTTTTGTAAAGGCTATCTTTCCGGGATTATTTTAGGAACCAACTTTCTTCTTTTTTTTTTTCTTCCATTTATAAATTTCTCAAGTCAGCATGAAATTGGATTGGTAAAAGCATGTCTTTGGATTCTTTGGATCATGCAAGAACTCCGGTGGTGGTGTTGCCGCGTTTCGACTTCATCTTCTAGATTGATCTTTGAGCAAACGTCGCCAATCGTCGTAATTAATCTTTTTGTTCGGTTGGACCGCTCGTCGCTTTTAAAGACGATTCTTTGAGATTTGAGTTGAACATCTTGACTTTGGTTATGTTTGTTCGGTAAGTGGCCGAGCAATTCGATCGGTTGGCAAACAAAAAGTAACTCATCCACCGGGCATGATTATTATATTCAAACATTACACGTGTCACTCTTTGATGTTCGATTAATTCTGATTTATTATATCGAACACAACACAAACCATTCCATTGAGAATAACACACCCATTGACACTGCTATTGATGAAACTATTGTTGAGGCTCATCATGATCTACATGATAGTCCTGCCATATCTGACCATACAGATGATCCAATTCCTTCTGATCCTTCTACTTATGTTCTGAATGGTGAGTTAAGAAGGTCAGACAGAGTAAGACACACTCCTGCTTATTTGGATATATATAAGATATGTTTGCCTGATTCTATAAACAATAACTCTAAAAAGGCAAACATGCTTTCTAAATATCCAATTTCTGATTATCTATCTACTGATATGCTTTCTACCAAACATAAAGTTTTCACTGCTTCAATTTCTCAGATAATTGAACCTAAGACTTATAAACAAGCTGTGAAAGATGATAATTGGATACATGCTATGAATAAGGAAATTGAGGCATTAGAAAAGACAAACACTTGGTCTCTTGTTTCTTTGCCACAGGGTAAACACTGCATTGGATGCAAATGGGTGTTCAAAGTGAAGTACAATTCAGATGGAAGTATAGAAAGATACAAGGCAAGGTTAGTGGCTAAAGGCTACACTCAAGAGGAAGGTATAGATTACTTTGACACTTTCTCTCCAGTTGCCAAAATCACCACTGTAAGACTTTTTTTATCTATTGTTGTTGCAAAGAAATGGTTCATACACCAATGTGATGTAAACACTGCTTTTTTACATGGTGACCTTGCTGAAGAGGTATATATGACCCCCCCCCCCCTGGATATTGTTGTTCTGATGATGGTAGAGTGTGTAAGTTAAACAAAAGTCTTTATGGCCTTAAACAAGCCTCCAGACAATTGTTTAACAAATTATCTGAAACACTAATTGCTTTTGGTTATGTGCAATCCCAAGCTGATACATCCCTTTTCACAAAAACCACTCATACTTCATTCACTGTTTTGGTTTGCTATGTAGATGATATTATCATATCTGGGAATGTTTTGGATGATATTTTGAGCACAAAAGCACATTTACATGACAAATTCACCATCAAGGACTTGGGTTCTTTGAAATATATGTTGGGTATTGAGGTTGCAAGAAATGATACTGGTGTTCAATTGTGTCAAAGAAAGTATGTGTTAGATCTTATTACTGGTTGTGGCTTGCTTGCTAAAAAACCATGTTCTACTCCCATGGATCCCAAACACACACACAGAGATGCACCTTTATTGGATAATCCTGCTGAGTACAGGAGAATTGTTGGCAAGTTATTATATTTAACAATAACTAGGCCTGATATTTCATACACTGTTCAGACTCTCAGTCAATACATGAGCAAGCCCACTGAATTTCATATGAGTGTTGTTCATAGACTACTTAGATATTTAAAGTCCACTATAGGACAGGGTTTATTCTACTCCACTAACAACAATTTCAAGTTACAAGCCTTTTCAGATAGTGACTGGGCAAGATGTGAATAGACAAGAAGAAGCATCACAGGGTTTGCAATCTACTTGGGTGACTCACTAATATCCTGGAAATCAAAGAAACAGACCACTGTTAGCAGATCTTCAGCAGAGGCAGAATATAGGGCCCTTTGTGCCACCACTTGTGAGCTTCAATGGGTGTTCTACATCTTGAAAGACTTGAAGATTCCTCACTCTCAACCTGCCATTGTTTACACAGATAGTAAATTTGCATATGGGATAGCACATAACCCTGTTCTCCATGAAAAATCAAAGCACATCCAGATATATATGCATTTCACAAGGGACAAAATCAAGGAGGGACTGATCAAGCTAATTCAAATACCTACTGAAGAAAACTTGGCAGACGCATTAACAAAACCTCTAGCTCCTGCCCTATTCAACAGCATGAAGTTCAAAATGAGACTCCTCAACATACACTCCCATTTTGAGGGGGGATCTAAAGATACAAAATAGAGTTTTAGTTATGTTTTCTCAAGTTATATTGTTACACTTACCAACTAATACTGTTGGCCTAGTGTAACTTATAAATAGGCCTTCTTTTGTTTCTTTTCACTTACTTTTTCAGTTTATGAAATCAGTTTTCAGATTAGATCATTTTGTAACAGAAATACTCTTCTTCTTCTTCAAATTCAATGATAAAGCATGTTGATTTTGTTCTTCAATGCTTGATTCTCTACACTATTTCATGGAAGTGTGCCTAAAAATAAATTAGCTAGAAGTAATTTACAGTGTATTTCTTTGGTGTTGATAGAAGGACACGATAAGACATCGCGAGACGAGAGACTGCTAACTAAACATTAAATTGTATCCTTGGTATTCGACGGATCTTATCTTATTTTAGGTGAATAATGATTAAATTTGAAAATTCTAGGAAGCATCCCATGCATATAGGAGTAGTAAATAATTATGTTACAAATAATATATATATATATATATTATATTCGACTTGATGTATTTTTATTGATAAATTTTCATGTTCACCCTTTGCACCAATTTTAAATTGGTGTAATTGAATTAAAAAAAAATTTAATTTTTTACTCGACCCGGACCCAATCTGACCCGAACTCGGTCCGACTGATTCATAGTTCACCCGACCCAAATGTTTTTTTTTAAGTTTTCTGTTAGTTTTTTCTGTCTGGAACCAATCCGACCTAAGTGGTTCATGGTTCACCCGACGCGAATGATTAATGATTTAGGGTTTAGATTTAGAATTTATGGTTCATCTAAATTAAAATTAAATCTAATTGCACCAATTGCACAAGGTGCAATTGGTGTACACAAACATCACTCATTTTTATCATGTGCAATTGGTGCACACAAACATCAATCACTTTTATTTACATGGAGTTTTTCATTCTTATTGTTTTCTCAATTTTTCAAATCATTGTAAGAGTGTTGAAATAAATAATATACCATGTAAAATAAATAAGATTTACATTGGGTTGGTGGATCTTAAGCTTTGTTTGTCTATAGTCTTCTACAAGAATCTTTTCTTTTCATTTCCTTTATTTCATTAAATATATCGACATTTATCAATGCTGATAATTAAAAAAATCCAAGAAACCCCCTAAAATATAAGGCAACACACATTTTTCCAAGCAAATCATGATGCCAAACCGATTGTAGAAATGTTGGATCTTGAAGATAAAGCAAAGATGCTGTCATTTTGAGTTAAATTTGTCTTTGAAAGTAAGAATATTCTTCTGCACTTTTACCCCTAAGATTATAAAAATTACCACTTGTGCACACAACATGTTAAAGCAAAGAGACATACTTGTAGTTGTACGAGACCGTTTCACGATGAGAAGGAGCATAAATTGAATATTGACGATTTAATACTTTAAGAGGAATGAATTTGATTTGTGCTTAATTGTATCCCGTCTTATACATGAGACCGTCTCATATATGAGACCATCTTATATGAGCTTTTCTCTTAAGCAAATGGTGAATAAACGTGAAATGTTGTAAGTAGCGAGATCTAACTTCTCAAAATTAATTAAAAGAAAGGTAGAAAATAATAAAGCGTTTTGACACGGCAGGCTTTTGGAAGAGGAGGGGCAGTATCGACTTCTTACAAGAGGCTCATGAAGGACATGGGGCACTTAAAAGCCTTTAATTTGCATTACTAAAGCCCGCTTTTCCTCAGTGTGTGCAGTGAAATACTGATGCGATTTCAGAGCGCGTGTAAAGCGTGCTTTGCTTTCATTTGATCCGTGACCACTATTTTCTTTTCTTTTTTCTTTATTCAGGATTCAACAACAGCCTTGTGACTATACATATATATCTTGATAATATACCGCCCATGTATTGCACCAATTATATTCTTACTTCATATTTTTAATTAAAATAAGCTCATTGTTTAATATAGTTTAGTTTTATAACTTTAATTGAGTTTTCATCGAATATTTAATGAAGTATACTTTTCAAGTTATAAAGTGTGATAATAGCTTTACCAATGGAACTAAAAAAGGACAAAAAAAGTTTACACATTGTACTTTGATTATTTCTTAGGGATGTACATATCATGTATGGTGTAAATATAGTAAATAGTGGACGTTAGGAGAAAAGGTCCTTATGATTTTATGAACAGGAGAAAGCTGAAAGTACAACATTATAATTTACACAATGTTAGTCATCACATCATCAATTTGAAAACTATTTTGAAAACTGGGGGACCACAAGGCTATCAAGTATCGAGTTATCCACAGGGGGCCTCAAGATTCATCATTAAATTTTATAAGTCACAAGGGGCCTCAAAATTCTTCTCAAAATATGAAAGTGTCAATGTTTAAATTATGTTCGGATGATTTACTGTGAATCCGTTTCATGCAAATCAATGTACCTCAATAAAGATAGATATTGAGGATGATAAAAGACTAATCAATATAATCAAATCATGTCTCGTTTCACGAGTAATTTGGTATGTTAGTCTTGAGTTTATAATTGGTCCCCTAGATATTCTACTTGATAATTTTGGTAAATGGTAAAATTGTATTTTAATTTTAAAAAGTTATGATAAGATTTTGCAGAAATATCACATTCATTGATCCATACGAAATAATTAAGGCTTAATTGGAGAAAAAATTACGATCTTTTAAAAAATTACAATTTAATCTCAACATTTGAATTTTGGTAAATAAAATTCAATTTTGACAATATTTTGCAAATATAGCTCACGGGCAAACACCTCCTGCCCGTAAATGACGTGACATTCTAGGTGAAAAAAACTTACCATCTCATTATCTACCTGACCAAAATGACGACGTTCACACTTTATTGATCTGTATTTGTTAACACCCTAAACTCAAATAGAATTTTCTAATTTTCTTGAACCCTAAAATGAAATTTATCTCAAACTGAAATCACGGTCTTCCGAAATCTCATCTTGTCCAACCCATCTGAAATCGTTCACTGAAGTGATTCGTTCATATCGAGCGGATACCGTTATCCTAATCTATGATTTTCTTCGTACAACAGTGTTGCTCCTAAGCATTGTGGTCATGGTGAGACTACCTGATTTTACGTCTATGACTAATGAGAATTCAAATAGAAGGGTTTGGTGGTGTTGTTTCTATAAGGTGATATAGCCCTCAATTTTTTTCTCAAATTTTTATGTCATTTTTAATGGAGTAAAATTTCAGCATTATAATTTATTGAAAGGGGATTTTTTGTTTTGTTATGGAATTTTGATATCATTTTCTGCATCTACAATTTATTCGATCAAGTGTTGGGAATAATTTGTTAGTAGGAGCTAGCTATTTAACTTAAAAAATTTCAAAAGAGAATTGTGCATTTTAAATTCATCTGAATCATTTTCTCATTTTTGTGAACTCCCTCCATTTTAAATGGATTGTTTTTTAGCCAGGTAGAGGATGAGATGATAAATCTTTTTCAGTTAGGATGTCAAGTAATTTACAGGCAAGGGGTGTTATTCCCATGAGCTCAATTTGCAAAAAATTGTCAAAATTGAGTTTTATTTACCAAAATTCAAAAGTTGAGATTAAATTGCAATTTAAAAAAAAGTTTTATTTTTGCAATTAAGCCAATAATTAAAGCATGCATAAATTGCATGTGTGAGTATCGCGCGATTGTGATTCTGTGAACTGATATTGAAAAAAGAAAATGAAAAAAGTAAAATAGGTGAAATAATAAATTTAGTCAAACTCTTGTATTAGTCAAAATTTGGTCATTTATTTTGACGAAGATATTCAAATTCAAGAGAACTATATTTTATTTACATGTTCATTTGAAAAAACAAATTCGTAACTATATTCATCATGGGTTCGTAAAATGAAAAAAAAATATATATATACCCATCATCCCCGTAAAATAGTATAACGCGGCATAGTCTAGTAAAAGAGTAAAATGCAACATGTTATAGTATTGCTATTTGCCAATCATGTAGAATTACCAAATCATTGGCTCTGCTTCTTCTGCCTATAATACTTAACAACACCAAAAATACATATACATATTATTCTGAGCCAATAAATAATTATATTTAGCAACAAGTAATAGAGGATGAGGGTGATGAATGAAAATAAGAAAGCGCAGACAAAATACATGATGATAATAAGGGAATAATCATTTTCCAAGTAGGAAAGAAATGAGAAGAGTAGGGGGAAAATAGAAACTCGTGGAAAAGGCGCGTGGGAGCAAAAGTAATCCAAAACAGGATAAAAGCGTATGTGGAGTCAAAATCAGTTGGGGCCTTGATACGTAACCCGTTTTGTCCGGGTTCCTATCGTAGGGCTTACCCGCCCTAGACACCCACTTAGCCATCTCTTGTTGGGTGCCATGCAATTCAATGCCTTTGATTGCGACACTCCCTCTTTTTACTTTTCTCTTACAATTTCGCCCCTTTAATTACTTTTTTTTTTTAAATGAAAGAGACGTGACACTTCTCCATTAGTACTGTTGACTTTTCAATTGGACGGGTTCAAAATCAAGGGATGTGTCTATCGCATCTTATCGAAAATACGAATAATATCGTATACTGTACTGAAATTTTCGATATTCGAAAAATTATACCGTTATTGTATCGAAATTTCGGTATATTAAAATTACAAATCGTATCGAAAATTCAATATACCGTACCATACTAAATTTTTGGAAAAATATAGTTTCATACTGAAAAATTTATATATCATTCCATGTTGAACCGTTTCATATCGAATTTTCTTAGAGTATTTTAGGCAAGATACTAAAATACCAAGAAATCGTAATATCGAAATACTGATTTTTTTCCGGTATACCAATATATACCGATATACCACAAAAATTTTGGTATATCGATATATACTGAAATACCAATTTTTTTAATTTTTTATACCGTTACTGTACCGAAACTTTTCGATACGATATCATACCGTACCGAAATTTTTGGTGTACCAAATTTTTTGATAAATTCAGTAATTTTTGGTATTTTTCCCACCTCTGGACGTTCTCAAATAATAGACACCTTAGTCAAACGGGTTATAAATCGACATATGTGTTCAAATAATGGACACTTGTGAAATTAGTCAACATGAATTCAATCCCCATATATGCTTCCATAATATTTCAATAGAAATTTATCCAGCACGAAATTTGAATCTGTATTGTTAAAGAATTTCTCTCCACATCATCACTAGTAACTATGCCCCTGAGGTCCTTAAAACTTAAATTTTATTGTGTTTGGATAAAAAAAAAATCTACAAATATTTGAATAAAAATTGTGTATAATTATATTGTTTTCATTGTCTTATATTTAAAGATTGAAATATATATGTATAGTTTTAAAATTTGTGTTACCTCTTTGAATAATTTGAGTGCACCAAATCCACTCACTCTAATTTGAATATCCAAGTGCAGTTTTATATAATTAGCAATTTTTAAGTAGTGTTTAATTATTAACAAACTTTTGTTGTTAGTTTAGGGGTGGGGGAGGGGACCATTTTCACCTCTTTTTCTAACTTTTTAATTAATATTCCTTTCCTCGCTCCTTTTGAAATGCTTTGTCTGCATCCGTTTTGCTTTTCTAGTAATTTACTTTTTTTCTCTCCTTCTTTTAAATGCATTATTGCCCATTTTCGGTATTTAAATTTAAGCAAAATCCTGCAATTTAATCAGATCTGTCCTTTACTTTAGGTTGCTAATTTTCGCACACTAGGTCTACAAATTTACCCTCTGTTTGGAGTTACTTTTTGTGGAAATAATTTCTCTCTGTGTTCTGGATAATGGAACAAAGTATATATTGAAAATAAAATGTTTTTTAATTGGTTAATGTTGTTTAAAATAATAACTTTAAGCAAAATCCTGCAATCTTGCCAGTATAATTTTGTTTTTAAATAATAAGGCATAATGATTTATAACTATATTTTTAGTTTTGTAATTAATAATTGAGAATCTGATGGATTCTTGGAGAATGTAAAAGAACAAACACCAAATTTTTTCCTGAAGAAAATATAGAATAAGCTAAATCCTAGATAAACACTACTATCTTCATCCCAAACTCGATTGTCACATTACTGTGTGCTCGGGTTTAAGAAAAAATGATAAAGTGTTGGGTAGAAAGAATTATTTATTAGTATTTTATGTGATAAAGTGATAAAATGATGGGTAATTGAGGTTAAAAAAAGTTGTTTATTAGTATTTTATATGATAAAGTGATAAAATGATAAAGTGAGTATTTCCATTTAAGGAAAGTGATAATCAAGTATGAGACGCCCAAAACGGAAATGTGGCAATCGAGTTTGGGACGGAGGGAGTATTATTTATAAATTTAACATTATATTATAATGAGAATATATAATGGAACTAATAATTTTAACTTGGAAAATTTCAAAATTAAGCTGCTGTACGTATCAACAAAAATTATTATCCATATTACATACTCACTCCGTCCCAAACCTAATCTTACAGTTTCCATTTTTGGGCATCCCATACTAATAAACAACTCTTTCTATCCCCAATTATTTATCACTTTATCACATAAAATACTAATAAACAATTTTTTCTACCCTCAACACTTTATTATTTTTTCTTAAAACCCGCGATACAGTAATCGTAAGGTTAACTTCGGGACGGAGGTACTATATGCATAAATAATAAGTAGACATGTGTAATTAGCATAGACCTTGACATCTTAATTTGTACTGATCATTTTGTCGCGAAACATTTATAGTAATGATAGTTCCCATACATCAAAGTCTTGAAATTAAATGTCAAATCAAAATCTGCAGACATCTATGCATGTTATTAATAAATATCATCTCATGTGCAAAATTTTATTGCAGAAAATATAAGACATGAAAAGGAATCAAAACTTGAACTATCTTTTACCTACAGAAAATAAAAACCTAATCGCTTTTATTTATACATCCAACTAAAAAGATAACATCAATTGTGGTTGGCTACTTGGTGGTATTATTTGGCTAATTTGCTCATGTGGAAAACGAGATCCGAAAAGTCTATACATATTGAAAACATATGTATAATATATGAAACCGACTAATTAATAATGAAAATTTAAATCCCAACTCATGTCTCACCAATTTTTTTACTTCCATTAGTGAGACGGACTGTTTATAGGTAGATTTATTTTGTTTCCCAACTTGCTATATTATTATTTTTTTTTGATCGGGCAAAAAAATATATATTAAACTATACCACAGAAAGGTGTTAAAGAACCAATCTGGGCAGTATTTACAAGTAAAAAGAAATGTACAGAAATTTAAAAACACTCCCTATCCAAGAATCCATCACCTAGCAGCCAACAGCAACTCTAGGATCCTGCATCCAAGTGCTTATCGAGCAATTTTCCGTCACCAAATTCTTATTCAGACACCAGCTCCATACTCTCCCTTTCATCTCTTCGAACAAATTCTCAGCATTAAAAGTCTCTCCATTGAAAATGAGATTATTCCTGGCTTTCCAAATCAACCAAATGATGCATTCCCAAATAATGATAGCTATTCGCTTTCCTTTTTTCCGATTAAGAAGAGTAGAATGAAGAAGGAAATGACTAGCAACCTGATTAGTAATAGCTGTTAGGAATTTAAGCAAGCAATTATGGAGAAAATAATGGAAGCAACAATTAAGGAACAACAATTTGGCTACCCAGTTTGTCAGGAATGACTACGTCTGGGGGCACTACCAAGCCAGAAGATTCACTATTTTCGTGTGTTATTTTCATACAAGAGGCAAATACAATGAGTCAAAAGTATTTAAATGGAGAATGGGCCTCAAACCCTAAACCCGCGTTCAGGCCTCGGAACCGCTCGACCAGGGGCTTTGGTCGAGCAGTTCTGCTCGATCAAAAGGCTTGCTCGAGCGCCTTGATGGCACTGGAAAGGGGGGCGCTCTACCGAGCAGATGTGCTCGACCATGAGCATAGGTCGAGCGCCTCTTGCGCTCTGCTCCCGGTCTCCACAACCCAACAATAGTGGTAGGGCAGCTCAGCCATTCATAACATTTGTACCAGATATCTTGAACAGACGGGCAAAGGATGAACAAGTGATCTGCCGTTTCTAGGAACGCACCACAAAAAGAGCATGAACTAGCGGAGGCCGAAATGATGTTGCGTCTTATCAGATTGTCTTTCGTGGCCAGCCTATTCCAGATTAATTTACAAGCCGTAGCCGATACCTTGAGTGGTGCCACCTTACTCCATACCTTCGAAATCGCAAACAGCCTATCCCCTTGGAGGGTGTCGTCATTACTTTGTTGGGCAAGAGTATTGTATGCTGAACTTGTGGTGAAGCTCCCATCTCGATTTGCCTTCCAAAACCAACCACCCGTCTTCTCCGGATAGAGTTTGATCCTGTTCACCAAACAAAGAAGATTGTTTAAAGCATTTAATTCCCTATCGAATAAATCTTGTCTCCAATTCCACTTCCATTGCCACACCCCCAACCCATTCCCCAATTTCTTTAATACTGCAATTATTTTCAAGACTTAAGTTGAAAAATCTTGGAAACACTGTTTTCAACGGCTTCTCGCCCGCCCACTTATCATGCCAAAATCTGGTCCGTCCCCCGTCCCCTACCACTTTTTCAATATTTTCATAAAGCCACTTACCTTCCCTCCCTCTTCCTAAACCTACGATGTCCCGCCACCAGCTAGACCAAGTATATTCTCTACTATCACAAACAATCCCACCCTCCCCTAAAGAAATATCCCCATATAACGAACGAATAACCTTTGCCCACAGACAATTTTTTTCATTTAAAAATCGCCAAACCCACTTGCCCATAAGAGCTTTATTGAAACATTCTAATTCTCTCACCCCCAAGCCCCCCAGCTTTTTTGACACACACACACTTTTCCAACAAATCCAAGCAGTTTTATGAGAGTTCTCACACCCACCCCATAAAAAAATACGTTGTATGAGTTCTTTCAACGTTTTCTTCGGTAAACAATAGAAGGATGGCTGGTAAATAGGAATTGACGATAACACCGCCTGAGTAAGAGTAATTTTGCCACCAAACGAAATCTTCCTGTGTTCCCAGGATTTCAACCTGGTTTTTACCTTATGTACCAAATGAGTCCATTCGTCTAGTCTTCTATGGCTCATCCCGACTCGGATTCCCAGATATGAGAAAGGGCTGGATTCAATGTTGCATTCCAGAGTCTCGGCCATGCGATTAAGCTCCCTTGGTTCAATACATGAGCCCATCAAACTACACTTACTGAAATTTACCTTTAATTCTGAGAGAAGCTCAAAGTTTTTTAGGATGCATTTTAAGGCCCACGCGTTCTCAGGGTGATTATTCAACATGAAGATCGTGTCGTCGGCATACTGTAGGTGTGATATCTTTACCTTTTCCAAGCCAATTTCAGTAGGCATCAACAAGTTCCCCTCAACTGCCCTTTTTGCGATTAAGCTCAGACCCTCCGCCACAATGAGAAAGAGAAAAGGGGATAGAGGGTCCCCCTGTCACAGCCCCCTTTCAGATTAAACTCACCAGGTGGACTTTCGTTGACCAGGACATTTGCAGAGGCCGACGTAACACATGTCATTATCCATTTCCTCCATTTGTCATTGAATTTGAATAGCCTCATCATTTCGTCAAGAAAATTCCACTCAACGGAGTCGTATGCCTTCGCAAAATCAGTCTTGAAGAAGACCCTAAGGATCTTTTTCCTTTTTGATTCTTCTAAGGCCTCATTTAGGATCACCACCCCATCTTGAATTAACCTCTGCCCAACAAAGGCGCTTTGGTTGTCCGATATAATCTTGTCCATCACCCTGCTGAGACGCTCAACAAGAACTTTAGCCAGAATTTTGTAGATGCAACCGATGAGGGAGATTGGCCTATAATCGTTCAAACTGGTAGCATCCTCTTTCTTAAGAATCAGAATAATAAAGGATGAATTCAGCCCACGTACCAGCTTCCCGTTCTGATGGAACTCCCTCATAAATTTTAGAATGTCCCCTTCGATAGTTACCCAGCTCTCTTTAATGAATTTGAAGTTAAAACCGTCCGGGCCCGGGCTTTTCGAGCTCTCGCAGTTCCAAATAGCAACTTTGATTTCATCTTCTTCAAAAGGAGCAGTAAGCAACTCATTGTCTGCTGAGTCCAGAATTTTGTCGCTGAAATTACTTGGCAAGCACGGTCTCAGAGCTTGTACCTTGCTGAAATGAGCTTTGAAAAAATCCCTAACTTCTTTCTTTACTTCATTTGGTTCTTCAGTCCAAATTTCACCAATCTGCAGCCCAATAATCTCATTCATTTTCCTTCTCTGGTTGATTGCCCGATGGAAGAAACTAGTATTAATATCCCCTTCTTTAAGCCATGTTAATCTAGCCTTTTGGGCAGCAAGACAGTGTTTTTGGTTCAAACATTTAAACAGCTCCACGGTTTCCACTTTTCTCTTCAATATTTCTGACTCTTCCAAGCCAAATGTGTTGTCCACTATGTCTAATTCCTGTATTGATCGTCTGTGCTCGTTTATTTTACTATCCAGACTTCCAAATGACCTTTGATTCCACTCTTTGAGGCTACCTTTGAGATTCTTTAACTTCTCCTTTAACACATATCCCGCCCACCCGTCAATGTCTGTGTTGTTCCAAGAGTTTGCAATAACAGCGGGGAACTCAGAGTGTGTTGTCCACGCGTTTATGAATCTAAACGGTTTGGGCCCCCAATCAATATATTTCGTCTCCAGTGATATCGGGCAATGGTCCGATATCGATCTCGGTAATCCTTTCTGACTAGTGTTTGGCCAACTCGCGAGCCATTCACTATTCACTAGGAAATGATCTAATCTGCTCTTGCATTTCCCGGTTGATCTGTACTAGGTATACTTCTTTCCGTGTAGTGGAAGATCAGTTAGTCTTGCTCCACTAATGAAGTCCTCAAAAGCCCTCAGGTCTCTGAGGTTTAAACTTTCTGCTTCCCCACATCTTTCATGGTCGAATCTGATTGAGTTGAAATCGCCCGCTAGACACACACTAATATCTTCATTTTGAATTACCACCGCTGAAAGTCTATCCCAAAGTTCCAATCTTGCGTCGAGCGGACACGGTGCGTATACATTCAAAATGCATACCCTGCTTCTGTCCGACCCCCAAAAACCATTCACAATTACTGCTCCTTCCATATGCCACCAGCTTGAGACTCTAAGTTTATCAGGATTCCACATCGTGATTATGCCCCCGACCTACCAATAGACTCCCTAGCTGCCCAACCACAATTCAAATTGCCCCAAATCAATCTGCACACCGACTCATTTACAACTTCTAATTTAGATTCCTGAATACACACGATGTCAACATTATGTTTGCTCACCAAAGCTTGAATTTCTTTCCTTTTTACCCTGCACCCAACACCCCTTATATTAAAAGAGAGGATCTTCATAAGGAAACAATATTTGAGGTCTCCTTTTCCACATTCAACTCATCTAGATCAACCAATTCCACATTATCCGCATGATCAACTATTACTGGATTTTTTGTGAAATTATCAATCATCACTCTATCATTTCCAAGAATACCAATTTTCTTACCGAAATCCCAAATTGCTGTAGCTTCTTTGTTTTCCTGAGAGCCCGAGCGATATGCAGCTGGGTCACTTCGACGATCCTTTCCCAGGGCTCGAACATCCTCTTCAGACACAATATTAGCCTCGAAATTAGAGAAGGAGCTTTGGGCGATCTCCTTTGCCATCGGTTTTTTCCCCTTCTTTCTTTTTTCAGAACTTTACTAGTCGATCTTGAGAGGCCAAAACCCATGGATTTAGGGAGGATTCTTTTCTTGGGTGGGGATTGGGGTCTTGGTCTTGACCGAGTTGAGGTAGGGTTGCGGGAATTTTTCTGGGTAAAGGGCGAAGAGACAACATGGGCAATTTACTGGGATTATGCGAAGGGAGGCAAGGTTGGGTGGTATCAGCCTGAGGAAGGAGGGTTTGGGTTTGGATGGGGAAAGGGGCAACCAAGTTTAGAGGAGGCTGAGTGGGGTGGCACGACGGGGGTTGGGGGGGTAGAGAGGGATTTATGTCAGGGTGATGGGCCGGATTACACATGGCAGGTAGGGGGTTGGGGTCAGGGTGATGGGCCTGGATATTTAACTCTGGTAAAGGGCCAGCGCAAGGAGAACTACAAACCACCGCCACACTCCCTTTGTCAACTGCATTTGGGCCCACAAGGAGGGCCTCCAAATCAGGCTGAAGAAGTGGGCCGGTTTACCAGAACATTTTCATCTCAGATTTGGGACGTCTGTTGGGGCGTAGGGTCGGGATTAAGAATGATGGGCTAAACGTCGCGGATTTTTCTTCGTGGTGGGGCCATTGAGCCGTTACAGATTCGCCCACATCTCTCGGAATTGACACCACTCCAGGCGGATTGTTCTCTTCCCCAGGATATTTCCCAATCTCCAAAGACGGCTCATCAATAGCAAGGGTGCAAAAGTCGAAAATCGGTAGTCGGACGTTTGCTGGCCGCCTAGGCTTTTTGGTTTTTTTTTTTTTATTGAAAAATATTAATAAAATTTAAATCAAATAAATATTGAATAGAATGTGGAAAGTAAGCAGGGTATCTTAGTCGGTCAAATATTTGAACCCAAATTAACAAGTCTAAACCAAGTCAAATCAAATCCCTAAAAAATAGAAATCAAATCTTCCATTATCTTCTTTCTCCAACTCCATCCCCATCCTTGCGCAGTAAAAATTAGAAACCAAAAATTCCAGCACCATTCTAGTTTCTCCATCCTCGCACAACCTCGCACAATGGGAGGCAGTAAGCGGCGAGCGCGGGCACGGGCGGCGGCCAGCGCTAGCACGGGCAGCGGCCAGCGCGAGCACGGGCGGCGGCGGTTTCTACTCACTCTCCCTTGCCTTCATTGGTGAGTTATGAATCTTCCGATTTGATTTGGGGGTGAGTTCCGGTTTGATTACTGATGTAAACGGACAAATCTGAGATTAATGGCTGAAAAAAAATGAAAACCGTCCAGCCGACTTGCCGCCTAGGCGGCGATTAATTCCTAAAACGATTTATGTGCCGATTTGGAAGAAATCGGGGCTGCCGGCGGCCGCCTAGACCGATTTTTGCATCCTTGATCAATAGTCGCATTAAAATTTCTTGGGACGAGATTTTTTGCATTAACTCCACTCTTTTCGCCGCCTAGGGTTCCGGCGTCCTCATCGGAGCAATCTGAGACTCCGTCATTGATCACCGCGTTTGCATTCGAAAGATTCCCTTCTTCTTCCAATCCTGGATTCGGATCCTCCTCTTCCTCAAGCTGGACGTACTCTTCCACATTACATTAGCAGATGGACTCCTTAACGATACGTACCGAGAATAATTTACCGTCAATCTTAACCCGCACCGTAGTATCGATTGCTTGCATGCACGATGCAGAGAGTTGGACTCTTGCAATATCAAGTTGTTTTTTCTGGGCTGTACCCTTGTTCATGCACAGATATCTTCCAACTCTGGCACTTGCTAGTGTGAAAAATCTTTCCGACCAAGCGTGCGCCGGCACCCCAAGCCATCTCGTCCAGATGTGCCTATTCACCGAAACGTCCTCCTCCTTCCATGTCCTAATCCACTCAAACCAGAAGGTTGACCATTCATCAAAATCAGACAATTCATCCTCAGTATTCCTAGCAGCGATTCCCTGGATTAGAACGAATTCACCCCCGGTTGTCCTGAGGTTGAGTCTCCCAAAGCACTCGCTTTTCATTTCCTCCCCATGATCCTCCCAGGTAAACCGTTTCTTCAACATGCCCGAGTAACAATCTGTTAACCATCTTCTCTCTTCTTCCTCGGTTTGAAACTCGAAAGCCCCGTCTTGTTCTCTTTGGCGGAGAAGGTCCTTAACAGGGTCATGTTTTGTATTTTGGCCATGCACTGCATCTGCAAAAGATTTCCCGTCTTTTTTCCGTCCATGGTCAGCCGGAAACACCGCCTTTACCGGCGGTCTAGCTCGCGCCGACATAGTAGTTGCAGCCGGTGGCAATGTTTGTTTCTGGTAAACCCTACCAAATTTAGGGAAGAAAGCTCTCAGCTTGTAACTATCTATCCACACATTATTTAGGTCTTTCAGTAGTGTTTCCGAGAGGCCGGGAAGCGCACAAAGCCGAATAACTTCCCCTCACGATCCCTCTTCTTTGGGCAAAACACATCTCGAACATCTCCTAGTTTTCGAAAATGAAAGGTAAGTTCTTCCACCGAGCAGTCTTCAGGGAAATTTTTGAAAAAGAAAGTAGTCGTCTCCTCGTCGCTCTTGTTGATCGGGGCTCCCTTAAACATTCTGGAGTTATCCTCAAAAAACCTATTACCAATTGTCCTAACAAGGCTAGGGTTAATCCTATGGGTTGAAAAGTTTTTCTGTCTCACAAGGGGACTCTCGGAATGGCGAAAGATAAGCCGGACATCTACCCGTTTCCACCCCCTCCTCACCACTCTCCACTCACTTTCTCTCTCTAAATATACATGCCTAACTTGTTCTTAAAAAATGTATTAACCTAATTCAATTTCGTCAATTTCAATGTCTAATATTAATAACTAGTAATTATGAGTGATGGTTAAATAATCAGAGTAAAATGTAATTACGAGAAACATATAATCAAACGATTCGGATTGAAAACAGTAATCACAATTTATAACATGCTTTTAGGCATACAGCCAATTAAATTTAATAATATTATCCCTTTTTAGAACTAGCTCCACGATAATAAAAAATAAAAAATTATTGTATGAATGTTGGGTTAAATTATTATACTATGTTAATAATATTTGTTAATTCAGATTCAGATAGTTAATAAATTTTACAATGAGAGACAAGGTGTTTCCGTTCATCGCGAGGATCCGCTTCGAACGGGACGAAGACTCGCCAATTTTGTCACTTGTGGGGTTGAATCATGAGTAGGAAAATGTAATTTCCTATTGACGACGATGGGGATCAAACTCCCTATGAAGTTTCGTGTGGAGATTATATATATATATTATGTATTTTTCCATCTTATTATAAGTTTTTTATTTTCTTTTTTATTTGAACCATAATAAATTTTTCATTCCATAAATGAAGAAAATAATTTTATTGTTCATAATTTATATCCTCACTTTTTACACAATATTACAAAAAATATCACTTACTGTTCCACTTATTACTCCACATATCTTTTTCTCATTTCTAATACTTAAGACTACCCTTTATTTTTATTATTTTATTAGTATTATTTCTTAATTAAAGCACCCAAAAAAGGGGAAAGTTATAGAAAGACGGAAATAGTATTTTATAATTAATTTTAAGTTAATTTTTTTACATAATTAAATCTATTAAGATTGATATATTTTATATTACAAGTATTTTCAAATAATTTAAATAAAATATAAAAATATTTAATAGTTATGAGAAATCTCTTGGGGATGAGAAATAAATTTTTGATGCTTGATTAATCGAGATGGGGATTTCCTGATTTAGCGGGAATGCAGATAAGGTGGCACCTGACTCTGTCTCGTTGACATTTTTAGACTTTACATTTAAATTATAGCGTGTCTGATTTTTTAAATACTTATGTCGTTTGATTCTATTTTGAAAAATATCAACAATAAAAAATAAATCGGAGACATTGTAGTCACTAGATTGATGGAAAAAAAATAAAGAATAAAGCCTTTTAAACATTTTAGATAATTTGTTTTTACACTAGCATATTTCACGTTTTAAAAAGAAAAATTTACCCAACTTCACTTAGATTATAAAATAAATAAATTGAAGACTTGCAAAAATAAAAATCGGAAATAGACCCTTCAAATTAAAAGGGAAAAAGTTGCAGCACAAAATGCCTTTTCCTTGCACCATCACTACGATGATGACACAATAATAATGTAGCAACACTGTATGTAGCCACTAGTCAATTATTAGTCATAGGAGCACTTACATCATGTAAAAAATCATAACGAACACAGTATCAAATTTAATTGTAATATGACTTTGTAATTAAATAAATATTATGTCTGACTTAATTTGGAAAATTTAAATACGCCAAACACAATTAAATTTCTCAATTTAATTTTATTATTGGTCGATTTTGTTTTATGACAGTGCTTAAAAAAAGAAAAGAGGAAAGTGAATTAAATAAGGCAAAGGGACACGAAGGAGATTTGTTGAAGTGGAAGGGGACAGAATAGACATCCCCCGAAAATAAAGGGGGCTTTTCAAGTGCCTCTTTCTCTCTCTTAAATCCCCCTCCCCCAACTAACTCCCAAAAATCACACAGTGCTTTAGTCCAATCAATACGTACAGTTGAGTGTATGTACATCCCATTGAGCCATACAATTTATTATTAATATAAAAATACACTCGGTCTCTATTTGTATGCATTCACTCTCTCTCTGCCACACACACATAATCAGAAGTAGCTGTTTCCTCCGCCCAGTAACTGCAGCGCTGCTCTTTGCAGTTGCCGCTGCATGCCTCTTATATATACATACACCTATTATGTATCTATATATCAAAATCTAGAGCTTCTTTTAAATAAATGGAAATATCGTTCCTATTAATTACCCGGGGGGAAAATATCTGTACTAGCTTTGTGAAAATAGGGGAATAGCATTGTTGTAAAAATTATTAGTGGTATGTGTTTATAGAACTTAAATACTGGAGTAAATGAAGTCTGATTTGATATACACACAGAGAGAGAGAGAAAAGTAGTCCCCATTTTTTTAGTGAGAGAAAGCTAATGTAGCTCTGCTATGTTAAATAAGATACCCTTCCCCTCTCTATCTCTATCTGTCTTTCTCACGTACACATTCCATTTCAATTGAAATTTCCCCATTTCTTCGAATTTCTGTGTAATTTGCTACTTAGGGTTTGAATATGATGTGCGGATTGATCGATTTGAATACGGTGAACAATGAAGATGAAACGGCGTCGCCCTGTGGTTCTCCTTCCTCCTCGTCGGCGTCGGGGAGCTTGGAATTGGCTCCGGCGTCGTCGCCGGCGGCGGTGTCCATGGAGCTCTGGCACGCATGCGCGGGGCCGTTGATTTCTCTGCCTAGGAAAGGAGGCGCTGTCGTCTACTTTCCTCAGGGGCACGTTGAGCACCTCCCCGAGCACCCTGCCGTAGTTTATGATCTCCCACCGCACGTATTTTGCCGCGTTGTTGATGTTAAACTCCATGTAATGGTTTAATTTTACTTGTTTGTTGATGTTGAATTGTTTGATTTGTCCTCGACATGTTTTGGTGAAATGCTGAGAGTTTTAATTGCAGGCGGATGCTGCTAGGGATGAGGTGTATGCACAGGTCTCACTAATCCCGGATCAACTGGTTCGCTGCAATTATCTTCACACTTTTTCTTTTATTTAATAGCAGCATCGGTTCTCTGTTCCCCTTTATGCCAAATGTGGAGAGTTGAGAAAATGTTGAGGTCCATCCCTCTTATGATTCAAATAAACATCTTATTTTGGACAAATTTCTTTAAGAAGTCGAAAGTATAATAAGTGATTATTTCTTATGTAATGTTGCTATTTCAAACTTGGGCATTTAACATCCCGAAATGGTAATCTTTTCTTAATCGGTTAAAGCGTTGGTTGTATGGATATTGCGGGATCAATGTCTTGGGTGAGGTACAATTTTATATTAAACTTGGAAGGTTAACTCAAATTCAATTATTAGAATTGGAAATTTTGTACTTTTGTCTCTCTTAATTAAAGGAGAATTTAATGTTCTGAAATTATGATTCTTTGCTTTTCACAGGGAAGTCTTTGATCTTTTGAATAAAAAATAAGTCACTGTTCCTTGAAGTGTCTGATTTTTTGTAATATGGTTCATAAAAATGATATGGCTTTCTTTTAGTATGATTAACAATAATGCTGCTCATGTAATAAGAGAATTCTACAAGTAACTAGACTTCTGGCAGATTGAGCAAAAATGGAGGGATGGCATAATGGAAGTGGAAGCCGAGGACGATGATCTTGAAGGAGTGGGGAAGTCTATGACTCCCCACATGTTCTGTAAAACTCTCACCGCCTCTGATACTAGCACTCATGGTGGTTTTTCCGTTCCTCGTCGTGCTGCTGAGGATTGTTTTCCTCCTTTGGTATATAAATTCCCGTTGACATTCTATTTCTACTTAAGTGATCTAACAATGAACACTATAGTTATATCTTAGTTTCAATTGTAATGCTGAATTGGTCATGTTCTGTTTTCAGGATTACAAACAACAGAGACCTTCTCAGGAGCTTGTGGCTAAGGATTTGCATGGCATTGAATGGAAATTTCGACATATCTATAGAGGTAGAGTTTTAATCTTCAGCTTCAATTGCTTCTATAATTGTTCTTGAACCCCTTAAATATGTAAATCTTGTTTCAAAATTTGTTTGGTGCAGGTCAGCCTCGAAGGCATTTACTGACTACTGGTTGGAGCGCATTTGTCAATAAGAAGAAATTGATTTCTGGCGATGCTGTGCTTTTTCTAAGGTTGGAATATTACATACTTAATAAGGCCTTAGTTAGTATTGCAGTAGTATAATGTGTCGCCATTGTTGCAGAGGTGGTGATGGAGAACTCAGGCTTGGAATTCGTAGAGCTGCAGAAGTTAAAATTGGTGCTCCCGTCCTCCCTCCTAATGGTCAACAATTCAATGCTAGCAATATTGCTATTGTTGTGAATGCCATATCCATGCGAAGTTCCTTTGACATTTGTTATAATCCACGGTATATTATAAGTCTGCAGATATGTCTGTTTGGAAATCTAAAATGATGTATTATATCTTGTGATGCTGGACATGGAAAGTTATATATGTTTGTTATGTTTATTTTTTTCAGTTGATGCTCTAAATCTTGACTGATGTTGTGCAGAGCACGTTCTTCTGAGATTATTGCGCCTTATCATAAGTTCTCCAAGAGCCTTGCACAATCTTTTTCATGTGGAATGAGGTTCAAAATCCGATTTGAAACAGAAGATTCTTCTGAAAGAAGGTTCGAATTGTATATTTTTAAGGAACTCAAGCTTATGCTGTGTTAGGATATCTAATTTAACTTTGGCAGGTGCAGTGGTCTCATTGTTGGGGTTAGTGATGTGGATCCTGTAAGATGGCCTGGTTCAAAATGGAAGTGCTTATTGGTTAGTTGTTCGTTTCTTCCAACTGATACCCATTTACATTGTGTCTATTTTCTATTCTTTTACATTTTATTTGTACAAACTCTGTCAAAAGCTCTTTTCGATGAATCATTTTACTAGCAGTGTTGTCTGAATTACATATTTGAGAGATGCATCCTTCTATTGCAAATATTTGCTGTTAAGTTGATAAACCTTTCCCTACCAGTTATCTCTTTCTCCATGACTATTTATGGTGGGAAGAACTATCTGTCATGTCCTTTTCCATATTAATAACCCATAAGTCTCAAATAACTTCTCCAGGTAAGATGGGACGATGTGGAGGTCAATCGCCTTAATAGGGTATCCCCGTGGGAGATTGAGCTGTCTGGTCCAGCGTCTGAACCCAACAGTTTTTTGTTGCCTGGTAACAAGAGAAGTAGGGTCTGCTTTCCTGCTTCAAAACCAGATCTACCGATTTCCAGAGGTCTATACATTTTCCTTTGATATATTTATTCTTTATACATTTTAGGTGGGGCTTCTTCAATGTTGTGAGTTTTTATCTATGTCTTTACAGATGGGAATGAAGTTTCAGGCTTTGGGGAGCCCCTGAGGTTCCAGAAGGTCTTGCAAGGTCAAGAAGTGTTTACTTTCAGTTCTCCATATCCCGGAGCAGAAGCTTCTAGAAAGTGCCTATCCGATATGAGGTGTTATCCTAATCTTAATGGTTCTAGAAATTGTGGTGAAGGAAATGGCATCAGGCATCTTCATGCTGATGCTCGGACTTCCTTTGAGAAAACGGTACTAGGCGATTCCTTTAAATTCCAGAAGGTCTTGCAAGGTCAAGAAACTATGACAATCCTGTCATATGGGAGAGGCCCGGAAGCTAACCAGGTGCAGGAAAAGAACACTTCCAACTGGCTCACTCTGAACCAGTACAACACTGGTCCCCACCCTTCTCCATCATTTATACCAGGGTCATCAGCTTCGTCAGTTCTATTGTTGCAGCAATTAAGTCCTCAATCTACTCCTTTCCGTGTTCCTCAAAGGACTACAAGGGAAGATCTACGTGGGTTCAGATCCAATGCCTGTTCAGATGTGCCTACTGAACCGATATCTAGGGATAAGCAGAATTTCGTTTCGATGTGTAAAAACAGTTGCAGGTTATTTGGATTTTCGCTAACTGAAGGAAAAAATGTGTTGGGTGAGGGGGAGGTTACGAATGCATCTGGTTCTGGCTATGTTCATGAGAGTAACTCTTTGGCTTGCAACGATGAACAGCTGTTTTGTACTAAAGTAAGTGACATGCGTGCGATGAGAGACAGGCTTCTTGATATAGCACTGTGATACGGTTCGAAAGCTGAGGAATTAGTGAGTGGTAGCTTCTGGAGAATTGCTCGAGGCTACAGCTCTTCTACATTGGTGGTAAATTGTGTTACTAATGGTTTCTACTTGGCATTGGACATTTGGTTTCGATTTCCAGATGTGAAGAAAGGTTTCTCCGTTTGGGCCATGAATCTTTTCTTGTTGCTTAATGATTGCTTTGAACTTAATTATTTGTGTAGTGTAATGACAACGTTATGTATTTCTAGTCCCCCATGTAATATCTGTTGCATAATTCAGTGTCGAAACCACAGCACTGACTATCTACCATAAGTGTAAATCGAAAACATTATATTACCTGAAAAGGTAATACTTTTAGTGTAACATGATATACGATTGCAGGGGGTAAATGTTAAATTTGCCAAATAAAAAATGTTCCATATAAACAGGACGTAGTATGAATATCATGTGCAAGTGTGTGAACTTGACATAATATTTTCTACGTGTTGCATAAAAGCATCAACTTTGTAACTTTAACTGAAATAATGGAGCTACTCTTTTGCACCGTCCACGTTTATATATTGGCGAGTGACAAAGAAAGATTGTCGCGTTGATTGGTATTTGGTAATCAAACTCCGCTCGATTATTTTACTTGCGTCGCCAAAACGGCCTCGTCCCCTGTCGTTTTGGTTGACTAATCTGCGACTTCGAGCCATTTAAATATTTATACTTTTCTAATTATTTTAACCTCCTCCTCCATGTTGTTTCCGTTGCTTTAAAATATTCCCCCTGCTACAACTCGGGGATAAATACTATATACAGTTCCGACTTGCGTCATTCGGCAGATTTACGATCAACAGAATAGTTATCGGAAAATGGCTGGTGAAGGCGGCGGAGAAAGTGCCTCGCTTGAATGGACGCCGACCTGGGCGGTGGCGATTGTTTGTTTCGTTATGATTGCGGTCTCCATTCTCATTGAGCACGCCCTTCATTTATTATCCAAGGTTATATTATTCGATTCTCCATACTTGTAGCTAAAATAAAGTTGCAATTTCAGCTGATCATTTTTATATGCGTGTGTGATTTCAGTATTTGGGGAGGAAGAGGAGAAAATCTCTAATTCAGGCTCTCAACACCATTAAATCAGGTGATTTTTTTTTATTTTTTTTTAATAATTGCTACTGGTTGATTAATTCATCTCTTTCCTGCGTATGAAACTTCACACTTGACTCGAATTTTCCAGGTTTAATGAGTTTAGGGTTTATCTCATTGTTTCTCACCGCATTCGAGAAGCCTATCGCCAACATATGTATCCCAAAGGGCGTTGCCGAATCGTTTCTTCCTTGCCAAACCCTCACAAGCGACGATGAAGAAGAAGAACCCAAATGTCATCAACAGGTAATAGTTTCTGATAACTAACGAGAATTAGTCATCTTCATTCTGTTTTATGAAAAAGGAAGATAGTTAGAGTGAGTTATATATTGGTTTCAAATTGTGAATACAGGGAAAGGTTTCCTTAATGTCAAGAGCTGGCATTCAGCAACTTCAGATGTTAATATTTTTTTTGGCTTTCTTCCACGTTTTGTCCAGTTTCCTCACATTCACTCTTGGTACCGTAAAGGTGAATTCTATTATTCTTTTTATTATTATCTCTGCTCCCACATTATGCCTATTTCAATATTTAAACCTTTTCAACTGTAATCTGCTTTAAATTAAGAAAAGATGTGGAAAAGGAATCATAACGTATTCACTTATCTTTGATTATTTTGATCTTTTTGACTTAATTCCTGGTTGTTGTGTAATTTCCAGATGAAGAGATGGGAACACTGGGAGGCCGAAACTAGAACATTCGAATATCAATTCTCAAATGGTAAATTTTATGTTCCCTACCTGTTAAAACCATGCAAGTCTTCATCAAAGGTTACAGAAAATTGTTAAATATGTTTATCCGTGATCATGAATTAATTCTTAAGATTTTTTACCAGCATTCATTTAAATGAAAATTTGGGACCTTAGTTTATTTGCTTCTTTTGTTTATCATATAGATCCAAGGAGGTTCCAATTCATTCATCAAACATCATTTGGAAGGAGGCATCTTAAATCTTGGACTGAACACAGATTGCTTAGTTTACCGGTATATATGACCTTGTGATCACTTTACATAGATGGTTTAATTGTTGTTTTCTGTTATTCGAGTTGCATCTGATGTTATATATAAAACAAATATCAGGTTATATTTCTTCGACAATTCTTCGGATCTGTATACAAAGTAGACTATTTTACTCTTCGGCATGGGTTCATCACGGTAATTTCTTGTTCTCATTCCACATTGTTCTTGCCAAATCAGCTTGAATTTTGATATCTTATTTTTGTATAGTTGTTTTCACTTAGGCTCATTTTTCACAAGGAAGTAACTTTGACTTCCAGAAGTTTCTAAAGAGAGCACTTGAAAAAGACTCTGAGGTTGTGGTAGGAATGCGGTGAGTATTTCATGTGCTACAACTTATTTAACTTCAAACATATATACTATAAATAGGGACAATAATAATGTAGCATCTTTTTTTCAGTCTTTGGATCTGGATCTTCTCTGTTCTCTTCATATTCTTCAATGCATATGGTAAGCAATTAGACCTTTTGTAACTATTTAAGAACTTTCATATAAAAGTGAAGCTGACTGTAGTATTATACATTTTCTCAATGCAGTATTTCACAGCTATGTTTGGCTCCCCTACATCCCATTACTTGTAAGAGATTATCAAATGAATACGAAGTTTGATCATTTTTCAATGCTAGAATAACTAATCTGATAAATGAAGGATGAAATCTGCAGACGCTCCTGGTGGTTGGTACCAAGCTACAAGGAATCGTTACGAAGATGTGCTTAGATAGCAGCGACCAGTCCCGCGTGATCAGAGGAACTCTGCTCGTTAAACCAAGCGATCATTATTTCTGGTTTCATCGCCCTAAATTTCTCCTCCACCTAATGCACTTCATTTCATATCAGGTACTTTGATAGTTTTCTTGATTTTAAAATAGTCCCTTATCAAAAAATTATGGATGTTAAACTTACCTTTTGGCAATGCAGACTCGTTTCAACTAGCATTCTTCACATGGTCTTGGGTGAGTCTATTAGCATTGATCATTTTTCATTCGAGCATTTGTTCCTTCAGAAGTTATGTTCTCCTAACTACTATTGTTCCTTTTGCAGTACAAATTTGGACTGAGATCTTGCTTCCATCGGAGAAATGACGATATCATAATAAGGCTAGCAATGGGAGTGCTGATTCCTATTCTCTGTGGCTATGTAACTCTCCCTTTATATGCCTTAGTCACTCAGGTAAGAGTAACACCCAAATACACTAATTGTACGATGCAACTGTACACAATTAATACTTATCAGTAAAAACAATTAATACTAACAAACTAATACCTTTTAAGCAAAAAACAAATACCTTTTAAGTAAACAACTAATTCCTTTTAAAAATACACATAAGTTGCACTTGCACGGTGCAATTGATGTATTCAAGTTTTTGTGTTCAGATAAACGTGTTCGAGCTTTAGCAGCTCATTAGCTCTCATATTCCCCGTTTTGTTTTTTTCACTGAAACATCACTTGTAATCGACAGATGGGTACGTCCATGGGAAATTATGTGTTTCCTGAAGGAGTAAAAGGGTCTGAAAAGATGGCGAGAGAAAGCAAGGAGAAAATTGGCTACAACGGGACGGAATTCTCCGCTACGTTCCTTAGATGCATCAGTTGAATCATCTCCTTCTTTCGCTGCTCTTGATGCTTCCCTATCTGTTGATTTAGACTATTATACTAGTGATGATGACGGCATTGAATCAGCGAAAAAAACGGATGTCAAAAATGTAGACCATAGGCCGCTTGAGCAGCATCAGAAGGGATCTTTTAAAGGTTTTGGGTTGAGTTTAGTATGATTTGATTTGGGGCATTCATTAAACTGCTGCTGCATGTACAGTTCAATTGATCTCATAGTTCTTTGTTGTTGTTTTTTTAACACTGGTGAGATAATTATTTTTGTGTTTCAGATATCAATTGAAAATATGTTATAGTAATTACTAAGGATTGGTGTATAGTTTCATCAAATATTATGTACTGATCATTTATCAGATCTCATCACATTCTGGCTTGTATAAGGACACAACTTGCTATAGATTTTGATGCTGTGATACTGTAATTTGATTGTAATAACTGGTATGATCATAATAAGATCCTGAGTTTGAGTCTTTCAAACTGTTGATTGTGACCTAAAGGGATTTTTATGACTCAAGAGCCAACCTTTATAACAGTCATATTAAACACATATGTAGTGACAATTTAATAAAATACTACAATAGTAACTTTGAGTCACTTGAACTAAACTTATGTGGGCTGTGATGTCAGTACTCAGACAAGCAGTTTAAAATATTACTCCCCCTTTCCATAAGTCTCTTTTTTTTTTTTGGGCTGTGATGTAGTGTTTTAGCAAACGAGTTGTTTATAGTATATGAAATAATAAAGTGACTTTTATAGAGGTATATGATAGATATCTTATCCCACCTTAAAAATATCTTTATCATTTCAAATACTAATAATTGATTCGCTCGCTAAAACACGAGTCAAATAGTGAATGTACAAACAAGTGTGAGATGGAGGGAGTATTTGATATAAAATAAAGAAATTGCAATTCTAATATTTTTGTATTGTTAATAAGTATTCAATAATTTGTAAGTGTTTATGAATACTAGCAATGCAATTATTGTACAATGAAGAAAATTAGATGATTAAAGCATTAGGGTAAGGACTGTCGAAAAAAACTTGAGAGCAAAATTGTAGAATGCACCTAGTAGTTTCATTGATATAATTCAATTATGAGGTAATGGCCGTCGAAAAAATCCAAGTTCGAGTACATATTTTCTCAAAACTATCTGAGTCATGATATGATAGGGCCCGGATTACATACGTGTTGCTGTTGACAGCCTGATTAAAACAGATTAATAATATTATTATAAACAACTCCAAGAGTGAAGAGGCCTGCAGTTTGCCCATATTATAAACTTACAATTAATTACTTAAAATATATTTTTAAAAAGAAGATATTCTTGAACTATATGTCACGCTACAATGTTGACTTCCTCATGAACTTACATATAAGGCGTACTTAATTTAAACTCTTCAATATGATGTGAATAAGTTAAGGCATTAAATCATTAGTGATTGAAAAATAGTGAAATGATAGATAGATATATAGAGAAAAATAATTATAGAAGGTGAGGTATTTTAATGTAGTATTTTTTTCTATTCTCCTTAAACAATAGCTTAGTTACTGTGACAAAGTGAAATAACTCAAGTAGTTAGAGTTCCACTACTTATGCGGTTATACCGTGAGGTTATGAGTTCAAGTCACCATTTTGTCCGATAAAAAAAAGAAGGTCAAATTACTGTAATTATATATGAGCATTTACTTTGTTTTTTCCAATTGACTGAAGTAAAACTATTTCACACATTTCTTATAAAAAAAATTTAACAATGAAGTGAATACTACTTTCAATTGACTAACTTTATTTTTGTGATATTACAAAGAAGGAGAAAAAAAAAATTACTTCCATCAACATATTTAGATGGGTGAAGAATTGTTGTGCCTATGTAATTTAATGTAAGCAAGTGTAAATTACGTTTGAAAACCAATGCATTGACCATAGGAGGATGCAACTATGCAAGTCCCTATCTAAGATAATAGAAGTGTCTATGAACTTGCCAGGTAAGAAATTATTAACTTCAACGAAAGATCAATAGAATAAGATTTATATATAATTTAAAAGAAATTTGCTGATAAAAAAAAAAAATAAATATATATATATATATATATAATATAATATAAAAAAAAATTACCGTCTTTGTTATGAACGACCATATTTATGGCGTCAAGCACGAAATAAATGACGCGTTTGACCATAATGCTAACGCTAATCACTAATTAATTAATTGTAGCTTAATTAATCCCGAGAAGCCGTGGTCGGCGACCCAAATACTACTCACTTTTTTTTTTTTAATTCAATTCCCTTATTCCACTTTTCGTATTTTTTTGGTGTTTTACTCTACTGAATTTTTAACATATGAACCCAAAATATAATGATTCGTTGGATATTTTTTATTATTCCATTATCATCCATTTATATTATGAAATATAAAGTGAAACACTAATTATGAAACACTAATACGGCTAAGAAGTTAAAAGAAAGCAATTCAGCTTTACTATTTCCTCGTATAATGTTAAATATACATGTCACGTACTCCTATATAAACATGGGTAGGTCAATTCAAATACATTTCTCAAGTGTGTAGTATTTTTTTTTAAACATTCTATTTATTTACGCTACATTAAACCGTATATATAAAATTTAACATTTTAATATAAATAAATTAAAAATATTTTAAAAATAAAATTGAGTTTTACGATGAGTTGATGCACACAAAACTTTATCTACATATTGATACAGGCCAAGGTCTACAAATAAAGGGAAAGAAGTGAAAGTGACGGGAATCACTCAACCGGCGATAGCGGACTCACTCGACGCTACTAATTGCGGAATCATTCGACGCAACCAAGCACTTGACTAGGAGGAATCACTCAACTCCAAACTCACAAAACTTGTGAAAGTGTATAATTTTCGTTCATAAAGTCATGCATATCATTTCACTTGAATAAGTTTTTTTTTTTTGAAAGAAAAAATGTTATATATATTGAGTACAAGGGGTAATCAAATCCCAACAAATACAACTTTGCAAGCAAAGAAATCCATTACAGTTTATCGGACATACACTCTAACGGTTGAGAGTCCCAACTATGAAAAGGGACGGAAAATGATATTGGATAATTCGCCTGAATCCACTTCCAAGAGCAGAATTTAATTCCATCAATCAATTCTTCCAACGAATACCTGCTCTCCTTGAATATGAGCTCATTCCTAGTCTTCCAAACTTTCCAAATGGTACTTTGCCAAACAAGACCCAAAATCTTCCTTCTTAAGGTACTTTGTTCCAACCCCACAAATTCCAAGAAGTGATCCAAGCACGAGAAGAGTATAAAACTGGTTTACCAAGCCAATGCAAGATCTCACTCCAGACCAAAATAACCGAGGGGCAAGTAAAGAGTAGGTGATTTGAAGTTTCCACAACACTTAAACATGAAGAACACGTACCCGAACCAATGCCCGCCTGAATTCCACGCTTCAACAGATTATCTTTAGAGGGAATCCGCTCCCGAATAGCTTTCCAAGAGAAAGCACTGACTTTAGAAGGTACAGCTTTCCACCATAGTTTCTTTCAAGGGAAGACGTCGAACTCTCCCTTCAACGCATCATCAACCAGAACCTCGTACATATCCTTGGTTACGAACTTGCCACTCTTGTTTCCCACCCACCGCCACAAGTCTTCCGCCAAAGTATTAGTGTTATACCTGCAAATACATTTCCACATATCCATAAAATCAAGAATTTCGAACCATGTGAAAAATCTCTCCCACCTAAATAACCATGACTCCCCATGAACTGAGAACATGTCTCGGACACACTCATCTTTTTGAGCCGACAAACAGAATAATCTAGGAAAACGGTCTTTAAGGACAATTCTATTCTCAACCCACGGATCCAACCAAAACTTGACTGACCAACCATTCCCCAATACAAAACTCAAATTATTACGAAACAAACAACCAACCTTACCCCACCACAGCCCATAGAGATCCCTGAACCATAACAAATATTTCGACGACTCATAAGAACTGACTGAGTCTCTCATAAAAGACCCATACCTAGACTTGAATAAGTTTAAATACAAGTGTTGGAACATCCCTCCAAACATAGGTACATGCATCTAGACCAAACTCTTCATTAATTAACTTAGCATTGAAAATGACTAATTTCGACTCCATAATATTAAATTGACAACCTATAATTGATGATAATGAATTAATGGTGAACTTTGACCAGTAAGATATAAACACATGAGAAGTTTGAAAGTCGAACTCTTGATAGATTCCCGAGTAGTCTGACACACTTTAGTAATTTTACCATAACTCTTCACTCAAAATTCCAAATTGCTTCATTCAAAATTCCATAGAAAGTAGACTCACGTGGCTTTCCTATGATATATACCAATCACACTAGTTTTTCTTCAATCAAAACAGTTAATTCCATGAAGTTGACCCAAGTGCACTGCTTTTCTCAGAAACTGCATCATTCTCCCCTTCTTGAAAAGAACTCGCACTCGAGTTCAAGTTAAGATCAAACCACAGAGATGAATCAATCCTCTTCAGCTCTTCACTTGATATCCAAGCATCTTCTTCATTTGGCTTTCCATTCCAGTGAACAAGGTACTGCGTATAAGTACCACGACGAGTAGTAATAGATCGCATGTGATCTAAAACATCAATTGATTCACGAACTGAATTCATAGAGAATGAATCAATATCGTCTTTAGATAACATTGGAACTCCTGAATCTCCATAAAATGGATATAAATCACTAAATATGTATAATATTATATAAAACATGAATATTAAGGTACTGGAAAATTCAAGAGGCATTTCAGTATTATTGAAGACTCAAATACTCTTTTTTTCCCAGTTTAAAAAATACTCTTTTTTCCCCCTCCCGTTATACATATACATACAGCCATACAGGGCGGAACTACTATGGGTCAAGGGGTTTACTGGGCCCCCCTAAAATTTTAATATATATAAATAGTATAGTATTAATTGTTAACTTGTTTTGTGGACAAGTTGTACGAAGGTTAAGTTAAAAGACAAATGTGTTAGTGTTCAAACCCTAAACATTGTATTTTTTGTATTTAAACTTCAAAGTATATCTTCTTTTTCTATATAAATTTTCTTAGTGTTCCTTTTTTCCATTTTTTACATTTAAACTTCAAAGTGTGCCTTCTTTTCATGTATAATTTTTTTTTTTTATACAATTTTTTGCTTAATCTAAGACAAATCTAAGTCTTATCTTTCAGAAGAAGAAAATAGGTGAAAGAGAGAAAGAAATTATAATTCACATTTTAAATATATGTATATAAAGGTATTTTACCGAGTTAATATAAAAAAATTACTCTCTTGTGCACCTCATACACCAATTCAAATTGGTGCAATTTGATTCAATTTTAATTTAGATAAACAATGCACTCTAAACCCTAATCCCTAAACAATGAACCCTAAATCATATATGAACCATTCCGCGGGGTGAACCATGAACCACTTGGGCCGAGTGAACCATGAACCACTCGGGCCGGATTTGAGTCCGGGTCTCAAAAAAATATATTAAAATTGAAATTAAAGTTAAAAGAAAACTAAAATTAAAAAAAAACTAAAACTGAAAAATATTAGAAAAAAAACTCCTAAAATTAAATTGCATCAAATCAATTTGGTGGAAAAGATGCACAAGAGAATTTGTCATTATAAAAACATTTAGTCCAAATAAATTTTTAGATATATATTTAAAATTTGAAAGTGCATTTAATTGCACTCTATTATTAATTGGGTCTCCTTCGACGAAATTTCTGGTTCCGCTACTATATATCACTAAAACTAGCACATATATACATAATTCACAATTCATCTATTTTCTACAAAAGGAGGTATTATAGCAGTCGAAAAAAAAAACAAAAGGAGGTATTATACTAGCAAGCATCTTAAATACGCAACGTATTCCCTCAACAGAAAAAACAAAAAAACAAAAAAAAAAGAGTAGCGTCATTATTAAGGGGTAATGAGAAATTGAGGCAATTAATTAAGTGGCGTCACCAAAACGGACTAAGCTGCCTGTGCATCCTTCATTTATGACGTACCAACACGTTCTTGTACAGTAACCGTGACGTCCGAATTACGTCACAGCCGTTGACGTTACAGTATCCTCCCATTTAATCACTACTATTATATAATCACCCAACCACCCATTGTTTTCCTTCCACCTTCTCTCTCTCTCTTCAACCATGCAAAAAGCGATTCAATATAGAGATTGGCTCTCCACCGCCGCCGTTCCGCCACCGGGAGACCACGATTCCGGCGGCGAGGCGGCGACCGAGAAAATGAATGTGAAGAAATTGGTGGCGGAAAACGCAGTGGTGGTGTTGGCCAGGCAGGGGTGCTGCATGTGCCACGTGGTCAAGCTGTTGCTCAATGGACACGGTGTCAATCCCCTAATTATTGACGTTGATGATCAAAACCAAGCTGACGTCACCACCGACTTGAACGGGATCCTCACTTCCGGAGGCGGCGCCGCCGTGGCGCCGCAGTTTCCCGCTGTGTTTGTGGGTGGAGAGCTGTTCGGAGGGCTGGAACAGGTGATGGGTGCTCATATTTCCGGTGAATTGGTTCCCAAATTAAGACAAGCAAGAGCTTTGTGGCTTTGAATTAATTAATTATGAATTTTGATTAGAACCAATTTTTAACCTTATTAATGTTAAATTAAAAATTAATTAGAATATTGAAGAGAAGGATCGGAGAAATTAATGGTTGTTGATGGATGGAAACAAAAAGTCTTTAATTAATTAGAGTTTTGTACATATTTACATTGGTTTGCTGGCATCATCCGCTTACGTATCATTTTTGGTCTTGATTTTTAATTTTTTGTATTTTATTAAACGAATTGCGTCATCGGAGCGTAACAGACCAAGAATACTCAATTGTATATGACGTATAGATGTGTCACTCTTCTCTCTAATTACTCATCAAATTCATAAAAGAAAAATAATAAGGGCGAAAATTCGTCCTCCTTATCTGATTGGCATCATCATATCTGTGTGTACACCATCAGCAATTTTATCTGGTCTCTAATTAAGTGGTCCATATGTACACTAACATCAGATTATTTTACTTAACAATATTAAATATTTTCTGTATTTACTATGCATAAATTGTACTGAGGTAACTAATGCTGTTATTATTATGGGAATCAGTTTTATATAAATTTTTAAGTATAATGTAGGTAAATTTTAGGATGAACAAATTTCATATTGTAAATTTGGTTTTAAATTCATGGATATGCAGGTCAAATGAATTTAATGTAATATTAAATGAGCTGTTAGATAAAATGAATTTAAGTTTATATCACAATATTCTCGGTGAGACAGCTCACACATGATAGTAACTCCCTTACTTGAATATATTTATTAAAATTAAGCTGTCGTTAGTAAAATTGAAAGGTTAATTAGTCAAACCGAGTTATCAACAACACTGCAGATCAATGGTCCAGTGGAGCTATTAATTTAGGAAAAATGATTGAAGTCATCTGTGAGTTCGTCACTTACAATTATTGTCCATGGTTTAATTATTGTTTTTTTTAATACTAATTGTATTCTACCATTAATGACCAAATCCGAGTAAATTTCTTTTAAATTTAGCCTTTAGAAAATGTCTAATATTTCCCAAATGTACAAAAGTAAAAATATTTACCCTACATTTTATTGGAATTTTATTAAATCCAGTACATTTAGATTATTTGGCATTTAGTATTTCCATTTTGTAGTCGCCGTATTGTCAATTTCATGACAGAATGCAAGATAAGCAGGATTCTTGCATTCAGCAGTTTCTCGCCAAACTTCATATATTGTCGAGGAAACCACTTGGAAATTTCACCTTAAATTGTTATATCCTGGTTTTGATCACTTAAATTTTGACCCATGCTTGGTATTTTAAATAAACCTGAATCCACTCAAACACACATACCCCAAATTTATTTGAGATATTATTCTTTAAAATATATCGTTTCAACTTAATTGATAATTAATTGAAGAGACGCGAACGATCTTTCAACGGGTCAAACATAAAAGTTGAAACTAATCACCTCTTTTTAAAAATAAAATATAAATGTGTAGCATGAAATGTAACAATAAGCCCAAAATATTAATATTGGGGGAGAGTTATAAATGATCCAATGTAAAAATAAATATTTTTTTGTCATTAAATTTTAATTTGTTCTTTTCAAGCTAAGAGAATTATTATTTAGACTTTATACCCCTATTTAATTAATTAAAAGAATGAAATAAAATAGAAAAAAAAAACAGCTGCAATTTTAACGGTTTTTTCTTCTAAAAATTAGAACAATTTTCTCTCTCCCTCATCCGATCAACACTTTAATACTACACCATATTCAAACATTAATTCATCACGTACCATATTTATTAATTTTGTAGTATCATTAATTCACCCCGTACCACACTTTATTAAGGGTGTATCACTATTAATTTACTCTGTACCACTCATTATTGAGGCCGTATCACCATTAATTCACCTCGTACCACCATTTTTTCACCTCGTACCACACTTTATTAAAGCTCATACTACCATTAATTCACCCCGTATTACAATTTTTTTACCCGTACCACACTTTATTGAAAAATGAAAGAAAAAATAAAGAATTGATCTTTTTAAAAAATAGAGATGGGGTATAATTGGTAAAAAAAATATTCTCCCAGCTAGAAAAAAAATAAAATTAAAATATTGATAAAAAATAATTTTTCAAAATAAAATTGACTAAAAATTGGGTTACGTCTTAATATTGTCAGGTACAACAAGCAAATCATCACTTACCAAGCTAAATTACAAATATAAATCGTTCCTTTTTTTCTTTTATGTATATTTGAGGAAGGGAAGACGTAATCAGAAATTCCATGTGCGTAGTATTTTTGTACCTATGATTTTATTATGTATTTCCCCCACTCCAAATATTTCAGTATTTGAAAAAGATATGAAAATTAGACAACAATTCCAGATATCGAGACCACAATCAACGCAGATGAACATAATGTAGTGGGTGAACATGTTAATGGTTTAGAAGAAACGCGTTTCGTATCATTTCATAATCCCACTATGCTATATTGCTATGCCCAACATCTCAAGTTGACTTTGTTTATTTTGGCCCATCTATGAAATCTAAATAAAACTTTGATAATCATTTCATGAGCTCTTTTTGGGACCAAACGTCTGATGCCATCTTTAGTCCGTTTCGATGACAAATGATAAGTTATACTATAATGACTAATAGACCAAAATTTGATGCTTAATTTTTTATTTTTTTTATAACTCGGTATCCGGCTCAAGGCCGACTAATCCGGGGGACCAGAACTCATTGTCCACTAGCGGGGGCCTTACTTCAAGTCAGAGCTAAGCTCTGTATGGACTGACTCATCTCAAAAGTTGATCTCACCTGAGAGAGTTCGAACCTAAGACCTAAAGAGTAGCATACTCCTAAATTTCAAGCTTACAACTACTAGGTCAAGCTTAAAATTTGATGCTTAATATTATTAGTATAAATAAAATAAGAACGATAATAGTGATAAATAATGATAGTGTGATCAATATCTACCTTTTTTGTGTGTGTGTGTTGGCAGTTCCATTCCTCTGTGTCATTTTCTCAAGTTCCAAGTATATTTCACTTACTGGATCTTTAACACATGGACCCAGAATTATTGTGGGCCATTGAATAATATTTTAATTTTCACTTGTCATACATCCACAATATGAAACATGGAACGGAACACTGAAAATGGAACAGATGATATCATTCGATGTGTTGGTGGGGTGAAGTCATAAGCTAGAAACCAAAGACATGAAGGGTGCCAAAGGTGGCGTTGTGCCCCCTAATTTCATTTTTATTATATATTATATTAAAATTTTAAAAATATATTGTCTAATAGAAAATTAGAAAAAATTTCTTAATGTCTTGTAACAATTATTTAGTAATTTTTAAGTGAACTATTAAAAAATGCAATGCAATAGTAGAATACTACAATTTCAATTATGGTCAAATGTGAATAGCTCAAGTGGTTATAGCTCCGAGACCCCGATGTCTTGGGTTCGAGATACAGAAATAAAAAATTTATTTTCTCTTGTTGTTGTCCCTCCTATAGTGGGATGGTGATCCCCCTCTTGTGGTGATTGTGGTACAGTTTCGATCTTGGTGGTCCCCTTTTTGTGGCGGTTGTGGTTATGATTTATAGCATATAAAATGATATATGATCACTTATAATGACGTGAAAGCAGTTGACCCTGGAGACCAGTATGCTAAGATGAGTGATGACCATCCAATGTGGGGTTTGATGGAAAATGCGTAATTTCATACGTAATATCTTTCAATCTTTTTTTTCCCACTCATTATCGTTACAAATATTATTTCACTCACTTCACTCGACTCTGCAAACAGTGTGATATTTTTATAGTATGATAATTATTCTTTTAAAATAAAACTTTTTTTTGAAAAAATAATACTCCCTCCATCCCGTTTTTTAAGGGTGTTTGACTGTTCACAAGAATTTATTGTAATAGTGATAAAGCGATAAAGTGTTGGGATAAAATAGAGAAATTAATTTTATTGAATGGATTAAGAGAACTTTATTAGAGGGTTAATTAAACCTTCTAAAACCTGCTAATTATTCTGCAAAAGTCAGCCAAGAGTACTGACACACATCATTCAACATTTAAATAAACGTTTATTGTTCAATGAACAGTAAAGTTGCGAAACAAGTTCCTACAGATTACAAATCTCCCTCCTAAACACACAAACTTCAGATATTCCCCCCTCCCAATTACAGACTTCCCTCCTAAACACACATAATTAAAAAAAATTCCCCCCTATTACACCAAAATTTAACCCTTATTTCAGATTTCCCTCCTATTACACTGAATTTCAAAATAATTACAGCCCTCCAACACCTTCAAATATATCTTTAAAGCACCATAAATACATCCACCATAAATCTGCTACAACACATAAATGCAGTGTTAGTTTAAAATGAGTCAAACTAGAAAGCATTTAAGCTATGAAGAAAAAAATAAGATTGTACAATATCTACTAGGGGGGTTGGATAATGGTGTACCTCAGTTTGGAAGGATGACCGAAGCTACTCAGATATTTGGGACTTCTCTCAATACTGTCAAGAGACTCTGGATCACTGCAAAGAAACAAATTGATGAAGATAAGAAAACTCATATTGTTTCATCTAGAACTGGAAAGAAGATAAGCAAAACAAAGATCTTGGATGAAGATAAGATAATGGGCATTCACGGGACAGAAATGTCTACCATAAGAGACCTTGCAGATGGGAATTCAAAGAATACACACATAAGAAGGCTGGTTTCTCAAAATACAGATGGGAATCACAATTTTTTCAAAGAATACACACATAAGAAGGCTAGTTTCTCATAGGATACACACATAAGGAGACTGGTTTCTAAAAAAACATGGGAATCACACTTTTATCAAAGAATACACACATAATAAGGCTGGTTTCTAAAAAAATAGATGTGAATCACACTTTTATCAAAGAATACACACATAAGAAGGCTGATTTCTCAAAAAACAGATGAGAATCACACTTTTATCAAAGAATACACACATAAGAAGACTGGTTTCTCATAGGATACACCCATAAGAGACTGGTTTCTCAAAAAACAGATGGGAATCACACTTTTATCAAAGAATACGTACACACATAAGAAGACTGGTTTCTCATAGGATACACACATAAGGAGGCTGGTTTCTCAAAAAACATGGGAATCACATTTTTATCAAAGAATACACACATAAGAAGGCTGGTTTCTAAAAAAACAGATGGGAATCACACTTTTATCAAAGAATACACACATAAGAAGAATGGTTTCTAAAAAAACAGATGGGAATCACACTTTTGTCAAAGAATACACACATAAGAAGACTGGTTTCTCATAGGATACACCCATAAGAGACTGGTTTATCAAAAAACACATGGGAATCACACTTTTATCAAAGAATACACACATAAGAAGGCTGGTTTCTCATAGGATACACACATAAGGAGACTGGTTTCTCAAAAAACATGGGAGTCACACTTTTATCAAAGAATACACACATAAGAAGGTTGGTTTCTAAAAAAACAGATGAGAATCACACTTTTATCAATGAATACACACATAAGAAGGCAGGTTTCTCAAAAAACATATGGGAATCACACCTTTATCAAAGAATACACACATAAGAAGGCTGGTTTCTCATAGGATAGACCCATAAGAGACTGGTTTCTCAAAAAAAACATGGGAATCACACTTTTATCAAAGAATACACACATAAGAAGGCTGGTTTCTCAAAAAACACTTTTATTACTCAACAATACCACACATTTAACTCACAAAAATAGAAAACTCACCAGATGATTAACTACTTATTGAATTCATAAGACCCTCAGATTATAATAACATCATTGGGTTATGGTTTTAACATCCTAATCTAGGAAAGTCATCCTAGAGGTTGCAGATTACTACTGAGTTGTTTGATAATCATAGTGAATTCATAAGGAGGCTGGTTTTTCAAAACACACATGGGAATCACACTTTTATCAAAGAATGCACACATAAGGAGGCTGGTTTCTCAAAAAACACATGGGAATCATACTTTTATTGGACCCTCAGATTATATTTACATCATTGGGTAAGGTTAAGCATCCTAATCTAGGCAAATCATCCTAGAGGTTGCATTAACACATTATGACCATAAGAACACATCAATTCACCAATTTTCCCACCTAAAACAGCCAACAGAGCATTCATTTGCAACCCCATAGTATATTTTAGTCATAGGGCTTAAGTTAAGCATCCTAATCTAGAATATTTTAAAACCCTGGAGGTTGCAATTAACACAAACAAAGGCACATCAATTCTCCAAATAGAACATTACTGGTGATACCAAATTTTCAAGATAAGCACATCAATCGAAAAATCACATGCCATATTTCAACAACAGGGTAAAAAAGGATCAGAATAACCTGTAAATCAGCTCTTTAACACACGGTATAAGGCGAATCAACATATCAACATACTTCTTTCTAGATGGATCCAACCAGAAACTCTTATCAGAGAAGGGTGGATCACTCCAGGCATCGGTTCGTATAATGATGTAACCTCGTCGGAAACAACATCACACGAAGGCAATTCCGGTGAGAGAGAGTCTTGAACGACCATGGAACTATAATCGGGAGAACCCACTACCATGTCGCTCAAATCTGCATCGCAACACTTCGATTTCTCCGCCGCCACCCACCGCCACCGGCTCCATCCCCTTCTTACTCTCTTCATCCCATCTTCTGGACAAAGGATGTTGAGAATTGAAAGCCCCCATTTCCTCCCACCAATAGTTCTGCACTGAATCCGCCTCAAACTCCTTATAATCCTCGGTGCATGCCCAATTTTCCGAATTTAAAGAATCATCAGCCACGGGGATTTAGGGTTTTTTGGAAGATGGCGATGAGAGAGAAGAGAGATAATGGGCCGACTTAGGAAGATTGAGAGGCAAAGAGAGCAGATTGCAGAGAGCAACAATCGAAATGGAAAATGAAGAGATTTGAGAGCGGATTGCAGAGAGCAATCATGGATCTGCTTTGAAGTCTCGAGAAGAGAGAGAAGAGACAGTAGAGAGCTGCTAGGGTTAGGATGTGACGGGGACAGAGAGTAATGAGTGAGAGAGAGGGGTTAAGCGAATTGGGTTAAGGGGAATGGGTTAAGTGGGCCGAGAATTATTGATTAGGGGTTATTGGGTATGGGTTTAGGGGGTATTGGGTATGGGTTAAGTGAGTGGTAGTTGTGTAAATAAATTGGTATGGGAAGGATGTTAGTTAAATAGGGTATGTCCATTTAAGGAAATAACCCTTAAAGAATGGAACAAAAATAATGGCAAAACTCCTTTAAAGAATGGGACGGAGGGAGTAAATACTGTAGAATAAATTATAACAATTTTTATTCTTCGAACTTAAATAAGTAAAATAATTTGGACGCTGCCTAAGCCCAAATTAAATAAGAAGCAAACCATATATCAGGCCCAAATTACTGCATTAGTCGGCCCAATATTGTAACTGAAATATAAAGAACAGCCCAAACATCATTCCCAACAAAGTGGAGTATTAGTTGGGCTCCGTATTTATTTTTATATTTTAATTTTATTCATTTGTACAGTTTTTTTTTTAACAGTAAAAGAATCTAAAATTATTATAATTTATAATTCTTAAAAGTTTAGTATTTTTTTCTGGATGCTATTACCTTGTTTTGTTGCTTTTACTGATACATCGTACACTTACAATCAGTTAAAAGAAATTAACTACACGTAGGACTCATAATTTTGAATTAGGAACCTAACTAAGAAAATAAAATAATGTAAAGCTCCATTTGAATGGTTGGATTTGAAATCCATAAATTTCACATACAAATCACCAATTTCCAATGGATTTACAAATATTTAAATTTGAGTACCTAGTTAAAAATGAAGGGATTTTAAATTCTCATCAAAACTTAGTCATTTGAAATCTCTCAATTTCTATCACTTCCCTCTCTTTACCCCCTTCACTCTCTTCTCATCTCTCTCATATCTTGACAATTCATGATTTGAAATATATGTATTCTTATATGTATTATTTTTCAAATACATTCATTTCGAATCCTCTCATTCCAAATGAAGCGTAACTGAATTCTAATTCAAGATGAATTACACTCACGATTAAATTCTTCAAAATTGTTTAAACCACTATTTTACCGACACCACAGATTCATACGAATAATGTGGATATGCAAATTAACGTAAATTGCAACGCATTCGCGGTGCGGTAGTATTTTGATATATTTTGAATAGGTATTATGTTAACAAATTTATGCATAGGATTAAGTACTTAATTTGGCTGCCATAAATTAAGTCTTTATTCCTCTTGCACACTAGGTTTCACTGAAGAACATTAAACCGCAAAACCGTTGCATCCTTAGCTTTATTTTACGAAACATAATTTAAAATATTTTTCTGGTAAAATCATATAAACAATTTCATCTACAATTTGTCCAAAAAAATGCAAAATATTAATTCACACCAAGAGCACCCTAGAGATCCGCCAAACAAAATCAGAGAAAGTTCTCGTGTGGGTTCACAAGTCTTGACAATCTTATATGTGGTTCCAAAGTTCAATTTGAATTTTGTTCAGAAAAAAGAAGAAGTTGTTTTTCAGTAGCCCTTGTTAACTACTGCAAATCACCTAACATATAGTTAACGTAACAGTAAATCATGTACTTCTCCATATGAGCGTCATACTCCCAGACCAATTATATAGCTTGAAATAAAATAATATAACACAAAATTAACTTGTGGCTCTCTCCTATCACCAAAAGATATATGTTACTGATATTTGTGCATATATATATATATATATATATTCATTTTTTGTAGTATATATTTTCCAAGCATCCATTGTTAAATTCATTTTTTGTTTGCGTTTTCTGATGAGCAATGTGGCCTTGTAGTAGTTTTGGACTCGTTTTCATTAAATTATTTTATATATGTATACATATACAAATACAGTCGATCAAGTTAAAAAGTCATACAACATAATTAATCAACCAAGTCTGATGCATTATACAATATACATAATCCTAGCTAGTAAATTAAGTAGCTCCAAACATAAAATTATTAAGTCAGCCAATCCCCAATCATAACAAAAATTAACCAAAGAAATCATATCCATCACTACCATTCGCCACAAACGGTCCAACAAAAGAGGCGTATAATTCCTGATCCCCAGAGGTTGAAGAATTGAAAGAATTAAAGGCGCCACGTACCCTATTCAACTCAAATTTAAGGCGATCAACCTCGTTTTTGAGCCTCTGATTATCAACTAGCACGTCCTCTAAGCGTTGCTGAAGCGCCCTGTGCTCTATTTCAATGCCTTGAATCTTGTCACGGGCGCGCTTGTTTTGGTACCAAATCGCCACTTGCCTAGGTGGGACCCCCAGCTCCGACGACAGCTGATTTTTCCTATCGGGCTCGAGCTTGTTGTTGAAATTGAAATTGGATTCCAATACCCTTACTTGGTCTTGAGTGAGCCTTTTCTTGTGTTTGGATTCGTTTTTTGGGATTTCGGGATACTGGAATTGGTCCATTATATTGTTGCTGACACTTATGTATTCTGGGATTGGGTACTAAAATGTGGGAGGATTTATAAACTGGTAATTGAGCTGTAATGTCAATGACAACTTGAGGAGAAATTTTTGGTGTGGCGTCATTGTCATGCATGAACCGAGTCATCACGTGGGGTTGGCCCCTACGACCTAATGACTAATTTAATTATAATTAATGATATTTATATTTTATTTTATGAGAGTGTAATGTGGCTAGCACTTAATTGAATTGAAAAGATATATACAAATGAAACCAAAATTTTTTTTTTGAGTAAGTTTTCGTGAAACTTGTTCATATAATGTGTTTTGAAACACTTAAAACAGCTTTCAGAAATATTTATTTTTAAAAGTTGTGAGAGAGAGCTTTGAAAATAAGTGTTTTTGGAAGTTGTTACTTATAAATTAATATCATAGTATTAAATGCTATTAATACCAATTCATATGTGTAATGATATCATTTTATATTATTAACAACTTTAATATATATAGTAGAGTTTGTGTTTTTTTTAACTGATCATGTACAATTATAATTAAAAATGACATGTAAAATTTAGAATGGTAAAATCAAATGATTTATTAGGAATTATAATTGTACTCATGGACGTACGACTAATTATGGAAATATCGTTATCTTCCTAAATTTAATTATTGCGAAACTCGGACATGTGTACATCGTGCAACACAAATATATTTTCAAAACGTGCATTTTTTTTTGGTGCACCGTGCAACATAAATATATTTTTTAAACGTTTCGAAAATACATTTGTGTTACACGGTGCATATTCAGCCGCACAGGAAATGTACTCAAAGTACGATAGTTATTTTCTTTTGTTAGATATTCGATTAAATTATATTTGTAATGGTATTTAATTTTTTTCAATTGTATGCTTTTCTTGCTGATAAGTTCTAAACGATTCAACTCCCAGGTGCCAAGGCAATACAAGTCTCTTTAATTAATAAGCGAAAAGGAGAATAAAACATAGCCACCACACAACTACCAGAAAAAACAAATTGCCTGCTAATTTAGGTCATTCTCATTATTTAATATTCATGTACTTATATCATAAATTTTATTAATTTGAAAAAATAATTTAAAAAACTAACACAATTTACTAGAGTATCCACTTCAAAAAAAGATAACTCAAGCTCTATTAGTACCTTCACACAATCGTTGGTACTGTAAATTCTCATAGTAGTACTTTAAATTTCGTACACCATCAAATACAATTATATAGTTGTATTTGAATCACTATTAATTATTTACATAAGCCTTAATATATAGGATAAGGCATCCATGCCAAAAAATTCTACAATAGTCCTGTAATTGTCAGCAAATAATTAAACGTTGATTTAAATGTTAATTAAATGTTAATGAACTACTAGAAATGTCAACTGGTCAATTGAGCCGACAATAAATTGCCCTACGACTATCATTTGTCATTCATATTTTTCTCAAAGCTCAAATTTAGGTTTTGAATTTGATGCACAAAATATACAAGAACTATAAATCTACCTAAGCACTACATAATCTTCATTGAACAATAATTATATTATATTACCATATTTGGACAAGAAAATATCCGTTCAAATTCTCATCTCAGGAATAGGTTTCCTAAATTAATAAACTACAACCTCCTATAAAAATAATTAATTAATAACCTAAATAATTGGTGGATTAAAAGAGTTCCAACTTCCAATAAAATCCTCACAAAAACCAGTTTGGGCTTGGTCACGAGCCCGCTTAAAGTCCAACAACAAACTGTAAATATATAAGCCTGCAGATGCTAAAGTAAAATGTTGGTAGCTATTTGTTGATTAATTGGTTGAAACTTAGTCTAAGATTTTAGGATAAATCAATCTCCATCCGGATTGTTATTTGTTTGTGATTCAGGTAGCTACATGTTTTCATCAAATATTATAGCTGAAAACTTAATCAAGTTATTCGATACTTGATTTAAAATCGTTTACTAAAACTCGATTGAACTCAGTTCGACAATTAACATAGATTTTAAATAAGTTTGAACAAAATTTTATATTTGGTAAAATTTATAGTTTGGTTTGAGCTCAATAAATAAAAAAATGATAAAAACAAATCAAAATTATCAAATTACTCGAATTTCGCTCGATCAATTATCAAATAAATTAAGCTTAAATGTAAGTCTCAAACCCGGATAACATTTAAAAAAGAATTGAAACAGAAATAGAAAATTAATTTTCAGAGTTAAATTCAGCTAAGGACACGTTTGGTAAAATCAAATAAATATTACACACGCAAAAGGTGGAATATGATATCACGAATGCGACGGGTGCTAATAGTCCCCACAGAAAGACTTTATAAGCAAAGAAAGATGAGTTGAATTGCAACATCATGGAACAATGGGACACAAATTGGCATATAATGAAACATGACATATTTATCCAAACTTGTATAAATCCCACTATTTAATATTTGGCCTTTATCTGAAAGTGCATGAACTTAGTGACAGTTAAGTGTGCATAAATTCAGCCCCTTAACACAACCAGACAATCTTAAGACTGTCGCTGCTTAATTGCAAGTGGATTCTAGTTGTTCATCTACCCAATAACTCATTAATTGCTCTCTTTTATTATATATCCTTCAATTAATTGTTGAGTCATATATAATAAGTTTGGGGCCTGGCATTAATCTAGGCCCGGGTTTTTTTTTTTTTCTAAAACGATAATTAAATTTAAAAAAAAAAGTTTTCAGAAGGAGCAAAACTTTTTCATATAATAAATTAACTAAGAACCCTTTTGTTACGTAAGAAAATAAAGGAAATGAGGGGAAAATAAATTATATCCCATATTTTCAAATGTTTTGTATAATTGATGACTTTTCCCTTTGGTCCGAAAGTTTATACTTCCTTTTTCCATTTTGGCATGATATACGTCCCACCTCCTAGGTGGTATTTATAATATCAATCATAATCTCATCATGTCTGTTGTACACAAAAAATTACTGAACGAGATGTAGAATGTGGCTATGTGATTTGGTACTACAAACAAGTATTAATGAGAGTGTTGGTGCAATCAATTAAGAACAAAACGAATGTTCCTCATTGAATGATAACGATGAAAGTTAAAAGCAAGAAAATAAATGCGAGAAGATTTGGGCCAAGGTGGCCTCTTTTCTTGGCTGATAAAGCCGTCGTATAAAATGTGAATTTTTTCCACCCTTGTATGAGTCTTGAATGCTCATATTTATAATACAAAGTTATCACTCAGCTTGTCTCGCTCATATCTCAATGAGAGCTCGACAATGCATTAATTGTGATAAGCTAAATTGGACTCTAAATTGGACTTTAGGTCCTATTTACAATATCCTAAACACGTTTCCTCATTTGGAGCGGCGGTTGCAGGCGTTTTATGGAGATTTACACCTAAATTTTCCTCTTCGAGCCCTTGGCAGTAGAACCAACAACTCCTTTAGAGGATTCTCGGACATATTGGGGATGATTTCCTAATCTTGGCTATTGATGTGTTTAGTTAGCCAAAATCAGGCCTTGGTACCTGGAAAATCTTTGACTTATCTTTCCTACTTATCTCATTTGCAACTTTTCGATCGCACTTCCATCAAATTGCCTAAGTATGGCTCTGGGTCCTTCATACTAGCAACATGATTGCGGGGGGGCGGGGGGGGGGGGTTTTGAATTGGGCGAGTTGCCAAGGTATTCGGTGAACTTGCCCAATCATACACGAGGGTGGTGAGCAGGGCGAGTTCGCCAAGCATTAAGCAAACTCGCCCCATAACTGGACACTGGGCGAGCTTGTCAGGCGTAGGGCGAACTCGCCCCATTTCTTGATAAATGGGCGAGTTGGGTGAGTTTGCCAGACGTTGGGTGATAAATGGGCGAGTTGGGCGTGTTCGCCCTCTTCTAGGGCAACTCGCTCAAATCTTTGAGTTGTTGGAGGTGAGTTGGGCCGCAATTCGGAATTCCTCTTGAGCCAACAAGCCCAAATAATTTGACACACAACAATGTCAATTGACTTAAATAAATCATGATTTAAATTAGGGGTGACAATTTCAGACACGACACAATAGCACGACACGAAAACGATACAAAAATTGCGGGTTAGTGTTTAGCCTTATCGTGTTCGTGTTGTTATCGTGTAAACACGATAAGGACACTAAATTTTCGTGTCATGTTCGTGTCGTGTCGTGTTCGTGTCAACCCGATAAGTTTGAATTAAAAATATTTTATTATACATATGACTTGACATTTTATAATTTTATTAGAAATTTTTATTTTTTATCGTGTCATATCGTGTCGTGTCATATCGTGCAATATCAAAATTTTAATATAAATTCTATTTTAAAATTTATTTATTTTTCTTATCGTGTCATATCGTGTTGTGTTGTGTCGACACGAATTTTTTTGTGTTCGTGTCGTGTCAGCACTGATTCTTATCGTGTCGTGTTCGTGTTTGGCCTTATCGTGTCGTGTCACTATCGTGTCGACACGAAACACAACCCGATAACACGAATTGACACCCCTAATTTAAATACATCATAACAAATATTTTTAAATGATCAAATATATCATATAAGTGAGTAAAATATATCACATTATTTCATATCCATTCAAATCTCATACCACTAATCAAACGGCCGTAAAAGAAGAATTTTATATGAATGCTACATTTTAGGAAAAATGTCAATTCATGGTCTGAAAGATAGTAAATCTATCAATTTAAGGCCTGAAAGATTTTTCCTATCGATTCAAGACCTGGAAGATAGAAAACTATCAATCTAGGGCTTGAAAGATAGAAAACTAACAATTTGAGGCTCACACATTTTAAGGCCATGTTTGACACTTATATTTCATGTCCTTATTTTTAGAGTTTAGGGCTCATGGTTCAAGGTTTAGAGTTCATGGTTAAGGATTTATGGTTCAGTGTTTAGGGTTTAGAGTTTACGAATCGGGGTTTAGGGTTTAGTGACAAATATGACCTTAAAATGTGTAAGTCTCGAATTGATAGTTTCTATCTTTCAGACTCTGGATAGATAGTTTTCTATATTTCAAACCTTAAATTGATAGATTTACCATCTTTCAGGTACTGAATTGATAAAACTTCTACATTTTATGATTACGATTATGCCTCAATAAGTCTCTTTTAAGTTTTAAACACTGTCTTAGATCGGGGCCCCCCTCCTTTTCTCTCTCAAATCTGGATATATTTCAAAATTGCAAGACTAAATCCAGGGAAAAAAATAACGAAATATGCGGAATTCATGTTGACTTGCTCTATCAGGGACTCAGATATAATATTCCAGTACCAAAACAACAAAAACAAGTTTCATCTGTTTCATCATCAGATTTTGTGCATGAGTTAGCAGCTCGAGATTTAGGGAAGCTCATAATATCCGAATCTTCGACTAGGATTGCTAGTCCTACTCTTCTTGATGATGCCTCAAAGGAGAAAGGCTTGCAAGTAAGTTAAACCAAACATCAGTTTAATTTTTTAAAGTACAGATATTTATTAGTTCTGTTTTCAAAATTTGTTCTGCTTTGTTAAAAAAGCAGAAATTTTGTATCTGCCACATATTGCTATTCTTTCTGCAAAAAAAAAGGTTGGTTGTTATTTGTTAAGCAACATAATGTTTCAAATTAGGCAAGTTTGTGTCCAGGATTTTGTTACACTTGTTTGGTAATAATCTGTTCTTTGAGTTGTAGATTGAAAAGAATACAGAAACAGACGATGACGTCGAATATTTTCTCTCAATTGATGAAACTCCAGAGAATATGAGCATGCACACTTTACCACAAGGTTCTTCTCACTGGAGAAAGGAGAAGCAAGTCAAGTTTTTCCTTTCATTTTAATAATAATAGCTCCTATATATATATATATGGTCCAGAAATGATATTAATACATATGTTACTGCAGGATTTCCTTTCAGACTAGTTAGAACTATCCACCCAACTGATAACAAGCTGTCGTGTTGCGATTTCTCAACGCAAGGAAGGTACTTAGCTGCTGCTGGCCATGAGAAAAAGGTAGACTAGTGCTGTTATCTTTATTAGTTGTATTGGTTTAGGCAACAATTAGATTAAAAGTTCATCATTTTTTTGCACAGATAATCCTTTGGAACTTGAGCTTATCAAGCAGATAAGTCATCCAAGGGCATTCACAACTCATTACCGATTCTCGGTTCAGGCCAGATTCAACCGTGTTCGCCACTTGTTCCTTTGATAGAACCGTCAAGATATGGGATGCATCCTATGTAATATGGCTATGAACTATTAGATGTTACTTTTGGAATTTGATAAACTTGGAGTATATGCTTATTGTTTTTGCCAAATTAATTGTAGACGAATAAAATAATTTGCAACCTTGTTGGGCATGAGGAGCAAGTGACATCTGTGGATTTCCACCCCAATCTTCCCAATCTCATGTGCTCCTGTGATTCTAATGATATAATCAGACTATGGAATATCGAAAGTGCTACTTGCTTTGGTATTTATAAGGCTAGCTCATCTGAATTTGAAATAATCTTATAAACTAGTAGATATTCAATGGTACGTTCTAATTTGTATATATTTTCAATGGCACGGAGCTAATAAACATGTGAGGTTCCAGCCTCGAAAAGGGAACCTGTTGGCTTGTGCTACAGGAAACACCATCAATCTAATCGACGTCGACACTGGTTCGATTCATTACCACTTTGAGGTTAGCCTAAGTGTTAACGCATCGTTCCTGTCCCCATTTACTTCCCGATTGGCAAAATGTTTCCAATTTTTTTGTAAATGAAATGGGAAAGAACTATTTCATTGATAGGGACATGAAAAAGAGATCCGCTCAATGTGCTGGGATGTATGCGGAGAGTACCTCGCGTCGGCCAGTGAGGACAGCACACACATCTGGTCCCTCGTTTCTGGCGGAAGGAAGGAAATCCAAGAGAAGGAGAGAGGCGGGAGCAGGGCAATATGGTAAATGAATCAACAGAAAATGACAAAAACGATGCAGCCAGGTGGGAAGCCCCTTGATGAGGACAATATGGATGTAAATTGGATAAATAAAACCTAATAAAAATTCATCATTCTAAAGATGAACGAAACCAAAAACAAAAAGAAAGACTAAATCAAATTTGTATTTCAAATATTGCCAGCAATGCTACAACAGTCCACAGTCAAAACCAGCATATGTCATAGAGACCTCTAATGCATGTTTAGTTGATAGTTTGTACAAAAAATGAGATAGTACTAGAATGAAGATAACGAGTCCTGTACTACAGGATCATTATCTTATACTGCAGGAGCACCAGCTTCAGTTGCCAAACTATTAAACTCTTCCATTACGACACTGATGTTGGGACGAGCCTCCCTTTCGACTGAGACACACCTTAATGTCATTGCCAAAGCTCTACGTATGCTTTCTTCTGAAAAGCTATGGCCCAACCTGTAATCTCCAAAAGACGATGCTCCCCTCGGTTGGTCTGATGTCAACGCCAAATGTGCCTAAATAATACAAACAACTAATATAATTTAGTGAAAACAACTTATTTGATTAGAATTTTAGGTACGTACCCTGTCGATGGAGTCAGGCTTTTTATAGCCATGAGCCATCATTCCCAGTGGTCTGATTCCCGAGATCAATTCTAGCATTAATATTCCGAAATTGTATACATCCGATTTAGTCGTATACTCTCCGTCGTTTACTGATTCAGGTGCAGAGTATTCAGTAAAAGTTTGAAGGTTTGAAGGCCAGAACCTAGCAGCATTATCATCCGCAATTTTTGCATTTGCGAAATCACAAATTTTAGGATTTGACCATCCATCTAATAGTACATGAGATGATTTTAGGCCTTTGAAAATAACTGGAGGGTTAGCTTCATTATGCAGGTAATTCAATGCTGTGGCAACACCAGCTGCAATCTTCATCCTCCTACCCCAATTAAGTAGGTTTCCTCCCATAATGCCTTCTGCAGAAGTCATAAGATTCCAAATGTGCTAATAAGTACTTCAATCAGATGTATATAACTAGAGTAAACAACTAAGAGCACGTCAGTCAGTTGCACTATGCAGTTGGTACAAAACTAATACTGTTTACTGAAACCAACTAATACTCTTAATTGAAACCAACTAATACTGTCATAAAAAACACAGTGTATATAAGAATTAATATAGCAAAGAAAAGAAGAAAAAGATGAATGTATTCATAATTAAATTACCGTGGAGATAATATTGTAAAGACTGATTTACAAATTCACAAACAATATATCGGTGGCCCTTCTCAGCACAAGAACCAAGGTAAGTGACAATGTTCGGATGATGCAACACACTGAGAATTGCAACTTCTGTCCTAAACATACTCTCTTTTTGTGGGGTATCATATAGCTTCCTCACAGTGACAGCCTGCCAACATTTGCGAATTAATATCAAGAAAAATGGAGAAAACTATCAAAAAAAGAAAGTGATTATTCTTGGTCATACCTGGCCATTCTTTTCTAAAACACCCCGATACACAGATCCATTAAGGCCTTGTCCTAACAAATTTTCCTGGTCAAATTTTTTGTGGCTTTTTTAATTTGACGATGAGAGAATGAGGTGATTTCTCTTCTAGCACCATCCCCTGAAAGAATAATAAAGAGTTCGGAAATACCGGAAAAAATGCAGGATATTCACTAATTTCTTATCGATTCAAGAATAATTAACTTGTACAGAAGTATACCACTTACTGAGTTGGTGAACATCATGCACAATTATCAAATACTAGTGCCATTTCATGTAATCTTTCGAACAAAAACAAAGCATTTATATATCCTGGCGCATGAAAAAAGATTAACGGCAAATATTAAGGAATAAGAAGATTCTAGAAGATAACCACCAATTTATTTGAATTGGTCATACAATGTAATCCCATTCCCATACTTATAGGATATAGTTTCCTGTACAGCACTCACGAACGTGTAATCTCAATGGAATGAATAATCACATTTTATCTCATTCTATAGCAAAATCTCATATCATCCTCAAAATTACATTCAAAACAACAACGAAGAAATAAAATCAAAAATCAGATTGGCAACAAAATCATATCATCAAAATCGTAGTGGGCGCGATTATATCATGATTCAAGCAATTACGAAAATGCAGCAGGAACAATTTAAACAAAAATAAGTAATACAGAACAAGGAATCAATCGATAAATAATAAAAAGTGAGAAATTATACAAAAATTGGGTAATTGAACTTCACCTGCAGGTGGAACGGCAGGACCTGCGGCGCCGGCGCCGGCACCACCACCGGCGGCGTTTCGATTTCCGTTTCTCTTAACTATAAGATTACTCTGCCCCATGATTCTGTGTGCTCACGATTGTTCAACAAACTCAACGAAAATGTGTGTAAATCCGGAAATATAATGGGCAGGGAGGGGGAAGTTTGTTAGATGGAGAGCGGTTTCATTTTGGCGCTCATCTTCACAACTGCAGAATTGGTGTGCATTAGTGCATATAGACCTGACGGTTTTCTAGTGCACACGTGAGTGTCACGTGGGAAACCAGCTCTAACCTCGTACGGATATTCATATACCCACGTTTTTTATTTTTGAGTGCCACTAAACACACTCCCAAAAACCTCTAAACACACCTCATTTGTTAAGTATACCCCAATAAAATTTAAAAATTAACATGTATTACTAAACACGCCCCATTTCTTTCCTATTGTATTCTTCCTCTATCAAAATACAAAAATAACATTTTCCTACCTTTCCTTTTGTCATGAACATTTCTCTCCTAAAAAAATCATTTAATTATTGTATTCATTAATATTTTATGAAAAAAAAATCTTAAAATTTTATAAAAAATCAGAAGTATATTATAAAAAATCAACTAAATTATTTCAAACGTAAATAAATTCAAAAAATTAATTAGGAAAAAAAATCTTCAAAATCATAAAAAATCGAAATACAAAATAAAAATATTAAAAAATCAATTAAAATTTTAAAAATTTGAATTAAAAAAAAACTGAAAAAATTAAACGATATCTGTAAAATATTAAAAAAAACTAAATCTAAAAAATAATTAAATTAAAAAAATCAGTAAACCTAAATAAAATCAGAAAAATAATTTTAATTAAATTAATTTTGAAGATTTATTTTATTTTTTAATATTGTATTTAGTTTTAATTGGTTTTTGATTACTTATTTTAGAAGATTTAGTTTTTTTATAATATTATAAAATTTAATTTAATTTTTTTCAAATTTTATTTTTCAATATTTGCTTATTTGATTTTTTTAATTTAGTTCTTTTTAAAGTTATATTTATTATTTTTATATTTTAATTTAATTTTTTCAAAATTTTCAATTATTATTTCATGTATAAATTTTAAAAAACTCTATTGACAAAACGTAAAGGATCAATTTCAAAGTTAAAAAAAACATAGAGGACTAAAATCAAAGTAAATAAAACTTAAAAGACAAATAATACCATATATTTATATAAGGTAACTTAGTCATTTTATATATATATCTATTTTTGTCTTAAAAATTATGGAGTGTGTTTAGAGGATTTTGGGGTATGTTTAGTGGCACTCATGCCTAAAATATAGCCTAGTTGTACGGCATAATTGTGATATACATAGACTTGACGAAAAAAAGAAATATGAAGCCCCTATTTGTGACAATATTAAAATTTTAAAATTAGACCTCTATATGAAATTCTTCCCCAAATTCATATGTAAATTCTTACAAATTGTGACTTTTTGTCATCCAAACTATGACAAATTTCACACTTGTAGGACTTAACAATTTTTATGACAATTTACCAAAGCATGCGAAAATTTGATTTGCAACCTTGAGTCTAATGGGCCGCTTTCTCTTTTGGGCCGTAACAATATCAGGTGCAATTTAGTTGTATGGGCAATTTACATGAGGTGAGACACCGTATTCAATAAGGGTATGTTCGTTTTGGGCTTATAGTTGACGTGGAAAATTCGGACTTTGAAGTTCTAAAATTTTAAAATCTTGATGAATACTTAAAATGTATATTTGTATGAGATTTTATAGGGTAGGATGGTGAAAAAGATGATTGATGTGATATTATTATATTATTTTGATTGTATTGAGAGAATAAAAAAATTGATGATGTGAGTGTATTAAGAGAATAAAAAGTAGAGTAGTAGTAGGTTATGAGGTAGAGTATGATTAATAAGATTGTAAAATCCTTACTTTAAGTCTAAAAACAAATGGGGGTTTGAGATTGTAAAGTCCAAAGTCCGCCGAGATAGTCGCGAAATGAACATACCCTAAGGGTATGTTTGTTTTGGGATTTAGGTGTGTGGAGGAAGTCATGACTTCAAAATCCTATGAATTTGAAAATCTTGGTGAATAGTAAAAAATATGTGTTTGTTTTGAGATTTTAGTAGGGTGAGATTTTGCTTTATGTCAAATCATTGTTAAATAGTGATTGTTGTTGTATTATTATATTGTATTGAGAGTAAGAAAAATAGTGATGTGATTGTATTAAATTTTGTGAAAAATTGGTGTGTAGATATATTTTATAGGAGTGAATTTTGAAGTTTGATTTCAAATTTTAAACTATAATAGGACGGAGTTTTCAAAGTCTTAAATCCATTCGGGTGAGTCCTGAAACAAACATGCTCTAAGTTTTATGGGTTGTCATAATTTTTTTACAGAAATTATTAAATTAATGTGATTAAGTTTTTTAGGGCCCAATAACTTTCACTCGGTTTGAATTTAGTCCCGCACGTTTGAGAATCTTATATATACCCTATATGTTTCACCTCTTTTTGAATTTGGTCCTAAAAAATCGTAGGTCTTTAAGCATTTAACTTGTCACCACCAAAGCCAGAGTTGGAAATTATTTTCATTTGTATTTATTATTTCCTTGCCACGTGTGTATATACTTAAGTCAAGGGCGGGGTTCGGGTTTATTCCGGGTTAGGTTTATGGTTTCGGGCTATGTTTTAAAAATCGGGTCCGACCGGCCGGTCGGACCGGTGAACCGTCACAAAGCGGCCCAATAGAGGTGTATAGAACCACTATTGGACCGCCCACCTCAAAACCGGAAAAAAAACCGATGAAAAAATCGGAAGGTGAACCATGGGTTTTCATGGGTTTTCAACAAAAACAAAAAAAAAAAAAAAAAAAAAGGCGGAGAGGCGGGCGGCGACCTTGGAAGGCGGGAAGACGGCCATTGGGTGGGTCGCCAAGATCTGAGGAGAGGGTGTGGCGGTGGGTGGTGTTTGTGATTTTTCAAACAAGACGGTGGCGCGAGAGAGATGGTCGTGGGGTGCAATGTGAACGCGGTGGCGGAGTCTTGATGGTGGTGGCCGCAGAGAAGGCGGGTGGCGTGAGAGGTTGTCGGTGGTGGATGGCTTGGCGAACAGCGGCGCCATTGAAGAACGAAGAAGAAACCGGAGATGGAGAAGTGGAAAATGATGAAAGGGAAGGAGAGAATATTAGGTTTTTTTAAGCCCTTTTTTTTTTTTTTTTTTTCAAACCCAATTTTTTTTTTTGACCCATTTATCATTTTTGGGCTTTGCTTTTTCATTTTTCATTTATAAAATACAATTAATATGTATTTTTTTTAAAAAGAATTTAAGTGTCTTTCTAAATTTTAAAATGTTATTTTAGAAGGTTTTAAAAAATTAAATTTAATGAATTCAAGTGTAATTATAATATCATCTCCTCTGTCAAAAAATAAAAATAAAAATTATAATATCATCTCAATCTTATTTTTAGTATTGATCTCTCGAAATTTTAAATATCAAGTAATTAAATATCAAAAAATAAAAATAAAAATTAATACTTGTGACTTTTTTTGTATTGTTGATGGCATTTTATTATGTTTGGAAATTGAAATTTGAAAGTTGGAACTATTTATGTTAATGAACATTTATATTATGTTTAGAAATTTAAGTTTGAACTTTGAAGTTTGAAGTGAGTTTAGATACTTTATATTCACTTATCATACTCTATATTTTGAATTTTTTAAAAAATTATGCATATTATATATATATATATATATATATATATATTTATTTTATGACGTCATAACGGGCCAATCCGGTCCGGAAAGGTCCGATCCCTCGCCCAACTTTTTTTTTGGGATCGTCCGGCTTAACTTCCGGTTCCGGTTTTTAAAACATAGGTTTCGGGTCAATGTCCATTTCCTCACCAAACAAACCACCACTCTCACTCTCTCTATCCATATCCAAGATGGAAAGAAACAGAGCAAGAGTCGAGATCACCACAACTATTGTTACTATTCTCTTGTTCTTATCACTCTCATCTTACAATGTAAAAGTCATCGACGTAGCTTGTAAATGTCAATTTATGATCGCTGCCTTCCGAATCGTACGAATTGAATCGTAGATCTGGAACGTTTATTATGTTCATGTAGTTTTTGAAATCACCGCCGCCGCCGTAGGATGAGAAATTCGCGCTCTCGATGTTGCCGTCGGGGGCGTAGCTGGAGAAGCCCTCGCGGTGGTCGGTGGAGCTCCGGCTGTACTGTGCGAAGGAGGCGACGATGAAATTGGCGCCGTCGGAGTATTTTTTGAAGTCATCGGCGCCACCGAAGTGGGCGGTGTCGTAGTTGTTGAAGTTTTTGTTAGCGTAGGAGGCGGAATTTGAGTCGGATTTGGGGTTTTTGTCTTTGATTTCTGGTGGTTTTGAATTGGGGAAACAGAGGAGGGCGGCGGCGAAGCAGAAGGCGGGGAGGTCGGCGGAGAGGGTGTGTTTGGCGGCGGGTATGGTCGGGGACGGCGGCGGAAAACGTCAACGCCTGGTCGGGGACGGCGGCGCTGACTTCGCTCCTGGGTGCTTTCTTCGCCGACTTATTTCTGGGCCGATTTAGAACGATTATCATCGCCTCTCTGCTCTACATTTTGGTGAGTTAAAAAACCTGTACGGAATTGAGGGTTTTATAATTGATGGATAATTTGAGATTTGATTACTATTATGGAAGTAATAAATGTGTTAATTTCATGATTTGTGGTGGATGGATATATAACAGGAACTTGGTTTCTTAACACTATCAGCTGCACTAAATCCATTCAAATCTTCATACTGCAAAAATGGTGTTAACAACAAGGTATGTTATCCTTCTCATCTTCAGATGATGTTCTTCTTCTTCTCCAAAAGAGCTTAAATCGAAGAGCTCATTCTTTAAGTGGACCCCGACCCGTAAAAACTGACCCGCACCCAGATCCATAGCCGGCACCCCCGAGGCCGATACAAAAAATTAAATGAGAAATGTAATTAATATCCACGTGTCGACTGCAAAATAAACGAGAAATGTAAGTAATATTCACGTGTACAGTGACCGATTGATCAACTGGGTTGATCGATTTTCGGGACCAAATTCAAAAGGAGGTGAAACATAAAGGGTATAAACAAAAATGGTGTTAACAACAAGGTATGTTATCCTTCTCATCTTCAGATGATGTTCTTCTTCTTCTCCAAAAGAGCTTAAATCGAAGAGCTCATTCTTTAAGTGGACCCCGACCCGTAAAAACTGACCCGCACCCAGATCCATAGCCGGCACCTCCGAGGCCGATACAAAAAATTAAATGAGAAATGTAATTAATATCCACGTGTCGACTGCAAAATAAACGAGAAATGTAAGTAATATTCACGTGTACAGTGATCGGTTGACCAACTGTGTTGATCAATTTTCGGGACCAAATTCAAAAGGAGGTGAAACATAAAGGGTATAAATAAGATTATCAAACATGCGGAACTAAATTCAAATCGAGTTAAAGTTATTGGGCCCTAAAAAACTTAATTCCTAAATTAATTTACAGTTGGTTAAGTTCGCAATCCCTTGTAAGCCAAGCTGTCCTCGTTCGGAGATCATAACAATTTCCTGAAATACCCTTCCGTTTTGGAAATATGCCACACACGAACACGATAGCTTTTCCTTTCCTCCCCCTTTCTTTCTTTTTCCCTCTCTCCTATTTAAAAATCTCACGCACACTTTTCCCCTATTTTGCTCCCCCTTCCTACCAAAATCATACCAAAGATCAGGAACATTGAAGGGTAAATATGATGCGACTGTTCGGCAGAAGCTCCACCGGAGAAGATTCTCCGCACACGGCGTCTCCACCCACTCCTCTTCCGGTGGCATCGCCCAATATGTCAGCCGGGCCAGCAAGGCCGATTCGTCTCGTGTACACCGACGACAAGGGAAAGTTCCACTTGGACCCGGAGGCGGTGGCTCTGCTTCAGTTGGTGAAGCAACCAATTGGCGTTGTCTCGGTATGTGGTCGCGCTCGTCAGGGAAAGAGCTACATATTAAATCAGGTATTGCTCAAAGGGTTTGGGATAAACTGTGGGTGTATTTTCGTGTAATTGGTTTTTTAAGGCTTTCTGTAGTTACTAGAATAGTGATAGGGATACAATGAGTTTGTAATTGCTTCTACCTCTACGCGGCCGTTGCTTTTTCCTGCGCATTAGGGTTTTGGTGTTTATTAACTTCCGAGTGAAATTAGGGTTTTGGTTTATCAATTTCTAATCGAAATTAGGATTTTGGTTTATTACTTTCTAATTGAAATTAGGGTTTTGGGCTTGATGCTTGGTGAGGGTGAGTTCTGTTTCTTAGTTCGGGCACTGTTTTATACCTACATATGAGGAAGAGAAGGTATTGTTTTTTATTTTTCATTTTTTGGGGGATTGTGGCAAGTTCTAGCCTTCTATATAAGCTGATTTTTTTTTTTTATATTGAGGTAGCATTAGGACTCGTATCAATTTGTGAAATATTCTTTTTGTTAGACTGGCAACAACTGGTTTATAATATTCCTTTAAATTGTCTAATGTAGGTGCCCGCTTTGTCTTACCCTAATGTTGTCACATTTTGGTTTTTCTTTTTTAAACTGAAACCTCACGCTGACTCTTAATAACAATAAACCATTCTAACTCTGTAAAACAATGCTGATGATATCATGCCTGAGCAGTATGCATGATTAGCTTTAACTGAAAATTAAGATTAATCATTATTACATAGAGGTTTCAAATATCATTTTGATTTTTTAGGTGAATTTCTTAGCACTCTCGAGGGATGTTATGGAATATGAGCAGATCAGTAACAGCATGCACTCATCTTAAACTCTTCCTTTTTCTACTGACGTTTTAAGTTAGTACGGTAACAGAGATTTTTTATCATCCTCTCCAAGCTTCTAATACAGGAGTTGGAAGTTTTAACTGCACTTTTTAAATTATTACATAAATTTCTGCAGCTTCTTGGGAGGACCAGTGGCTTTCAAGTGGCATCTACACATCGTCCTTGTACTAAAGGACTTTGGCTATGGAGCACGCCAATTAAGAGAACTGCTCTGGATGGAACAGAATACAGCCTATTACTCTTGGACTCTGAAGGAATTGACGCTTATGACCAAACAGTGAGATTTTGTTTCTGTTGTTTTAGTTAATCTTACAGCCATATATTTATTACTTTTCATGATTAGCCAACTAGGTCATCTCTAGTATTTTGGACTTTGAAGTGGATTTATTTGAAATATTTACTGTTCTTAATGCTCCTAATCTCTATTTATTGGTGATATTCGAAGTTTTATGCATAATATTCCTTTTTACCTCGCGTGTTCTTATGCTTTTTCTCTTCTAACTTATATACTTTGACAGGGAACATACAGTACACAGATATTCTCCTTGGCTGTGCTCTTATCTAGCATGTTCATATATAACCAGGTAAATCAAATTGTCAGTTGCTGTCTAGGGACATAATAGTTGATGCTAAAAAAATGGTTTACTGATTCTGTGATTCTTTCACCTAGATGGGTGTTATTGATGAGGCTGCAATTGATCGCCTATCTCTTGTGACTGAGATGACTAAGCATATTCGTGTCAGAGCTTCTGGTGGTAGGAGTACAGCTTCTGAGCTGGGGCAGTTCTCCCCAATCTTTGTTTGGCTTCTGAGGGTAAGTAGTACAATATGGATCCCCATATCTGATACTAAAATTTTAGTAGCTGATGTATATTTTTTCTGATGTTGGGATTTGAATATATTACTGTGATGTTATGATTTGCAGTTCTTGGAGGACTGCATAATAATATAATCTCAAATGCTAATTGCAGGATTTTTTTCTGGACTTAACGGAGGGCAAGCACAAAATTACACCACGCGACTATCTTGAGAGTGCTCTGCGCAGAGATGACGGAGACAAAAAGGACGTAGCTGCCAAGAATGAGGTCATATTCCTTTTTTATTTTCCCATTCCTTTTCTTTTTACATGGAAACATCAATCTATGATTGTTATCATATTTAATAGTACAGTCTTTTGATATAAGTTCAAAAATATTGTTTCTTGTGGTTTGAAAACGTTGACTAGATTCGAGAGTCCATCAGAGCTCTTTTTCCAGACAGAGAATGCTACACACTTGTACGGCCTCTAAGCAACGAGAAAGATCTTCAACGACTTGATCAGATTTCGGTGAGTATCTGCCTACGGCTGTATAAGTTTTTATATTTGGCTACTTAATGATGGTCTTATTTGTTACTTATGATGATTTATCATGCAGCTGGACAAACTAAGGCCAGAATTTAAAGCTGGTTTAGATTCGTTAACAAGATATGTTTTTGAGAGGACAAGACCCAAGCAAATGGGTGTAACTGTGATGACAGGACCCATTTTTGCTCGTATTACTCAATCATTCCTTGATGCTCTTAATAATGGGGCAGTGCCTACCATAACTTCTTCATGGCAGGTAAGTATGATTTTTAACTATATGCATGTATATTTACATCTTCTGCTTCCCTTTTATTGTTTAATGTTGAACACCTTCTTAAAATCTTCAACTCTACATTTTTTTTTTGAAAAAGAAAAACATATCATTAATTAGGCATAAGGAGTGCCTAAAAGATGCAGTATTACAATTATAAGCACAACATCGAAAACACCAAGGCCTAAACTATAGAGAACAGCAGAATAGACCAAGAGTCAGTGTTATTAACATCCCAGAACTAATCTTGGGTTATGAATCCAGTCCTCAAAAGCAAATTTTCTGATCCTCAGTTCTCTTTCCACAAGCCAGCTCCATAGTCGTGATCTTATTTCTACCACGAACTTGTTTTTTTGCTATTTGTTCTCCACGAAAAATGATAGCGTTTCGTGGTTTCCATAGTGTCCAAATTACTAATTGTCCGCGTACATTCTTCACCTCTACATATTTTTGCAATGTTTTGTTAATGTCCCATAACATGAAAATTCATTTCCTTGAATGCTGTATTATATATGAATTCTATTGAAGTTGAACATATTTATTAATGATGATCCACTACTAGGATCCACATAATAATTTTGGTTGCGGATTACTCCCTCTGTCCCAATCTTAACCGCATGTTTACTGTGTGCTCGAAGTTTAAGAAATAGTTTATTATTATTTTAGGTGATAAAGTGTTGGGGGTAGAAAGGTGAATTCAACTTTATTGAAGAGTAGAATAATATTTATTAAAGGTGATAAAGTGATAGTGTTGAGGGTATGAGAGAGTGGCATATGGTAAATAAGTGGGTCTTTGAAGGGTGTGAGTTAAAGTGGGTACTTCCATTTAAGGAAATGTGCAGTTAAGATTGGGACGGACTGAAACGGAAATAGTGCAGTTATGAGTGGGACGGAGGGAGTATTTTATAAGTTAACCATCCCATGTGAGGAACTGTTCACCTCTTTGCTTAGAGGTGTTGAACAGGTTAAGGCCCAATGCGCTGAGCCATTTTGCCCTAAAAATGAAAATATAGGTTAGGGTTCAACTTAAATGCATGAAACAAGGCTGAACTGGATTCCGCTTCAGAAGCAGTTTCTTCCAGAAAAATCTCCTTTTTCAGGGCTTAAGAGCCCGATTTGGATATGAAAGAGAGTTTCAAACCCAGAAATCCATGTAGTTAGAGTTTGTGAGAAAGTTATTGAAGGATAGGCACTTCCCTGTGGGATGTAGGGAAGATTAAAGCAATAGAAAGGACCATACAGGATCTCTTTGTGATAACACTTTGAAATTATTACTTAAAACTTACATGTAGTTTTTGGACTTCTAAGTTTTAACATTTCATTTAACTTTTATAAATTATAACTTATATTTACTAAAAATTCAGTGTGACACACAGTACATAACTTTATGTTAAATTTGATCATTATGAATTTTTCAATAATACGTTGGAGTGGATGTCACTGGGAATGGTATATTACATTTGCCACGAAGGAGTGCATACCGTCAAAGTGATTTTTTTTAATCTTTACAAGTTTACCTTTTTTTGGCTGTAGAGTGTTGAGGAAGCTGAATGCCAGAGAGCGTATGAATCGGGTACTGATGTTTATATGTCTTCCTTCGATCGTTCCAAACCTCCTGAGGAAGTAAGTGCTGTTATTGTTGAAGGTTTTGTGTATTTTTTATTCTTTTGCTAAATTTGGAATCCTATAGGGTGCATTGCGAGAGGCACATGAAGATGCAGTTCAGAAGTCCATGGCCACATTTAATGACACTGCTGTGGGTGCTGGTTCAGTTAGGCAAAAATATGAAAAGCGTCTTCAGAGTTTCTTCAAAAAGGCATTTGAGGTAATTCTCCCATGTTGATATTTGATAACAATAGCTTGTTCTTTCCAAATTGGCCAAGTTTATTTGGAACTTGTGGGCTCTTTCTTGGTTATAATTTATCGATCTTATTCTTGATTTGAGTTGTTGAATTGTTGAAATACACAAGATTTCATATGATATTGGTGGTGTAAATTTGTTACCAAAATGCAGAGGTGTTTCAATGCTCTTGTTTCTTATTTAGAAAATAAGTCGTTCATTCTTATAAACAAATAGCTTGAAGTTTCTAACATCTTATTTTGAGAGCTTATAACTTTTTTGAAGTAAAAACTACCAAGTAGTATCAGAATAGCTTCTTCTATTTCAGCTGCACATGTTTAATGTTTTAATTAAAGATATTGCAAGATTAATTTTATTATGGAACTCTAGAAAGGTCATCGTGCTTTCAACTTAGTTGGTACTTCTTCAATGTACACTGTACTTGAGCACATTAATTGATTAGGATTTGATGTTAATTGCAGGATATTAAGAAAGATGCTTACAGGGAGGCTTATCTGCAATGTACAAGAACCATAGAAAATATGGAAAGGGAGCTGAGAATTGCGTGCCATGCTCCTGATGCAAACATAGACACTGTTCTGAAGGTAAGTTTTCATTGTTGAAAATGTTTCTTTAAGAAACTCCCATATTTAGATTCTGTACCTAAACCCATCTTCTCATACTATCATGCTGTACACTTGTACTATTTAGAAATCTAAAATCATAATTGTTTTACTTATTTTTATTTGACATGTTTAATTTATCCTCTACTTTTTTCCAAAAAAAAGAAAAGAAAAATAGAAAATTGACACCCTGACCTTATGTCCTCTGATTTTGACTCTAGTAAAAAACACTAATTTTGTATTCTGTTACCCTTTCCATCATTTCACCTCAAATTACACTACTGTTGCTCTTATAGGTTCTTGATGCGCTTTTGACAAAGTATGAAGCTTCTTGTCATGGACCAGAGAAGTGGCGGAAAGCTGTTTCTTTTCTCCGGCAAAGGTTCGTGTGTGTTATCCTTATCATCATGTTGTTTGGTTCACTCCTAAGACTGTATGCAATGTTTTTTGATATCCAGTTTGGAAGGTCCCCTTCTCGATTTCATCAAGAGGCAAATTGACCAGATTGGATCTGAGAAGAGTTCTCTTGCTCTAAAATGTCGTTCAATCGAAAGCAAGGTGGAATTGCTTAACCGACAACTGGAAGCAACCGAAAAGTACAAATCTGAATATGTGAAGCGTTATGAAGATGCAATCAAGGACAAGAATAAAGTCACAGAGGATTACATGAGCCGCATAAACAATTTGCAAAAAAAATGTAGTTCTGCAGACGAGAAGTCCTCTAATTTATCGAAAGCACTTGATACATTACGGCAGGAATGCACAGACTGGAAAAGGAAATATGAGTTGGTTTTATCGAATCAGAAAGCCGAAGAGGAGCAGTTTGCTGCTGAAGTTGCAATGCTGAGATCGAAAAGTTCTGCTGCTGAGGCAAGATTAGCAGCAGCTCAGGAGAAAGCACAATCTGCTGAGGAAGAGGCAGAGGAGTGGAAACGCAAGTATGATATTGCTGTCAGAGAAACAAAAAGTGCTTTGGAGAAAGCTGCTGCTATTCAAGAGCGCACAAGTTATCAAACACAATCAAGAGAAGCTGCCCTGAGAGAAGAATTCTCCGGTGCACTCTCTGAAAAGGTTGACATCATTCTCTGTGCTCTCTCTATTATACATGGATGCGTACTTTGTGCGCATGTTTTTTTTTTTTTTTGCGCTTGGGCAATTTATAGTCTGTATGTTTGAAGATTCTGAGATCAGTTATCTGTATATTATTGGCAGGATGATGAAATAAAGGAGAAGGCCACAAAAATTGAGCAAGCTGAACAGCGTTTGACAACTTTGAGTTTGGAACTGAAGGTGAGATTTGAACAGTCTATATAGTTATCTATGTGTGAATGCTTCGTGTGTATTCCCCCCCTTTAATGTTTTAATTACATCTAGGATGTGGCTTTCATATTTTATAATGGTACACAAACATGTCCTACCCTGTGTCCTACAGCTTTGTCGATTTTGTTTTATGTTCACTGCATTTATTAGTATTGACTATATGAATTTGTTCAATAAAGCAGTTATATTGATTCTTGCATCCTGGAAACCACCTTGTTTTTACCTTATTCATCTAGTTCTGAAAAAATAAGCTTATCGTATCTTCATGATCAATAATGGGCTGGCTTGTGAAAAATTATATCTGAAATATTGCTGAAGCAGATGTAATTTGATATTATGAAGTTCGTTCAAAATTAGTTTTCATAAAGAATAAGATAGCAGTGTTTTTGTGTATTCATTAGTGCTATTGTGTTTGATTTTCTCTATTGGCGACAGGCTGCCGAATCAAAGATCAAGAACTACAATCTGGATTTATCTAGATTCGATCTTCAAATCAAGGAGCTAAACGAAAAGGTAGAAAGCACAAATGCTTCTGCTATTTCAGCTGAAAGCAAAGCTAAGATCTTAGAACAAGAAAAGATACACCTGGAGCAGAAGTACCAAGATCAGCTGAACAGATCAATGGAAGTCGAGGAAAGATGTAAAGCAGCTGAACGAGATGCTAAAAAGGCAATTACATCTGCTGATGAAGCCAGAGCACAAGCAGATTCCGCTCAGAAGGAGAAAAACGAGTTCCAGCGTGTTTCCATGGAAAGGCTAGCACAAATTGAGAAAACCAAGAGGCATGCTGAGACTTTACAGAGACAAATGGAAGACTTAGAAAACGAAGTAGAGAGATGCAGAGCTGCTGAGAGGGAGGCTTCTTTAAAAGCAGAAATGCACGAGGAGAGAGTTAGAGAGAAGGAAAAAGAAATAGATACGCTCTTGCAGTCGAGCAACAACCAGAGGAAGAATACTGTTCAGGTACTGGAGAGTCTGTTGGAGAGTGAACGTTGCCCATGCAGAAGCAAATAAGAGAGCAGACCAGCTCTCTCTCTCCTTACAATCCATACAAGGAAAGAACATTGAACTCCAACAGCAATTGGATGCTCTTCGATATAGTGAAAGAAAATCAGAAGGCAGACAAAGAACTGCTTCCAAGCGTGTGAGAACAGATGATTATGAAATGGGTGTTGCTGACTCAGTACATGATACGGGCATGAATGACAAAGTACATAGAGGAAGCAAAAGGTCCAAGAGTACCAGTAGCCCTATGAAGTATAACAGTCCTGAAGACGGTGGTTCTGTGTTTAGGGGTGGAGAGAACACCCTTAGCCCACAAACAAGCCAAGAAGACTACACTAAGTTTACTATACAGAAACTGAAACAAGAGCTTACCACTCATAATTTTGGAGCTGAGCTGTTGCAGTTGAAGAATCCAAACAAAAAGGAAATTGTCGCTCTATATGAAAGATGTGTTCTGAAGAAGTGATGATCTGGGTAAGTCTTTTAAGTTTTTGATCTCCCCATCATTTACAATGTTCTTGGTGAGGTTGTAAGTTTATGAAACTGCCCTTTTAGATGTTTCTATTAGTCCTATTGTTCAACTTAGTGTGTTGGTTAGTGAGGGCTAGAGATTACGCATTAGCGATCTCGGTGATTTCGTTATTTATTTTTTGAGTGTGATGCTTTTCTCTTTGCCCCCATCCTCTTCCCTCATCCTTTTAGTTTTTGGATATATAATTTCGTTTTAGAACAATGGTGTTCCTGGAGTCCTTTTACTGCTGTAGCGCAGTGAGGTGGTATTTGTAAAATTGAGGATTTTTTAATCAGTGTGTGGAGGCAGGTGGTTATTTATTAGGGTGGTTTTGGGATTGTGTATTTGTTCAAGTGATTTATATGTATGATCTTTCTGTATTCTAAACTTTTTTTCTTTTTGTTTGTAATGGATTATGGTTAAGCACTCCCTTTTTCTGATTAAATGGTAATCCAAGAGTTATAAATGTGTATGTTGATCCTTCTGTTACAAAGTCGCTTTGGCGAAATCAAATGGAACTGGAAAAATATCATCTAAAATCTAAAAGGGGTAGGTTTCTTATGACTTGCGAGATTGTTTCACAAGTGATCATCAAACCCAATGATAAAGTTTGTCGACCAGTCAAATTTATTACGTATGGTTTCATTTAATTTTTTTCTTGTTTTCTCTTTAAGTTAACATGATTTGATGGCAGTGTGTCCGTTCGTATAATGAATTTGGCCTAAATAACAAATAAAAATCAGATCTTCAGCAAATTATTTAAACTATCATAGAACAATTTGCAAGCTAACATTCTCCCTAATGCTATAAATCAGATTCCTCTATTATATATGTGGAAATATATGAGCCAAAAATAACAATATTCCTAGAATAATAACACCATATACATGTGTAGTTAATAAACATAAAACCGAGGAATAAATTTTAAATTGTGTGCTCTTGATCACCACTTATTCTCCAAAAATCTTAAATTACTACCTTTTACGAGCAGCAAATTAAAAGATCCTCCTCATCACTATTAACTAGTACATCAAACATCCCTTTTCCATCATTATTTACCTTTGCTTGCACTTGAAGGCAGATGAACAAAAGATGATCCATCACCATGAACAACCAAATTCGGAATCAACGGAGGTGGGCTGTCTCTATCGACATTCTGCTGGTTGTAAGAAACAAAGTGTGGATTATTATAACATTCCACATAATTAGGGTTGTTGATGTAGGAAGTTTGATCAGTATTAGAGGATTTAGAAGCAGCATTGATGAGTGGCAGTTTAATGGTTGATGAACCACATTGTCTAGGCTGTGTTTGGTAGAACACTTTTGAGACCACCAACTCCCCATCTTTCTCCTCTTCGTTGTCTCCTAGGTGGTACTGATGCATCACCCAATTTGTCTTTTCGGGTTTTCGTTGTCGACCGTAGTTTGTGTAAAGGACGAGAATTTTCTTGTAGCCTTTGATGTTGCCGGATGCTGAAACGGGTCGGGTTTTGCCTGTTTTGTGCCATCTTGTTTCGCCTCCGTCTTCATCTGTGTGGACCTTTCTACGCTTTCGTGTGCCCGTCGTGTATGCTTTCGACGGCCTGTGGAAGAAATGACGCACTTGCCCTTCTTTAGTTACTCCTGCAATGCAATGAGAAATCATCACAAACGGATAGTGGTAATGTATTAGTGTCGTATATTGTGGAATATTAGAGTAATAAAATACGAGATTAAGATAGAAAGAATGTAAGTACACTCTTGATGTATTAGGAATTCAAAATGTACTAAAAAAATGTAGGATAAGATTTTTAACTTTGTACGAAAAGACACGGGAGCACATTTCATTGTCATGATAACATGGGACTTGGCTTAAAACCATATTTTACTATACTGTCTTTAGTCAATTCAATTTCTTTGGGCCACTTTTTGTATTCCACTTTGTGTTCACCTGCTTGATCATTAACACCTATCACCATGGTATATACAGTCCGTTAATTATTTTTTTTACCATCCACATGTCATACATTTAAATTGTAGAAACCAAAGTGGAACATAAAAAATGACACATGTGATACCATTTCGTCTTTAATCCCCAAGAAAAACCTTTCACAAGATCAAAATGTCAAGTGAGACAATCAAACTCATGGAATGTAATTAAAGTCATGAGTCTCCTACAAATTAGTTGAAGCTTTCATAAAATTAATCAATTCATACAAATTTCTGTGTATCCAATGCTAGGAAAAGAAAAACTAATCAAACACGTTAACTCGGATCTCCCGTTGCCAAAATAAGCAACACACACATATATATTGAATGAACGTAAATTGGAAGAGACTTGTGTTTTTCGATCATGACAAACAATCAATATAATTTTCTATTTATGAAAACTAGATTAGTCCTTCAAGTGATATATACTGGGACTTTATGGTAACACAATATTATATACCTGGTAGCTTCTCAGGATGAGTGTAACAAATTCCATTTTCACCCTCGATTGTGGGGATAAACTCGTCAATTAGAGGATGCAACTTCTTTGTATCATAATGAACTTTGGCCTCCAAATGTTGAAGAATTTCTTGATCTGATGGATCAAACTTCACCCCAGCTGGTAGCCCCGGCAAATCTTGTAGTGCACTCTGATTCAAAAATTTTCTATATATATATTATTTTTTCATTTTATTAAGAAAAAATTACTTTTAATTAAAAAAATAAATTATTTTAACACATAATAGAAATAGTAGAAGATATTTGTACCTGATGATGGAATTTTATGGTGTGGCCGCATGAAGGGCAGATTATAGTCTTAAATCGATCAGTTTTCAAATTGGTAACACTTCTATTAATATTATTTTCATTAGTAGATGAAATAATTTGGAGGGGTGTTTCTTCATCTTCATTATCGAACCATGTCATTTCTCTTATGCCAAAACCCCAATTTGGGGTTTCTTCTTCACTTTCCTCCAAATCAATCTGAAAAATTAAGATTCACTAAAACTTAAATACACGAAATATTATAATTATATATAACTATAGAAGAAAAAGTTAAAGAGAACAAAGTACGATTTTCTCTTTTAAATCACGTTTTTCAGTTAACCAAATCTAGGCTGCTTCCTCTTGTTCTTTGATGTTTGGAGAAGCAACTGAATTCTTCACTTTTATTAATTCTTCTTTCTTACCTTTCTTTCTACTGCTGCAACATAAACCCTGGGAGAGAGAGAAAGAAGAGAGAGAGAGGGGGTCAGAAAGTTTTCTTGCTTATTATAATTTTCTTGAGAGAGAGAATAACAAATTAAATGAATAAATTATTGTATAAAAAATAGGTTGCTTGGAAGTCAAGATTGGATTTGTGTTATGTGTGAAATTACATACATGTACAAGTATGAATCCATTAATTACCCACTCTAATTAAGATTCTACAACCTAGAAATTAGATCGTTGTATTCTCACATGACTCATTAACGATTTACAAAGATGGGAATTAACTAAAAATGGTTAAATTAAAATGACTAGTCATGAATTTAAGTTAATATATTTAATGGAGATGAAATGGGTAGAGTGGATATGGGGCAACAAGTGATTCTAATTTTATGTAGGACGTTTCAACTCTAATTTGCCTAAGTGTCAACCTAGAGTGCTCCTAAAGTTTCTTCTGTTGTGTAGTGAGATAATATGAAATAAAAACATATGGATATTCATATAAATACATACATACCAACTAATGTGAAAGTAACAAACGGTACTGTAACAAACGGTATTCTTGAATTACACCAAACGGTAGAGTTTTCTTTTCAGTAGAGGTAAAATTTCAGGGTAATTAATAAAAGATCAGATACCATAGTTAATCAACAGTTACAGTGTCTTGTATAGTTGTATTGCATGAATATACATGTATATGTACATGTGTGGGGTGTAGATCAACTTTATTTGTGTCCCTTGCTTGTTTCTTTTTTATGTTCGAAGATGGCAATTAAACTTTTTTAATTACGTATTGGGTTCAATTATTGTTAGATTCTAGGCAGTGAAAAAGCTAGTATTAAGAAAATTGCTACTACTAATTATCAATATTGTTAAATCAACGTTACAATATGTCAAACCGGATATACAATAATTAAATGACATAATGCATCAAAAAACCACTAAACTATCATATTTTTTTTTAAAGATCACTAAAAGTATTTTCATTTTAAAAAACCCTATAAACTATAAATTTTTATTTTGAAATGCCCCTAAACTATAATTTTTAAATTAATTTACTGATAATATATTATATTTAGATCAACTCCCAACAACAATAAAAAAAAGTCTCTAACGAATTGTAAAAAGAAATTATAAAGTAAAAAATATCACACACCTCCCGTCCCAGGATTATTACAACACAAAAATTGGACCGCAAATCAAGTAAAATGGATTTTAGTGGGTTTGAGTAGAATAAAATAAGGGTGTTGTGAGTATATTAATATTATATTTATTTTTATTTTTAGAGTGTTGCAGTAATGTTGGGACGTCCAAATAATGCAAGTGTTGCAGTAATCACGTGATGGAGGGAGTATAATTTAAGAGTTGTTTAAAATAAAAATAATAATTAAAGGCTCTTTCGAAATAAAAATTGATAATTTAACTAATGATTTTTTAAAATAAATAAAATAATAATTTCGTGGCTAAGCAAAAATTGATAGTCCATGGCCATTTGTATGTATTATGGCTAATTAAATTCCAAGAAATTATACCTGAAATTCATGCATGGTATAATACAATACGAGTCCAATGTTGAAAAGTGTGATACAAATTATTCAGGGATTGACTAGTTAGGGCAAATGGCGGTTGTAGGAAATAGAAAAATAGGTAAGGAGTAGTATTTGAGATAAAGAATAGAAATTATTCTTTTGATCATGTATTTATATATTTTATATTCTTTCCATGTAAATCTCCCGTGTATCTTGGGAAAGTTGTTGTATTCCTGTAATCGTTCTATTAATAATAGATTTCTCATATCACCAATTCAACGGTGATTTTCTAAATCTCCTCACATGGTATCACGCCAAAGATCCTAAAATCCTAAATCTTCTTCCGCTCGTTCGCGCTCCTCTCTCTCCCGTCTTCCCTCTAGAATTTCCGGTGACATCTCGATCTCTCACCCTCCTCTTCCCTGATATCGCGGCTGCCCTCCCTCCCTCCTCTTTGAAATGACCGCGCAACCAACCGACACTCTCCCTATCACTGCCATGATCAACATGGTTTCTGGTATCAAACTTGGGGCATCGAATTACTTGCCTTGGCATCGTCAAATTGAGCACATGGCTGAGTGCTTTGATCTCATGGGATTTCTAGATGGCTCTCGAGCGGCTCCTTCTCCGACCATCGTTCTTTGTCGCAGCGGCGCTTTAATCCCTAATCCCGCGACTTGGCTTGGAAATCAACAGATCGGAAATTGCTTTAATGTCGTGTACACCTCCTCTCGGCCGATGCGATCGTCGAGGTGCTTTGATTCTACAAGCTCGCGACATACGTGGGTCACATTGGAGGGGGTGTACTCCTCGGCGTCACGCCAACATCAACTTCGAGAGGAACTCCTCTCCCTTCGTCGTGGTGATTCCTCGGTTGAGGACTATGGTAAGAAATTTAAGTTATTATGTGATCAGTTGCATGCTATTGTATGTCCTGTTATTGAATCAGATAAGAGTCATTGGTTTTTGCGTGGATTGGGTGTCAAATTTGCAAGCTTTGCGGATACTCGAATGGCATTCACTCCTATTCCGGCGTTTCGTGATTTGTTGAGCCAAGCCAAACAGTTTGAGTCCATGCTTCGTGCTATGGAAAATTCCCCTCCGCAGGCTGCATTCACGGCTGATCGTTCCTCGGGCCGTGGTCAGGGCCGTTCATCTTCATCGGGTGGCAACTCCCGTGGACAGCAGGGTTCACCGGGATTTGGGCAGCAATCGCGGTACTCTGGCAATCGTGGAAACTTTTCTGGCAACCGTGGACAGCACGGCAACTCTGGCTTCACCAATGGGTCTTCTGGTTCTACGAATTGGGGGCGTCGAATCCCTCGTTGTCAGATATGTCGTGGGGAGCACTATGTGGATAAGTGTCCTCAATTTCTCAATGCTCGTCAACCTGTCTCTTCAGCACACTTAGCCCAGGCATTCACATCCTCCTGCAATGTGTCAGACTCTGCTCCTGATTGGTATCTTGATTCGGGTGCCTCTGCTCACATGACAAATCAGACTTCTGCATTGGACACTTACGAGCCTTATTCTGGTAATGGGTCAGTCATTGTTGGTAATGGCAATGCTTTGAATATTTCTCATATTGGTTCTAGTAAATTATCTGCAGATGTGCAATTGCTGGATGTTTTAGTGGTTCTCATATCAAAAAAAAAATTTGTTATCTATTAGTAAACTAACATCCGATTTTTCCGGTTGATGTGATCTTCTACGATAAGTTCTTTGTCATTGAGCCAGGTGACAAAGCAAATCTCGCACAGGAAGGTGTGATAAAGGCTTATATTTGCTTGATTGAGGAATTAGGCTTTGGTTCTTCTTTGTCCAGGAATAAAGAATTGAAGGCTAGTTTCGGTTTGTGGCATTTACGCTTTGGGGCATGTCCCACATTCTATTATTTCTTTATTGAACAAACTTGGTCATTTATCTATTACATCTGTTTTACCGAATCCGAGTGTCTGCTCCTCTTGTCAATTGGCTAAGAGCAAGAGATTATCCTTTCAGTTGAATGAGAAACGTGCTGATTGTGTTTTGGATTTAATTCATTGTGATTTATGGGGTCCTCGCACCCGCTTTTCTACATTGATGGTTTCCATTATTATGTTGCATTTATTGATGATTATTCTCGATTTTTCTTTGGATTTATCCATTGCGTGCTAAGTTCAAATTCTACGATATTTTGGTTCAGTTTCATACCTTTGTCTGCAATCAATTTGATCGTAAAATCAAGGTTTTTCAAAGTGATGGGGGAACTGAGTTTGTTAATGCTAAAGTCCGGAATTTTATGAATCTTAATGGCATACTTCATCGTTTGTCTTGCCCTTACACTCGCAATAGAATGGCCGTCTTTGGCGTAAGCATCGTCACATTTACGGCCCGGCTTGTCCATGCTATTTCATGCCCATGCATTTCTTCTCTCGGTTTGAGGCATTTCAAGAATAATTTATTTTTTGTGATCAATCGGCTTTCTACCCCCGTTTTGCAAAATTCATCACCTTTTGAGTTTGCTATTCGTTTATGCTCCTAATTATGCAAACTTCAAGCCTTTTTGGGTGTCGGGTATTTCCATATCTTGGGATTATGCCGATAACAAACTGGAGCCTCGTAGTCGTCCGTGTATTTTTCTGGGTTATAGTAGCATTTACAAGGGATTTCGATGTTTTGATCCCGTCTCTTCTCGGACCTTCATTTCTCGCCATGCTCAATTTGATGAGCTTTCTTTTCTTTTTTTCGAGAGCGAAATACGCCACTCCGGTCTCGAAATTAGACATTACTACCTTCTTGGATGCCTCGGCGGCAACCCATCCTTCCGCCACCGCTTCGACCTTTTTTTGCTTCCGCCTTCCGATGCCTTTGACTTATCTTCCGTTGCGCGTATCCGCTCTGCGTTTCATGAGCGTGGATTTAATGTGATCATCGTCGCTTCTTTTGCTATCTGAGGAAATTGATGCCCGAATCCATGGGATTTGATGATCCGAATGCGTAATATTGTGGGTCGAAATGGGCGATCGTTTTCGAGCCGATTGAGCGAGCGCCCGTCTTGTGCATACCCAGCATTTTTCATCGTTTTAATCCAGGTTGTCAAAGCATCGGATTCGCATTATCACGGCTTTCCATTCGCATAGTTGGCCTCTTCATGACTTGATGCAAAATGCCGTAATGGCGTTCTTGACAAACCCGATTATTCATAGCTCGACCCATTGATCCTCGTTTCACGATCACCTCGAAAGCTCGATCCAGACTGGTTTGAGGAGGATTTAGCTCGTATCTCGCCAACCCTTTCTGATGCGTTGTGATTCTTCCTTTGTTTCATTTTTCACCCAACCACATTTATTTATTTCTTTTCGATGATATCATTGTTATAGGGAATAGCGGTCGTTATTTGCAATTTTTATCAGCCGGGCTTTTTCAACCCGCTACCCTCTTGGGCTTAGCTTCCGCTTGCCTTTATTATCCTCTCGTTTCACCCCCGAGCCTCGTGGATTTAAGTCTGCTCTGTCAGCGTCGAGTGGCTTCTTTCTTTATCTGGGCGAGAAATTGATGCCCTCCGTTCGAATCACATGGGATTTGGTACCCGCCCCTCCGAATCACGAATATTGTGGGCTCGAAATGGGTTTTTAAATCAGTTTCATGTTGATGGCTCGATTGAGCGTCATAATGCCCATCTTGTTGCTCGGGGCTTCACACAAATTAGGGAATCGATTTTCATCACACGTTTAGTCCGGTTGTCAAAAGCCGCAACCGTTCGCATTATCTGGCTTTTATCTCATTCGTTCAAAGATAGTTGGCCTCTTCATCGCCTTTGATGTCAAGAATGCTTTCCTTAATGGCGTTCTTGACAAACCCGGTGTTCATGGCTCAACCGGGGGTTTATTGATCCTCGTTTCCCCGATCATGTGTGTCGACTCAAGAAAGCTCTTTTATGGTCTTCGCCAGCTCCCCTAGCTTTGGTTTTGAGAGGTTTAGCTCAGATCTCACCAACCTTGGCTTTTCTGAAGAGTCGTTGTGATTCTTCAGCGTTTCATTTTCATTGAGGCACTTCAAAAATTCATTTATTTATTTGTTGCTCTATGTCGATGATATCATTGTTATAGGGAATGACAACTCGTTGTTGCAATTTTTTTATATCTCAGACACACCGTGAGTTTGCCATCAAGGATCTTGGGCGTCTGAATTATTTTCTCGGTCTTGAGGTTTTTCTTATACATCTGAAATTTCATTTTGGCTTGTTTGTGGGTCAATTTAAATATTCCCATGATATCCTTGAACGAAAATTTGAGTTGTTGGACTCCAAGCATCTGTTTTATTCCATTATGAACTTAACATTTTGGGCCATTTGGGTATTCTTTGGGAAAATAAATTAGATACACCCAATTTATATATTAGGGAGTCTCTTGCTCAAATCAGCCCTCGGATGATCCGTTCGCCACCGCCGCCCAACGTGATCCCACGCTATACGATCACTTGTTGGGGCCTTATGCAAAAGATCAAAATCGACCATCACCCACAAATATAAAAATTAAAACCCCTGATCTAAAATCTGTGGGCGGCGCGGGCACAGGCCGATTCAGCTTAGTCAGGGGAGGCCTTCCTTCTCCGACCGACGCAGTGGTTTCATTTTTCTAGCGGTAAAACGTATTCTTCGCTATGTAGATTGGTACGCTTCACTATGGTCTTCCTTCGTCAAGAGGCTAGATAATTTCGTTTTGGGTTATTTAAAATCGATTGGGCGTTTCAATTTTATTTTTTTTTCGATTGAGACGCAGCGTGTTCCACCTATGGTTACTCTATTTTTATGGGGAAATCTTGTTTCATGGTGCGCTAAGAAGAAACAACCATCTGCGGTTGCCCGATCAAGATGTGAATCGATCTGGGGCATTAGCGAATGTAACCGAATTGGTTTGGGTCACTAATCTTCTCCGTGAGCTCCGTTCGACCATAAACTTCTCGTCCGACTCTCTTTTGTGTGACAATAAGAGTGCTTTCTATTCTTGAGCCGAATCCTGCGGGTTGCCCATAAGTGTGCCAAAGCATATTGATTTGGACTATCACTTTGTTCGTGAGCTCGTCTCTTACGGGAAGTTATCTACTAGCTTTGTTCCTTCACATCTTGAGATAGCATGACATCTTCACGAAGATTCTCCTTCGTCCGACATTTGAGTTTTTCCTTCAAAGCTCTGTGTGCCTTGCCCCCACTTGGCTTTTTTGCGGGGGGTATTAGAGATAAAGAATAGAAATTATTCTTTTGACCATGTATTTATATATTTTATATTCTTTCCATATAAATCTCTCCGTGTATCTTGAGAAAGTTGTTGTATTCTTGTAATGTCGTTCTATTAATAATAGATTTCTCCTATCACCAATTCAATGGTGATTTTCTAAATCCTCACAAGTAGGCTAATACGTCCCACCCAATATAAATAATTAGCCGACATAGTTTTTCGTATGTTGGATAATATTATATGTCTGTCTATTCATTTATGTATTAAAGCTTCCCACACAAGCCACGCAACACGAAGCGTACTCCAGAAGCTTCAAAATTAGGGGTTTTTTTTTGTTTTGTTTTGTGAGGAAAGAGGAAAACTCTCCACTGCCGTGTGTGTTGTTGGCCCGGTAGGCCAGAATCGAAGGATGTCTGCCCAAGTGGCGCAGACAACTTTGTGGGAGATAGTCAACATGATTCGATCCCCGCGACAAACCCCCATAATATTTCAATGGAGAATTTGTCCCACACGGTTCAAATCTGCGTTCTTAGGGATTTCTCTCACATCACCACAAACTTTTACTAACTTTATCTTTCTTTTGGGTCAAATTAGGGTTTTCTTTAACGTATGGAAGAGGGTTTTGTAGATGATGTCAAAAATTCATCCTTAATTTGGAAGAGTGACCCAATTCTCGTTCATACACGAGGACCACAACTTCATTTACATTTATATGACTTTTCAACTTTTTCTTGTTTTCAATGTTTGAAGACTATAAAATAATTTAATATGTGTGTGAATATTAGTATATATTAGAAGACAAATATATATTAGAAGATAAAAACTCATATAAAACAGTCTCATGCATGGAACGAGATACAACCTAGCACAAATCACACCTACCCCTTTCAAGAGTGTTAAAGCGTCAAATCCAACTTATGCCCCGTTTTATTGTGAGACTGTCTCGTACAAGTGTGCCTCGTATTAAAATTATTCAAATGGAATATGAAATTTCATTTCCAAAAGCTGGATTCAATATGGAAAATCATAATAAGACAGAAAATTTTTATTTACCATGGAATTTTTCTACCATTTTAGTAGACCAAATTAAATGATATACATATGGTAAAGAAATCGACCTGGCGTAGGAAAAGAATTGTTTTATTGAAGGTTATGAACTTAACATTTTGGGCCTATTATGGGTATTCTTTGGGAAAATAAATTAGATACACCCAATTTATATATTAGTAATTTTGATGCAATTATAAAAATACCATATTACCCTTTAATTTACATTAATCAATATTTACTCAAATCAGCCCTCAGTTATACCCCATCCTCCTCCTCCGTCGACCGATCGCCACCGCCGCCCAACGTCAAATCTCAAAATTGAAAAAATCAAATTGTTTATTAAATTTGAACAAAAACCTGAACATTTCCTACCAAAATTCATTGCCGAAATGGCCATATATTACCAAATCAGTACAAATTTGGAAATTATAAATCAAAAGTACCCAAAATCAGATCTGAAAATTCTACCTAAACAAATATAAAAATTAAAACAAGGTTTACATCTGACTAAAAATCAAATCTGAGATGTGGCGGTCGAAGTGGGCGGCGCGGGCAGCATAAATAGCGCAGGCGAGCGACGGACGAAGTGGGCGGCGGTGCTGTGTGGTAGCCGCGGGAGGCGAGCGGCGGTCGGTGTGGGCAGCGTTGCCAGCGCAGGCGAGCGGCGGGCCAGCGCGAGTGGTGGGCGGCGTGGGTCATGTTGGTTTAGCAAAGTTGCTGCAAATTGTGAGAAAAAGAGGAAGATGAACTTGAGTGTTTTACTTGGTTTACGCCCAGAGGTTGGGGGTGATGCAGAAAGGGTAAAATGGGAATTATATCTAATATTTCAATTAAATATATTAGTATATCTCTTATAATTCCACCATCCATTACTTTCGAATTTCCCATTTTACCCTTTCTGCATCACCCCCAACCTATAATTGGTAGATACACACACCATCCATGAATATTTCTACGTAATTAGTTTAAGACAAAAATCTGTTATATATGCACTTAGTGCCAGAGACGAACGCACTCACTCCACCTTGGGGGCACGTGCCCCCATAAAATTTTTGCAAATTTTAATTACATCCATACCATACAAATTTATCTATATTAACATAAAGTAAAACGTTATTTTTTTGTGTGATCCATTAACTGATTTGGTCATGGGTCTATTGGATTGGACTCAGCTCTTGCTTTCAAATCCCCATAGTAATTTGAATCTTTGACCATTTTTTTCGTTTATATTTTTATGTTCATTTTATTTATATAATTAACGAATTAGAACATTTATTTATTTTTCTAACTTTTTTTTGTTCATTTTATTTATATAAATAATGAATTAGAACATCTATTTATTCTTTTAATTTTTTGTTCATTTTATTTGTATAATTAATGAAATTATCTTTATATTAATTAATAAAAAAAATATTATATGTAATATAAGATTAAACATTTTTTTGCATAAGACCCTCATTTTTAATTCCCAAATCCCACTTATTACTATCTCATTTTTTAATATATTTTATATTTCATAAATTTTTTGTGCCCCTTCACGAAATTTTTTTGGATCCATCCCTGCTTAGTGCACGATACAACCCAAAATTTTGCCTATTTTTCTTTGGAGTTTTAACCACAAATCTCACCAACCTAGCTAGCTAGTGGTGTACCATATAATGAGAACTATACATCTCCCTACATTTCTTTCATTATAAAAGATACGTAATTCATTTGATCTTTCAAATTTCTGTTAACACTTTTTTCTCGTTTCTATTTCTTTGATACTCTTCTGTCCAAAATTCGACTACTACATTTTCATTTCGGGCGTCTCAATCTTGACTACACCTTTTCTTAAATGAAAATACTTATTTTATCACTTTATCACATAAAATACTAATAAATTATTTCTACACTCAACTACTCATCACTTTATCACTTTTCACATAAAATACTAATAAACAATTCTTTCTACTCAAACACTTTATCACTTTATCACATAAAAAATATTAATAAATATTTTTTTTCTTAAACTTCGAGCACACAATAATGTAGTAGTCGAGTTGGGAACGGATCCTCTCCCGTAGAGGCTCTCTCCATTTCCTTCATTTAGGAACATCTAGACCGTTTATTGTAATATGTGGACCAAAGTGTGCCACGTCATCCAATATTAAATACAATCTCTGCAATTGCACCATCTAGTTTAAAATCTCATCGGTACCAATCTTGCTCCTCCGGAATCCTTCAGTTTACTCAAATACGGATGTACCGACGGCGGCGCTTCTGGCTGGTGACGAAGACGGCCCGTTGACCTTGAATTTGCCTTTCCTGAAAACGACTTAGTCGAAGAAGAATCGGAAAAATCAGAAAAAATGAAGGAACTGCCGAAAACAGAGGATGAAGAAGAGTGAATTTGGTGAACAGTTAATTTTCTGCAGAGATCAAAATGTGGCGCTTTCTCCTTCAGATGAACTCTTTTTTTAAGGAGATTTGGTTTCCCTTGAGCCTTCAAGCATTTTGTTGAATGCTTCTTAAGATTGAAGAAAACTCCAAATTATTTGTTACTCTATTGAAACCCGCAACCAAATTTATGGTATACTCGCTTAAGTTGAAATCAAAATAAAAAACTAACTGAAATTTATTAATTAAACAGAAGTTAATTAAGTCTCAAGTTTTTCGGCCATTTAATTAAGCACAATCTGGTAATGAAAATGGGAGTATAATCAAGAGTCAGAAACCAATTCTGCAACCATTTAATTATTAAATGAATAAGTTAATATTTAACACTCAAATTTTCCAGCCATTTAAATTTTCCGATGGAGGTTCCAACCTCCAGGGGCTGCGCAGCGCCGCCAAAGAAAGCAGGGTGAGGCGAAGAAGACATAGCAGAAGAAAGGGATTGATAATCTTTAAAAAGAGAGAAGAAAAGGAAGGGTATTTAATATTGGATGACGTGGCACACTTTGGTACACAGATTAAAATAAACGATCCAGATGTTCCTAAATGGAGGAAATGGAGAGAGCCTCTACGGGAGAGGATTTGTTCCCAGTCGAGTTTGGGACGGTGGGAGTATTAAGTTTGAAAATCGGTGGAAATAAGAAGCGCGCCGTCCACAAGTTTAACACCACATAAGTCAATATCTCTATTTGAATTTAATTAAACCCAGTCCATGTCAAAAACCAAATACAGTCCGCAAGTTCGACTTGTTCATGTTTTGGCAGCTGCCAGCCTAGTATATCCTATCATATAATTATATATTTTTTAGTTAATAATATCATTGTTAATTTACATGTTTTGGCCCCTAGCTTTCATCCAATTCATCTAATCTACAAATTCCATAACTCATAACCAAATGAAATGAAATAATCAAAAGTGCAAACAATAACCCAGTGTTTTCTTAATCGAATCGGTGATCGAACCGGACAAATCACCGGTCAGTGGTTTTTTTTTTTTTGGGAAAACGGTAAAAAGTATAAATAAATAGCAAAATAGCAGTACAGGACCAACACCCCGAGAGGGTGTCACAAGACTAGGACCTGACCAAAAGCAAGCAGGAGAGCCACACTCAACCTACAACAGGAACAAGGACTACCTAACAAGCAACAAGAAAGCCCCACTCACAAGCCAAACGAGGTTCACAGAGTCACACAACCCAAAATAGGGCCGAGAAAAAATACATGGAAAACTGGGCATCCCCAGTAAACAGATACAACTAGACACCACAAAGTGGGTCGAGACAAAAACATCAAATCCCACAGAGGGGAAGCAACACAAAACAAAGACAAGAAAGTCACAAAATCCAAGGATAAAAGATGAGAGGACAATCAGACACCATGGATTTAATCTTTTTCACAACAAAGATCACGGTTGAAAGTGGTAGAGTAAAAAAAAAAAGGTTGTATTCCTCACTTTCCAAACTTGATAGATTGTGCACATGTTGAAGTAAAAAGGCACGGACCATCACGACCCCAACACCGTGTTCTTTTTTCACCATTTGATTCTTTTTATGAATTGTGGTCATAGATCCGGATATTCCAAGCCAACTTTAATCTCATCCCAAATTGCACAAGTATACCGCAATTGAAAAAAGATGAAGTGAGGATTGTGTTGATTTACAAAGGGACATACCTTTTCAATATCAAGATAGGGAGGTTGTCTCTAGTTTGCAATCTATTCCAAAGAGTCAACCACACAATGAAAGAGAATTTGGGTATGAATCCCTTCCAAATCATATTCTTCCAAGGGTTTTAACTCCTGACACCGTGAACCTAAAAAAACAAAGATTATCAAGTCCTTTGGGAGAGGACAGCCTAGAGAGCAAATCAATAGTAGCATGAGAACCCCTATACATAGTACAAAGATGGTCACGAATACCAGCGATACGCTTAAGGAGTGGGGAATCCCGAGTGTGAGGATTCCACACCCAAACAGAATCATTACGCAAGTAAATATGGTGGACCCATTTGATCCACAGTGAATCAGTTTTCAAATGCAGATTCCAAAGGATACGAGATAGGAGGGCGTCATTCCAAGATTTGGCATCTCGAATACCCAAGCCACCTTCATCCTTTGGGAGACAGATAGTTTTCCACCCCACAAGTGGCCTCTTTCCACTCCAAAGAAATGCAAAGCTTAATAATACGATTAATAACAACATTAGGAAGAGGGAAAATCTGTAACCAAAAGCACTGAACCCCTTGAATGACCGAGCGAATGAGCTCCATACGGCCCGCATAAGAAAGAGTGTTTGCTGTCCAAGAACAAATGTATGATGTAATACGATCCAAAAGAGGAGCGTAATGCACCACATTCAATCTTTGGGCAGCCAAAGGCACTCCAAGATAGCGGACGGGGAAAGACCCCTGAGGATAATCCAACAACTCCAAAATGTCATCCAAGTCCCTACCATATAAACTGCAAAGAAAGATGTTAGACTTTGAAGCATTAATACCCAAGCCAGAGGTGGCTTTGAACGTGTCCAAGCAGTTAACCAAAATATGAATAGAAGGGAGATCACCCCTAGCAAATAACATAAGGTCATCCCAAAAGCAAGGTGGGCTATATAAATCAAGACATTTAGGGTGGTAATTAAAATCGATTGTTAGGTCCTACTCTTCAATATCTAGAAAAGTAATCCATGCAAAGAATAAACAAACGGAGACATGGGACCCTAGTCTAAGACCCTCTTACGCAAAAATAAACATCGTTAGGAACCATTAAGAGCAATGGAAAAAGTAGGAGTAGAAACACACCGCATAATGGTTCCCTACAAATGGGAGGAAAACCCAACCCTACAAGAACCTCACTTAAAAAAACCAACACATGGTGTCATAAGCCTTTTGAAGGTCAACTTTGATAGTACATCTAGATAAGGAGCGCTTCCTAAAGAATACCCCGTAGAAGTTTTTGAGAAAGAAAGATATTATCGGTCATGCTTCTACCACTCACAAAGGTAAATGAGCTTTATCAACAAGTAATGGAAGAATGGGGGCAAGCCTATCGAAATGATTTTCGTAATTGCTTTATAAATCACATTACAACAAAAGAATAGGTCTAAAATAAAAGAACAGAGACAGAATGGGTAGTTTTGGGGACAAAAGAAATGATTTTAAAATCCTACCATTTTGGAAAAATTCATCCTGACCTCGAGAATATGACTACCCACAACACTTTTTGAATTTTTCACCGGACACTTCTTATATTCATCGCAGACGGATCGGCATTGAACTATACTTTTTGTGTTATGTTGATGACATTATACACCCGAAATTTTCTTCCGAAGCGGGCGTGATTCTGCCGGGCGGCGTGCTCGGCGCCTTTCAAGACACGGACGACGCTACAAATTCACTATAAAGGACGGGTCGATGGCGTGTTCTTCGACAAGGCGTTTTTTTTTAAGGCGATTGGGAGCTTTTCCGAACGAACGATGAAGGCTATGAAACGATTTCTCAAGATCAAACAATGAAAAATTAACCATGACAATTGGATATAAGTGTCCAATATGTTTAATTTTTTGTTTTGATGTTATGCCTTATTTTATGCTTATTTAAATTGTGTTTAAATTTGCGATGCATGAGAAAATGTTTTGGAAAAATCTCACTTTTGAATATTACTAAGTATGTTTAAACAATTAATAGACAATTTTATGGATAATAAAATTGAATTAATTTTGACCTCCATGATTTATTTATTTGTGGATTCTTTTGGAGAAATTCCCCACACGGGACGGTCAAAAGATAGCTTTCACATGAATAAATTCCAAATGGATGATTGTGGATTGTTACTAGTGGCGACGATGACCCTCCCCATGAGGCTCGTTCAAAGTGAAATAATAATTCTGTATTTAATCATGGTTATTACTTAGGTATAAAATTGATATGCATATACTTCCCTCAAGTCCCCTGTCAATTTTATATTGGTCAATGTGGAGAGCCAACTATTAATCTAGATATTAAAGGTTTGTAATTGTTCTTGTTTGTAACTTTCTTGAATGTGTTTAAATAATGACCCACCCCACTTGGCTTATTTATTTAAACTGTTTTTTGAGATGTTGGCGATGCGTGTTCATATTTTTTTGAGATTTTAATATGAAACATGTGATAGAACCTTGTGATATATTTGTGCTTATGCAAATTATTATTTATTTGGTTTCATCATGGACGCAACCTTTTAATCCATTCTCAATATACTTAAAGACAATTTGCTTCTTGGTGAAAACTTCGTTGATTGGAGTCGTAAAATTACTATTGTCCTCATCGCACAAAGCCATAACTCGGGTTCTCACCGAAGACCTAAACCGGAAAAAGCCAAATGATGAGTCAACTAAATCGGTTAAGAAAAAAGTATACCGTTGGGAGCGTTCAACGAAATGGCAAAGTGTACCATCTTGGCTTCTATGTCGGATGTAACAAACACCAACACCGTAACGTTGAGACCGCTACAAACATCATGATTAGTCTTAAAGCGATGTTTCAATATCGTAACTCCCATGGTGTTGGGGAATGAATCGCACAGTTAATCTATTCGGGGTGAATATTTAAATACAAATTTAATTCATTAATTATTACTAGCATGAATTAATCCTATATTAATTCAAATAATAATTGCAACAACATATCATGCATATAAAAAGCCAATAAAACCAATTAATTGTAATCTACGGGTTTTAACGCACTCACGGGACGGTAATGGCTTTGGTCGGACGGACTAACCAAAAGGATTCCCAATTATTCCTTAGCCCATCTTCGACAATTTGGGAGGATACTGCAAACAATTAGAAAAAAGGAAAAAATAAACTTTTTGTGTTTTACTTATGTGGATTTTAATATTTCAAAGACATGGAATTGTACTTGGGAATGAACTAATCATCCCCTATTTATAGGAAAATGGGAATTAAATTTATGTGAATTTTCAATTGGGAAAAACTTTTCTTAGTCACCAAGAAATCTTGAATATATCCCATATATTTTTTTCCCATAATTAAAATATTCCACAAAAATCCACCTCCTCTATTTTATGGTATAATTTTAAAATTTGGGCAAGATTTCAAGATTTAGATCTTCTTGAATTTATGAGATATTCTTGTATTTCAAGAAATACATATCTTCCATAATATCTTTTCAAGAAAATCAAGAAAATCTTTCTTGCCCTCTATTTTCCAAAAACGAAAAATCTCTTAATGAATAACCAAGTGGGAGATTTCTTGAATTTAATGAGATAATCTTGTATTCCAAGAATACATATCTTCATTCCATAACAAAATTCAAAAGAAAATCTTTCTCCTCTTTTATTCATAATTTTGTAATTTAATAAGGAAATAAAACAATATTTATTTTATTTTAATCATTAACTGATTTATTGGACTATATGATTGGGCTACTCGAGGGGGCCTTTAGGAGAATTAAGATGGACCTTCTAATGGATTTGAATATTTAATATTGAGCCACAATATAATTCAAGCCCATAAATATTAATTAATCCCACTTTTATTTACTATCCATCTTAACCCGAATTAGAACATCAATATTTATTTTTCATTATTTTGTTTAAGATTATCTAGCCCATTAATTAATTCAATGAATTAGAAATATCTTTCCATTAATTTATCTTTTGTTTAATTTTCGGTTCAACATTATTATCCATAATTAAACAAATTCCACTTGCAAGATTTGGTATGATAAAACTTATGAACCTGTAATATAAAATCAAACAATTTTTTGCATAAGATTCTTCATTTTTAAATCTTAAAATCACACGTGACCAATAATATTGCCCAAGATTTTTAATATATTGAATATTTCATCGATTCGCTACCCATGATAAGTCAAACAAAATTACCGATTTTGGATCCATTTGAGGGCGAAGGTTAAGAAACAATACAACCAAGGTCTAATTTTCCATGTTTTTAGAAGAATTTATCCTCCACAAGGTCCTATTCCAACCTAATCATGCACTAGTGTAATCTCTTGGTCAAGACAAATCAATGAGAACCTTACACCTCAACCTTTCGCGATGGTTGTTCATTTCATCTATAAAAGTGAATGTAATTCTTTTTTAGTTTCAAATTTCTGTTAATTTAATCTTTCGTGATTCGTATCAAATTTAATTATTGAACATTTGCAAGAAATATATATAACATTCAATCATATTTAAAGCATCTTTTGATAAACAATTTATTTCATTAAATAAGTCGGAAATTCGTTTTCGATTATACAAAGTAAAAATACTTAATAAATTATAATCCCAACAATCTCCAACTTATACTCAAATCGCTTTTAAGTATACTACAACACGTCTAAAGTCCGTGACATTTAATGTCACCTACACTCTAACCTAATAATTTTCTCCCACTTATACTCACTTTAAAACATAAACACCCATTCCAATAAATGTTTCGAATGTATTCGAACAAGACGCTTTGTGAATGGATTGACAATCCTCGACGCTTATCTTTGCCACATATATATCTCCTTAACTTCATTTAGGAACAAGATGTCTTTATTTTAATGTGTTTGTTTGACCAAAGTGGACTCTTCGTTCCATTGAATTTGTAATAAAGATATTGCTAGACAAATTTAACACCATCCAAGTTTAAAATCTAGAGCCCAATCGGTTCTTTTTTGCTTCAGCGACTACTTTACCCGAGTCCCATGGTTGAGTCGTTGATGCATTCAAATCACACTTTGTCCATTTGATGGCTACACTTCCCAAATGGAAACACACTACCGTTGAGGGAGATAATTGCCGGAATCTAAACTTGATTGGAAATTCGAGTCCATGAAATGGGGATTGAGTATATCGATCGATAAATCAACATTCTATCCCGAGTTCTTTTCGTAAACTTTAATGTTTTTGAAGTCGGTCGTTTTTTCGAAGTTACTCGATATTCATACCATGCCTACGAAGAAAGCATAATGTGGGAAATACACAAGAATGCATACATAAGGTTTATAGAAGCACAAGGAATACCTTTCATGTCATCTATCTCCTTTCGCCTTAGGGGAATTTTTTTCTTGGATAGATGGATTCCAAGTCCGAAAAGTCTGAATCCTTTCTTGGAAAGATTGAATTGTTTCAAAAAAATGTCTATGTATGAAACTTGCGATAACCCGACCATCCTTTTCTTGTGATCTTGATCCTAAGGATGTGTCCGGTTTTCCTAAATATCAAAACTATTTTTGAAAACCGAAATTTATTCCGATCACACCTTCACATCGTTAATTATGATCACAATGTGATCTACATTTATTAAGAATACCAATGTAATGAAAATGGGCTTTTTTATCAATAACTTTCAAACTCGTTTGATCAAAACCCATAAGACTTTATAATATGATCAAAACTTTGGTTCCAAGTTCGGATGCCTGTTTGAGTCATTTAAATGGACCTCTTGAGCTTTTCCAAACCGGGTGTTCTTGGCGCCATTTCAATGAAAACTAAGGGTTGTTGCATATGGATCTCTTTATCAAAACTTCCGATTAAGGAAAAGCGGTCTTGATATCCATTTGATGATTCAAAGTGGCACAATCGATAAGAGAATACGGATGGATTAAAATAAACGGGCTTAAAAGTTTCCACAAATGTCGATCCCAAATCGAGTATAACCTTTCGCCATTAGTCTTGTTTCAAAAGGGTTTCAACCTTCCCGTCCGATCCTCTTTTCCTCTTATATACCCAGTTTGCATCTAATGGGTTTGACCCCATTAAGTGGTTCGACTTGTCCACACTCTATTATGAAACATAGAACCCAATATCTTTCATTTGAATTTAATTAAATCCTTATCCATGTCAATATGTCCAAATACAGTCCGAATCAAGTTCGAGGACTTCCTATTCCCATGTTTTGGCAACAACCCTCCCAGTATAACGAGGCTCGGTTGCCAGAAAAACGTATCATTTGGTATATCATCTAGTACAAATGCAGAATAGGTTTGCCTAGCTCATTTATAATTATACGGGTTTTTTTGGTTCTATATTTTTCTTCCAAAATCTAAAGTGGGTGCCAAGATGTCCACCTTTTGATCTACAAACTATAGAACATTCATAACCAAATGAAATGAAATAATCAAAAGTGCAAACAATATCGAGGATCCATTTTCGGTTTCTTGTCAACACGTGGGCGGACACCAAAAAGTTCTCATGTGTTTTTTTTTGGGTCCAAATTCTTTGGGGTTCGGGAAAATTTGGATAAATAAGTTAGAATGTAAATATTTTGGTTTTTCAAGGCATGACCAAGAATGACTAGGGGAAGATGTCGGTATAACTCATCATTGATCTAACAATTTCCAAAAGCAAGCATTGAGAGCCACGCAAACCTGTTTTGTTGAGGGACTACCTCTAAAAGAAGTGGGATACAAGCCCCTTCATCGGATAAGTAGTTCAAAAACTCATATTTGAGGTATTAGGCTCCCACGATCGGATCGTAGAGACTTGATACATTTTTCCATATGATTCTCTGCTTGAGCCTTAAATTCTTAGAATTTCTCAAAGGTCTCGATTCATGCTTCATAAGGAAAATGTACCTTGAGTAATCATCAATAAAATTACTCATAACCTCCTCTTGCTTTGGTTAACATTGAACTACGTCACATCTATGTGAGCGATCTCTAACAAAACAAAAGCCCCATTCCCCTTGGCAAAAATGCCATTTTGGTCATATTACCCTCCAAACATGATTTCGCAGGTTGGATCCGATTCAACTTGGAGACGCTCCGAGTGAACCATCTTTCACCAACCTTTGGATCCTCTTTGGATTTATATGACATAATCTTAGATGCCAAAAAGTGTCTCGTTCACGCGTCGATGAACGTTTTTCTTTTCTCGGAACTTGATTGATGTGTTATAGGATACATTTTTGAGTGGTGTGCCTGATTAATTGTATAGAGATTTTCCATCAATGTCATGTGAATATACACTCATCATTTCAAAATGATGTCATTCTTATTAGAAGAAAAAAAAAGTGTCCTTTAATCGAATTTAGAAATCGAAAAGTGAATTCTTTCTAAAACCGGGAACATAAAGATAATCTCAAAAAAAAACTTTATCTTCAAAAGATAGGTGCACTTCTCCCATCGCTTAATAGAAAGTAGCATTGCAATGTCTGCTACTTCCAAGTATTAAATAATGCTCAGAAGATTACAATAGGGCCACTTTTAAGCATTGCAATGTCTTCTACTTTTCGTAGAACTTTACCCAAAATGTGATGAGGATCTCACTCCCACTATGTCCTTCGGATCATTTAGAACCGTGAAGCCAACATGATTAGTGGATCTCAATCAAGTTAATGAATGAGAAGTATCATAGCTAAACAAGTTTCAACAACTAGTGTATGAGAATTACCTTTCTTTCCGAGTCCCTTTTGGGGTTGGAGCAAAAAGACCTCCATTGTCCTCTCTCACCGCAGCCTTAAGCACTTCCTCTTTTGGATTTTTCCTTGACACAACAAAGCATTCTCATCTTACCATTTAATTGAGTTTTATTGCTTATGGCCTTTGGTCCTCTTTCTTTATCTTGCCTACCCTTTAAGAAGATGAAGATGGCCAGATAGTCAAAGCTTGAGTTTGGTGCCTTATCATCATTTATGCCGAGTCCAAAAGTTTGCAACAAATTATTTGGCGAGGCAAAAATGCTCAAAAACCTTTCTCGGGCAGAGAATGAAGCCAAATTCATTTCGAGTCTCCGGATCATAATCTGACTCAGAATCTCAAGTTTGTTGGATGGGCCATCTATTTTGAGGACGTAAGACGGGTTTTTCCTCCACCAAAACCGATGACATCTCTCCAAGGTGATCGACGAGTCCCGCATATTTTGACTCGAATTGGCTCATCTCGATTCTTGTGTGTCAAAATCCACTTGTTTTTTTGTGCGATTAGACAATTATAATTTTCCAATCAATATAGTTTCCATACATATTGTATTGACTTTAAGTATAATAACAAATTGGATTAAAAGGTAACGACATCTTTGAACTAAAATAAATAACTATATGCAATAAAGACAAGTATATCACAAGGTTCGATCACATTTCATCATATTTAAAATCTCAAAAAAATATGAACATGCATCAGCCAACATCTCAAAACAGTTTAAATAAGCCACGTTGGGTGGGTCATTATTTAAACACATTCAAGCGGGTTACAAACAAGAACAGTTACAAACCCTTAATATCCAGATTAATAGTTGGCTAACGACCAATATAAAATCGACAGGACCCGGAGAAGATATGATATCAATTTTAAACCTAAGTAATAACCATGATTAAATACTGGGATTACTATTTCGCTTTGATCGAGCCTCGTTGGGAGGGTCATCGTCGCCACTAGTAATAACCCACAATCATCCGTTTGGAATTCATTCATGTGAAACCTATCTTTTGACCGTCCCGTTGGGGGAATTTCTCCAAAAGAATTCACAAATAAATAAATCATGGAGGTCAAAATTAATTCAATTTTATTATCCGGAATAAAATTGTCAATTAATTATTTAAAACATACTTAGTAATTTTGAAGTTGAGATTTTTTCATTTAGCAACCCCATTGCACAACATTTAAACAAATTAAAAAAAGCATAAGATAAGCACAAATAAATCAAGCAAAACAAAAAAAAATAAACATATTGGGCACAAATTATTGTATGGTTTGATTTTTTCTTGGCTTGATCTTGAAGAAAACACGTCTCGAATTTCTCCCACTCGTTCGTCTCGAAAAATACCGTTCAACACGCCATGCAGCCTTTTGAAGGTCAACTCCGGATAGTAAATCTAGGAGAGGAACGCAAGCAATAGTTCTCGGAAGTTTGATCGCGAGAAAGAAAGATATTATCACCATGCACCACTACCGCGTCTCTCGCCACAAGGCCCGTCAAGACTTTATCAACAAGTAAATGGAAGAATGGGGCAAACTAAAAAATATGATTTTTCCCGGATTCGATTTTATTTCGTTTTTAAATCACATCTTCGTTAAAATAGGTTTAAATTTATTTACAAAATAAATAATTACATTGATCAAATCTAAACATTGATCAAATCAAACAAATCTAGTCTCTTTCGTGGATTTTCTCACGAGGCAAAACAAACCGAAAATCGAATTAAAAAACCATGTTTATATCGATGCAAAATAAAAACATTAAAATCCATGACAATTGGATACCGCAAAGCAGATCTAACAGGTTCTACTATCCAATTTCAAATTTAATGTCCGTGAATTAAATTACAATTTAAAAATTCAGAGTCAAAATTGGCTCGATACCGGTGTTGTTGGGAATGAATCGCATGATCTATTCGGGGTGAATATTTAAATACAAATTTAATTCATTAATTATTACTAGCATGAATTAATCCTATATTAATTCAAATAATAATTGCAACAACATATCATGCATATAAAAAGCCACGTAAAACCCACGACGCGGAATCTACGGGTTTACGTGAACGCATTACCTCGGGATGGCAATGGCTTTGGTCGGACGGACTAACCAAAAGGACTTCCCAAGTATTCCTAAGCCCTTGCTTTCGACAATCCGTGGAAGGATACTCGCGAACAATTAACAAAAAGGAAAAATAAACTTTGTTGCACCACTTATGTGGATTTGCTAATATTTCCAATGACATGGAATTGATTTTGGGAATGAACTAATCATCCCCTTATTTATAGGAGAGGAGGGCACGAAATTTATGTGAATTTTCAATGTGGGAAAAGACTTTTCTTGGTCACCAAGAAATCTTGAATATATCTCATATATTCTTTTTCCCATAATTAAAATATTCCACAAAAATCCACCTCCTCTATTTTATGGTATAATTTTCGAAAATTTGGGCAAGATTTCAAGATTTAGATCTTATGAATTTATGAGATATTCTTGTATTTTAAATACATATCTTTAATATCTTTTCAAGAAAATCAAGAAAAATTTTTTTGGAAAAATTTTCCAAAAATTTCGAAAATCTCTTAATGAATAACCAAGTGGGAGATTTCTTGAATTTAATGAGATAATCTTGTATTCCAAGAATACATATCTTCATTCCATAACAAAATTCAAAGAAAATCTTTCTCCCTCTTTTATTCATAATTTTCGAATTTAATGAGGAAATATAAGCAACAATATTTATTTTATTTTAATCACTTTTGGGTTATTGGACTATATGTGGATTGGGGCCTTTAGGAGAATTAAGATTGGACCTTCTAATGGATCTTGAATATCTAATATTGAGCCACAATATAATTCAAAGTAAAATTAATTAATCCCACTACATAATTAATAATCATGGTTATCCATCTTAGGTATTAAAATTAATATGGCATCATTATTTCAAGTGTTTAAGATTATCTAGCCCATTAATTAATTCAAGCCAAATAGCTTTCCATTAATTAATATCTTTTGTTTGTAGAACGGTTCAACATTATTATTGTAAAACAAATTCCACTTGCAAGATTTGGTATGATAAAACTTATGACCCTCCCAAGGGGGCAAATCAAACAAACGTTTTGACACACGATTCTTCGTATTAAATCTTAGCAATCACATGTGACCAATAATATTGCCCAAGATAAAGTACGTATTGAATCTCTCTCGATTCGCTACCCATGATAAGTCAAAGCAATAGTTACCGATCCCACGTGATCCTATTTCAGTGGACGAAGGTTAAGAAACAACGAACCAATCGAGGTCTTATTCTTCCATGTTCGATTCAAGAATTTATCCTCAGAGGTCCTATTCAACAAGATCATCATGCACTAGTGTAATCTCTTGGTCAAGACAAATCAATCCGAGCCTTACACCTCAACCTTTCGCGATGGTTGTTCATTTCCATCTAGGTCGTGAATGGCGACTTTTTAGAGGGAAAGTTAATTTAATCTTCGTGATGGGGGTATCACTAAATTAACTACAAATGTAACACGCATTTAATTATTGAACAGGTTATGCAAAGAAATATATATAACATTCAATCATATTTAAAGCATCATTGATAAACAATTTATTTTCAAGAATAAGTCCGGAAATTCGGGCCGATTATACAAAGTAAAAGCATACTTTTTCAAAGATAATCCCAACATGTGGCTCGTCAGATCACCATGAGGGACTTGCTCTCTATGAAAATGGTGGAGGGAACGCTCGTAAGGGAGCACGTTCTCCAGATGATGGATCACCTTAACAAATTTGAGGTGCTTGGCGCTCAATACGACATCGAGACCCAAATCGATTTCAGTGCTCCCATTCTCTGCCGAAAAAGTTTTGAGCATTGGTGAACTACCAGATGAATAATCATAAGTTCTAAATGTCTGATCTATTGCAAGCTTTGGTCTCGGCAGAGGCGATATTGGGGCAAAAGAGCCAAGCCTTGGTGGTAAATGGACCTTCTTCTTCTTCTAGGCCAAGGGGTGGTAAGAACAAGAAAAAGGACAAAAACCACAAGCAAGTGAACTCAAGTGTTGCCAATGGCAAAGAAAAAAAGTGAAGGGAGGTGGAGGTGAGCAAGCCGGTTAAGGGAGGTGTTTCAAATCGGTGAAAAAAGGACATTGGAGGTCGACTGTTCCAAACCCAAAAGGAATGAAAAGAAAGGTAATTCTCACGCCTTTAGTTGTTGAAACTTGCTTAGCGGCGTATGCCTCCCATTTATGGGTGGTGGATCTGAGGATCCAATGATCATGTTTGTTTCACTTTTCTGAGGGTTCAAACGGACGCAACTTAGTGGGAGTGAGATCCTCATCACAAAGCGGGCGATCTACGAGAGTGGCGGTAAAAGCGATGGGAGAAGTGCATCCGTCCTTTGAAGACAAAGTTTTAATTTTAAGAGATGTTGTTTACGTTCGAATTTTAGAAAGAATTTAATTTCGGTTTCTATACTTTACCTTGATGGATATTCGGTTACTTTTGATAAAGTTGTTACCATTTCTCTTTATGATAAATTTATCTCGTCATGGAACGTTGTCGAATAATCTCTATACAATTAATTTGCACACCACTCACTTAAATGCATCCTATAACACATCAATTGTTTCCGATAAAAAAAAAACGTTCATCGGGCGTGAATCTAAATACTTCTATGGCATCTAAGATTGGGACATATTAATCCAAAGAGGATCCAAAGGTTGGTGGAAGGCGGTTCCTTTGGAGTCTCTCCAAGTTGAACCAATTCCAACTGCGAATCATGTTTGGAGTAAAAAAAATGACCAAGAGGGCATTCGGAGCCAAGGGAATAGAGCCAAAGAAGTGTTAGAAATCGTTCACCACAGGGCGTATGTGGTCCAATTTCAACCAAAGCAAGAGGAGGTTATGAGTATTTTAAATCACTTTTATTGATGACTACTCAAGGTACGAGTTATATTTTCCTTATGAAGCATAAATATGAGACCTTTGAGAAATTCAAAGAATTTAAGGATCAAGCAGAGAATCATGGGGAAAAACGTACAAGTCTCTACGATCCGATCGTGGAGGCGAGTACCTCAGCGATGAGTTTTTGAACTACTTGTCAGATGAAGGATTGTATCATTAATCGCACGGAACCCTCAACAAAAGCGGGGTTGCAGAGCGAAGAAAAGAACTCTTTTGGAAATGGTTAGATCAATGATGAGTTACGCGGATCTTCCCAAGTCGTTATGGGGTCATGCCTTGGAAACAGCGGCTTACATTCTGAACTTGGTGCCATCCAAATCGGTTCCCAAAACTCCCAAAGAATTGTGGACCGGGCACAAGCCCAATTTGAGACACATGAGAATTTGGGGGTTTCCGGCCTACGGGTTGGACAAGGAAGCCGGGAAATTGGATCCTCGATCAGAATTAAGGTTGTTTATAGGATACCCAGGGAACAAAGGGTGTATGTTCTATGGTCCGAAGATCAAAAGGTGGTAATAAGCACCCACTTTAGATTTTTGGAAGAAGACTATATGAATGAAAGAAGACCCGAAGTGAGATTGCCTTAAATGAGCTAAGGGGCTAACCTCTCGCTAACCTTGTAAAGATGACGTACCAAACGACACACTTTCACAACCGGAACCTCGTCGTAGTGGGAGGGTTGTGAGACGACCGAGAGATTCATGGGGATAGGAGAGTCCTCGGACTTGATTCCGGACAAAGGCGAATCGAGACCCATAGACATATGATGAGGCAATCCAAGACAAGGATCGCGGTTTCTTGGCAAAAGGCAATGAAATTTGAAATGGGTTCTATGGATCATAACAGAAGAGTGTGGGGAGCTAGTCGAACCACTTAATGGGGGTCAAACCTATTGGTTGCAAGTGGGTATACAAGAGAAAAAGAGGACCGAACGGGAAGGTGGAAACCTTCAAGGCAAGGCTTGTGGCGAAAGGTTATACTCAGAAAAAAGGAATCGACTATGAGGAAACCTTTTCACCTGTAGCAATGCTCAAGTCCATCCGAATTCTCTTGTCGATTGATGCACATCTCGATTTTGAAATCTGGCAAATGGATGTCAAGACAGCTTTCCTTAACGGAAGTCTTGATGAAGAAATCTATATGCAACAACCCCAAAACTTCATTGAAAAGGGCCAAGAACACCTAGTTTGTTAGCTCATGAAGTCCATTTACGGACTCAAACAAGCATCCAGAGCTTGGAGCTAATGTTTTGATCATGTTATAAAGTCTTATGGGTTTGATCAAAATGAGTTCGAAAGTTGTGTGTACAAAAAGCGTGTCAGAACTGCATTGATATTCTTAGTACTATCGTAGAGCGACATTACGTTCGCCGGGAATGATGTAAAGGTGTTATCGGGCGTAAGGGCATGGCTTTCAAAACAGGTTTGATATGAAGGACTTAGGGGAAGCCGGGCACATCCTTGGGATCAAGATCACTCGAGATCGCAAGAAAATGATGATAGGCTTATCGCAAGCTTCATACATAGACACTGTATTGAAACGATTCAGCATGCAGGATTCCAAGAAAGGCTTTGTTCCTTTCAGGCATGGAATCCATCTATCCAAGATAATGTGCCCTAAGACACAAAAGGAGATAGATGACATGAAAGACATTCCTTATGCTTCGCCTGTCGGAAGCCTTATGTATGCAATGTTGTGCACAAGACCGGATATCTGTTTTGTCGTTGGCATGGTGGCAAGATATCAAAGTAACCGGGAAAAAGAACATTGAATGACGATTAAAAACATTCTCAAGTATCCGAAAAAGAACTCGAGATAGAATGTTGGTTTATCGATCGAGATAGTATAATCCCCATAATTTACCACGGACTTGGATTTCCAATCAGACTTAGATTCCAGAAAATCTACCTCCGGTAGTGTGTTTTGCATGGGGGGAGGAGCCATGACATGGAGAAGCGTTAAGCAGAAATGTATTGCAGATTCTACCATGGAAGCCGAATATGTAGCCGCTAATGCGAGGCGTGAAAAAAAGCGGTTTGGCTCAAGAACTTCCTAGTGGACTTGGATGTAGTTCGAATTTGCCCAAAGACAATCACTATTTATTGTGACAATGTCGGAAGCGATTTGCAAATTCAAAGGGAACCAAGAGGCCACAAGGCCAGCAAACACATTGAAATGAAATACCATCTTATCGAGAAATCATTAAGAGAGGAGATATAGAGGTGACAAAGATCGCGTCAGAAGACAACCTAGCCGATCCATTCACAAAGGGTCCGCCTCCAGAATACATTCGAGAGACATGTGGAAGGAATGGGTGTCAAGACAATTTGCTAATCTGCTTTGAGTATAAGTGGGAAACATTATTAGGTTCGTGTAGGTGACATTATATGTCACGATTAAAACTACACGAGACATGTTGTAGTATACTTAAAAGCGGACTTTGAGTATAAGTGGGAGATTGTTGGGATTATCTTTGGAAAGTATGCTTTTTACTTTGTATAATCAGACTGAATTTCGGACTTATTTACTGAAATAAATTGTTTATCACTGATGCTTTAAATATCATCGAATGTAACATATATTTACTGCATAACTGTTCAATAAATAGTATGTATTACATTGTAGTTAATTTAGTGATATAAGATCACAGAAGATTAAATTAACAGTTCCTTGTAACCAAAAGTATATCATTCACGACCTAGATGGAAATGAACAATCCATCGTGAAAGGTTGAAGTGTAAGACTCAGATTGGCTTGTCTTGACCAAGAGATTACACTAGTGCATGTCTAGTGCACTGAAGAGGACCTACAGGAGGACAAATTCTTCAGAACTGAACTAGGAAGAATTAGACCTTAGTGGTTCGTTAGTTCTTAATCTTCGTCCCTTAAATAGGATTGTGTGTGGTTATTAATTATTGTTTTGACTTATTACGGGTAGAGAATCAACGAGATTCAATACTTTATATCTTGGGCAATATTATTGGTCACATGTGATTGCTAAGATTTAATACGGAGAATCGTGTGCAAGTACGCTTGTTCGATTTGCCCCCTTGGGAGGTTCATAAGTTTTATCATACCAAATCTTGCAAGTGGAACTAGTTTTCGGTATGGATAATAATGTTGAACCGTTCCTTTACCAAGGATAAAAGATATTAATTAATGGAAAGCTATTTCAGTGGCTTGAATTAATTAATGGGCTAGATAATCTTAAACACGGGATATAATAACCGGGAGCCATATTAACTGTAATATGGGATAAGATGGATAGTGCAATATTAATTATGTAGTGTGATTAATTAATATTTATGGGCTTGAATAATATTGTGGCTCAATATTGATAATTCAAGATCCATTGGAAGGTTCAATCTTAATTCTCCTAAAGACCCCTCAAGTAGCCCAACATAAAGTCCAATAACTGAAAAAAGGTGTTTAAAAATAAAATAAATTTTTGTTGCCTATTTTTCCTGAATTTCGAAAATAGTAAATAAAAGGGGAGAAAGATTTTCTTTGAATTTTGTTATGGAATGAAGACATGTATTCTTGGAATACAAGATTATCTCATTAAATTCAAGAAATCTCCCACTTGGTTATTTACTATGAAATTTCGAAAATTTTGAATAATTAAGGGAAAGAAAGATTTTCTTGATTTTCTTGAAAAGATATTATGGAAGATATGTGTTCTTGCAATACAAGTATATCTCATAAATTCAAGAAGATCCAAATCTTGGATTATTTTCTCTTAAAATTTTGAAATATCCCATAACAAGAGGAGTTGGGATTTTTGTGGAACATTTTAATTATGGAAAAAAAAAATATGAGATATATTCAAGATTTCTTGGAGATCAAGAAAAAGATTTTCCCATATTATTTTTATCCCAAAATTTCGACCAACCCCCCCTCTATAAATAGGGGATGACTCTTTCATCCCCAAGTACAGTTCCATGTGCTGGAAAAATTAGTAAATCCACAAAGGTGGTGCAACAAATTTTTATTTTCCCTTTTGTTAATTGTTCGTGAGCTTCCTTCCACCGGATTGACGAGCAAGGACTAGGGAATACTTGGGAAGGCTTTTTGGTGTGTTTTTATCGACGAGACCATTGTCACTCCAAGAGGTTAGTTCACGTAAACCCGTAGCAATTCCGCATGAGTAGGATTTATGTGAACTGTTTATATGCATGATTTGTTGTTGAATTATTATTTGAATTAATATAGGATTAATTCATGCTAGTAATAATTGTTAGAATTAAATTTGTATTTAAATATTCATCCCGAATAAATCCGTGCAATTAATTCCCCAACAACGTGTACAACCATTCACATTGGATATTGGTAAGAAAAACTATTTGTTGTTTTATTATATTTTTTTATAATATATTTCAACTATTAATTATAACTAAAATTTTTGAACTTTAATTTCAGTTACAATGACATCTGATGATCATCCAGTACCGTCATTCTCTTCATCATGGCTCAACTACCATCACCCAACTGCGTATGATTTACATTTCCAATTTACTAGTAAAATAGAACTATACAATGCATTATTCAACCAGGATGCACAGCGACGTGCAACTAACTATAAGGCTAAAAAAAATAGAGGCTAATATATATTTTTTTAATATTTTATTTTAGTTTTTCTAGCACCACGTCGTTTTATATACCATTTAATAATTTCAATAATTATTTAAAAAAACATTACACTGAAACTGAAACAATACTTTTATAAATTACACTGACTTAATATTTTTAATTAAAAAAATTCAAAATTAATTATTATATATAAATTAACTATTTTAGCCTCAATTACGGGTAGGGCAAGATCCATCGAGATGACTTTAAAAAATTAAATGAAACACCTAATATTGTTCAATGAAATAACTAATACTTTTCAATTATATAACTAATACTTATCAAACATAATTATTATTAAGAACTAAATTTTACACTTTTCAAACATATTATAACTTATTAATTTTTATTATTATTATTAAGAACTAAACTTTTAAATAGTTTGGGGTCATTTCAAACTTGATAAATAAATGGACGGTAGAAAAAATCAATGGGCTGCTACTTAAAATTATTAAAAAAGTTTAAAAATATATAAATGGGCTGGGTGGGCTTAATTTCAACAAAAGACTCCATCTTCTCTACCGTTACATCATAGCCGGGTTCACAGTCAAATAATAAAAAAAAAAAAAGCCCAGTCGTGTCATAGGCACGACCGGGCATTAACCAGGCGTCTGATAGAGACGACGCGAAAAGGCCTTCTAGTCTGACAGAGACGACGCGGAAAGGCCTCCTCGTCTGACGAACACGACCGGCCATACTCATATCACATCCATTATGTTAAAATGTGCAAATAGCAATTCAGATAAATGCTTCTCATGTTGATAGCAGCAGTAAAGCAATAAGTTGAATTCGGAAGTAAAGTTAATAAGCGGTTGGTGGACACTAGGAAAAAATCACGGGCGAATTGATTATGCTGCCTCTGCCTGCCATTCTGAAAATACAACAGTGTTTTTTCTACCTTACAATTACATCTCTAGTATCTTATCATTCAGGGCACCATAAATTTATCCTCTAATAAAAGAAAGCCTGATGTGTCGACATATAGTAAAATGTAGAACATATTACCATTTACCAAACCAGACAGTGAAAACTCTTTGTATTAATTCATTCATTCACCTCAGGTATTTTACCTTTTTACCCCTGAGATGAAACACATACATCTCTTGTTAGTTTAGTTAGGCTAGGCTTCCATGATCGGAGGCGTCTTCGTAGTAGTATGGAGTGAGTTTACCATCTTTGGCGGTGGTTTTGTGGAGTGTGCCGTTGCCGATTTCTTGCAACATCTTGACGACGCGTCTCATGGAAGGCCGGTTAATTGGGAGCGGGCTGGTACAGAGGAGACCTATGTTCAGGACTCTGCATATTTCCTCCTTGAAACAAGAATCCAATTTGGGGTCGATCACATGGTCCACTACGCCCTTTTGATCTAACGTCGTGCATATCCACTTCACCAGATCCTTTTCTCCAAACTCCGGATCCACCGGGTGCTTCCCACTCACTAATTCAAGAATCACAACGCCAAAGCTGTAGATATCGCTCTTCTCATTCACTCGAAGCGTGTACCCATATTCTGAAACAATCATCAATTAATCAATGTTAATTACAATTATAAGCCAGCTAAAGTAAAGAATAAATGTAACGTAAGTGTATTAAACCTGGGGCGATGTAACCACAAGAGCCAGCAATAACCGACATAGATTTCGAGCCCTTAGAATTGGCATCAACCACCTTAGCCACACCAAAATCAGCAACACGAGCACCGTACTCCGAATCCAGTAATATGTTGTTCGACTTCACGTCCCTGTGAACAATCGCGGGCGCACAATCATGGTGCAAGTATGACAGGCCTTCAGCAGCGTCCATTGCTATCTTGAACCTAATCGGCCAATCTAACAAACCGCCTTTCGTGCTATGAAGCAAATCGCCAAGACTACCGTTAGGCATATACTCGTAAACCAAAAGCTTGCAATCTCTGGTGGTACAACAGCACCACAGCTTCACAATATTTTTATGCCTGATTTTCCCCAACGTCTCCACCTCAGCGTCGAAACCATCTTGAAGATTGCCCTTCTCTAAATCATCTGCCAGTTTCGGTCGCCCCCACAGTTTCTTCACTGCAACCGCCTCCCCGTTGCTCAGAACCACCTTGTATACCTTACCGGAACCTCCGGTTCCAACCACATTGTCCTCATCCAAAGCGTCGAGAATCTCGTCCTCACTGAATCCCAATTTATGAAACGACATAAGCGTCCATTTTGATCGGTCCAGCCTTTTGGCCTTCTTGAATTTCCTGTACTTCAAGAAGAACCAAACCACACCGACAACGAGCACGAATCCAGCAAACATGAACATTGATCTCAACATCCATAGGTAGCCCATGTCCTTGATTCCTCCTTTGCCATCACACAGACCCTCGATATCACCGCATAATCCCGGATTTCCCAGAAAGCTTTCTCTATACATTTCCTTGGCGTACATCAGTGGAATGTCACCGGAGAGGCGGTTGCTGGAAAAATTGAGCCGATTAAGCTTCAAGTTCTGCAGTCCGATAGGGATTTTTCCGGAGAATTGATTTCCAGATAAATCGAGATAATTTAAAACTGTTAAATCGCCTATTTCATCTGGAATATCCCCTGAAAAATCATTATTAGCTAAATTAAGCTCATTCAGCCTTTTCCATGAATGAACCCCATTTGGAACTTTACCAGACAACACATTATTGTGAAGATCAAGCTTCACTAATTGCCCCAGATTCACAATGCTGCTCGGTAAAGATCCTGATAACTTATTATCGTTAACAGAAATCTCCAGCAAGCTATCCAAAAACCCGATCTCCACCGGTACACTACCGGAGAAATTGTTCCCTGACAAAATCAACTGAGACAAGTTGGAGGCTCCGGCGATTGTTTTTGCAATATCGCCGGAAAATGAATTGCCAGAGAGCTCAAGTAATGAAACGTGCGGAAGCCCCCACAATCCGGTAGGCACCACACCGGAAAAACTGTTGTGCCCTAATCTCACACGCAATAGGCTACGGCATTCGGCTAGAGTTGCCGGTATTTCGCCGGAAAACGAATTTTCAATCAACAATATTTCCTCGAGAGCTCCATTGAAACACAATTTTTCGGGAATTTGACCCGAGAAATTGTTGGTGGAAACGTCAATCCACCTTAACGGCGACCTCTCGCCGAGATTCGAAGGCAACTTTCCAGATAATTGATTCTGGAAAAGCCTCAATTCATATAGATTCGGAGATTTAGCAATGCCGTCTGGTAATTCACCCCGCAGATTATTCTCGTAAAGATTGAGCGACTCGAGGGACAACTCGCACAACTCAGCGGGGATCTCCCCACTCAAATCATTCATGGACGCGTCGAGTCGCCTCAGTGACGTCATCTTTGACCACCCCTTGCTTGGCATCTCGCCACTCAACGAGTTGTTATACAGCTCAATCTGAACCGCGCTCGTCAACTCAGTGAGCGAACTCGGTATCGGACCCGTTAAAGAGTTGTAAGCGAGATCCAAATCCGCGAGCCTCCCGAGTCGACCCAGCGATTCAGGTATCGCACCCACTAAATTCGTCTCGGTGAGCCACAGCACCTCCAGATTGGTGAGATTCCCCAGCTCCGGAGGGATCCGACCCGGAGAAAACGGGTTATACGACAGATTCAGCTGCTTCAGCGACGAAATGTTCCCGAGGAATGCCGGAATTACCCCTTCCAGCAAATTCTCCACCAATGAGAGCACCTCAAGTTTCTGGAATGTTCCGAAACTGTCAGGTATAACACCGGAAAAGTTATTCCCAGTCAAATCGAGGTATTTCAAATTGGGGATATCAGCCAGCGTCGCCGGAATCTCGCCGGTTAAGTAATTCTGCGCCAAATCAAGGTGCTCCAACGACTGGCATAAAACGACGTCGCCTTCTCGTAGAGTGGAATTTATGAAATTATCATAGAATGAAATAAAGGATAAGGAATCGAGGAGGCAGAGTACGGAGGGAAAGGGGCCGGAGAGGTTGGAGCCGGAGAGATCCACCGAGACGACGGAGCCGGTGGCGGAATCGCAAACGACGCCGTTCCATTTGCAGGGCGTGTCGTCGCGAGGGTTCCAATTAGAGAGGACGGAATTTGGGTCGTCGAAACCGATTTTGGCTTGATGAAGGTACAATCCCTGTTGGTTTAGGCAGAGTATGAGAGACGGGGATATGAGAAGAAGAAGAAGAAGGAGGAGGGGGAATATGCGGTGGCGGAGCGGCATTTTTGCGGTGGTGGGCGGGAATGCAGTGGTTAGTGGTTGCTGTAAAACTGGGGGAGGAAGAAGGGAAATTGGGAAATTGAAAAAGGACTCAACGTCTAAGACATTACTCTATTTTAAGACGTGATTCTTTGAGACTTTAAAATTTTCATTTATATATAGAGAGAGAGTCATTAATAATGTGTACCTCAAGTTTAGATAAGTAAATTCAATAGACGCAGAAAGTACTGAAGAAGAAGAGAGTGTTTTTTAAATCTAAACTCAGAAGACAACTCACACCGAAGAATTACAGTAGTGCCTATTAAACATTTATATTCTTGAATTCTGTAAAAAGTATTTTAATCAAAATGTTTTTTTTAATTCGCTCAAGTTATTGTGGCGTTCTTAATTCCATCTACATGTAGCCAGAGGTTGAAGCACATTTAATGCGTGAATTTCATTTCAAATTCTGTATATTAATTGCATTTTACATTTGAATGTTAATTTAAGTATTTAATACTACCTCCTATTCAAAATATAGGATAATTTTACTTATTGTATTATTTATTTTTTATTTGATGTTTACAATTTTTAATAAAAGGTTTTATTTAATATTCTTTTTTTCTTTCTTTTTTTCTTTCGTCAATTGTATTTAAAGATAATTTATCATTAAATAAGACTAATTTTGGTATAATTTTTTTTATTAATAAACGTGTAAAATGTCAAAACATCTTATATTTTGAATAGGGGAAAGACATTTTTCTCATTAATTAAGTATCTCAAAAATAATTGTTCTATTTTTAAAGTAAATATCCATTTTACAACTTTTAATAAAAAGTTTCCTTTCTTCATTAATTCTCTGCGTCAAAAAAAAAATTAATTCTCTGCGTCAATTGTATTTGAAAAAACCTTGTATGCATTTAGTTACAGTGTGCACTCATATTGTATTTTAGAATTGTGCAATTTATTATACTGAAAAGTACAATTTATTTATATCGAAAAAATAATTCTTAATATGATAAAGTCATTTATTAATATGAAAAAAATAATTGCATAATACAAAGTATAAATTTTTTTACGATTCTAACGATTTAAATAAAATACATTTAAATTTATTTGAAGATTAACTACTAACTCAGGTACATGAGACTCATTTATTTGAAGATTAACTACTAATCCAAATGTACTCTTCCTGTAATGTTAATTAAGTAGTAATCTAATAAATACTCTCCCGTCACCATGGGTAGACTCATTTCAATTTTACAAGAATTAAAAATAAATTGTTAACAATATTTAAAATTCAGAAAAAATCATATACAAATTTCTTAAAACATCCACCTTAATCGCATTATCATCACTAGTGTGAATTTCTTCTGCATCAAGTTGACTAGTGATATATTTTCTTTTTTAATATATATATATATATATATTAATATATATATATATGAGCAAATATTAAAGAAAAAAAAAGTGGAATACATCTCCTCTGATTTTAAGTCCAGTAACTTTGCATGTTTTGAAATTGTTCATGTTAGTTTTGTCTTTTTTATTTTTGTCCTATAAATTTTTTATTTTTTATTTAAATTAGTCATTTTACATGTTGCATTAGGTTATCAAGCACGTAACTGACACGTTTGTAATTATTTTATTTTCCCTTTAATTTCGAAGCCTCACTTGAATTTTTTTAATCCTAATAATTTTGGTTGATTTTGGAAGGGTTTAAAAACAAATTATATATTAAAAGATAAAGCGAATTGGATCGATTTATTGGGTCTAAACTAACCGAAAAATACAAAACTAAAATATGTAGAAATCACTCTTCCTCCCTAAAAAAATATGCAAAAAAAATAAGATCCAAAATTATTAGGATTAAAAAAGTCGATGTCATTTCGAAATTAAAGAAAAAAAAATTACATATGTGTCGGTTACTTATTTGATGACGTGCTGCAACAGGTTAAATGATCAATTTTAAAAAATAAAATAACAAACTTATAGAACCAAAATCAAAAGTCAAAACAATCGAGATCAATTACAAAATGAAGAAAAATTACTGGACTACAAAAAATCTTGCACCTCTTAGTAATTTTCTCAAAAATGTAATCTCATATAAATATTATCATTGTTATGTTTATACACTATTATTATTTTTAAAGTATTTTATTTTTAAGAGTAAGTCTCTTGTGAATTCGAGTTCACGATAAACCTTATAACTGTTTAAAAAATATTTATGTTTATGCATAATATTAATAATAGTATATATATATATATATATATATATATTAGTGATACTTAAAAAATAGAATTTAACGTAATCTCAATTAGTAAATTTTTTTATCATTTATTAAAAAGTGAGAGCATAAATATAATAACCGTAATATTTATGCATAGCAACATGTAACAGTAATATTTAAAAATATAATTAAATATAAATTCGAATTCACATAATTTTTTGTGCTAAAACTCAAAAATTATGAGAACTCCATGCGGATCACTAGACTCCAGGCAGTGCTGGAACATTGCGGCCGACAAGTGTATTGGACTAAGCGGCGGTGGCTTGGTGATGAATGACGATGCATCCTATAAGCAAAGCTTCAAAATTTTCGGATTAATATGATTTGACAAGAACTCGTAATCCCCCTGTCCAAATATATAAACTTATTTAACTTTTTAAATAGATTAAGAAAAAATATATTAAAAAAATAAATTAAATAAGTAAAATTTCTATTATATTCCTATTTAATGAATAATATAGTTTTTAACATAATTAATACATAAAATTATATTAATAAATTAATTAGAAAAAAATTACTTTATGTAGAATTAATCTTACATATTTGGGACATCCATAAAAAAAAAAAAAAAAAAATAAGTCTATATAATTAAGATGGATGAGGTATGATTTTGAATGGATTCGATTTTTCAGTTCCATTTTTAATATTTTATTGGTATTCTACCTTCTAAATCTTTAATATAAGGATCCAAAATAAAGTTATTTCTTGAATGTTTTTTATTATTTTATTAATTATTTATTTATATTATAAAATACAAAATAAAATATGAATTATGGAGGAAACGATCACATACTGATTTCGAAGGGATTGTCTAATTTATGACTATGAAATAGTTGTATAAGAGGTAATGGTTTGTAAAATTTGTCTAATGGGCTTATAAACCCTTAACCAAATTGAGATTTCAGCCTGTTAGGCATATAATACTTTAAAAAATTGTATTAAAAAAATAAGCTAGATAAACAAATTATTTGTAGATAATTAATATATGAATAAAAAAAAATTATATAAAAACTAACTTATATATTTGAGACATTCATGAAAAAAAAAACACATTATAATTAGAAGTTAGAATGGATTGAGTAAAGCGAATTAATTTCACGCCTCTATACCATTCGGACTATGAGATATAATTATTTAATAGTCCAATATATCATGCTTATGTCCTGAGTTCGATTCTCGCTAAAATCAACTCTATTCTTGTTAAAAAAATAATGAGATGGAATTATTTTTTAGTATCAGTGTTTTTGACTCACACACAAATTCTGAGTATGATTCATATTTAAAGTAACTTTACCTGCATTAAATTGTTCATTTGATAAGCACCTTGCAGTTATTGCGTTGAATTTTTTTCAGTTTTCATCTCAGATTTCACGTAAAAATAATTTTACTTCATTTTAAAAAATGTGTTCTAAATATTAGCAGAGCATCGACGAGTGACAAAATTTTAAAATAATTTTCACCAAAATCAATTGTTCCCACTGGAGTTAGAAGGAATATGACAGTATTGGAACAGTTAAAAGTGTGTGCATAGTTACCAAAGAAGTCAAACTAAGCAGTGAAATCTGTTTTCCTCGTTATTCCAAATTTCAAAATTTTCCTCAACTTCAATGATTTTTTGTTTTCCAGGTTATTTTAGATAATTTATTTATAAAAATATCACTTGTATATATTGTTCTTTTTTAACATATATACTGTCGTGTCTTGTACTTGTCAAAAGACCATGGTAAATCTTTTCCTGGACAAAAGAAATAAAATTTTCACAGTATACTAGTTTATAAATAGATTAATCTTAATAAGGTGGCTTAGCCCACCTGATCACTAGGCTTATCATTTAGTGGGAGATCCAGGTTCAATTTTTTTTGGGAACGAATTGAAGTATGAGAGTTATAAGATGACTTAGTGAATTTATGGAGTGTTTTGGTGTTTGTTGTACTAACAACTAACTTTGTCTGATAAAAAAAAAATTAATCTTAATCCTTAATCTTTTCCTTTCGTTGTCAAAAAGGATTTGTTTTGCCCTTCGGTTTTTAGTTTTGGAACCTAGTGAGGAAATTGAGTTGACTCGGTTTTCCAAATTGGCGGTCGGGTCATAACTTTATATCGGATTCGGTTCACACACTGTTTTCAACGAAGCCTTGAAGTACTACTTATCACATCATTTCAAATGAATAATTGAATATAGTATAAAAAAGTTACTGAACTAATTAAATTAAATATTCATAAACATATCTTTAGTTGTGAACATAAGTCTAGTTCTTTTAGTTTTTCCTATGAGACGCAAAATATCATTTAATTGAGTGCATTTTATAATTTCTTTTAGAATCATGCAACTTATTGCATTAAAATATATAATTCATGTTCACTGAACCGTGCAATTTTTTTTCTTCATATTAATAATTGTACAATTAAATATAAATAAATTAAATATTTTAATATAATAAATTGTATAATTTCAAAATATATTATAAAGTGCACGATGCACTTGGAGTATTAAGAGTTAACCCATCGTCTCAACTAAAGGGAGATGGGTAGAGGCAACAATTATAGAAGCAATTTTTAAGTGACTTGGTTATTGATGAAGCGAAGAGGAGAAAATTGGAGAGAGTTTTCTTCAAGATTGATTTTGCTAAGACATACGATTCGGTGGATTGGAAGTTCTTGGATATGATGCTGAAAGGCTTCAATTTCTGCCATAAATGAAGGAGCCGGATCATGGAGTGTGTCTCAAGCGCATATGCCTCAGTGTTAGTCAATGGTATATTGCGGAATTTTATGGAAAGAGGCTTAATTTCAGGATCCACTAATCTTTTTATATTTGTTGTAGCAAAAGGGACTCGATTTGTTGGTAGGCAGGTTTTTGAAATTGGGCCTATTCAAAGCTGCTGAAATCGGGAAAGAAAAAGTTCGAATTTCTCACCTACAGTATGCTGATGACACAATCTTCATTGGATTAGTGAGCCCCCAAAATTCATGGGCGATGAGAAGGGTCTTGAAAAATTTTGAACTACTCTGGGGCCTCAAGATCAATTATGATAAATTTTGTTTGATGGGTCTAAATGTGGATGAGAATCGAGTTAGAGAAATGGCGGATATTCTTGGCTGCGACATTGGGGGGATTCTTTTTTCTTACTTGGGGATTCGAGTTGAAGCAAGTTACAAGAAACCAAGTGAATGGGGTAGCTTGGTCCAAAAATTCCAGAAGAAAATGAAGTCTTGGGAATATCAGAAGATCTCTGTTGGGGGACGCATCACTCTCCTAACTGCGGTGTTATCTTCATTACCTATTTACCAGTTTTTCTTCTACCAAATACCGAAAACTACCTTGTGTGAATTATCCTCTTTGCAACGAAAATTCCTTTGGGGTGGGTGTGAGAACAACTCTAAAATATGTTGGGTGAGCTGAAAAAATATTTGTCAACCAAAATCATTGGGGGGGGCTGGTGGGTGAGGGACTTGGGGGTGTTTAATAGGATTTTATTGGGAAAATGGGTATGGAGATTTTTGGTGGAAAGTAACAGCTTGTGGGTTAGAGTCCTTAGGTCGTTGTATGGGAACACTGACGTGGGGGAGTCGGATTTTGTGACGGAGGGTAGATGGAATAGTATGTCTAATTGGGGAAAGATATTTTGAATAATGTGTCGGGTGAGGGGGGGAGATGGTTATGGGGTAGATTGGAGAGATGTATAGGCAATGGAAAAAACACTAGTTTTTGGGAAAGTAGATGGGCGGATACAGAGTCTCCATCTCTTTCTTGAGTGTCATGTTTCATCCAAAATCTGGTATGCTTGCTTTAGCTGGTTGGGTATAATAGGGGTTGGACATAATCAATTGTCAAGGCATTTCTTAGCATTTGTTGGGATGCTTGGTGGCATGAAAGGTGAAATGTTTGGAACAAGTTTGTGGATTTGTATTGTTTGAACTATTTGGAAGGGCAGGAACAAAATGATATTTAAGGGGAAAAATTTTGATTGGGAGAAGACTTTCGATGAAGTTAAAGGCAGATTTTGGAGTTGGTGCTCGGTGAAATATCTCCTATTTTGTAATTACTCTTTCTCAAATTGATTAGAAAATCCTAGAAAAATATTAGATTGTTAATGACTTTGTAAAGCTGTAAAGCTCTATACCGGACTTCTGTCCATTTTCTTTTAGCAATAAAAGAACCTTTTTCTTATAAAAAAAAAGTGACTTGGTTGTTGATAATTTAATGTTTAAATTAATATATAAACTTAACATTATTATGAATTGACGATGATAAAGAATAATACTACTAATCTTTTGGTACATTTCATTTTCAAAAATGACGCACTCAGTTCAAATCAATCAGATCATCCATTCGATTTATGCATGGTACTGTCATTCCTCAAGTTGTTTGGTCATTTCAATTTTCGGTGGATTATTAAGGGTATAAACATACTCATACATTCTTACATTTTTACCGTAATGCGTAGTTAATTGTGGACTTAAACTAATAACAAGAAATCTCCGACATATTAAGATATAATTAGGACAACGTATAATGACATTGGTAGAATCAAAGAATACAGGGGAGAGTATTGCAATCTCAATTAATTAACATGACCATACAGACTACAGTATGCTACAATTAGTACATTACGTAATTAAAAACAGTATTCAATATTTAGCTACTTTTATGAAATCTAGATATAAACATTAAATTTGATCTGATTGCTAGCTTGACCGCACTTTCTCAGAATGTACAAATATTGAACTTAATTTTTTTTTTTAAATTTTGGTACGAATAATATCCTTCCGATAGATAACGAGATTCAATATGTGCTCTAGTCGAATATAATATAAGCAATCAAGGTTGTTTGGAATTCTATCGAACTTTAAATTTTACTTTCAAGTTTTTAATAAAATAACTGCACTAGTCATATTTAAATGAACTTTTTTACAGAAATGAATAATTTGAATTGCATTCCTTTACCTTTTTCCAGTTTAATTGATTTTAAGAAATGCACCTGAATAGTAGTAAATTTTGCATTTAGTATTTCACCTAAAAAGAATTAGTGATCGTTTCTGTAGACTGTAGTAGTAGGTTGTTGATCTTACCCAATAGTTAATGTGGTTATTTATAATTTTTCTAACAAATATTTAATATCCTGATCATTTCTTGTTGAGCCCTTTAAGAATCACTTCTTGAAATAAATATGTCCATTTCAAAATGCCAATAATTAATTGCCATGTGGACACGTGCTTTATTTTATATACAGAAATCGGATCAGAAGACTCACTGAACCAGGTTCGGGAAGGCGCATATCTAATAGATATTATTAGGGTGAGCAGTATTCGGTTATAAATATTAATTCGGTTTGGTTAATTTGATTTTCAGTTCGTTTTTGATATTAAATTTTAAAGATTTCGGTATTCGATTTTGATTTTAAGGATGAAAAAATCAAATAACCGAAAACCGAATCGAATTAAATAATATAACATAATTTATATAATATTAATTTATTACTTAAATATTAAGAGGCACGAAGTCCGATTTCGATTGTAATTGTTGGCTACTTAATTCCAATTAAGTATTTATTGGGCTATTATTTGGCAGTTTCATTAATCCGTGTCATTTTCTCATGTTCCAAATATATCTCACTTCCTGAATTTTTAACACATGGACCCAGGATTATGGTGGGTCATTGGATAATATTTTAATTTTCACTTGTCATACATCCGCAATATGAAACATGGAGTGGAACACTGAAAATGAAACAGATGATATCATTCGATTATTTGGGTTGTATTGGAATTTATTTGGGCTATATTTGTTGGACTATTTAATTTAATTTCGGTTTTTGTTTATACTTATTTCGGTTCGGTTTCGATTTTAAATTTTAAAATTTCGGTAATTCAATTTTGTTAATTTGGTTCGGTTCGGTAACGAATACGAATGGTCACCCCTAGATATTGTAATGGACAAATCAAATCATATGTTTTACTTTTTACATCCAAATATGTGATAATTATAAACATTTGATAGCTTGATTGTTTTTTTAAATAATTCACTTATCATATATATTTAGAGTCTGTTTGTTATGTGGTATGGTATATGAAAAAATATTAAATCATGTGATATATTTTACTTTTTTTAAGTGTTTGATATGATGAATTAAATTATGATTGATATTATAATACCACCTAGGAGGGATAATGTTTGATATTATAAATATAACCTAGGGGTGGGACCTAGGTGAGATGTATAATCATGTAAAAATGGGAAAAGAAAATGCGGGTCTTCGAGGCAAAAGGAAAAACTATCAAATATATCAAACATTTAAAAATGTAAAATATGATTTGTTTTATCTTATTTTTCTTTCTTTTCCCACATAACAAATCGGCTCTTACAAGATAAAAAAATAAGTCTAGTGTAGACGTGATCCGAAGCGTGAGACAAGATTCAAAGATGAGAAAATATAGAACTAAAAGAGACCCGACTTTATGCCCCCAAATTTGTTTTTAATACTCACTGATGCTAGGCTTATAAGTTTTAGCAACCAATGTAATTATGAAATATTCCGGGTATTCGATCTACCCACCATAATAAAACACGTCCAACATTTTCCTGAGTTAAAGAACCAACATTAAAATGATGGAACAAATAAATTAAAATATAACATGACGGAGTAGTATAGAACCAACATTAAAATGATAATTAGCTTAAACATGTAATTAGTATACATGATCAACATTAGTAATAATTAATTAAGTTGCATATATGGCAGTTTACTAGATCAAGCCATGCGAACCCTATAGCCCAAGCACACTTCCTTTGTTATATGTTTCAAAAAAAAAAAAACTTCCTTTGTTATAACTTATAATTGTGTAATTCATCATTGCTATAAGAATTAGAGTGATTACATCCTTCGTTACACTTCACACTATATTCATTTTATACTTATAACTCGTTCAATGCACGAGTGATATACTAATAAGTCAAATTTTCCTGTGCACCACATGCACCAATAAAATTGGTGCAATTTAATTTTAGGAGTTATTTTGCTAAAAAAAAATTTAGTTTTAGTTTTTTTTTTTTTTTTCAATTTCAGTTTTCTTTTAAAAAAAAAAAATTCCGTGGACCCAAACCCGGTTCAAGTGGTTCATGGTTCACTCGGCCCAATTGATTCATGGTTCACCCTGCCCGAATGATTCATATATGATTTAGGGTTCATATTTGTAGGGGTTAGAGTTTAGAGTGCATAGTTCATCCAAATTAAAATTGAATTTAATTGCACCACAAGGTGCAATTGGTGCACAGGAGAATAATTGTATTAATAATTGATGGTAATGTTATAATGTATAGAGTCTAGACAATTTTTTTATATTTATCGTGAGTTCCTCACAAACAATGAATTGACGAATGTTTTTGTAAATGTAGAAAACATTAGTGATGCTTCGTACGCTTTAAAATTTTATAAATCCTTTTCATATCTTTTTTTATATGATGGGTCCAACAAAAATTAATTTACGTCAATGTTCCCAATATGCTTTTTCTATTGCTTCTGATTTCCGTTCATCGTCTGTTCCGGATAATTTTATTGCTACTTTTGAAGCCGATTTTCGAGCTAATTAATATATTATTTCTTTTCTTATAAAAAAAAAAAAAAAGTGCATATTGTGAATAATAAAAGTACAGTCGGGAATGAGTGAAATTGATGGATCTATATTCTACTTGAGTTATTATACACAGATCTCGAGCTATAACAAAAAAGTGGAGTTACCATACTTCCGTCTATATCTATATACAAAAATATGACATGCAATAGCTCTCAAGATTTTCGAAAACAAGTTTTATTTCAAAATAAAATATTTTTTAATTCGCAATGGACATTTGCAGCAGGTAAAAACTAGACTCTTTAACATACTAAATTATTACTTGATACAGCAAGCATTGAGAATATTGATGTGTTGATATTTTCAATAAAATAAAAGAATACATTCTTTAAATAACTTTCTAAAATGGTGTGTGTCGTTTAATGGAAAAGGGAAGTCCACTTGACACTTCAATTCAATTCTTAAACATGAATTGATGTTGGAGGAGTTGTTTACATAAGAACATAACCATTCCTTTTAACCCCCTGAAAAAGTCGTGCAATCATTATGTAGAGACGTGTAATGAAGATTTTTGAAATCATAATGCTTGTACAAAGCACGATTTTTAATTTTCAGTGCAACTTCTAATCAGGATGTTCGCCATCCAAATGGTATAGTGTCGAGTATAGGAGTCGGTCGGATGAAATTAACGACTTTAAGGATAGAATGATGAAATTCTCTCATTTGGATATAAGTCGCACTTTATTGAAGGAGAGAGAAACACTTTAAAAAAACACATGCTATTCTCTAGGTTTTAACTTTTAAGTTCATAATTCCTAAGGGTGCGCTTGTTTTAGGATTTAAGTGTGCGGAGCAAGTTAAAGTTTTAGAATTCAGAAATTTAAAATTCTTGATGAATAGTAAATGTGTTTGTTTGTTTTGGGATTTAAGTAGGGTAAGATTTAACTTTATGTCAAATTAATATTTAATAGTGATTAATTTTGTATTATTATATTATATTGAGAAGCGTAATAAAGTGTATAAAGTGTGATTTATTGGGAAGAGTAATATTAGATTTGTAGGTGTGGATTGAATGTGAGATTTGAAAACCAGATTCTAAATCACAAACTCGTAAGAGACGGGGAGCGCAAAGTCCTAAGTTCATCCGTGTGAGTCCCAAAACAAAGACAACCTAAGGGTATGTTTGTTTCGGAATTTAGATGTGCGGGAGAAGTCATGACTTCGAAATCCTATGGACTTAAAAATCCTAATGAATAATAAAAGTATGTATTTGTCTTGGAATTTTGGTAGGGTGAGATTTTTGCTTTATGTCAAATCAATATGAAATAGTGATTAATGTGATATTATTATATTGTATTGGATGAGAGAAATGTAGGAGAGAGAATAAGTTAGTGAAAGAAAAATAATGATATGATTGTATTGAATTTTGTGAAAATAGGTGTATAGATATATTTTATAAGAGTGAATTTAAAAGTTGGATGTGGAAATCTCCAACTAGTATGTGACTTGGATCGCAAAGTCCTAAGTCCATCCGGGTGAGTCCCGAAACAAACATACCCTAAGGCTCCATTTGGATAGATGGATTTGAAAATCCATGGATTTCATACATAAATCATATTTTCCAATGAATTTACAAATACTTAGATGTGAGAGTTTGAGGAAGGGAGTGAAGGGGGAGGGGGGAAGGGTAAAGATGAGGGGATTTCATAAATGACTAGGTTTTGATGAGAATTTGAAATCCCTCTATTTTAAATTAGCTTCTCAAACCTAAATATTTGTAAATCAATTGGAGATTGATGATTTGTGTGTGAAATCCATGAATTTCAAATCCATCCATCCAAATGGAGCCTTATATTCAATCAATTTTTAAGATAAGTCAGTCCATACACATCTCTGTTCTGACTTAAAGTGTAGCCCCCGCTAATTACAGTTGGTTATGACCCTTCAAATTAATCGATTTTCGATCGAATACCGAATTATATAAAAATTACTACTACTATATAAAAAGAGAGAAACACTTTAAGGATAGATGCCATGAGTTCGGAAATCTCATAGTTATAATGACATAACAATTACTAGTATATATTCCCTCCGTACTAATTTTGATTGGTGAAATATTATAGACACGGAGATTAAGAAAAAGTAAAAAATAATAATATTAAATTATGTAAAGTTGGTAAAGTGGATTTGAAAGAGAAAAATAATAGTATTAAATGGTGTAAAGTGAGTTTGGTGAAAAAAAATAAATAAAGACAACTATTTACTGAAAGTGGTCAATCAAAATTATGGCAGAAAATGTAGTATCTTTATTTGAAATTCTGAGATCTAAACTATTACAAAGTCTCCAAACCAATCTCAGCATGCTTAATTAATTAAAATATAAAAAGAATAAAAAAGCAAGTAGGATCATAAAACCTACTCGATGCTACTAGTGGTGGACACTAAAGCAGGGGCTTGGAGCTAATTCAATGATGATTTTACTTCTAATTAATCCATTAAACTAATCATATCAACCTTGGGGATTGGTAGGGTGTTTTGAATTTAAACTTAGGAATATGCTTCTCTATAATTCTCATCAATTTTTTAGATGAACTAGTCTATATAGCACAAATCTCAAACTTAAAGAGAGGTCTTGATAGTGAACGGTGAACTTTAATCCCTGAATTAATCTGTCTTTTAACCGAATACCAAATTATCAAAAAATCATATCAAAACCAAAAAATAAAAACAAGATTGATCAAAATCTTTGGAGATTGGATATTTCTTTATGTGGCCCAATTATAAGTATTCTACTGACTTTGAGGCAAAGAGCACACCAACATTCCCTTAAAAATTAAGGGCAGAATATAAACACATCAAAGAGAAAAGAATGGCTTCACCAACCCATTTTAGCCTGTTTCTTCTCACTTTCATAATTGTCATCTTATGCCTTTGAAACCCAACCCCCCCCCCCCCCAACACAACCCCCTCACCCCCCAACTTTTCTTTTTTTAATTCAAAATTTCAGAAAATAAACGTGAAATGCCAATGACATAACTTCATAATGTTTTATTTTAAAAAAATTTAGTGCCCACTTGATGTGATTTGAGAATGGTAATGATAATATGTATCATTGAGAGGTCAATCACTAAGAGTTGTTGATAGCATTGTTATTGCTTGGTTAGAACATGAACAATGAGTATCATATAAGGTGGATTGAGTGAGTGAGGGTAATCAATTGCTTACTACCATTTCTATTACTTGTGTATCAAAATTACCAAGCAACATCAATAGAAATGATTCTCATTACCCACTTCCATTACCCCCAATCAAGCGGACTCTTAAACCATATCATAAATATATTTTTTACAGATGTTAGCGTATTGATATATTAAATTGAGCAAATTTTCCTCTGTACCATTTTCAACAAAAAAAAAATTGGTAAGTAAAAAAAGCTTTTATTAAAAAATGGAACAACAGTTCCTGTACAAAGAATGAGAGCCTCTTGGCCACTGTACAGAAGGAAACAATTACTCAAGCCATTAGCAATCAAGAACTCTCCTAGGATTATCAAGCCAATTCGAAAATGAATAATTACAAAAAAATGGGACCTTCGCAGAACACCAACTCCAGAATCTTCCTTTGAATTCTTCCAAAGCTTTCTCCACTTCAAATCCTTTTCCATTGAAGATCATGTCATTCCTCCCTTTCCAAATAACCCATACAATACAAATCCACAAACTCATCGCAAAATTACTACCTTTCTTGCCCGAGAGAATCCCAGAATAAGACAGGAAATGCCTTGAAATTTGAATATGGTCAACCCCAGAGACACCCAACCAATTATAGCAAGCGTACCATATTTTGGATGAGGTGTTGCACTCGAGAAAAAGGTGGGCAGCAGTTTCCAGCCTACTATTGCAAAAAGGGCAGTTTGAATTGCTATTTTGTGGGAGGATCTTGCGGTTCATGAGGTTTGCACGAGTCGGTAATCTATCTTGAATTAATCTCAAGCCATCGTTGAGGTTTTAAGAGGAGCGATCTTGCTCCATATACGACCGAGAATAGAGTTAGCAATCGGGTCCCGAGCCACCGTAAGCGTTGGATTGCTTAACATTTCATACGCCTTCTTCACCATGAATTGGTTGTCCGAAGCCGCCTTCCACCTCCATGTATCATCCACATTCTCCAACAAGTGTATCTTGTTAATCACACTTAGCATTTCATTAATAGCACATGAATCACGATAAAAAAGAGTCCTATTCCATTTAAACTCCCAATTCCACACCCCATTGACCCACCTTCCCATTTCACTCACCGACACCTCCCTCGAAGAACTCAAATAAAACAGCCTAGAGAATCTATTTTTAAGCGACTCACCCCCGACCCACACACTCTCCCAAAAATTAATACTCTTACCATCACCAACACACCTTTCTAAATTTCCCCACAACCACTTTCCACCCTCCCCCCTACACAATACTCAGTACATCCTTCCACCAACTCGATACCCTATTCCAACTACCCTTAGTAGACACACCCAACTCCCCCACTTCTATGTCCCCATACAACGATCTTAGGACTCTAGCCCATAACCTGTTCCTATCGATTAAGAATCTCCACACCCACTTACCCAACAACACCCTATTAAACACACCCAAGTCCCTAACCCCAAGCCCCCCAGAGATTTTGATTTACACACGTTTTTCCAGCTGACCCAACACGTTTTAGTGTTGTTCTCACGCCCGCCCCAAAGGAATTTGCGTTGTAGAGATGATAAAACACTCAAGGTAGTTTTCGGGATTTTGTAGAAGGAAAACTGGTAGATAGGTAAAGACGACAAAACAACTTTAAGAAGAGTGATATGACCCCCAAATGAAATTTTCCGGTCTTCCCAAGACTTTAACTTTTTCTGAAATTTCTGCACAAGAGCAGCCCATTCACTTGGTTTCTTGTAGCTTTCTCCAACCCGAATGCCTAGATAGGAGAACGGCAACACTCCCGTGACACAACCCATAATTCCAGCCATCTCTTGTAGTCTATCATCTCCCACATTCATCCCCATCAAGCAACATTTATTGAAATTAATCTTAAGGCCCGAGATTAATTCAAAAAAATTTAGAATTCTTTTCATAGTCCAAGCATTTTGGGGACATACCGACCCAATGAAGATAGTGTCGTCGGCATATTGTAGGTGAGAGATCCGAACTCTATCATTCCCGATTTCGACTGCTTTGAAACTGCCATTTTCTGATGCCCTGGATACCATGAGGCTTAGACCTTCTGCTGCAAGAAGATACAGGAAGGGAGAAAGGGGATCCCCTTGTCTTAATCCTCTTTCGAGTTTGAACTCCCCCGACGGGCTTCCATTCACTAGGACCGAGGCATATGCACTTGTCACATATTCTTTAATCCAAGCCCGCCATTTGGTACAAAAATTGAACCCTTCAAGCATTGAATCCAAAAACTCCCAATCTACTGAGTCATAGGCCTTTGCGAAGTCAATTTTGAGAAAAGCTCTCTCCAACTTCCTCCTCTTTGCTTCAGCAATTGCTTCATTAAGGATTGAGATACCGTTCAGGATGTTCCTTCGACCCACAAATGCACTTTGATTGATAGAGATAAGCTTATCCATGACTTTGCTAAGGCGAGAGGCGAGCAGTTTAGCAATGATCTTATAAGCACAACCTATAAGAGAGATTGGCCTAAAATCTGATAAACACGAAGCATCCTCCTTTTTTGGTATAAGTGCAATGAATGAGGGATTGGTTCCCCGGACTAGCTTGCCATGCTCGTGGAATTCGGTCACCATTTGCAAGAAATCTCCTTTAATCACTGCCCAACAAGTCTTGATGAATTTGAAATTAAATCCATCCGGCCACGGACTCTTCGAGCTATCGCAGTTGTCAATTGCTAGTTTCACCTCCTCCTCAGTAAAAGGGCCTGAAAGAGCTAAATTGTCCTCCGGGGACAGCTTCGTGGGGAATAGATCTGCCGACAATTTAGGACTTCGGAAGTAACTTGGCTAAAGTGATTCTTGAAATGGAGATGCACCCCTTCTTTAACTGCTTTGACATCATCGGTCCACGCCCCATTAAGGAACAAACCAACAATTCCATTCCCTTTTCTCCTGAAGTTTATAGCCCTGTGGAAAAAATTTGAGTTGACATCTCCCTCCTTTAGCCATTTGATTTTTGCCTTTTGCGCAACAAGGCTATTTGGCTGATTTATGCTTCTGAATAGGTTGGCCGTCACTTCCTTCCTCTTGATCACTTCCTCCTCCTCTAAGCCAAAGACATCATCAACAAGGTCCAGTTCAAGGATATTCCTTCTCAAGTTATCGATTTTGTGATCAATCAAACCGAACACTTCCAAGTTCCATCTCTTCAAGTCTTCCTTCAGTCTTTTAAGTTTTTATTTGACAATGTAGCCACCCCATCTTTCAATATCATAGCTTGCCCATGATTTCTCCACAAACTCCAGGAAGTTAGGATGTGAGCACCAGACGTTGACGAATCGAAAGGGTTTAGGTCCCCAATTGACATCCTTTGTTTCCAAGGGGAGCGGGTAGTGATCTGAGAGTGTTCTTGGTAACCCTTTTAGAGAAGAAGAGGGCCACAAAGTTAACCAGTTGTTGTTTACCAGGAAGCGGTCAATCCTACTCTTACATTTCCCATCCGGTTGGTATCTTGAAAATTTTATGCCTATCATAGGCAAGTCTAGCAGATTCGAATCACGAATAAACCCATCAAAAGCCGCAATATCATTATGATGAACCGAATTCCCCGTTCCTATTCTTTCCCCCGGTTCTCTTATCGAATTGAAATCCCCTGTTATACACACATGATGACCATCGAACTGCTGAGTCACAATCTGAAGTTGACCCCATAATACAATTTTTTCGGACATCATAGCCGGGGCGTATACATTCACCATACAACACTTGTTTTTGTCTGCCCCCCAGACTCCCTCCACCATAACAGCCCCTGGTATACACCAGCTCCTTGCAACTGAAAATTTATCAGCATTCCAGATGCAAAGGATTCCCCCTGATCTTCCTATCGAGTTCTTTTTTGCCCAATCAAAGTTCCCAGGACCCCAAATTTCCCTACAAGTTTCCACACTTAGATTTTCATCTTTTGTTTCTTGAATGCAACAAAAATCAAACTTATGTTTCTTTATCAACGAATAGATCTCTTTTCTTTTTATTGTACTCCCAACACCCCCTAATATTATATGAGAGCACTTTCATTGAGAACACACCTCTTTTGTCTCCTCGGCTTGTGCAGCGATGTTTGCTGTATCCCGGTCTATTTCTGCCAGTTTTTGAATCATATTCTCTTCTTTGCCTTGATAGATAAGCCCGATTTGTTTTCCCAAATTCCAAGTGCGAATAGCTTCATCCCTTATCTGTTTCGAGACCGGGTCATCCTCAGCAAAGTGATGATTTTGTAATTCTTCAGCCCGTTGACTCTAAGTCTCAGTCACCGGGTTCGGCTCTTGAGCCGATTTCGGCTAAGATTTTCGATTGCTCCTCTTCTGGGTCTCCTTGGTCTTTCCTTTGGCCTTTGCACTATTGCTTTTCCTTTTCATAAGAGCTGGGTTTAAGGCTGGATTTTTTCGTGGGGTGGGTTCTTTGGATTGGAATCGAGATTTGGCTATTAATTTGGTGCAATTTAATTTTAGGAGCTCTTTTTCTAATTTTTTTTAGTTTTAATTTTTTTTTTCAATTTTAATTTGCTTTTAACTTTAATTTCATTTTTTTTCCTTTTCTCGACCCGGGCCCAAATTCGATCGGAGTAGTTCATGGTTCACTCGGCCCGAGTGGTTCATGGTTCACTCGACCCGAATAAGTCATGATTTATGGTTCATTATTTAGTGTTTAGGATGTAGATATTTCATTCAAATTAAAATTGAATTCAAGTGCACCAATTGTATCTTGTGCAAATTGTGCATAGGAGAATCAGTCATTAAATTGATGTGTTTCCTTTCTTTTTTAGTTAGACCTTCACCGCAAGGCGTTTTCATTTAAGTTCCTTAACTTGTGGAAGAAAATTTTCGTTTTTAGTCACAATTTAACTTCATACTGTTTTTTTTCAAGAAATAATTTGTTTAAACATCTTTACCTCTGTGCTTTGAATTATTTTATAGTAGCCCATGTCAACAAAATCAAGTCATCGATCCCATTTAAATGAGCTAGTATAGAAAATAAAATCCTTTGTAAATAGTAAGCCAAGACTAATTAATTAAAAGAGTTTTTTTAGAATTTTTAGAATCGGTCAACTTCTTATATTGAAAGATGCAATTTATTTATACTGAAACGTTCAACTATTTTTTTCTTCATATTAACAGTTGCACGATTCAATGTAAAAAAATTGTATTTTTGGGATAACCTGGTCACAGTTCTAAAATCACTATAATATCTAGATTTTCTGACGGATATACATGAGATCGTGTAAAAAAAAAATTAAAAGTAGAAAAAAATTCCTTTGCAAATAGTAAGGGACTAATTAAGGAAAGAAATGAGGGTGAGAAGTGCTTTTAAAGTTTTCATTTGTTTTGTGGAATCCAAAATTTAAATAGTAAAAAGTTGTTGAACAGCAAAAAAAGTAATTTATAGTTTCGTCCATAGAATAATAAAAAAAATTAAAACAATAATTTTCTCTAAACAAATAAAATTTTAGCATTAATAAAATTTATACTTCACGTATCTATGTACTAAAGTGATTAAATTTAAAAAAAATTATTATTTTTGTTTAAATATCATGAAGAAATTAAAATGTACATGCGTATAATAGATTAATTAAATTTAATTAAAAAAAATTTCAAAAAATTAAATCAAGTATAGATATTTATCAATCTTTGATAATTTAATTTTCCGGTCAATTAATTGTATTTTAATAATGAAACTTAAATCGCAAAAAATACTTTATATATATTAAAAATATTTAATAAAAAAAAATATATATAATATAGAAGTATCTTTTTAAATAATATTATATGCATGAGATATTTAAATTAACATTTACTCAAAATTTAATATTGATATATAATAAGGAATTGAGAAATTTTTTTTATTTTTTAAATGTTTAATTTTCAAATCTCTAAAAAAATTGTATTTTTTGTAAGTTAATGAGAAATTGAGAATAGGAATTTAGATGAATAATAAAAATAATAGATAAATTACAATACAAAGTTTGAGTGAAAAAGGTGTTGAATTTAGGGGATTATTTGATTTTTTATCAAAGAAAATGTTATTTTGATGAAAAAAAAAAAATGATAATTGTTGATTTGTTTATTAAATGTAACAGCTGTTTGCAAGTGTTCTTTAGTTGTTTGTAATATCATCGAATTTAAATTAAGTTCAGAACCCACATCAATTTTTATCAACTTCCTTTCCAGACATGGTGATGCTAAAAAGCAAACTTAGGGCGACGAGATCTATTTAAATTAACTGTTTCACCATTAAATTGAAATAGGGCGACTTTGATCTATTTTATTTATCTATTTACAAATGTCCAAATGATTAATAATGCATCAAATGTAATTAGAAGAAGAAAAAAAAAAGGCCAGAATATATAAGTTATTATTGTTGGAAAATATTAATCAATAGCTGGCAAATATATGGTGTTCAGACAAATTCAAGAAGACCTAGAGAGACATAATTGATTGATTGCCATGGCCTGTGTCCATGCCAGATTGCATGTAAAATTTCGTAACTTGTGGTTGGAATTTTCGATCCTTTAGATATAGGGGTGTTTGCTAGTCTGAAAAATCACAAAATTCCAGAAATCTGCATAAATTTTTGAATACCAAAAAGATGGACAACATGGATTTTTTTTAACCAGGTTTGTTTTTACCCTGACACCAACAATTTACCACATGATATAATCGAATCAGGTTGACTATGAATAGTTTGATCTTTAATTATTTTATGATTGATTAGAAAGTATTCCTAAAGTTTGGCTTAGATAAAAATTACTAATGTCTTATATTTTATACTTTTAAATATTCATATTTCAAAAATTCCACCTATAACTCATTTATAAAACAGATGCTGTACTTACAAGATTTAATACCCACTATGTACTTATAAATATCATGATATAGCGGTCATTTATGCTTTTAAAATCAAAATCATTATCAGTATATGATTATTTTAAAAGGCAAACATGTATAAAGCAAAATGATTGTGAACATATGATGCACAAACCAGCACTCCCCAAATCAATTTTCATAAGTGACGGTTTCGTAAAATAAGAATGATCGAGAAGAAATAATTAGGCATGGCAGGAAATACAAGGACTATTCTTTTAACATATAGCATACATTTTTGTGCAAATTTACTTTTTTTCATCACTTGTAGATGGATTGTCATGCTTTCCTTCAAACTATTGAAATATGGCAAAAATCTGTATGCAATTGTTTACACTATATAATTTAAGTGTATTTTTTAAATTTATAAATTGTTATATTAAAATATATAAATTATTTACATACAAGATATATTTATTCATTTAGAGACTCTAGTCTGGAGTCCAAAATGTTTTAACTATCAGGTCCAAATCATACCAAGTGGGTATTTATCTTTTTAATTAATATATGAATGGAGTATTTCATAATTAATCCTTTTTTTAAGAGTATTTATTTGAATTACTACTCTTTGACAATGCAATTATCACCGCTAAACTAAATGGTTGCTCTAACAGCCAAAAAATAATCTTCTTAATTAATTATGATAAAGGCTAGAGTTGTTGAGCCAACACTATATATTTTCTGTCACATTGGTTGATATTAAGATCCTTGAATTAAACATCTCTCAGGGTTCATTGTTCGTTTTAATACAAAATAATCCAGTAATTTATAAGCTCCACTTTATTAATAATTAATGCACTAAAATATGAATTGTTCAACAACCAGGGAACTGATTACGATTAATTGTGCAATAAAATAAGTATATCAAGCTGAAAAACTGATTAAATAATTTTTATATGACTATCGATTTTGATCAAGAATCGAAACTATAGTGAACTTAATATATATACTATTGGCTAAATAGAATTCAATAGGCCCTAGAGAAATTGAAGGATTTGAAGCCCACGGAAAAATGAGTCAATAAAATAAACTTATATTATGAAAAACCAATTAGTAAACTAGGTAATATTTAGACCAAGAATCGAAACTATAGTGAACTTAATATTTGGGCCTATTTAAATAGAATTTTAGCTGAAAAACTTATTTTAGAGAAATTGAAGAATTTGAAGCCCACAGAAAATGAGTTTTAAAAATAATTCGGCCGAAACCCATTTTTAAAGTGTTAATTGTAGAATACTACAGCCCAACTCATCACCAGTCATGTGACTCATGTGTTAAAGCATGGAAAAGGGATAATGCTCTATCCATTAAAATAAAATAACACGTACATTAATATGAGATTTTATGGGACTAGAACATGTTTTACTTGAAAGTAATAATATAATTTTTTTTGGAAAGCATTGCTCTCTTACTTGTTTTTTTATTAAAAAAAAACTTTATTACAAGTACTTTTATTATAAACAATATTCAAATTATACGAATTCTAAGTAGATAGTTTATTTGACCAGTTTCAACTCTCAATCCAATTTAAAGTTAAACATGTGAATGAGAATGGATCAAATTCATACACAACAAATAATGATAAGGATAATGCAATAATTAAAAAAAGGAAATATTACATGCATTATAGGATTTTGTTCAACAATGCCGCGACGCAACAATCATGCAGATTAACTGAAACATTGCATTCTATTTTAGGAACCAGACAAAAACAATTTAAAAAATCCAATCGTCATGTTGATGCAATAATAGCAAACCAAAAATGAAAAGGAGTAAACCTACCAGGACACCACAGAAGCTCAAAACTTGGCTTCTCAGCAACAGAAAAACAAAATTTGGAGCGTAAAGCACCACAATCCCTGCACATAACATGCCATCAAATTCAGATAACCAAAATCTTACACAAAACCGTAATCTAAATTAATAAAAGAAGCCAAAAGAGGAAATACCGTCTCCAACATCATGAACATGGCAAAGCTAGCAGCTTTTTCTGTTTCTTGCACGCCAAAACTAAGACTATTTCCTTTGCTTCAACTCATCCCAAACACCCAGTTTTTCGCCTATAAAATGTATCATCATCGTCCCAATTAATAATGCACTCAAAAGATTGTGATATGGAGATTAATGTGGAAAATGGAACAAAATTGTCTCCCGAAATCAACGAACAAGATGAGCCCTTACTTATCAACAAAGACCTCCCCCCTGAAGTAGAGAGAAACCTCATCCAACAAGCCATAAGTCAAACATTTGCAAGCACAGCTCACCTAGCCAACCTTCTCCCAACTGGCTCGGTTCTTGCTTTTCAACTTCTATCACCAATATTCTCAAATCAAGGAGAGTGTGACTCAGTGAGTCGGTCATTGACAGCTTGTGGATCATTGATGGATCTTGCACTATACCACCAGAAAATGCAGCAAAGTACAAGTTGAAATTCATCGATTTTGTGCATGCATTGATGTCGATATTGGTGTTTGCAGCAATTGCATTGTTTGATGCAAACGAGGTGAAATGCTTCTACCCTGAACCATCAACAGGAACTAAAGAAGTCCTTACATCACTGCCGGTTGGGATTGGAGTAGCCTGCAGTATGTTGTTTGTTGTTTTCCCGACTAAACGCCATGGAATTGGATTTCCAGTTCCTGACAGTTAATTCGTGTTTTCATTACGTGTAATCAATATTCATTTCTGGAGCTTCACCGCTTCTTGTTCTGTATTTTAATGCATTTCATGCCTTCAAACTCTGAACCTGTAATAAAGATGATTGGATATAAAACAGATGCCAAAACTTAATTTCAAAACACTAGATTAAATCCTGAGACAGGCTAAAAAAGACGGATGTGAAAAAGAAAAGAAGATCCAAAATCTACTACCAAATTATTTTCATCCTGTTTCACAATTTCCTGTAAATATGATGTGAAATAATGAGATATAGCTTTGATTTAATAATCGTGGCCACCAGAAAGAATTTCAGTAGTATTCTTTCTATATGGATTATTACATCACAACATCTGCTGCTATATGAAGATAAATTATATGATCCTACACACAATACACCAATGTTTCCAAATTGTAACAAGTCAATCAGAAAAGAGATGATAAAACAATGACAGATATTTTATAATCTTAAAAAGTTAATAAGCAACAACCTCAGACCAGGTTGCCCACACCATCTGGTTTTAGAGGACAAATTAGTTACAATGGCAACATTCCGTTCAAATGGATACAGAGGTTCGAAAATCATCCATCAGCTTATCCAGCAACAATTCAGCAGCTTCGCGCACTTTCCTCCTATCCCAGAACCCGTTCAACATGGCATTCCATGTTTCCGCATCAGGATTGCACCCATCACTCACCATCTCATCCATAATCCTAGCAGCTTTATGTAGATCTCCTTTCTTGCAAACGCAGTGAATAAGAGATTCAAAGGTTGTTGCCTCAACTGATATGCCTCTGCTACGTAATCCCAGATAGAGCTGAAATGCTTGATTAACATTACCTAACCTGCAAAGCCCTCGAATTACTCTGTTATGAACTCGAACATGAAGGCCCCAAGTTACTCGGTTAGGAGTTATCCCTGAAAGAACCATTTCATCAAGAAAATTTGCTGCTTCCTGGAACTTGCTCATCTCATAGAACCCATTGATTACTTTCGAATACAGTCCTGCATCTGGTTTCAAGTCCTGAAGCTTCATTCTGTCAAAAATCTGAACTGCCTTCACAAAGTTTAAGTTCCTTACAAAGCCCATGAATTAAAGAACTGTAAGTAATTGAATTTGGAATCAGACGCTTCTTAATCATCCTTTCAAAGAGCTCCAGTGCTTCCAAAGAATGTCCATTTTTGCAAAGACCATCTATAATAGAGCTATAAGTGTACACATTTGGCTCTACGCCTTTGATCTTCATCTCCTTGAACAATTCCAATGCATCGTGCAATTTATTCGATTGGCAAAGGCCATGTATCAGGCAACTATAGGTAATGACTGAGGGTAAACAGCCATTTGCCTCCATCTCATTCAAAAGCTCTTTCGCTTCAACAGTTCTCCCACCTTTACACAACCCATTAATCAATGTCCCATATGTGTACGAATCTGGGGTGTGTCCTTGTTTCGGCATCTCCCGGAAAATCTGAAAAGCAGAGTCCATAGTTTCACTGCTCTTGCAGAGTGCTTTGATTAACACATTGAGAGAGGCAACACTAGCTGGAATTCCCTTCTCCTTCATATAACGATAAAACCTGAAAGCCATTTTCAAGTGGCTCTCATCAACAAGAATGGAAAGCACTGTCACATAGGATTTGGCCGTTGGTTCGCATTCATAATCCTTCGTCTTCCCGAAAACTCTAACTACTTCAAGTGGCTTGTGAACTCTCCCATATGCCCTGTAAATCGACAGAAATATATCTTCGGTTACTTCGCACTTTTCTCGTTTCATTCTCACAAGCATATCCTCCGCGGGCACGAATTTGTTGGCGGAGAGTAATCGCCGGATCATTATACCGAACGTGCTTTGGCCGTGCCGGAAGCCATTAGGATATTCAGCAGTGGCGGCGTCGAATATGGAAATTGCTTTATCCAAGTCTTTCTCCGATGAAATTAGCCGCTCCACGAGAGACGGCGTGATTTTATTCGGCCACTTCATCATCGACTTACTGCCCATTTTCAGTTTTTCCCCCCGTTTTCGTGTTCTTTTTACCCAGTTCCTCAGTGAGGCGTTTCGTCGAACACCTTGAGTGCTTGCATATACTAGCATAAAATTTTCAGGAATTATCAAATCAGAAAATTTGATTTCACGAATATATCGACAGAAAACCTAGTTCTACACTTCTACTAAGAACTGGAATCAATGGCGTATAGGCCGGAGGCGGTAGCGTCTTCCGGTTGCTAGGCGCCACCGCTGTTGAAGCTTTTTCAGAAAATAATTTATTTCCCGTTTATTCTTTGGGTTATGAATGGGCTGTTGGGAACTTTAAATACAGGCCCAAATATACGGGAGCCCCATTACACGAGGCCTGAAATTATTTATATAGGTCTGTTATAATGGGCTGGGCCAAGGTTACATAAACCGTAACCCGGATAATTGGGTCGGATCTGCCATCATTATTCTCCACCAAAAAGATTCTTTATTCACTTATAATTTTTTATATTAAAATTAAATGTTACAATCCGGTGGCCTACTATTACTTAATATCTTGTTATTTATATTTTAGTTTATTTGGTTAAATGTACACGTGTAGACCATATATATTTCGTTAAATTTCATTTGGTATATGGCACAACAAATTTCTGTGATCCAAAATATTTATAATACATGTTCGAGAAAAAAAAAATCTAGGGAAAAGTAATCATATATAGAAAATGATAAGGGATATTAAAAACTTTGGATTGCAAGGATTGGACATGACAATTTCTCCCTCACGGACCTCTCGCGCTTCAGGAGAGCAAGATAAGATAAGACTACCCCACTTTACCTTGTAATTATTTTGTTGTTGTAATAATAACAATAATGAAGTAATTGCAGAAGAAAAACAATAATGAGGTAATTGACAATAATAGTATAAATAATTTACCTTTTAATTGTATTGTTGTAACTTTAAAGTTGTAATAAACAATAATAGCAGAAATGATAAGTAACAAACTAACAATAAACAGCCCTCTTTCTTTTGCTGACGTTTATAATATTTTTCAGAAAAATAACTCTAGTCCATGCGTATACTCTGAAATCAACAACATTATAAATATTAGGGATAATCATAGGTGGGGATTTGATGACATGTTTTTGGAATCACTATTTTGCACTGTACGTTACTCTGAAAATTAGGAAAAAAAAAAAAACTTGTAAATCAAAAGAATATGTACTTGAAATCTTTAAAATATGAGTGTCCAAATCGGTCAATTAAAATGAATCCAAGAAACAACACGATAAAAAAATAAAAATGAATTTTGAGCAAATTACTTTAAAAAATTATAAGGTGTGTGGAATTTTATGGTGAATGAGTCTTATATGAATATGAAATCAATACCCTGTAGAAATTAAGTAGATTTTAGATCATCAAAACTCATTAAAAATTGTTTAATTTGAAAGCGATGGTTGCCAAATTCATCTTAAATTAATCACAACTATAATTGATATTGTAATTTCAGATCATTCTTAAATGACAAAAATTTGTGTAACAAAACAATTTTATTTTAAAGTCGACATGACATGCATTTTTAATGAATTCCCCTTGAAGCACCATATCCGTGAGAATAACAAAGGCGCAAAACTCCAAACAATATTGACCGTTCGTTTCATCAGTTGATAGCAACCACTCAACGTCATCCCTGTGCAGGTTAACCCCAACGGCGCACTTTAATTTCCGCAAAAAAAAAAAAATATCTACATACTGATATTCTCTCTCTAAGTCAGAATGGAGTCTCGCGTGCTCGGCGGCGGTACCATTCTTCCAAATGATCATCGGCAAAAGTTTCCCCTCCTTGAAGTTCTCCAGAATAGTCAGCAATGGCGGAAATTTGATATGGGGGAGGCAGCTCCGTCCCTCCATTTTGCTCGAAGCTTCGCCGGTTAGTGCGGCGAAGAGGGAGAGTGTTCGTCCTTGCTCTGCCGCCGCTTCTTCGCCGGCTGAGGGCAGCGATTCTTCCGGGTGAGGTCCGTTTTCGTAATTTCCGTTCGGTAACCCGACCCGTTTCTGTAATTTTGATCCCATTGCACGCTTTTATTTGCAGAGGCGCTAAAGTCGGGTTTTTTGATAAGTACCCGTTTCTCATCACAGGGTTCTTCTTCTTCATGTGGTATGTCCCGTTACCTATCACGTTTTTGACTTTGTTTGGTAATTCGTGAGAATTTGAATGAATTCAGCTGCCCCTTATTTTTTGCAGGTACTTTTTGAATGTGATATTCAACATTCTTAACAAGAAGATCTATAATTACTTCCCGTATCCATAGTAAGGACTGTCTTTAGTTAAATACCCACATTTAAATTTCTGGTTTTAGTGTAAATTTTGGCTAAATAATTTGCCAATTGCCTGTGCAGTTTTGTATCGGTTATACATTTATTTGTTGGTGTTGTGTACTGCTTAGTAAGCTGGGGAGTTGGCCTTCCTAAGAGAGCTGTAAGTGCTAATGGTTTTTGAATTTTTAATGCTTGTTAATCATTGCAATCATAAGAGAATTATTTAACTATAAAGTTGTATTGTATGCAAAGTACCTTCGTTTATCGATCTGCTTATAATTGTGTGATAATATCACATCTTTGTCTTTCTTGTGCTTGATGATTATGATCTTGAATTTTGCACTTGCTCATTATATCATTCTCCACATTAATGATAATTGTACATTTGGTGGTTTCTGTGTTTGTGTTTAGCCAATTGACGTAAACATCCTAAAGCTGCTCATCCCTGTTGCTGTGTGCCATGCTCTAGGCCATGTAACTAGTAACATATCTTTTGCTGCAGTTGCAGTCTCATTCACTCACACTATTAAAGGTGATAATCTATTGCTTGACATGGTTGAAGAAACCTGTTTCCTTATTAAGTATTGGCTTCTCATGTTTTCTTTCAACTTTGGATCAGCCCTCGAACCTTTCTTCAATGCTGCGGCTTCACAGTTTATACTTGGACAGCAGATACCTTTGACATTATGGCTTTCGTTGGCTCCAGTTGTCCTTGGTGAGCTCCATAAAATCCTGTTATTTGCCAAGAAAAGTCTGTTCTTGTGCATGTTACTTTTGTGTATGTAAAAAAGCATGCAAAAAAAGCATGCTAATTTGACTTCAATGTATCTACGTTATTGATTTCATTTCATCCTAAAATTCATCATAAGTATAGTATCAGGAGGGGTTTTAATTTTCTGTGATACGATTAAAAGGTTTTTAGTAATTCACCTTCCACGTTTTAACAAGTTGGTCTAAATGCAGGTGTGTCAATGGCATCGTTGACTGAATTATCTTTCAACTGGCTGGGCTTTATCAGTGCTATGATTTCCAACATCTCCTTCACTTACAGGAGCATATACTCAAAAAAGGCTATGGTTAAGTGTTTTTTTTAATAGATTTCCTTATGTTGATTCTATCAAGATTGATGATAGAGCTGAACAATGTCTTTTGAAGAATGGTTTTATCTCAGTCTAATTAATGCTTCTGTGCAGACTGATATGGACAGCACAAACTTGTATGCCTACATCTCAATTATCGCCCTCATCGTCTGCCTTCCGCCTGCAATAATTGTACGTCTCAGCAGATAAATGGCAATTAACTTTCTTTGTCCACAGCTATTTATTTCTTCTTACTTTGATTTCTCACGATAAACTACACAGGTAGAGGGACCTCAACTGATAAAGCATGGGTTCAGTGATGCAATTGCTAAAGTGGGCCTCGTAAAGTTCCTAAGTGATCTTTTCTGGGTGGGAATGTTTTACCATCTGTATAATCAGGTAGATGAATTGAGGACCTCGAGTTGAAATACTTTATACCTGACTAAGGCCTCATATTGCACAACTATTGGCTAATCAATAAATTCGTTATTTCTTCTCAGTTGGCAACCAATACCCTCGAGAGAGTGGCGCCCCTCACTCATGCTGTTGGGAATGTGTTGAAACGTGTTTTCGTGATTGGCTTCTCAATCATTGTCTTTGGTAAATTTTATACTACAATGCCTGGGAATTTCGTAACGTGTATGTGAATGATACGGTATGAGATTATAATTGTTTAAATCTTGAATTGCAGGTAACAGAATTTCACTTCAAACTGGCATTGGCACCAGCATTGCAATTGCAGGAGTTGCTATGTACTCCTTCATAAAGGCCAAGATCGAAGAAGAGAAAAGAGTAAGACCAATAATATAACTTATTACCAATTTAGGTGTCAAATGTTTGATATTATAAAGCACTCAATACTTGTTAATGTATTGCATTTCCAATGCAAAATCATTAATCTTGGCATTACTCTCTCTCTCTGTTGCAGCAAGCAAAAACAGCGTAAAATGCTGACGAATGCAGGGACGGGAAAGAGATCTCAGTTGATGTTGTAATGATACGTATGCGGCAAACTAACAATCTGAGGACGTCTTTCCTTGTTTAATTAGTTGTTCGATTTTCCTTGTTCAAAGTTGAGATGTTTCCACTCTATTTTTCAGTTATTAGGAAGACTTGAATAATAATGTATTGACTCATCATCAAGTGGTCAACATTGTGATCACAAGCTTCTTAGGTTTGTCGTTACACTCTTTGTGGATCAAATGTGTGAATAATGTATTCGACATGCCCTTTGGTATCATTGCTTTACTTTACCACATATTACTTGTATCATCTTAGGATTCGCTGTCATTATCTGAAGGAGATTATCTCCACTGTATATAAAATTCTCCACATTAATCAAATAATTTTATTTCAAAATCCCTATAATTTCAATGGTTATAATTTTAAATTTTAGCCAATGCACATGTATATACGCAAACATTTTTTAAAAAATATCATACTTCATATCTTGTGTGCATATGCTTTTAGGCCATTTAATATCTTACAAACAATCTTAATAACAATTTCAATTTAAGTATGTTGTTGAAAATAAATTGATATAATAAAATTATAACAGTAATTTTAATTTATTAACACAAAAATACTGCAACGAACCAAAATCACAATGCACATAATTAAGCCTTATACGTTTTTTTTTTTTAAATTTTATGATTTTAAAAAATAATTAAATTGATATTAAGAGAAATTAAATTTTACAAATATTTAAAGAACGTGATTATATATAGTCTCTTCATTTATGTATACGTGTACATAATATAAGTTTGTACGGTTACTATAACACCCCCAAAGTCCTATATATTAATTAATAATAATTAAGGCAAAGTCAAACTACTTTATTTCAAAATCCCTCTAATCTCAATAAATCTAATTTTAAATTTAATTTCAACCGTACATCTAAATTATTCTAAGATATAACAATTTTTTAAAAGATATCATACTTCATATACATATATCTTTTATTTTTCCTTTAATATCTTACAAACAATCTTAATCACAATTTCAATTTAAGTATGTTGTTGAAAATAAATTGATTTAATTTTAATAAAATTATAACAGTAATTTTATTAACACAAGAACACTGCAACGAAACAAAATCACAATGCACTTAATTAAGTCTTATACGTTTTTTTTTTAATTTTATGATTAAAAAAAGTTAATTAAATTGATATTAAGAGAAATTACATTTTACAAATATTTAAAGAACATGATTATATATAGTATCTTCATTTATGTATACGTGTACATAATATAAGTTTGTACGGTTATTATAACACCCCAAAGTCCTATATTAATAATAATTATTATTATATATATAAGTATAACTTTTGTTATGATTTTGAAAATATTAGTTACTCCTATTTTTATGGATGATTTCACTATATAGATCCCATTTTTATTTTAAGCTTATGATTTTATTATATTCTGTTAAATTTCAATCTTATATTGAAACATTTTTGTTTGCTTACACATGTTTACATTGATTTTATGTCACCTTAGATCAGAAATACACGGTTTGTTACTTGAGTATTGGAATGAACTTGAAAATAATCAATGATAGAACTTATTATAATATTGATATTGTTCACTTTATTTTTGCAAGTATGGCATTTCCAACATCTCTCATGTTTACAGGAGCATATACTCAAAGAAAGCAATGGTTAAAGTGGATTGTTTTTCTAAAACTCAAAAAAAAGAGAAATCATTTCTTGAATTAATCTTGATTGATGAAGAGGTATGCTAATATATATATTTTTTAATTAATTTTTAATAATATGGAATAACATGTTTTGTATGAAATACATCTCAATTTACTAACTTATATGAAGTCTATTATTCTTACAAATATTTATCAATAATTTGAATGTTTAAAGTTTAAATAAACAATTAAACGCATTCTTTTTCATCAGCTATTTATTTCTTTCATCAGTATATTTATCAAAACAAATTTTCATACTTTAATTCCAGTTAAATTGTTTTATTTACAATTTTTATGTATTACTCCCTCACAATCATACAGGTATAGGGAAAACTGGAACTAAAATGGGTTAACTATTGATGCAATTGCTAAAAGGACGCCTACATAATAAAGTTCCTCCACCAAAATTGTGTTGATTTCGTTTTTTTATGCGGAAAGGTAAATTAAGTATGTTTATGGGAATTTTTTACCTTCTCGTCCAATAATCACTTAAGATGAATTATCATTACCTTGAGTTGCAATCAATTATTTTATTCATAAATGGACTTAATTTACATTTTGCACAACAATATCAAAAAATAGACAATTTTGATGGGACGGAGGGAGTATTAAATTTTGACATTCTTAAAGGCTAAACAATGAAAAAAATACAATCGATTATTTCGTATTTCAACTTCAAAACCAATGTTAAAAAACCAACACCCTTGAGTGAGTGGAGTTTGGAAGAAATAATGCTGTAAGATGGCAAAAATACAAATAAGTTTGAATATCCATACATTAATATTTTGTTAATTCCATGACATCACATTCATAGTAATCAATTTATAATTATTTTATTTAAATTTTAATTAATATAATTATTTGATATCATTGGGAGTATTTATAACGTGGAGGAGATAAAGGAACGAAAAGAATGGCTAAAAAAAAAAGTTGACGTAGAGATTGATGGAAAGGTATTTTATTACTTATTTTCAATTTTAAATCTTGTCAATATATCGTAATTTGCTAATATAGAATTTAAATGGCAATTATATTTATGTAGGCACAAGGATTATTGCAATTGCAGGCTATTTGAACCATTAGTGAGTTTATAATCCTTCACCCAATATTTTAGAAATAAAAATTGAAGAAGATGTATTTTTTTTCAATTACCAATTACAAATTTTTAAAATAATTTTTCATATTTTGCTTATATTAATATTAATTGTTCTATATATATACAAGAAAAACATGTCAAAATCATGTTTTATTTCATACTTATTATTCAGTTTTTATTAATGCAAAATTATTTTGTTAAAATTATCAAATCTTGAAACCATTAAGATTCTCGCTCTAATCTCTCTCTCTGTTGCAGCAATCAAAAATGATGAGCGTAAAATGTTGATGCATACATTGATGAGATAAAAATGATATTTCCTAAATTTTACTTAAGATGAAAGATCATCTAAAATTTACAAAAAAAATATACACAAGAAAAAAATAATAATATGAAAAAATTTATGTTAGTTTCCTTGAATTTTCTTTGTGTTGTAATTACCGCCACAACATAGATCATTCATACAATGGGTTCTATCCTTGTTACCAAAAAAAGTGGACTTTGCGAGAATGTTTCCAATTCTTTTTCAGTTATTGAGAATATTTTAATAAATTGAATAATAATTTTTTTCTTAAATATATATATTTTAGTATTATAACAATCAACTTCAATATAATGATCTTTTAGATTCAAGATCTTAGGTTTGTTGTTGACTCTGTGGATCAAATCTTTGTGTCAAATGATTGAAAAATAACTTTGGATATTCTCAATAATATGGAAGAGGTAATTTACAATATTAAAATTTTATAATTTCTCTAACAAATTCAATAAAACAACATATCCATGATAAAAAAAAAATAATCTAACCTTATCTCCACATCATCTTATTTCATTATGCGTAAAAGATTAGGTAATAAATTCATTAACTGAAAGGAAAATTAATTTTTATTCCATATTTTCTTAATTCAATTTGGACAATAATTACGACGATATATTATATGAAGTTATCTACCGATGAAAATTTGATCAGAAAAATAGAGGAGAAAAATCGTTCATCAAAGGTATTCACTATTATTATTAATTTATTATTTATTTTAAATCGTTTGGTAAAATTTTAAAAATATACATATTTTTAATTAAAATTTGAATATTAATTTATAAATTTTTTTGCATTATCCATCATATCCTTAAAAAACTATTTAATTTCAATTATAATATAAAAATCGCTTAAAAAAAAACACATTATGAAAAGTAAATGTGAATTCGAATTTGGGACGGAGGTAGTACATAATAAATATCGACTAATGTAAACAAAATTATTTTTATTTCTAATAAGAAAAAATATACACAAATAGTATAAAATACACCTAAACCCATTATATCAGATAATAAAAATAATTCAATAATCGTATTATGATATATTTCAAACCGCGTAGCACACGGGTCAAAATACTAGTTATGTAATATATATTGATTATAAAATCTAAATTCGTACGAATTTATTAATATTAGCTAAAATCAAATGGCAAAATATAATAAGAAAAATAAAATATATTACACTATTAATGTTGACATTTTACAGCATCTGTCCAAAATAAATACACTCGTAAAAATTTGTAGAGGTTAGGGTGATTTATGTTGTTTAGGTTATTTATAAGACGGTCCGCGGCCGAAATTTCTTATATCGGGTGATCTTGATATATGACGGATATATTTTATTGGGTGTAGCAGATATAATATTTTTTTATTTAGAAAAAAGTCATTAATGTTCTATATCAGCATTGGCGGGAGAGACGATGGCGTGAATATCTATGATATTGCGCTCTGAAGCAGTGGGGTCCATCGAGCACCAAATGGGCCCGTATTAAAAAATTGGAAAGAATAATAATACTGCTAGAGGAAATGAATCATTTAAAAATATATATATATATATTAGTGAATGCTCAATAACAGTAATGCATCACTATATGTTAAGTTAGAAATATTCTCTTTGAGATTTGAGATATTGCTTGTGTAATAATGCTTCAAATGTATAAACAACTCAAATATGTGTGGTGCTTTTTATTTAAATTTATCTAAAATTTAATTTTTTATGCCACGAATTTTAATTTATTATATTACGAATGTATAAGAGGCTAACATATTTTTTTCTCTCTAGAAATCCCAAAAATTCTTGTTAAGACTTAAGAGGCGTTGAAAAAAGAAGTGTTAAATTCAACACCTAACCTACATGATATTTTTTAAATGAGATAAATTACTATCTCCGAGGCCAATCGTTTAATTTTTAAAAATTCTACAAAATTATGTTTAAGGTAAATTTTATAAAAGAGAAAATAAATAAAATCTGATCCACTGGAAAGGAAAAAAAAAAAAAGTAAATAATCAAGTTCAGATTATAAACTAGCAGGATTTAGCTAAATCATATCGGATTTGAAAATTTATTGAAGAAAGTAAGAATAAAAAAATAAAATTCCACCCGTTTCTAATTAAAAAATCCACCAGTAAATGTCAACGGTAAAAAAAGTCTATTCCTAAAAAAATCTTTTGCGTAAGCGCCCGGTTATTAGCACCCCGTATTTAGGACATACACCTTATTATTTTTCTATTATTTTAATGAAAATACAAATTGACTTATATATCCTGAATAATTTAAAAGCCTAAACAATTAATATTCAATATACCCACAATGCCTAAATATAATTCAAAATCGAAAAGTCATCTTGCTTCACAATCGGGATTCATTTATCCTACTTCTCAGGCCGCCAACCACAGTGCACCACCATTGCCGCTTAGCTTGTATTTTTTTTCATATGTTTAATGTTTGTATATGTTACCTTAGTTTGATTCTTTTATGTTGTTTATATTTTGAATATCGTGGATGAAGTATTTGTGTCTTTTTTCAAATTTTTGTGACATTGTAATTTTTTAAAATGGTTTTTCGAAATGGACCATTTTTTCAAAACACATTTGCTGAAATTTACAGCAATTTTTAAACTTGATTTTTGAAAAATGGACCATGTTTCAGGAATGTATTTGAGAATTTTGCAGTAGATTGGGAACAATGTAACTTTTAAAATATTAAATAAATTTCAAGCTTTTTTTTTCAAAAAATTCGAGAATATTCAATAAAATTTTGCCAAAATTATGGTTGAATTTTGAAAAAATAGTTTCAAAATTCATAACCTATTTTTTTCTTCACGTTCAACATGATTTGCCACAAAACTCAATTTATCACATTTAGCACTGTCGTCAAAATCAAATAAAACTATATGAAATGAATTGAGAAAATAAGCGAATGCTTTTCGGCATTAAATGCGGGAGCATTTTTTGTCGGTTCCACGGTTTCCATTGTCACTATCGCTGATCACCGCAAAATTGTAAAAACCGCACCTGGAGGGAGTGATGAGACGGGGGCATATATTTTTTTTCTTAGGTTTCAAATGAGAAGAGGATAAGATTCAATAAGGGTAACAATGAAAATTCATGAGATGTGTATTTACTAATGTCTAAAAAAAATAGGTGGGTAAACTAATCTAGGGGTGTATCTCCTAATGTTGGGGGTGCGAATAACCGGTTCCTTTGTGTAATCCAATATATGTACAATCCATATGTTTTATGCCCATGTTCAAGTCCAGCCCAGATATGAGGCCCAATTACAAAACAAAGGCCCAAAATTTGGATATTCAGATTCGTTGCGTTTCAGCCATGAAACAAAAGATTGCAAGTCAAGAAAACCCCCAAAAATATCAAAAACACCCAAGAACCATAAAAAAGTCTCCAGCTTATTAACGCTCATATTTTCCTCAATTTCATTATTTTTTTTCGATTTAAGAGTCAAGTCAAGTATTACGTGCTATATAAAAATCAAACACAAACAATTTTGTTTCACAAAACTAAACCAAATAAAGAGACCTCTTTTTTCCGTCGAAAATAAAAAATATTAAGAATTAGGAAAAAATAAAGGAGAAGATGGATTTTGATAGAACCGAGAGCCAGATAGGCTTCTACTCGTATTACTGTTGTTTATGTGTTGATTTTAATTTCATCGCTTTATTATTATTTTTACTAATAATCCTTCTCTGGATCTCCAAATATCATTTGGTTTCTTTTTCGTATTCTCAATTCGCAATCACACCTGTCTCTTTAAAATAATATCCGTATATGTATATGTATATATATATATGTATTGTTTGTGATATATGTAAATCACATTCGCGTCAAATTCATTCCCACTTTTGTTTTCTTTCCTGCGAAGATAGGGAGAAGAATTTTTTGGTTGAAACCCTAGCCTTTTGGGGGTGAATTTTAGGGTTCGTGTGCTGGTAATTGATCTCTAATGGAGGCGGGTTCTGATGGAGAGATCAATAGGAACATGAATCAGAGTCCAACGGAGGGGTCTAAGAGGCCCAAGCGTCAGATGAAGACGCCGTATCAGTTGGAAGTGCTCGAGAAAACATATGCAAGTATGTCCTCTGTTTATTTATTTTTTTTGGTGTTCTTGCGGACGTTGTCTCCCTCTGGTTATGGCGTTTTTCTGGTAGGGGGTGGGGGGGTTAATTTTACTAATTTATGTTTCAGCAATCTCTTGTTTTTTCTTGAATGTTCATTGGAATGTATACGTTATTGTTTTTCTGTTGAATTCATATTTATTTTTTTTGTAATCAGATGCAGATGTGTAATTGTGCTTTTGTAAGTAATTTTTTATCATTGGTTTATGACTTCGTTTGAATTATTAAGACTAAGTTATGAAACCTAATATAGTTAAAATTTTGGTTTTTTGTTGAATTATGAAACCATGACTGAATGTTTTCTGTATCTGGACAATACATGAAGTGAATGGGTTGGTCTGCTCCTATCTGCTGTTGACTGATTTCCATTTACTTTTGTGGTTATTTCCTGCAGTGGAGATGTACCCATCTGAGGCAACCCGAGCAGAACTATCAGAAAAATTAGGTTTAACAGATAGGCAATTGCAGATGTGGTTCTGTCATAGGAGATTGAAGGATAAGAAGGAAGCTGTGGGCATGACAGCCATGAAGCCACACACTCCTGGGTCTGTTGGGAGGAAGGGACTGTCTCAATCTCCAAGAGAGGAATTGATGATAGTTGAGCCTGGCAGTGGGCATGCCTCTGGTTCTGGATCTGCATCTGCATCTGGTTCAGGGTCGGATTCGAGTCAGTTTGATAATGGAGATGATACACCTATGGTCCCCACAAGGTATTATGAATCACCTCAAACTATCATGGAGAGTAGAGTGATAGCATGTGTTGAGGCGCAGCTGGGAGAGCCTTTAAGGGATGATGGGCCTATTCTTGGAATGGAGTTTGATGATTTGCCTCCTGGTGCATTTGGTGCACCTATAGGTATTTTCTTTTTCTCGTTATCTATAATATCTTGAAACTTTGTTTGGCTGTAAGATATCGAGGCTTAAGAATAAGAAATCATTGTTGCTTTTTCTTAAGATAACTAGTTGAAGTTCATTTTTAGTTGTTAGTATTAATTTATATTAATATTAATTTAGCTTATAAATATGTATGTATCATCTTTTTAATCAATAATTTAGATTGCAAGTATATTTTTAAATTGTAGAACTAATAAAAAGTTGTCTGAATAAAATGGTTAATAAATTTCTATCATTCATTATATGGCAAAAAGTATTTTTAGTTTTTATTTTGCGTACCTTGTTTTAATGAGGATGTGCAATGCCTCAGGCACCATGGAGCGCTCTGCGCCTCTAACAACTATGCTTCTACTAAAAGCATTTTCTGCATTAATCTTGCTTGTTATGCCCATATATGAAATTATTGACTGTTTCTCTAATTTACTTTAAATTCAGTTCCTGCAGAGAGGGAAGAAAGATACAGACATTCCTATGATAGCAAGTTATATGGGCAGTACGATGCGAAGCACTTCAAAGTTGGTTCTCTATTCACAAATATCAATTTACAATCCATCTATATACTTTAAGTTTGCGTATAAATAGTCTCTATCTTAAAGTAAATAATTTATGAAGATTGTATGATTGTTGACCTCACCTTTATCCTTTATCTTCTCTAACTTAAGGAACCCCCTAACTGATAACTATAAAAGAAAATGAGGGGAAAAGAAGAGTATTCTTATGGAAAGATGCTTGGGTAGCATGATTTAGCTGTGTTGTTTCCATCTACTGGAAATTGTCATCTCTTTTTTTTAATAAAATAAACAGATGGCTGAAGTCTTATATTTTTTTCTGTATTCTCAGGCTGTATCAACTGGTCCTCAAGAAATATTGGAGACTAAGATTAGGACAGACTTGTATGGGCACATTGACCCATCACACCTCTATGACTCCCCTATTGATGGTCCTACATCAAAAAGCTTGCCATTTCATGAAAATGGGTTTAACTCCAGGGAACATGGTGTTGAGGGTCAGACATCAAGAATGGACGTGTATTCTCAGCCAGGCAGACTGATGCATTCTTCATCTCCAAGAGATACAGATCTTGTCACACAAAATGATGATACTCTTTATATGGAGAGGAAACGCAAGGTAGTTTTAGAAAAAAAATGTTTTTTGCGTTATCAAATCTTTCAATATTTCAATTGATGCAATCAATTGTTAATTTACCTCATGTAGGGTGATGAATCTCGAATTGGGAGAGATGTTCAAGCCCATGAAAAGAAGATTCGGAAAGAACTTGAGAAACAAGATCTTTTAAGGCGAAAGGTTTGAGTTCTGTTAATTGAAAATTATAGCCTTGGCTTATTGTGTGTTAATTGCATGGAAATAGAGATTCTAACATTTTTTGACAAATGACCTTATTATTATCATTGTATGTAGAGAGAGGAACAGATGAGGAAAGAAATGGAGAGACAGGATCGTGAAAGACGGAAAGAAGAACAACGATTAATGAGAGAGCAACAGAGGCAGGAAGAGAAATTTCAGCGTGAGGAGAAGCGTGAAATGGAGCGGAGGGAAAAATTTATGCAGAAGGAAGTTTTGCGGGTATGTTTAGGCATATACTTTTATGCACCAGTTGCACCGTGCAACTCAAGTGCATTTTTAAATGGTATTAGTTGTTTTACTAAAATGTAATAGTTGGTCAGTATTAGCTGTTTTCACTGAACAGTTTTAGTTGTTTCCATTGAACAGTATTAGTTTTTTTATATCATCTCTGCTCTGTCTTCATGAAATTTGTAAGCAACAACTAATCGACTTTTCATTTTCCCTTTTTTTGCATGTCCAGGTGGAGAAAAGGAAACAGAAAGAAGATCGTCGAAGAAAGAGGGAAGCAGCAAGACAGAGAGCTGCAATGGAAAGAGCAACAGCACGGAGAATTGCTAAAGAATCCATGGAGCTTATAGAGGATGAACGTCTTGAACTGATGGAATTGGCTGCTTCAAGCAAAGGATTACCATCAATTTTGTCTCTGGATTATGACACTCTACAAAATCTCGACTCGTTTCGAGGTTTGTGTTGCTTGTTATAGTAAATTTAAAATTCTCTGAATAATGATCCTTAACAACCCTGTTTCTTGATTATGATATTTTGTGAATCTCGACTCAATTTAAGGTTTGTGCTGCGTGCTATAACTACTTTAAACAGTTGGACAGCCTCTCTTTTGTTCTAATTTGTATTTCCTGGAAAGGCTCAGAACATATTTTGATGCTTAGTGCTTTCTGTTCAGCATCTCCACTCCAGCATTTAAAATCTCTCAATTTCTCTAAATCTTTCCTGTTATCTTTATGTCCTACTTATCTGGAGGTACTGATCTTTGATGCATATTAACAATAATTTTGTATCATTATATTATTTTTATTTATTTTTCATCTAAACCTATGTTTAAGTGTTTAGCTGTATTTGAGAATTTTGTGGTCTAAACCTTAACAAAAAATGTAAACAGTTAGCTACCTTTTTTTTTTTGGTTAAATGTCATTGGTTTTTTTTTTTACTTCGTCTACTCCAGCTAAACATGTGTAAATCATTAATCTTCCACTCTCCCTTAGTTGCGAAATGCTTATACTGTTTGGCACTAATTTGTTGTCACTTTTCAGAAGAATTGTGTGAATTCCCTCCAAAGTCTGTGATGTTAAGGATGCCTTTTGCCATTCGACCTTGGGTCAATTCAGAAGAAAATGTTGGCAACCTCCTGATGGTAATGCTTTTATTCCTTTCTAAACTCTCTCTCTCTATATATATATATATATATATATATATATATATATATATACTGAGGTACTAAATCGATCTTTAAACAAATAAGAGGCGACATTCTCTTTTTTGAGATGCATTTGTTATTTACAAAATTTTGAAAATGGTTTCTCTTTCAGGTCTGGAGATTCTGCTCGACATTTGCTGATGTTCTTGGGCTTTGGCCTTTTACGCTTGATGAATTTGTACAAGCCTTCCATGACTATGTGAGCTTTAGGGTGCTTTTGGTTACGGCTAGCTAATCTCCATTTTTACCTATACCCTTATCCCCCCTTTTTTTCTCTAATGAATACAATTATGTAATTTAGTTTATCTATTCCATTTTTGAAGAAAATATGCACACCACACTTCTGTTTCTTTAATTTCCATTTGTATTAGGTTACCCTTCCATCTATCCACATAGACTTTCCTTTTCTTTTCCGGGTGTGGCTTGGGGGTGGAAATCATGTCCCAATCTTAGTTATCTGTGTTTCCTTTCACAGGATTCAAGGCTACTTGGTGAGGTACATATCGCACTTCTAAAGCTCATTATAAAAGATATTGAAGATGTTGTGAGAACTCCTTCAGGTGGACCAGGAACAAACCAATATAGTGCTGTTAATCCTGAAGGTGGACACCCTCATATTGTTGAAGGGGTAATTACTCTAGTGTTTGTCTTTCAAACTGTTTCATTTAGGATTTTGTTTATTGGAGAAATTACATTAATTTCCTACCATCATATCAGGCATATTTGTGGGGTTTCGACATTAGAAACTGGCAGAAGCACTTATATCCATTAACGTGGCCAGAAATATTAAGGCAATTTGCACTTTCTGCTGGTTTTGGCCCAAAGTTGAAGAAAAAGGGCATTGATCGAGTTTCTACGAATGACAATGATGAGGTACCTTCTTTTTTGCCTTCGTATGCATCAAATCTATTAAAGTGCATTCTCTTCTGCAATTGTTTTTATATATCTGACTAAAATATCAGAATTGGTGCTCAATATATAGGGGTATCCTGATAATAGTCACAATAAATTTTAAAATTCTTTTTAAAATGGAAAATTTTTTAGCTAATGCATATGCAACTAACATCAGCGTTCCCAATGTACAATCACAAAAGAATTGCAAAAAATATGATGGCATAATGCTTGTTTTTCCTGTCTCATTACTTATTGGCCTTACCATGTTACATTCATGACTTGTTATAAGATACCATAACTGCATCACCATTAAAACATGTTTGCTCTATTTCAGAGTAGAGGCTGTGAAGATATTGTGTCCACTCTGCGAAACGGTTCAGCAGCTGAGAATGCTGTTGCAATTATGCATGAAAAAGGGTTTGCCTCCAACGTAAATCAAAGCACCGGTTGACTCCAGGAACTGTTAAGTTTGCTGCTTATCATGTTCTTGCTCTCAAAGGAAGCAAAGGGCTAAATGTAATCGAATTGGACAGAGAAGATTCAAGTAAGTTATTGCTAGAATATTGTAAGTCTTTATCTGTTTCCATTATCTAATTGCATCGATATTTTAGAAATCCGGGCTTCGTGACTTGACGACGAGCAAGACTCCCGAGGCTTCTATATCAGTTGCCTTGTCAAGAGATCCAATACTTTTCGAGAGAATTGCTCCTTCTACATATTGTGTGCGTCCCGGTTACCGAAAGGATCCTGCTGATGCTGAATCGGTAATTGCTGCAGCCAAAGAGAGGATACTGAGATATGCAAATGGTTTCTTAGTTTGTCAGAATGCTGATGAGGAGGAGAGAGAAGGTGATTCAGACAGTGATGTTGCCGAGGGTACAGAAGTTGATGCTTTAGCAGAGTCGTTGGATGGAAACAAAAATGGTGAATGCAATGAAGTTGGCTCTTCCTCTGGGAATGGTAAACCCAAGCTTCTTGATGATGATGCCACGCAAACTGAAATTGGTAGTGTTGGTAAGTTTGTATATTATTGCTCTTGAAGTTGATAGGTGAAGCGCTATTACAGTATTACTTAACAATTACTTAATGTTGCAGATATTGGAGATTCTAACTCAGATCAAGGTGTTGAGATTGATGAAAGCAAATCAGGTGAACTCTGGGTCCAAGGACTCACTGAAGGAGAATACTCCGATCTATCTGTTGAGGAGCGTCTTAATGCCCTCGTTGCTGTCATTGGTGTTGCAAATGAAGGAAACTCAATTCGTGTAATTCTTGAGGTCTGATTATAATATTTTATAATGGTTTTGGAAAGAACAACATACGAATTAGAGCTTTTACTATTTGGAGACTTCTAATTATGTGGATTGTTGCAGGAACGGATGGATGCTGCAAATGCTCTTAAAAAGCAGATGTGGGCCGAAGCACAGCTAGACAAAAGGCGAATGAGAGAGGAAACTATTAATAAGTTTTATGATTCTTCTTTCAATGCTGTGGCAGAAGGTGGTCCAAGTCCGCTAGTCTCAGAAAATAAATGTAACGACCCATCTATATCCACTTTAGGGAAGGACGATCCTTCTATTGTGGCAGAAGATGTGCATAATACCAATGATAATATAGACACATCCATGGCTCAGTTTATCTCTCCACCCCAGCAGAATGGACATATAACAGAGAGGTCAAGGTTGCAGCTAAAATCTTATATAGGCCATAGAGCAGAAGAACTGTATGTTTACAGGTCCTTGCCTCTGGGTCAAGATAGAAGGCGAAATCGTTATTGGCAGTTTGTAGCTTCACCTTCCTGCCTTGATCCTGGTTCAGGGAGAATTTTTGTTGAAACCCCCAGTGGCTGTTGGAGACTTATTGATTCTGAGGAGGTAATTACATACTTATTTAATGTAATAATATTTTTCCTCTTGTTACATCTTCACATTTTGGACAGATCATTACTTTTAGAGGCACCAATTGATTCCATTTATGTAGTAACTTACTCATACTTTGTGCAGGCATTTGATGCTCTTTTGGCATCTTTGGACACTCGTGGGACTAGAGAATCTCATTTGCATATTATGTTGCAAAGTATTGAAGTTTGTTTTAAGGAATGTGTTAGAAGGAATCAGTTATTCCACAAGAACAGTGAACAAGAAGCTGTTAAGCTAAGTTCTAGCTTTGGTGGTGAAAGAGCTGAGAGTCCTAGCAGTGTAGTTTGCACCACCAGTGCTGATGCATTAGAACCATCAATTTCCTTCAGAATTGAAACAGGGAAAAATATGACAGAGAAAAAGAACTTTTTGAAGAGGTATGAAGATTTGCAGAATTGGATGTGGAAAGGATGCTTCAGCTCATCGGTTGTTTCTGCCATGGCATATGGAAAGAAAACATGTTTATCACTGTTGGGAATTTGTGATATTTGCCTTGCTACATATGATGCTGAAGATAGCTGCCCTTCATGCAGTCAGATTCAGAATACCACAAAGGATTTTTCTGAGCAACTTAATGGTGAAGATAATTTTACTGGCGGGACTGACATATTTATGTTATACTCATCTCCTCTGAGAATCAGATTGATCAAGGCCATTCTAGCTCAGATTGAGGTATGTTACCGTGTGTATTTTCTTCTTATCTTGGAAAAATTCTTTTAATGTCTAAGCAATTTTTCTCCAACTATATCTGACAGGTTGCTGTTCCTTCTGAGGCCCTTCATTCTTCTTGGACTGAAGACCCTAGGAAATCTTGGGGCTTTGAGCTGCATACCTCATCATCCATCGAGTGCCTCCTACAGGTGCTTAAATGAACAATGCTTATTTTTCTTTCTTGTCTAATTAGTCACTTTATATTTTTCTATTTTGGTTTCTTTATTTATTTTTTCCAGGTTTGACTTATATAATTCAAGACTCACCAAGTGTTTGAAACTTTTGCAGTGCTTGACTCAATTTGAGGGTGTTTTAAAACGTGATTACCTGGCAGAAGACTTTGAGACAACAGAAGAGTTGTTGTGTTATTGTGACGCATCAAGATCTGCTGCTAATCAATCTAGTTACCCTGGGTCTGTTCCTCAACTACCTTGGATACCCAAAACCACTGCTGGTGTTGCTCTGAGGCTTTTGGAGCTGGATGGATCCATCTTCTACACTCCAAATCAGAAGGCGGAGTCTTATGATGAAAAGAAAGTGGAAATTCTTCCAGTTGAGTTTATCTCTCTCTCTCTCTCTCTCTCTCTCTCTCTCTCACACACACACACAAAGTGTGCATGATACATCACACACACAATTCCTGTGAAAAGAGAATCCTATGGGGTTCAAAGAACCTAATAGATAAAAAATTTGGCAGTTGTCTTCTATATATAACAGGGAAACATAAATTTTATTTGCATTAAAATTTGGTCCTTTCATTTATAAATATTGTCTTGACACCTTATTTGCATTGAAGTTTGGTCCTATATCAACTTACGTTATTTTAACTTGACTTTTATTTGCATTGAACTTTTGGTCATTTATTATAATCCCATCTTGACACCTTGATTTGCATTAAACTTGAATCCTACGTCAGTTGATATTGGTTGCTAAACCCTAAACCAAATTGTAATGCCAATAAAAGTTGGATGCCATGCATTCTTCCCAATAACTATAGTAAAGAATTTAAATGAACAATTTAGTCTCTTAAATTTCATAGAGTAATGCATGTTTGACAAATTAGAACTATTTAGCTGGTCGTTCATGTGTTTTTCATTGATTGCACTTTCTAGATTTCTGGCTCTTCTCAAGTGTCGTTGACTACACTTACTAAATAGTTGGCAGTAATTGTGTTTCATTACCATAAGCCTTGTAACTTATTTTGTGCTGCCTGCAGAAGCTGGCTCTAAGGTATGGTTCCACCAAGGAAACCCAAAAGGCTGAAACTATGGAATTCGATAGACACGGATGTATAAAGGAAGAACAACCGTGGAATCATCTTCGTGACACTCCTGGTACATCAGGCTACAGGCAAGTGGCTCGTGGACGTGGTGGCCGCCCTCGTGGAAAGACACAGAAAGGTTCAACGGGTCCCGCATCAAAGCGGAGCACAAAACAAGGTGAGACGTTGACTCAGTTTCTTCTTCAGCAGGGAATAACCACACCTGGACAGAAACACAGTCGGGTCGGAGAACTGTGAGGAGGAGGAGAACGGATAAGAAAGTCATTGCAGAGAGTAGACTGGACGAGTTAAATGATAAGGCGCCCTTTAAGATTGTTAAGGCAGAGGCAAGAAACCTGGCCAGGGATGATTTTAGCATTAGAAATGAGAATGAAGATAGTAGTAATAGCATGGAAGTTGATTCTGACGATAATGGCAATGAGGAGATGTATCCCTATGAGAAGTGGGGTGATGCACAATATGATGTTGTTTCTAACAGAAGTAATGAGATGGTTGAGATGAGTGAAGAGGAAGCTGATGAAATGGATGATGATAATGGTTATGATGAAGAAGATGCTGAAAACATGGGGTTGAGGGCAGATGTGGAATTTAATGATGATGACGAGTCGGATAGAGATGAGGGAAATCGGGAGGAAGAAGGTTCTGATGATTCTATAGGTTCCGGAGGTTACAGTGACTGAGGTCCGAAAATTTTGGATGACCCTAAAATATTTTATTGAACATAGTTTAAGTTTAAGTGGTCTACTGTTGTTTTACTTATTCTTTCTTTTTCTTTTTTTTTTTTTCTTTTTTGGTATTCTTTTGAGATGCAGCTCTAGATAGCTGCTCTGATGTAAAATATGATCAATGTGATGTGGATTAAGCTGGTAATAATTTCGGTTTATTATCAAGTAGACAGAGAAATTAATATAATCATATGGTAGCGATACTTGTATCCTGGAAGATGCCAAGATTTACAGTTTTTGTTTCATGTTGAGATTTTGTGAACAAAAGATTTTAGTTGAGATATCCTGATTTCAAAATAAATTGGTCCAAGCTTGTTTGGTGTTTCTTTGATCAAACTCTAAGATGTTTGTCAACTCAAAATTTTGAAGCTTCCCAAATCAGATGTCTTGATTTTCAAACACTAGATCAAAGTTATAAATGAAATATTCTGACATACAATATGGTCGAATAATTTAAATTTTGATGATTACAAGAATGACGAATTATTATTCTCTACAGAGCATATTAAATCAAGCCCATAACTTCAAAACTCTTTGCAGTAACAAAAAGACACAACCAACAAAAGCTTTTTCCTCAAAACTCATGGCGACAGACACCTCCGATACTGTCCTCAAAACTCATGGCGACAGAAGCTTCTTGATTCCAGATTTTTGTTCTGTTGTTAACCTAGTAGGAAACTTGATGTTGAATTTGATCCTAAGATTGCCCCTTTTGGTAGGGTCTTTAGGAATAGGCATCCCTTCTCGAGGCACAACCTCTTCATAGTTGGGATTGATCACAGTGTTAACAGGTATTGTCAAGCTCCTCCCATCCAATGTTGTAACGTGGACTGTGTACCCTGTCAATGCCTCCGCTAGCGATATCTTCTGCGTTAAAACGAGGTCGTTTCCATCTCTAGTGAACACACAGTGTGGCTTCTCATCTATTATGAATACTAAATCCGATGGAATCACATTCGGCTGCTCATTTCCTTTATCCGGGAACGTGATCTTCGTCCCTTTTTTCCACCCTGGTTTTATGTCGATGGTTAGGATCTCCTCAACTGGCAGTGTCTTCCTGCAAAGAGAGAGAGAGAGTTAATAAACACTAAAGCATTGTGCACAACACACCACTAGCAACAATATTAGTTCATACAAGCAATAGTGTCAGTTCATACAAGAAATAGTATTAGTCCATACAAGAAATAGTATTAGTTCCATAACAATAGCATAAGTGTTGTGTATCATCATACCCACTGGCATCAGATATTTCTCTGGATATTTTCATCCTCTTTGTGGCTCCCTTGTACAGCTCTTCTAAGCTGCAAGGCAATTTCTGTTCAATAGGCGGCGCCTTTCTAGGGCCGGAGCTCATCGTCCTTCCTTCTCCTCCTCCTCCAAACGAACTGAAGATATCATCCCCGAACATGGATCCGCCGGAAAATCTGGAACCACCCCTCATTCTGCTACCGCCGCCGCCGAATGGGCTTGAGAAGCCGAAGAATTCTGCAAATATGTCGTCGGCGTTCCGGGGATTGAATCTAAAGACGTTGGGTCCATCTCCAGTTTGGAAGTAGGTTGCACCACCAGGACCACCGGCATCTGGCGGCGGCACGTTGCCTTTAAGGCCATCTTCGCCGTACTGATCGTAGATAGCCCTCTTTTGGGGATCACTTAGAACCTGCAATTTTGATATCGGAAAAACAGAGTATCAAGATGCTGTTTCATAGCAGAATAAATTCAATCAAAGATTTTTCAAATTGGTGTTTGATTAAATTAACTCATTGCATCAATAGATCTATGAAAAACATGACGATCAATTATCATTAATTTTCAATCACAATTGTTTCGTTTCAACTAAACACTAGTCAGAAATCGTAATTGAATGGCGAAACTAAGAAAAACCTAGACTCAATTGCGTAATCTAATCCAGAGAAATAAAGAAGGAAGCTTTAAATGAAGAATGAGAAACTCCATACCTCATAAGCTTCAGAAATCTGTTTGAATTTGGCCTCAGCATCTTTCTTATTGTTGGGATTCTTATCAGGGTGCCACTTCATAGCCAATTTTCTGTAAGCTTTCTTCAAATCATCATCTTTTGCATTCCTGTCCACCTGCAATATCTTATAATAATCTACACCCATCCTCTTTTATCTCCTTTTCTTCTTCAAGTCTCTGTTTTTCTTCTGCTGGAAAACTTCTGCGGCTGATATTCAATTCTTTGGAATCAAAGCTTTATAGGGGATTGTTTGATCGGTTGGATGATTATATTTGTGACGGCGTTTGGAGATTGATGTATAGAAAAGGGACAGAGAAGATGGGTCTGGAAATTAACAGGGTAGGATACTCGAAAGATGTCGAACTTTCCAGATACTGCTTGGATCCGTTTCGCATCCGGGTTTCCGGTTCGAGTATTAACCTAAAACATTCTTGCGATTCACTTATTAATATGTCTCTAATTATAGACATGAGTATCTTTTTTATTTTTCTATTTTTATTAGGAGTGATTTGTGTTCTTTTATTTTAGAAATTTATGTTTATTTAAGCAAGTTTATGTTTGTTTATTTTTAATTATTTTGTTTAGTATTTAAAGATTTTTTTTTGAAAACCTAGTATTGGTGATTAAATTTTTAGTTTTACGAATAAATTTATGTTTGAAGGTTTTTAGAAATAAATAATTTTTTAAATAGTTTGATATTGAAAAAAGTAATTTATAATTTTTTTACAAATTATGGTTTCAACTGAATTTTTTCTATTTTCTTCATTTTTGGGTGGACTGAATAAATTTGGGCTGCAAGGCTAAGAAATTTAAGTAATAATATCCATCTGTTTTAGATTTTGCTCGTTCCGTTCTTCTTGATATACTCCTTTCAATGTTTGCTCATGCAATAATTGGACCTTGATTTGATCTCAATTAATTAGGAATAATTGTTATTTTTTTTAAATGAAATTAATATATGCTAGCAAAAGGATGCTCAAACCCAAATGATACAAGTACACACGATTCAAACAAGCAATCTCACAAATTTAGAGGGATACATTGTATTGTGATACAAGTACACACTATTCAAACAAGCAATCTCACAAATTTAAAGGGATACATTGTATTGTAAAGGTTCACTGTATCGTTTCCTTTAAATCTAGCAGCTTCCCCTATTTTTCCATCCTTCTTAAATCTTAATTAATTTAGAGTCTACAGAAACTATTAATAATCCGTTGGCGTAAAGCGTACGTACTCCGGACCACGTGATCAATTTGGTAGAATCAAGAGATTTGGGCTACAGAAAAAAATGTTGTGGGTGTGAGTCATATTATTATTGATAAATCACAACAATAAAAAATTAGAACAAAACACCAATGAAAATATTTATAAATTAAATGTGACTATTATAAAATATATCATTATTTTAACTACACGATTATACATTTAATAATATGCAAATAATACTTTTTCAATTTTAGTGATTTATAAAAATGTCGTTCCGTTCTTTAAAAATCCTTGAAATTAATCAAATAATCAAAATAGATAAATATATGTCTTGCTCATGGAATAATTGGACCTTGAACCCCAATAATTAGGAACCCTATATGTTTTTATGGGGAAAAAAAAACTTCCATATATCATAAAAAAAAAATCTTTTTTCTTATAATACATAATGTTTCTCATATATGTGATGCATCAGTAATAAAAACAAACATTAAATAATTTATATAACAAATATAGAATATAGGCACCGAATGATAACAATAGAATATTGTAAATAAGGGGAAAAGAAATTGCCAATGGAATTATCTTTCAGGCTAGCTTTACTGTACTGGCCAACCCTTTTTTATTATACTTTTCTTGGAATTTATGCGACTATATATAGACATCGATCTAATACGTACAATCCCAGCACAAAATTATCTTGGAGTTTCTAATTCAGACCATTTTTTCATGGTAAACTAGCATCCCTTTTTTTTTTTTTTTCAGAACTCGTGAGAATTTGTCTTTTCGCTTTGCACTTTCCTTTAATTTGTTAGTTAATAAATTTGTAAATTGTACAGGAATCCGTAAAAGACAGCGTCAAATATGAAGAGGCAATCCCACTTCTACAGTTCTGCTCATATATATATGTTCTATTTTTGCACTCAAGTTTCCTCCTAATTTGTTTGAAAAAAATATAATAATTTAGGGACCGAATGATAAAATTATCTTTCAGGCATCCTACTATCGGGTCATTCCATCTTTTTAAAAACATTTAATTTATTTCTTAATTTTTATCCCCATTTAGACATCGATCTAATATTACAAAAAATTTGAAGTTCTAATTCAGACCGATTGGTAAACTATATCCCTTTTTTATATATCTTTCAAAATGAAAACTTTCCTCCACTTTTTTTTATTATTTTATTATTATTTGTAAAACAATTCAAACGGAAAAGATGTCAAATATGAAGACAATCCCACCTCCACAATTCTTGATATATTTTTAGTTTTTGAAAATCCTTCTATAAATCTAATTAAATGAAAATCTTTTTTCATGTATACATCGTGATCCAATTTTCAGGAATTCATCACAAATTCAAGAGGGAATAAGCTTTTTACATGCAGATGGATGCCTGCACACATGGAGCCTAAAGCATTGGTCTTCATGTGTCATGGATATGCCACGGAATGCAGCATCTCCATGCGAGGTTACAATTATAAATTATTTATTGGTTCAAAAAAAAAAGAAAAGCAATTATAAATTATTTATTAAAAAAAAAATTCCGTTACATATATCAACAATATTCAAATATATATAGTTTCAGCGTCAATGCTAAGTTATTAGTGATTAAACGAAACAGGAATTGGCGTTCGACTTGTAGCAGAGGGTTATGCAGTTTATGGGATCGAATACGAAGGGCATGGCCACTCATCTGGCCTCCGCGGTCATATCCCCAATTATAACCATGTTATAGACGACTGCTCCCATTATTTTACAGCCGTTTCTGGTAATTAACAACTCTTTCTCATGTGACTATGTGAGTGTGTACTTGCATTAATATTCTCATTCCAAAGCGGTCCTAAAATATCTAATTTTAACTCCATATGGATTTGCAAGCCAAATTTCCATTTAGTCCAATAAAATGAGGAAAACCGTTTAGTGCACTTTTTAGCATCTAAGTTATTAATATTTGGGTTTCAATTATATTAATTTTCACGAATTGAAAAAAATAGTCCTGTAACTTTAAATATTTTTACTTTTTTCAACGCTGCAACCTATTATAGTAAATGAATCATCTGATTGACCCATCAAATCTGCCACAAGGACGTATCGAACCCTGCCACGTTAGGCCATCTGGATATATATAACTAATTACCCAACTGAAAAAGTTATTCTCTATTTATTCTTTTGTTTCGTTGCTTTAAGACCATTTTATAACCATGAGACAAAATTGTCTTATATATTTTTTCTATATTTTTAAATCCTTAAAATACAGCCGGCCTCAAAGTTATTGGCATAAGAAAGCATTATTCCCCAAAATTGCAACCTAGATTAAATTTTTTATAGGACTAAAAACGAAATTCACACATTTGTGATATATATGCTTTCAATATTTTGACAGAAAGGCAAGAAAACAAGAATAAGAAAAAGATTTTATTGGGAGAATCATATGGAGGGGGTGTAGTTCTACACCTACACCTGAGGAGACCAGATTACTGGGATATGGCTGTTCTGCTAGCACCTTTCTGTAAGGTATATTATATTATATACTATATAGCCATGCCTAACAAATTAACTACTACTTAATTATTATGGCTTAGCTAGGGTTTCCTACAATTAATGTACTAATTAACTAGGAGTAGTATTTAATATATATAAATCAGCTGATATATATCACCATTTCTTGTTTTTCGACTTATACTGTGGCATTTCAGATTATTAATAAGCCAAATTATAAAAAATTACTTTTTTGTGAAAATATAAAGCGTGCATTAAATTTTATTAAAAAAATAATGATCATTAAAATTATATATCCATTTTATTTTTTATGAATTTTTTTTTTAAGTTTGGCAATTTGTCTTTAATTAAAATTTTTATTATAAAAAAAATAAAAATAAATATATATATTAATTTTGTGATATATTATTGTTGAGGGAAATTAAATAAATAGATTAGATCACCACAAGCTCTTTTTTTAGATGATGACTGTGGAATTCAGATTATTATAATGTGTTTGGGTTTTTGCACTCCACCCATTTAAATTAAATTTTATTAAAAAAATAATGATCATAAAAATAAAAAAGTGAAAATGTTGAGGGAAATTAAATAAATAGATTATTGCACCCTCACTGTTAAATTATTATTTTTTAGATGAGATATATATAAAATAATATATATATATATATATATATATATATATAAATTATGCACATGAAAAGTTAATTGGTGAATATTAATTTTGCAGTTCGCGGAAAAAGTGAAGCCACATCCGCTTATACTCAAACTTTATGTGAAGCTTGCTGCTCTATTTCCAAAATTGAAACTTCTACCAGATAATCTGACGGATGAGGCCGTGAGGGTTCCAAAGATAAAGGATGAGGTATATCTAGTCTTTAATTAATTAACTTCCATCTCAATTCTCTTAATTTAAATTTCAGCTAATTAATTGTATTATGATTACAATCTATATATATGTTAGGTGTACATACTGTATTATATAACCCTTATAAAGATAGCATACATCATACATTGATGAAATGCATCATTAAAAGAATGAACGAAAATTTTGAGAAAAGGAAATTCTGGTGTGGCTATTGAAGTCCCCCCAACCCAGCGTAAATCACATTTATTTATTCTAAATGTTAAAAATATATATGTCAATTTATTCATCCAGGATGAGATCTTTTTTTTTTTAAGGGTTAGGATGATCTTATTTAAATTCTACTTTTTCATCTTGAACTCTATTGTACTGAATATATATAGACGACTGCGAGAACTAGCGATGTCAAAATTAACAATTATTGTATTATTAAAATGTATTAGAACACCAGGTCCAGGAGGAACACCAAATTAATTATATAATTTATGTCTATTTATATATATATATATGGGTGGGTTTTTCTATGCACAAAGTACACCGTGCAATTCAAGAGTATTTTTAAAAAGTTTAATTTGTTTTCCTAAAACGTTATATTTGTTCAATGTAAAACAAGTTACACGCTTCAGTTTAAAAAAAATTAAACTTTTTAGAAAAATGCATTTAATAGAAAAAACGGACACTATTAAATTAACATTCATGATTAGAGAATAAAGTAGAGAAAGTAAATCAAAATTGACTTGAAAATAATATTATAAAATGGGATGGTGCAGATGAGATCAAACCCGTTATTCTACAAGGGACGAAATCGTCTAGGAACAGCTCTTGGAGGTTTGAATATGGGTTTGGAGTTGGAAAAAAGACTTGCAGAGGTATCTCTGCCTTTTCTAGTTATACACGGTACTGATGATCGTGTAAACGATGTATCTGGAAGCCAGCTTTTGTACGAATCTGCACGCAGTTCCGACAAAACCTTCAAGTTATATCATGGCATGTGGCATTCTCTCACCTACGGCGAACTGCCTTACAACATTAACATTGTGCTTTCGCAGATTGTCGCTTGGTTGAATGACAGAGTTGTGTGAAGTGAACCATTATGATCAGAGGGGTTTAATTAATAATGCTAGTGTCTAAATATGTGATCGTTTAATAAAAATGCATGGACCAAAGTTTTCAATTTGCTTTTAATATAAGTTTTGATCGACGTTTATCTATTTGAATAATATCTTTCATTTTAATTTCATGTGTGTTATTCAAGATTGATGTTGAAGTCGAATGCCTGCAAGCCCGATAGATGTGAGGCTATCAGGCTATGACTTATGTCAATGTGCCTAATAAATAATTGAACACAAAGATTAATGTGCCATATATATATAGTCTCATCAAATATATTTTGTTAGAATAAAATTTTCTTTTAATTGACCATGTAATTTTAAATTTTTAACGAGATCAATTCTCATTAAACATTAGGTAGTTTTAGTATATTTTAAGTTTAAGTTTTCGTACTAGATTTAATTTCAGACATGCATATGGGAACTTTTATTTTCTTTCTGATTTTTGTCATGTTGAATGAGGCACACTTGATACGGTCTCACAGTGAAATGAAACATAATTTAAGCATGACGTTTTAATTAATACTTTAAATATAATGAGTATTAATTTGTACTCCCTCCGTCTCAATATTATTTGAACAATTGTCTTATTTGGACGTCCTAACATTATGATGCGAACAATAAAGATAGTGTCCAAGATTTGACAAGAATATCTTCAAGATTTACAAGATGATTTACAAAGATTGGCAAGATCCTATTTATTTATTATTCGTCTCTATTTTGCGTCTTTTCTTTTTATTTAGATTTGGTTAGATAGTTTTTGAGTTTCAGTCGTTTGAGTATTAGATTTGGTCCTGTATATTAGTAGATATACTAGGGAGATTGGGCGTGTGAATCTGGTCCTTTATGGGATAGATTCGGTCCTCTTTTGAGTCCTATATATAGTGAACGTGTTTTCCTTTGTTTTTGGAAGCAGAAAATTAATAAAAAAACCTTTAGCAATTTTGTTAAAATCTAAGGAGGTGTTTGTTTTCAGTCGGGGAGGTCCGGATGGGGGATGGGCCCCCCCCGTTCCGTCCACTTTTCGAATTTTTACATCCCATCCTCCATCTAAATACACATCCACCCCTATTATATATAATCCTAAAATTATCACATCACTACTTTTCTTACATCAACTCATTCTCTCTCATACTTTTCTTACAACAATTCATTATCTCTCCTACTTTCTTACACTTTTCTTTCATACAATCATTATCATACTAACTAACAATAATAAAATAATACATCATCATAATTAAAAAGTATTGATTTGACATAAAGCTCCATCCATTCCTACTACATCCAACCCAAAATAAACAAGATATTACTATTCACAGGATTTCCCTCATTCACCTTTTCCCCCATCTGGATTTGCCTCATCCATCTCAAGCTCAAAACAAACATACCCTAATTGTTTCTTGCCAACCTGAGTTGAGGCAACAATTATTATCGTTCTTTGCGTATTATTTGTGTTTTGCGATCGCGGTTCTCATCACATTACTTGAACACTCCCAAAATGGAAACAAATATAATATTAATACACTCACAAAACCCTTATTTTATTCCACTAAAACCCACTTTACTTGGTTTGCGTGTCATTTTCAATGTTCAAGTCATCTTGGGATGGAGGGAGTATCCCTTTTATGTATGAGACCGTGGATGAATATTTGTCGTACTGACGGCACGACAATGGAATATGATAAATGGACTCCTCTTCTAGATACTCACTTCGTCCACCAATCTTATGTATGCTGCTTTTGAAACGGGTTTTAAAAAAAAAATACATAAAGTAAGAGTATTATAAGGAATTGTGGAGTCCATTTATAGATAAAGTGATTGTTTGTGAGTAAAGTACAATGACATTTGAAGTAATTAAGTGATGGTTGTGGGATAAATATAAATTAACTTTTGCCAAAAATAGAGTGTGCATAAGATATAGGTATATATATATATAAATATATATATAATATATATATATATATATATTAAATTTCTTTAAATTCTAGCCGCTTCCCTATGTCCATCCTTCTTAATAATTAATTAAGAGTCTATATAAATCATTAATAATCCGTTAGCGTAAAGCGTACGTAAAATACTGCCACATAATGACACTCATACTGCTACTTAATTATCTCTTAATTCTAGTCAAGCAGGTAGAATATTCAAGAGGCTAATAATTTGTTGAGGAATGTTAATGCGGGTATAAAATACGGAATTTTGTATTTATCTTCATACATATATATAACCGGAAATATATAAAGTGAAAAATAAATTGCCAATGAAAATTATCTTCCAGGCCAGCATTACCCTTATGGGTGTATGATCATATATTTAGTTCCATATTCTCTTGGTACTTTATGCAACTATATATATAGACATCTAAATATCTAATACATACAATCTAGCATTAAAAAAAAATTTCTTGGAGTTGTAATCATTCAGATCACAGTTCATGGTAATTATTACTATATTTCTCTTATTTCATATACATATTGTTTGTAATTCATTTTGCGTGTTCATACTATATTTATACATACATGCACTTTCCTTTAATTTTGTTAACAAATTTGTAAATTGTACAGGAATCCGGAAAAGAAGGCGTCAAATATGAAGAGGCAATTCCACTTCTACAGTCCTTCTGCTCATATATGTTTTATTTTCGCACTCAATTTCCTCCAAATTTACTGATCAAATATAATTTCTTTTGTCATGTATATGTATTTGTGATTCAATTTTCAGGAATTCATCACGAATTCGAGAGGGAATGAAGTTTTTACGTGTAGATGGATGCCTGCACATCCCGAGCCTAGAGCATTAGTCTTCATGTGCCATGGATATGCCATGGAATGCAGCATCTCCATGCGAGGTTGTTATTATATAATATATTTATAAGAAAAATATAATTAATTTTGTTACATATATATATATATATATTAAACAATATTTCATTAAATATAGTTTAAGTGTGAATGATGCAAATTAAATTAATGTAAGAGTAGAATCATTGAAACAGGAATTGGCGTTCGACTTGCAACGGAGGGTTATGCAGTTTATGGGATGGAGTACGAAGGACATGGCCACTCATCTGGCCTCCGCGGTTATATCCCCAATTTTGATCATGTTGTAGACGATTGCTCCCATTATTTCACCGCTGTTTCCGGTAATTAACAACTAACTCTCTCATATCTCTCTATTTTTTTTTATATATATATAATTTTGTGACACAAATTTCTACCAAATATGTCACTATATAAGAAAATAAAGAATTGGTTACACAATTTTTCAAATGGTTATAGTTTTCCAACAAGAATAATTCGGTCCTTAAATAGTGAGTATTGTTTACGAATTGCCTATAAACTTATAGAATTTTAATAAACAAACAAATAATTCTCTTGACAATTACATTTCAGTAGACAAACATAATTGTAATATAAAATTGGTCTACTTACAAATTTACTTATGAAATACATTTCTGCAGGTAAATTGTTTGTAGTTAATTTGATAAATGAAAATGCTTATACGATAAGAATTTTTTTTAAGGTAGATCGTAGATTTTCATCTAAAATTTTATAGGCATGTTGAAAAAACTATATGCAATTTTCTATTTTCTTGTACAGTATATACAAGCTGAATTTCTCCTAGTCCCAAAAAAAAAAAAATTGTAGGAAATTTGGTCAAGTGAACTAACGGTTTCCATTCACTTTTTAACAGAGAGGACCATATCTGTTTAATTTAGGACCACATTATAATCATGAAATTAAAATTAATTGCAATAGAAAAATTCTTATAGAACCAAAAGTGCAATTTATCATGTGTGAGTATACTGTATATGATTTCAATATTTTTTTACAGAAAGGCAAGAAAACAAGAATAAGAAGAAGATAATATTGGGAGAATCATTTGGAGGCGCCGTAGTTCTACACCTACACATGAGAAGACCAGATTACTGGGATATGGCTGTTCTTTTAGGACCTCTGTGTAAGGTATATAGCCATGCCTAATAATTTAACTAATTAATTATCCTACAATGTATTTACTAGTGCTGCGCCAACCCTACTATAATCAGCTGATATTACAATTTTTTTTTTTTTTTTTCAAGATTTTGGCATTTTATAAGATTATTCATAAGACAGTTTTTTAAAATTAATTTTAAAGATTGTTTTTGGAGTAATTTATGCACTTCATAAATTAAATTTGGTGGAGAATTCTGCAGATTGCGGAAGATGTGAAGCCACACCCGTTTCTATTCAAATTTTATCTCAAGATTGGTGGCCTATTTCCGACATTAAAAGTTCCAAGCCCTGATATGACCGATGAGGCCATGAGGGTCCCAAAAATAAGGGATGAGGTAGATTGATCTATAATTTTTGAGTTAATATCAAATATAATTATGGTCCTGTAATTTAAATTATATATGTTCAATTTTAATTTTGTATGTTTTTAATCTTGGTCCTGAAAATATACAAGATTAAAATTGGACACAGACAAAGATCAAAATTTACTTAGAAAAATATCAATATTAAAAAAGTAATAAAATACATGACAATAATTGGACACTACCAAAGTTATAGGACGAATCCTGATATTACTTTCTTATATTTAAATTTTAATCCTTTCTTAATTTTAATTGTAAAAAGATTGAATAAATGATATAGATACATTGATGAAATGAATCACAAGATATATAGTTATTTTTTTAAAGAGAAATATTAAGAAAAGGAAAATCTGGCATGGCTAGTGGCTACTGCAAATGGTAGGTTCACCACATTCATTTATATGACATTCATCATTTTATTATGAACCAACTTGAAATTTTAGGATATGATCTCACAATTTATATCAACTTTTCGGCTTGTATTCTATTATTTTTAATACAAATTACATATTAATTAGTGATGTCATGATTTAATACACGTGATATATACTAAACATACTAGAACACAAGGGGAAACACTAAATTAATACAATAGATTTCACGCTGAAATATTTGGCAGCATACATATATAAAAGGGATAAGTATAAAATAGAATTCCTTGAAAAGAATTCATACTTTATAAAATTTAACTTCGTGACTATATATAGAATAGCTACAAAAAATAAAGTTTAAATAAAATGACTAAATAATATATAGTAACTGATATTATTAATAAATAAAATGGCAGATAAAATCAAACCCGTTGTTCTACAATGGATGGCATCGTTTAGGAACAGCTTTGGAGGTGTTTAAAGTGTGCACAGAGTTGGAGAAAAGAGTTGAACAAGTATCTTTACCCTTCATAGTTTTACACGGTGGTGAAGATCGTATAAACGATGTATCCGGAAGCCAGCTTTTATACGAATCTGCACGTAGTTCGGATAAAACCTTCAAATTATATCGTGGCATGTGGCATTCTCTCACCTTTGGTGAACTGCCTTTCAATATTAACATTGTGCTTTCGCAGGTTGTTGCTTGGTTAAATCAGAGACTTTCATGAACCATGTAGTACCATCATCCTCACAAATTATTCCACATGGCTAATAATATTAATAAATAAATAATTATCGATTTCATCTTATATTAGTATTTGTTTGAATATGTAATCAACTAATAATGTCGGAAATGGATCAAATTGACTTTCAATATGTTTAAATTAAAGTCTCAACTGCGCAATTTAAGTCCATTTTTTTATTTTATTTATTAGTTGATTTTATTAAAAATCATGTCATTAAATTTTTTTAGTTATGAAAGCTACATCGACAGAATATATGTTGTTATATGACAATTTTTTTGTAGTTGGTTAGTATTTATCATTTTCATTGTATAATATTAGTTGTACAATTTCATTATACAATTAGTGCAATTAGTGCACAAGAGACCTACTCATTGCAAATTAGTTTATAGCTTTATCTAATTACTAGTATTATATTATATATATATATATATATATATATGTAAAAATTGAATATAAAATACATGGACATAAAATAGATATGCGAGATAAAGATCAAGTAGCCAAAATGGCCGCCCATCAAATCACTCGGATTTTAATTTTAACCGAAGTAATAATGAAAATTGTTTATATTATTTAACTCTCTACATATTATCGTTGTAAAAACTATAATTTTTATATCAAAAAAACTTTTTTTTGTTTAAAAATATAAAACATCTTTTAAACGGTGATAGTTTTTGTGTATAACATTGATATATTTTTATAATTTTGATGATAGTTTTTACAAGACAAGATGATATTAAAAAAATCGAGTTTTGATTAACTCGAATATGTTTTTGTCATTTTAGCCTAACATTTGACGGTCAATACATATTTTGGGGTCAACATAAACGTTCGGGCCAGAAATAACTAAATTTTTTCACGAAAAAAAATTTCAGCCCAGTATTTGTCGGCCCATATTATTAATTGTGCTCTATATAAAATCTTGCTTCCATATTCCAATCTCAAGTAGTGCCATTTTATCCAGTTATCTTCGTAGTCCAGTTTCTCTTTCCTCCAAGTTCAACAGTGTCTGTGTCTCGCATGGCTGAGGTAGAGTTACTTTTACATTTCTATTTCAACGATATATGAATCAATAACTTGCATAAAAACAGCAATTCAATCTGTTTAATTAAAATTCGAAAGGAATTCATGCCACATACGCGGAAATTCAAGGAGCAACTAGAGTCGCTATATTTATTCGATTTCGGTGTTTCCAATCCGTGTAATTCCAGTTCAATTCAATGGATGTTATGTTTTTTGCTTGTATGATCTAAACAATTTCTGTTCATGCGTTCTCTATTTGCTGAAATTAATGATGATATTTCAATTTGCCTGCTTTCCTCCGGTCAAATTCCTCTTTTGCAAATGGTGTACAATCTGTTAGGTTCTATAGTACCATATTCATATTGTAACTTTGAAGCTTTAGTGCAAACTTAAAATTTGTTGAAAGATGGTTGAAAAATGATAATTCAGTCAAGGCAAAACAGCCAATTTGATTTTTGAGAATCTCTTAGTTACTAACTAAACACACGCATAAATACATATAAGGTATTTATATTCTGGAGACCGTGTGTCAATGAGCAATTCTTTTAATAATAGGTTTAAATTTGGGGCTTGCCTTGATATTGTTTAAGACTAGAAGTTGGACCTGTAACCGTTGTAAGCTTGCTAGTAACAAAATGTTGAAGTATTCAAAATCAGGAAAGTTTTAAACCAAAATTCACCAAATGCGAGAGGCTACATGAAATGTTTGTTTCTTGATAAAAGATATGATTCTCTCACTTGATCAAATGAGGTGGTTTATTTTCACTTTATATGCTACTAACAAGACTTGATTTGATTCTGCTTGTGTTTATTTCTTGTGTGGCAGTGTTTTTTGTTACTTAGTTTTTTATTCAAAATGATGGCAGAGAGGACATCGAACAATCCATTGAAGTTTGAATTATATATAGTGTAGACATGTGTAGTTAGCATCTCGGGTGCCTGCCTGGCATGGAACCTTAGTTAAGTACATTGAATCATGGGGTGCAGTGAAAAGAACATATGGTCTTTGATCAGTTGGAGGAATCTCTCCCCATTGGTCCACCATTGTTTTCAGGCATATGATCTGTGTTTTCTTACAAACTCTTTACAAGCTTTCCTATGGCTTAGCCAACTCACCTATCAAATATTATGCAAGGACACATCATCTTTAGTTTTCTGCTAGGCTGCTACTATAATAGCTAGTGTCATGCAGCACTACTAGAACTGGAAAATCCAACTTTATGCAGCCTGCTCTTTTTCAGCCGTTCTTCAATTAAGTTTTAGTATATTTTTTATTAGAATAGCTGAAGCAATGGTTGTTTTGCTGGCTTATTCTTAAAAATACCTTATAATCATATACCAACATGCTTAAAATACTTTCAAGGTTTGTTAAACACGTAAGGAAATTAACTTACTGGCAATGAGGAGGTTTTCATGAACATGGCCTTTTTTCTTTATAACTTATGCTCTAGTTCCAGTTACTCCTATTGCAGTGTAGCTTGCTCGGACTTGGAAGATACTTTGTACATTAAGGGGCTGGCAACATGAAAGGTATGCAATCATTCGAATTGAATTTGATCTTTAGAAATAATCTTCATTGTCTTATTCGTAAGTCATGGTTCAATGTACAAACTCCCTTTTATTATAATGTGTGGGAGTTGGTTTACACAAGTTTGCAACAAATTATTAGCATTGTACCCTTCAACTTATGAATTGTGAAACAGGTCGAACTGTTTATATGGGGAACATTGTTATCTCTTGTCAAAGATTTGCTAGATGACATTCACATGCTCTTACAATAATAAAGACCTCCCAATCCACAAGACGAGCCCTTCCCCAGTTTCCATTTCCCTCCAAACAGTAAAACAAGTCCAAATTTCTCTATGGAGAATACAAGCTGGGAGCAAAAGCTTCATGCCTTGACTCACATTCTAACCGATCCAACAAACTCTCCGCCCCTCCACTCCCAATTTTTCATAGCAACTCAAATCCCCTGCTACCTTAACTGGGACTACCCTCCGCTCCTCTGCCCTCAATCATCCACCGTCTCTACAATGTTTACGCCTCTCACAAAATGGGCATTCTATCGGTTCCTCAAAAGGGCTCGGAGATTTGGCCTTCCGGAAACTTCTTGGCGGTCCAAATGCCCGTACCACTTGCCTCCGCCGCTTGTTTTTGCCAACGGGGTGGAGGAAGGTGGGTGGGGTGCAGAGGAGAGGAGAATCTATGTTAGGAAAAGATTGAGAAGGAAAAGGTTGGGGAGCGACATTAACCCAGTGATTCCTATTATTATTCCTAATCTCTTCTTTCGATTAAAAAGAAAATGTTAATCCTTCATTCGATTAAATGTTGGTACCAAATTGTGCCTTCTTCAAGATTTTTTTAATTTCTCTCCTTTGTCTTGTTTCTAACCCACACAATTCTGGTATAGGTTGATTTTGTCTGATTTATAAAATGGTCATCTTGAATAAAATCTTTTTGTTTCTTTTAAGTGGATACATGGATTTGGATTTGAGCAGGTCTCTTGTGCACCGTGCAACTCATGATTTGTATTTGTATTTTTGAAAAGTGTTTAATTATTCTATACCGAAATTTTCAACTAATTTTTCATTGAAAAAAAAAAATGTAAATAAGTTGAAAATTTGATTAAAATAGTTTCATGATTTGTATTTTTAAAAAAACACAAAAAATTAACACCAAAAAGATCATTGTTGAAAAAAGTTTATGACAAAATACGACTTTAATAAAAATGGTGATATTGATCAAATGTTAATTTATACATCATTTCTTGATTTATTGATCTTTATTTTTTGATGCAATGGTCTTTTTTTCTCGCGGGAGTTCATCTCGTTACTCATTAATAACTGCGGTTTCAAATACTGTATAAGAACATTAAAAGGTGAAAGGGAAATATCTTAAAAAGCTTTCTCTATATCTTTTTTTATTAAGGATATTAATATGGAGGCAGAATGGGTAGGTGGACAGTCTGAGTGGTTATCATAGGTAGGGGACGTTTGTGCTTCGGTTGAAAAGGGCAAGCCATGCACATGGCTTAAGAAGTGGTGACCCAAAAAAACACTAGTAATTAATAATTGACTATGACTACTTTACCAAATTCACCAACCATAAATGTTTGCTTCAACAAATTCACTTTCTCCCCCACTTCCCGGTTTCAAATGATTTATTTCGACCTTTGTGTTTCTTTTCATATTTCACTGTTTTTTAATAATTGAAATGTGCATGACATGCAGTTATTAGTATAATTGTTAAATACATTTTAGGCATATGATAAAATAAGATAATAGAACATCAAATATGTTATAGCGAATTTGATGCGATAACCCCGTTTATTGAACACTAGTTTAATTCCCGCGTGTTACGCGGTTTTCTAATTAAAAATTACAATATTTTCAATAAACAATATATTTAATAATTAAAAATATAAATGTGTACGCAAATTCACTAAATATGAATTAATAATTTTTTAAGGTGTATATTAGTAAATTTTTTAAACCTTGGGATAAGATTATTGTGTCAAATATTATTTATCCATGTTAGTATGAAGTTGAAACCTACAAATCAAAACAAAATAAATCGACTAAGAAAAGACTAATAAATTAATTAACATGTAATAATTAAAAAAAAGTGAATGAATTAAAATAAAAAATACTTTTTCCACATAAAATATGTTAAGATATACATAAGAGCAATTATAAAATAAAATTATTTATTAAGAAATTAATAATTTAATATAATTCACACTAAGATAAAATACATTTAGAATGAATATTTTATTTATCTTAAATTAAGTCAAACAAAAATTACCAAAAAAAATATAAATGAATAATATTGTATAGTTAAATAAAACATATGAATTACACATTTTATAAAAATAACACATAAAAATGACATGTGTAATCAAATTTCTCATTGAATGAAACATAGGTTAAATTAACTTGGAGTTGACACATCATGAAAAAACACTCTCTATTAATATATTTAATATATAGAGGAATATATAGAGGATTGAAGATTGTTTAGGATATACAAAAATAGAATTACACATATGATTTATTTTTAGTGACATGTAGGATTTATTTTTAATGACATGTACACCAAACTTCTCCTAGAATGACACATAGGTTAAATCAATATAGAGTTGACACATCATCAAGAAAAACTTCCTATTAGTAATATAGGGGATTAATTAAATGACAGGATGTGTACTGATAATTATATTTTCCAATTTTCAAAGAATATATACGTGTGCGCTAAAAAAAAAAACATATATATACGTGTGTATATTGAATTCAAGTTCAAGATTTATTTGACTGTTTAATCTTTCTAGCATCAAATTCTTTTTCTCATAAGTTGGTTTCTGGAGAAGAGGACTTATAATGTTGCATATACAATATTCAACAGTACTAAATTGGTCAGTCTATAACATGCAAGTGTTACAATCCAAAAAAAAAAGAGGGAAAAGGAGAGGAAACTAAAATCATCACCAAGATTAGGAAAATGCTATTAATATTATATTATATGGATGGTGATGATTTTGTTAAACGAACTTTGTTTTTAAGCCAGACGTTTTGATCACGAATCCTGAGATCAAATTTAGTGGTTTAAAAAAATGTGTTAAAAATTAGTAAAATAAATCAAATAATTTAAGTTCATAACATAAACATGATTCATACGAGATTAACTTTATTATATGGGCCTTATTTTCAAATTTGTACCAAATATTTTGTTTCCCGCCGTTAATCGCGCAAGAATTTCGCATGGCCAAAGAAGAAAGGCGTAGTTGACAAATTGTAAAGGTTGATTGGTCAAACACATGGACATGGCTAACTAATTCTGATTTATATGTGTGATTTGATTAACTAACATCTCCTATAATCCTATTTCTTGTTCATTTTATCAAAATACATATTAAATGTGTAATATTGGTAAAATGTAGAAATACGCAAGAAAAATGAGGGGTAGAAATATAATTTCAAGGCCAATATATATTAAACAAAGCCGTGTTTGTACCGGTTACATTCAGATCCATTTAAATTGTTCGACTAAAAGGTAAAAACAAATACGTTTCATAATCTATAATCTCGCATAGAAAGTAAATTACGCACATGTACATAGATCAATCACACAAGCACACACTATATATAAAATACATGTGACACTGTAATACACAAACAAAACAATCATAAAGATACATACAGACAGGCGCACACAAACACATTGTCATACATATATAGAGTAAGACATACACATAAATATACATTATTATTAAATAGTAATAAACATGAGAAATTTGAATTACTTTAATTTTATCTAAAAACAAATTATGTAGCTACCAATGAATTGTAATGTACTGCTTTAAATAAATGTGATAGCAATTTTTATGTAATTTTATAATGTTGATGAACAATGTAAGTAATCAGAGATAACATATGAAGATGTGAAGAAAAGACTTGAATTAGGAGAGAGAGAAAATTAGGGAATGGCATGGAATACATAAAAGAAAAGGACATCGGAATTTAATTTTAGCCCATCATTTGACGACCATTACATAGCAAATATCATCCGATATTTCCAACTTACAATTCTAAACGCATAGTAAATAATTAAAACAACCCACGAATATTTGGGCCCTTTCTCAATTTAATTAAAATTTGAACTTTAATTATTTTTTGGCCATTTTTGTCTTCTTATATTAATTCCCTTTATAAAACCTTGCTTCGGACAACAATTCCAATTTCTTCAATGGTTTCTTTATCCGGTTATCTTCGCCTCCCCCAAGTTCAATTAGAGTCTCCAATATGGCTGAGGATAGAGCCAGGAAAAGTTACGCGAAGAAAATTTCTTCTTCAATGAATATATTCTTGAATCAAAAACACTAAATAAAAACTTGCAATTCAATCGGATCTTTAGTTAAAATTGGAAAATGTGGAATTCATGTCAACATTCGAGGAAATTCAATTTTTTCACCTAAATTCTTTTTAGAGAGAGACGTGAAAGATAGGATGATTTCAAGAATTCAAGATCGGTTTTTAGATCCGACCAATTTTCTCAAGCACTTGGTATGGACCAAAGTACTTTGAAGAAAGTTTGAGATTGGATTTTTAGTGAATTTTTTAAAGGTTGTAGCTTAAGATAGACAAAGTCTAAACACCTTTCTATGTTCATCGGCAAACCCTTTCATCATATCTTGAGCTTTGAATTATTCGAATGATGCTGGCGTTTTGAATTTGCCTGCATCTAGATTGGTAGAGTCAAATAGGATCCCATAGTTTTGCAAATCCATACAAAGCTTGAAATGGTGTTGAATTCAATCCTTTAATTTTCAATCTTTTAGGTTCTATAGTGATCATATTAGGTGTACTTGAACCATACACCCAAGATAGTGTTCAAATGGTTCAAAATTTGTTTGAAAGATGGATTTTAAAGTGAATAATTCAGAGTGAGGATGAGAAAAAACAATTCTTTCAAAAAGAATTTTTAAAGATTTGTTGGGATTATATTGAAAAGTATGCTTTTACTTAAATAATCAAAATGAATTGAGGACTTATTTATTTGAAATAAATTGTTTAGACCGATGTTTTAAATATTATCGAATGTTACATATATTTTTTAAATCAATAAATACGTGTTACATTTTTAATTTAGTGGGCGGATGAGAAGATTAAATTGATATTGTTTAAAAAGTACACCATTCACGACCTAGATGGAAATGAACAACCCATCGTGAAAGGTTGAAGTGTAAATATTGGCTTGTCTTGACCAAGAGATTACAAAATCATGGTCGAGTGTTGAATAGGACCAAGGACAAATTCTTCATAAGCCCGAACAAGGAAGAATTAGACCTGAAATGTTTATTTCTTAATCTGATAAATAGATGATTGGTAACTATTGCTTTGACTTATCATGGGTAGAGAATCAACGAGATTCAATACTTTTTTATCTTGGGTAATATTATTGGTATGTGATTGCTAAGATTTAAGACTTGAATCTGCTTTTGTTTTTTGTTTGATTTGCCCCCTTGGGAGGTTTGTTTTATCATACCAAACCTTGGAATTTTTATTGGATAATAATGTTGAATGGCAGACCAAGGACAAAAGATATTAATTAATGGAAAGCTATGGTGGTTTGAATTAATTAATGAGCTAGATAATCTTAGTTAGAAATAATAATCGGGAGCCATATTGTCGTAATATGGGTTAAGATGGATAGTGCAATATTAATTATGTAGTGGGATTAATTAATGCAGCGGGCTTGAATAATATTATGGTCAATATTGATAATTCAAGATTTGGGGGTCCAATCTTAATTCTCCAAAAGGCCCCCGTTGGTCCAACATATAGTTTAAACCAAAAAGGTGTTTAAAATAAAATAAATATTGTTTTTTATTTTTTTCCTAATTATTTTTGAAATTTTATATAAAAGGGAGAAAGATTTTCTTTGAATTTTGTTATGGAATGAAGATATGTATTCTTGGAATACAAGATTATCTCATTAAATTCAAGAAATCTCCCACTTGGTTATTTATAAGGAAAATTTCAAATTTTTTGAAAGATAAAAGGCAAGAAAGATTTTCTTGATTTTCTTGAAAAGATATTATGGAAGATATGTATTTATTGAAACTGGAATATTTCATAAATTCAAGAAGATCCAAATCTTGGATTCTTGCCTATTATTTTCGAAAATATCCCTTCAATTATATGGTTTTTGTGGAATATTATAATTATGGGAAAAGAATATAGGAGATATATTGTAGATTTGCTGGATCTTAAAGATTTTAAAAATTTTTTTTTGCCACAATTTTTGACCACCTATACTCTATAAATAGGGGATGCTTTCATTAAGCCAATTCCATGTCTTTGAAAAATTAGTAAATCCACAAAGGTGGTGCACATAATTTATTTTCCTTTTGTTAATTGTTAAGTGTCCTACCACGGATAGTCGAACAAGGATTAAGGGAATACTTGGGAAGTTCTTTTGTTATCTAGTTCCAGATACTCCTATTGCAAGTGTAGCTCACGTAAACTTAGAAGATAGGTTTTACGTGAATTATTATATGCATGATATGTTGTTGGATTATTATTTGAATTAAATAGGATTAATTCATGCTAGTAATAATTATAAGAATTAAATTTGTATTTAAATAACCCGAATATATATCGTGCAACTTGTCTTCTTCATAAGTCATGGTTCAACTTAATTTTTTAAACTAATTTAATTATGATTAAATTTGAAATGGATGTGAATTAAAACAATTTTTGGTATCAAATTGTCATGGAATTTAATGTGTTTATTTTTGCATGAATTATAAATTGTGGTTTTTAATTATTTATGTGGGGAACATTTTTATCTCTCGTCAAAGATTTGCTAGATGACATTCATATGCTCTTACAGTAATAAAGACCTCTAAATCCACAACACAAGCTCTTTCCCAGTTTCCATTTCCTTCCAAACAGTAAAAAAGTCCAAATTTCTCTATGGAGAATACGAGCTGGGAGCAAAAGCTTCATGCCTTGACTCACATTCTAACCGATCCAACAAACTCTCCGCCCCTCCACTCCCAATTTTTTATAGCAACTCAAATCCCCTGCTACCTAAACTGGGACTACCCTCCACTCCTCTGCCCCCAATCATCCACCGGCTCTGCAATGTTTACGCCTCTCACAAAATGGGCATTCTATCGGTTCCTCAAAAAGGCTCGGAGATTTGGCCTTCCGGAAACTTCTTGGCGGTCCAAATGCCCGTACCACTTGCCTCCCTCCTTTTTTGCTTTTTGCTTGATTTATCAGGCTATCTTATGTTTTATTTAATTTGTTTAAATGTGTTTGCAGAGAGAGCCCAATGAAAAATCTCACCTTAAAAATTATTAAGTATGTTTAAAAAATTAATTGACAATTTTATTAGGATAATAAAATTGAATTAATTTTGACCTCAGTGATTTATTTATTTGTGAATTCTTTTGGAGAAATTCTTGTTGTTTCAAAAGATCTTTTGAATGAATTCAAATGGATGATTGTGGGTTATTATTAGTGGCGACGATGACCCTGAATTATCGTTCAATCTGAAATAATAATCTGTATTTAATCATGGTGGTTACTTAGGTATAAAATTGATATCATATTTCGAAATATGTAAAATTTTATATTGGTTGGAGCCAACTTGTCTGGATATTAAAGGTTTATGCTTGTTCTTGTTTGTAATTGTTTTGAATGTGTTTAAATAATGTTACACGTGGCTTATTTAACTTTGTTTTTGAGATGTTACTCATCTAAGTATTGGTGTTTTTTGAGATTTTAAATATGAAACATGTGATATTCAACCACCATTTGTGCCTCATTATTAGTGGCTTGGAGAAAATTTTGTTGATTGGAATCTTAAACTGACCGATTCAAAAACCATAATCGGGTTTCCTGTGAGGAAAAGCCAAAATGTTAAAAGTTAAGAACATGAGGATGATGAAAGTGGCTAAATGCTAATCTTTCATTTCTTTCAAATTAAAAAAATGTTAATCCTTCATTCGATTAAATGTTGGTACCAAATTGTGCCTTCTTAAAGATTTTTTTAATTTCTCTCCTTTGTCTTGTTTCTAACCCACACAATCTCTGGATTTATAGTAACAAACAACTTTTGTCTGATCCCGCTTATCCCAAAAATGGTCATCTTGAATACAATCTTTTTGTTTTTTACATGAATTATTATACATGATATGTTTTGGATTATTATTTGAATTAATATAGGATTAATTCATGCTAGTAATAATTATAAAATTAAATTTGTATTTAAATATTTTTGAATAGATGTGTTTTGCGGCAACTTATTCCCCAACAAGATTTTGTCCCTATCGGTTAGAATACCGATAGGTAGCCCATTGAACTTGTAAATCACATCCAAAAAACACTTAGAGTTTGTTTGTGCAATAAAAAGGGTGAGAGAGAGCAATAAAATGTGAATATTTAGTGAACACATCCACAATCACCAAAATAACATCTTTTCCCCAAGACTTAGGAAGCCTTCCGCAAAATCCATTGATATATGAGTCCAAGCTTGAGAGGGAACATGTAAAGGTCGTAGTAGTCGAGGTAAGGACCTTGATGTTGTTTTGGCTCTTGCACACACATCACACCCTTGAATCCATTGAATAACATCACCTTCATCTAAGGCGATAGAAAACCCTCTTCAACCTTGTATAGGTACAAAAGATAATAATGCCACCATGCAATGGTGCATCTTTAAACAATTTTTTTCGAAATCGGGAACATTCATAACAACTTTTATACTCACCAACCCATTAACTGCGGTTTCAGGATAACTGTATAAGAACATTAAAAGGTGACCTTAAATGAAATCATCGATTTAAAAGATTTCCGATCAATCCACTTTTACATCAAGGATATTAATATGGAGGCAAAGAATGGGTAGATTCAATGGACTAGATGAGCATGTGGTTATCATTGTTGTAGGGAACTTTCTTGTCTTCGGATATCATAATCCAAACCCAAAAGCTTTGTGATCCACTTATGTTGGTGAGTCATGATCACTAGATCCAATAGGTATCTTAAAGATCATTGATCGGTCTTAATAATGCTTGACCTTGTAGATAATATGTCCACTTTTGGACAACCCCATTTACCCCTTTCAAATGGATTTATTCCGACCAAAACCTTTCTTTTCATATTACACTCTTTGCATCAACAATCCAAATGTGCATGCCACAACAAAAGGCTTAGTAAATACGGTGTTAAATAGGAAAACATTTTTCAATTCAGGAAAAAATAAAATAAGATAACATAACATCAAATCCATCTTTCTTCAACAAATTTGATGCTAATAAGACCATACCCCCATTGATGAATTTTCTATAATAATTAAATCAAACCAAAATGCCCCTTAGTCTGTTTGAGAGTTTTTGAGTTGGCCGATTAATCATGCAAGCAATCTTTTTCCAAATTGAGATATAATATGGCCCGGATATTCAATTTCAAGTTGGCCAAAATTACATTTACTCATCTTTGCATACATTTGATTAGCCCTTAGGATACCCAATACAATAGATAGATGGTGTAAATTTCCTCCCAAGTGGAGCTATAGACCAAAAATATCATCAAAAAAAAGACCAGAACAAATGTCCTTAGAAAATCATTGAAAATTTGATTCATTAAGGATTTGGAAAGTAGAGGGCATTGCAAAGCCCAAAAGGCATGACTAAGAACTCATAATGGCCATTATGAGTTGTTGGGATATTTTAGTTTTGATTAATTATGCCAAAACATTATCAACTTGTGTTATTTAAGTTAATCTACAGATAACAAGTTGAGGGGAACGAGAGAACAAGTTAAAAAAGAAGAAATGGAAAAGGAGAAGAAATAAAATCATAATTCGTTAAAATCGATTCGGATGATCATTGAAATCGATTCGGATGAAGCAATTGAAATATTCGGATGAACAAAGTGATTTCAAAGAATCGATGAACAAATGATTTCAAAGACACCGTAAATCTGTTTTACAATTTCTGGAGAAAAGGATTTAAAGCATTGAATCGGAAGAGATGAACAACGAAATGATCGATCCGTTAGACACACAAAAAAAAATTTGGACAATAAGAAGATAACAACACATATATGAATGTGACATGCTATTCATAAAACAAATGGCCTTATTTTAATAGACAAAGAAAAATTTGGAAGACTATTAGTATGGATTTGAATATTATTTCCAATGGTAATATTCAAATCCACACTATAAATACATTGCATTATCTTCAAATTGAAAAAGATGGAGTTTCTTTGCAAAGTGAAGATTGGCTCAAATATTCAAGCATCTCCATTCAAGAACACATAAAGCATTACATATCCAAATTTACCCAAGAGTGTTCTTCAATAGATCTAAGCACAAATGTAATATCCTAGTTTAGAGAGATTTTCCCATCCTTAGCATTGAGGCTAAACAAATGTAAGGGAAAATCTCAACCTAGTTGAAACTAAACAAACTTTACCCAAATCGGTTTGATAGGATAAGTTTGTAGGTGAGTGTGAACTCGGTAAACATCTAGCAATCTCAAAATAGGGTAGGCAATCCCGTGAGGAGATAAGTCCCGTTTGAGTGTGGTTTTCGGTAAACATCAAGCAATCCCGAAAGGGAGGGTAGAACGATCAAGGAATTGAGGGTGATAAGTGTCGTTTGAGTGAGAACTTCGGTAAAACATCTATTGGTTAAGTTGGTGCCCGTGAAGGGAAGAGTGGATGTGGGGACGAGTTGTCCGAACCACTATAAAATCGTGTGTTCTTATTTGCTTTCATATTAAATAAGTAATACATAAAATCTGCGATATCACATTCAAAAAAAAAAAAAAATTTAAGTCACCTCCCATTGAAATTTTACGAGTTTTAAATCGGGTTTTTCGGAACCAACATGAGTTCTAAATGATGTTAAAAATTTGTGCTCTGGTTTCATTAAGATCTGGAAATAACCAGATCTTAAGTCAATCTTAGAAAAAACCTTGACCTTGTAATTCATCCAACAATTCCTCAATTATAGGAATGGGGTAGTTGTGTTTGATTGTAAGATCATTTAAGTATCTATAATCATCACACATCCTCCAATTTTGTCCTTTTCTTGACCAAAATGGTGGTGAAGCAAAAAAGGGCTCTGTTTAATCAGATAGTACTTTATAGTGTAACAATTCTTTTATGACTATCTTCTCAATTTCTTCCTTGTGGGAGTGGGAAGTCTTGGGGAAATTTTTGTTTAGGAACACTATCCGGTTTCAAGATGATTTGATGTTCAACACCCTTGATGGAGGTAATTCAGCTCTTCAAAAATGTCAAGATAATCATCTAAGATTGAGATAATTTGGAATCACTCTTCCCATTAGGAGTAGCCAAGTAGACCACATAGAAATCTTGGACATCAATAGGGTTGTCCAAATGTAACATTGGAAAGAGAGTTAGAAAAATGAGTTTATGGAAGTAAGTGATATGTAGTTTAACCCTCTTTCCAAGTAATGACACCGTGATTGTCATGTTTGTAGTCAATTCAATTGGAGTGCAAGATTTGACCAATCACCTCCCAAAAATCAAATCCTGTACATATCCAATAATACATAGATTGAAAATCAATGAAGCATAGACAACAAAAAGAATCCATATCACCACCATCTTTTGCCCATTTAGTAAAAATACATGAAAGGGAAAGGCGATTCAACTTTAATAACACAACGCTTTAACAAAACAATCATAAAGATCAATCAATATAGACACAGTCGCAATCCCCAATAATCCACATTTGTCATACATGTCCGATAGAGAAAGTCATCTGAACCTCTTCCATAAATATACATTGGTTGTGATATAAATACCTTAGAGAAATTTGAAGAATCATATTAAATTTTATCTAAAAACAAATTGTCTAAACTACCAATGAATCTGAAATTCTTCACAATTATAATTCAACCCTTTCCAAATACCAGACATCTCCAAGGAAAAGAAGTTTAATGGGAGGTTTGAGAGAGTTTAGTTGAGGTGGGATTGACAATGTTACTTCAAAGGAACAAAGTTAAGGTTATAATTAAATGAGGGTTAGATTGGAGAGCCCCCTATAAGGAGGCTTGAACTTTTGAATAGTGTATCCATGGTGTATTCTTTCTTTCTAAACAACCACCATTTAAATAGCATCAAACATATTGCTCAAATTGCAACTCAAGTAACGAAATGGGAGAAAAATACGATTCTAAAAATGATGACATTTTAAGAATCAAATTGGATTTAGTTAATCAAACTTTTCCACATAATCCATATAATGGTTTGCTTGAACTTATTAAAGCAAAGAATAATAAAACAATCTCTTCAAAATTAAATTATCTCCAAAATTGATCCCAAGTAACAGATGGGTTTCAAAGCAAAAAAACGAAACCTAATTACCCTCAAAGTTAATAAGTGGTTAATTTCAGGATCGGGAAATTAGGGATTAATTGAAAATACGCCAAAATTTCAAAATCCAACCCAAGGGTTAGATCCATCAAAAGGAAACTCAACTTTAGGAAATTTCAGAATGGAAATAGGATAGGATTTTGAATTAACCTTCCATTTGAAGAATCCAAACATGAAAATAGGACCACCGAAAAACCAAAAATAGGCATTAAATTAAACCTTTTCCCTATCAAAGTAAAAAATAAATTCATGGGCGACCAAAAGCATTTAACATTGTCAAACTTATCTGACATGGATAGTTCTCCCTTACCAACAAACTTGTTATCAACCTCAGATGGAAGCTTTATTTATTGCATCCTCTATTTTATCATTGATCTTTTCCATTTACATAGGATTCTAAAAGTAAAAGTTGCTCTCTTTTCCTTTTCTGATTACTTTCAAAAATTAATGGTGATGGAGACATCTTTATGGATACCAAATGTAATGGGCTTTAAAAATGATATCAATTTTATAATTTTAATTTTACCAATTTTGATTAACAATGTACTCAGGATAATATAATGTGAAAAAAACAAAACCTGGACTCATTAACGAGGGGGAGATTATCCAAAATTTGAGAATAAATATCAGTATGAAAAATATCAAATTATCCATAGAAGTCATGGTGGGGGTGTTTGAAATATGGTGGATATTTCCAAACAATTCTAAATGCATAGTAAATAATTAAATGGGCTCTTGAATACAGCAAAACGAGATTTCATTTAATTAATTTATACTTTAATTATTTTAATCAGTTAAATATTATTATTTTTTTTTGGACAACAACTCCTCGGATATTTTTCAAATCTATTTTTCACTTTTTATTATCTTCGTAAAAATGGACATGTTGTTAGAAAAATTAAATCAAAAAAGATTAATGTCTGTGACATGAATCTGAAATTCTTCAACCAAATTCACATCAAATACAAACACAGCCTAAAAGATTTAATAGCTACGTACAGTTAATTTACAATGTTACATCAAAGAGACAAATGAAAATTATAACAAAATGAGGGAGAGCTGGAGAGGGGTTAAAAGGGTGATAGCTTTTGAATGCAATCATAAAGATCTAAACCACCACCATTTATGCATCACTTAATGCTGAAATTGCAATCTAAGTAACGAAATGGGAGAAAAAACGATCTAAAATCTTGATATTTTATCATTGGATTTATTAATATTTATTATCATCCACATGCAATCCTTGAAAGCATGAAAACAACTCAAATAACTCTAATGGAGTCAGCCCAACATATCGTAATAATGCCTAATTTAATAGGTGGTTAATTTAATGGAGTAAATTGTTAATAAAATGCCAAAACACTATATGAGCCAAATAATGAAAAAAAGTGGTTTTTAACAAAACTAATACTCCCTGCATGGGGCCCATTGATTATTTTGAGGACTAATTTGGAGTTAAAAGGACCCACAAAGGTGAATTGGTGATTGTTGTGATTATTTGGAGTCTTAATTTGAACTTCTTAACACATGCTTTGATAAAAAAAAAAAAAAAAAAAAGAGCCAAATAATGAAAAGAAAATATAATTTTTCAGTCTTCCTCCCATCAATGTTGTTGCTTACAATAATAACCAAACATAAAATAGGCTACCGTTTGAATTAATAGGCAATAAATTAAAATCTTAAAGTGTGATAAATTCATGGTTGAAAGCATTTATTATTTGAGAAAATTGATACGTATCGATCCCTTTCAACCAACTTAGCTTAGCTTAGCAGATGGAAGCTTTATTTAGAGATGATAAATTGCGGTCCTGTTATTGAAAGTTGTGTTATATCTGTTCTGGTCAAATAATCCTTTTTAAGATTCATTTTAAATGGGACTCTAATAGTTGAGATATAACCCTAACCTAGCGGGTTTATAAGCTAAAAAAGCCACCTAACGGGCTCAAAAAAAAAATTAAAGAAAAAAGTTCAAACATTAAAATTACATAATGACAAAAATTCGAACAAAAAATTCCATCATCTTTAATAACAAATGTTCAAAATATAAAATTAGTTCCCATAAATCTTTAATAATATAAATTAAAGTTATTTGAAATTAGTTAATAATATAAAATTTGTATCATCACATTTATAAATTAATATAATATTAATTTATAATTATAATGATGAAATTTCATATTATGAACAAATTTCATAATAGAATTTATAAAAATATTATATTATTATTTTATATTGAATTAATATTTTACTTATTTATTCAATTCAATAGAAATTCAAAGTCAATAAAAAATATTGAATTGGAAGGATTAATTATTAATTGACTAAATCAAATAGAAATATTTAATTTGTAATTGATTGACCATAATTAATTTTTGCCTTATTTAAATTTATGAAAAAACTTTTTAAAAAAATTAATTGAAAAATAAGAAAAAAAAAAATTAGTATATATAAATATAAACGGGCTAATTGTTTTTGCCAAAAAGAGTGATTTTAAAAAAAAATATAATTTATATAAAAGACTTAAATAGGTTTTAAGCAATTTTTAATATACCGGACATCTCTAGCTTTATTGATTGGAAAAAAACATTGGAACCTCCTCTTTACAATTTACATAGCCTTCTAAAAGTAAAATAACTTCTTTTCCTTTTCTGGATTACTCAAAATAAATTTACATAGCCTTCTAAAAGTAAAATAACTTCTTTTCCTTTTCTGGATTACTCAAAATAATGATGGGACATCTTTATATATAATTTGATGGGCTCACAAATGATATCATTAGATGCTAATTTTACCAATTTTGTGTACTCAGGATCTAAATCAAACAAAACCTGAACTCATTAACGAGGGAGATTATCCAAAATTTAAGAAATATCAGTATGTAAATATCAAATTATCCAGAAGTTGAAGGGTGTTTGAACTGGTGGGGAAGACAATGGAAAGTTGGAAACAGCAAAACGAGTTTATAATATAATTTATATGGAAATAATCAGATAAATATTAATTTTTTTTTTTGCTAATTAGGATATTTTTCACCTACGCATTCACTGAATTATATTAATGGATTTATTGTTAGGAAAATTAAATAAAAAAATTAATTTTAAATTTTTTTACAAGTTTTGACGTTTAGATGAGATGAAATTTTTTATGATATCAAGGTCAAAAAAATTTATATTATAAATTAGAGGTTTAAAATAATAATTCATATTAAATTGTCCACTCAAAATAAATTAATTTACATAATTAATTATATATTATTATGGATTAATCTTCATTCCGAAGAGTCAAACTAGAGTAGGTCTACATAAAAAATTACAAAGTAATGAATTTTGTCATTTAACATTCGAAATAAGACATTTAACAACAATAATACTGCTTCCGTGGGGCCCATTATTTGTAGATAGGCATGCATTTTGTCTTTGTGAATGAGTATGAGAGGAGGGCCCTAGTCAAAATCAAACCCACAAAGTAAAAGTTTGTTGTAACCCTTAATATTGGAAACTAATTTGAAGGCCACATGCTTTGTGCACTCAATGTAGGACTATTATTTTTCATGTCCCACCAACCCACAATCCACGCATAATTAACCGGGCTACTACTCTACTCCCTTTATTTTTCCCACTTTGTATTCCTTCATTTTCTTTATTTAATTATACACCGGAACCAACTAAAGATTTGACGACTATTTATTGTATATCATTGCCTCCAATTTACTATTAATTAATAATGCAACTTCCAACATTAAATTTTCTCATATTTTTCGACTGTTGGAATAAAAAAGTGGGACGATACATCATTTTACAATATGAATCTTGTTAGCCATTCAAAAGTGAATAAAATCGACCCTTATAATAGTATATATGCGACTTTTCACTTTAATTGTATTTTTAAGTATGCTTGTATTATACATAACCTGCCTCTAGAAATTAATCATAGTCTATGATAATGACGGGTACATGCACTATAGTGAGTGCTGACAACACGGAGATACTATAATCCTCTTCACAAATAAATAAAATCGCTGATTAATTTTTTCCTAAATTATAAAAATTCCCTGATTGATTTTTTCATAGATTAGTTTAATTATATTTCCTTGTATTTCAGAGATTTGATTACTCCATGATTTGTTGTAATCTTTATCTTTGATCGTAAATCATCCATTCATTAAATAGGAAATAAGCATTAATCAAGATCCTAATTCCTAATTACAATTAAAAAAATGGGACCCAACCGTCATGTATGCAACTTTCATATTCCCACCAAATAAGTTAAAATTTTAGACACAAAACACGCACACTCCCTCACTCACTGCCCCCCTCTATATAATGATACCACAACACTATACACACTATCACTACTACCACTATCTCTCTCTCTCAAACTCATCAATGGCTTTTTCTGCGAAGCAATTCTCCATTTTCCTCCTTCTCACACTCTTTACCTCTCTCCAAACTCACGCAAGAGACAGCCAATACTTCAACAAAATCCCTAGCACCACAAACGACGTCGTTGCCCCTGTCCAAAAAGAATCCCCAAACAACCAACCGCAACAACAGGACCCCACTTTCCTCCCTGAAAAAGAAAACGCCTACGGCCTCTACGGCCACGAATCCGGCCAAAACCCTCCCTCCACCGCCGCCGCCACCAACCCCGAATACAAACAGCCCGCCCAAAAATACCTCCCCAAAAATTACAACCCCGTCGCTTACGTCACCCAACCCGAAGATGACATCAATGACAGCGCATCATTTTCCACCAACAACAACAATTACTTATACGGCGCGAAGAATTACTACAATAACCCTGCAATGCAGGGGACAGAGGAAACAGAGTTCCGAAACTACCCCGCGACGGAAACCAACAGAGTCAACAACAACAACAACAACGGTAACTACTACTACAACGGTGCCAGCAGCGAGCAGTTCACGGTGGGCCCCACCAGGTACGGCGGCAGCGCGCCCCCGCGGCGGCGGATCCAACCGTTTCCAGCCACAGGGGATGAGCGACACCAGATTTCTGAAAAATGGGAAATATTTTTACGACATCAACGCTGAGAAGGAGATCAACAATCGCCCATATGATAGCGTGAGAGGCGTCCGTACGGATAACGATAAGTATAGCAGGAATTTTAATGAGAATAATTCGTATGAAAATAACAGGGGAATTAACAGGACAACTCAATTGGGGGTTATCAGAACAACAACCAGGGAGATGATTTTCAGGATGATGAGAGCTTGCCCTGAAGTTTGATTGACTGGGAATTTGATGTGTGATGTTATGGTGTTTTTAATTAATTATTATAACTATGGTTAAATATTGGTAGGGAAACCGAATTGAAATCACAGATTTATTTATGCTCTTTTTTTTTTTTTTTTGTGGTTTATGCAGTTTTGTTTCGTGAATGGAAATGAAGGCTGTGGTATCATATGGGCTTTTGGTCTTGTATATGTGTGCTGTGTGATGAACTATAAGTTTTAAAGTTGAATCAATAAATTGTTAATATTAATTACTACTATATTTTTATATGGAGTGGTGTCTGGTGATGATGTTTTTGTGATGCTTTGTTTGATTAATAGTTATGTTGACTGGCGTGGTTAATTATGATCCCGTAACACTACTTTTTTAAAGTTTGCGGAAGAACCAGAAAGTGCAATGATTTGATCTTTATTTTAATTGAAAGTAAATCACGAAATGCTAATCACAGGGATTGTACATATTTGTGTCCTTTTAAGTTGAATGTTTTTTTTATAATCTGAAATTTAAATCCTCCGATGGGACCAATGGTCTTAACTATAGTTCAAAAGAATGTAGGATTGTGAAAAACAATTTCAAAACCTGTGTTAAAAATTGATTTTAATTATTTGTTTGAACGACCTTAATTATTTACTCTTTTTTCCCTTCCATTTTAAAATTGGTTTTTTTTTTCTTGTTAATTGCAACAGCGCCCAATCCAACACACTGGATAAATCTAACCTCGGTTATGGATTTTGGTTATGCTGTGGACGCAGATCATACTAGAGTTATAATTTACAATTTTATTGTATATTTCAGTGATTAATTTTTAAAAAGAAAAGTATTCAGCTGCTTTTAAGAGTAAAAGTTTATATTATTATAAGTTCTTTCTCGGTACTATAGCCGACTTTTTTCTTTTTTGCTTTAACTCCCCTCTTTCTAAAGTTTAATTTCACTCAAGAAATTAGGAAGTGAAATTTTATTTAACTATTGCATTCTCAATTTCGTAGTTTTTTTATTAGTTGTAATACATATATTTATTTTGTATATTTTTAATCTATTAATTTGTAGGCTAAATAATATTAATTGTTCAATATATAATTAATATTTTTTTTATATGGATTAATATTCTTTATTATATGAACTATGTACTTTGCCACCATTTTTATTCTATAATATATGGAAAAATGTTTAAAAAACAGTTTAGTTAAACTTTTTTATTAAAATAAACCAAAATTTTACAAATTGCATCAAGTGTGCCCAAATATTACTCGTAATTAAAATAATATCATCAAGATAATAATAGTAATCAATCGCGAACATGTTTAATTTGACATTGGCCACTAACATATATGCCGTAAATCGTCCGGCAACAAATCTCTCACATTATTATTTTAGGGCCTTTTTGGGGAGATTATAAGCTCATATTGAAACATCTTATAAAATATTTTAAAGAGCTTAAGATGTTTCAAGAACCTTGTAAACACTTAAAATTATTTGGCCAAAAAAAAAAAAACTAATAACATCTTCTAAAATGTTTGAATAAGCAATTTAGTACTATAAATTTAAAAAAAGTATTACATCCTCAACTTATTTTTTCAATAAATTTAATTATAATGTACTTCAAAATTATACATTATAAACTCGTGAAATAACTTATAAAATGTTAGAATTTATAAAATGTATAAAATAAAATTATTCAAATGGGCTCTAAGTCACTGCTACACTTGTGTGTAAAACTATTTAGTTTATTATGCGTGTGATTAATTAATCGCATTTTTAAGAGGATTACCGTATTAACTAATTATAATTATAATAATTAATTATTATAAGCTAACCATCATTTCTTACTTTATAATCATTGATGCCGCTGGAGTGAGTATCCGATTTGATAGACGAGAAATTCACCCCTCTTAATATAAATCATGGTAATCTTACAAGTTGCAAAATGAAATAAAAACCCCTAATTAATATTATATAATTAACAAAATTTCTTGCATCACTTCTTTTTTAGTGTGATTGATTATTGCCTTGATTATGTGATTTCGCCTTTGATTAAAAAAAAATTGTTCTTGCTAATCAAGTTCGGGTTTCTCCCAGATTAAATATTCTAATCAAGGGCAAATCACACTAACTATATAAGATAATAAATCAATCACAAAAAAGGATATGATAAAGATTTAATTATATAATAGTATTAATTAGGAGATCTTCATTCTCCATGAAAGAATTTTTGTTATAGAAAACACAGATATTGTTTGAAAAAATTGTTGTTGTCAATTTAGCAATATTACAGCAGAAATGGAGGTGGAGTGGGCATTTGGGAATAGATTGCCCATTATCCATAGGCTTGTTGACAATTTGGAAATTGGGAAAAATCGTGACCAAATTTAATGATGCACATCCAAAATTGGCAAAAACCGAAAGTAACAATTATCTTTTTTATTTTCATTTTCTAAAATGTCCTTATAAAAAGGTAACAAATTAATTAAAGATGCCGGTCCAAGGGATTGAGTCAATTGACCAACTAATCTTTACATAATTTTGAAAATTGCTCAAAAGTTCAAGCTTAAACTTCAAGTTTCCAACAACTACAAGTCTTTCGTATTAACTTTGATTTTTTTTTTAAATTTAAATCCTGCAGGAAATTATTTATGCTAATAAAATAAATGTTTGTCTAACCATCCATTCATATAACTGTATTTTTATTTATTTTATTGGTTTATTGCATATCCATATGCTCAAAAAAAAAAAAAAAACAATGGTTAAAAGATAATATAAGAAAAGCATTGCACTTTGCAATTTGTAGTATAGTGTTTTATTTTTTTTCACGTCAAGAGAAGAAATGAAAAATAAAATAGCGATGGGGATTGTCGTATTGAATGCGTTGTTTCTGGTTTTGTCTTAGAATGGAGGCCCATCCATTCATATGTCACGAGATTGCTAGTGAAAAATGGGAAGTTAGATTGTAGAAATTTAATGTAGTAATGATGTTTGGGTGGGGTAAAATAGTGAAATCCCAACTTCCAATCGACAGGTAAATGTGCCACTGCACTAGCTAATCATAACTTCCATCTAATTCTTCCTATTAATTCCAACTCACCACAAGCTTCCTTTTTCTGATTAAAAAAAATCCCAACCATTGAGTTACCAATTTAATATGCACTCTCAAAAAGGATTAGAGCACTACTATTTATATTATGATGATGATTTTGAGTCATTATTTAATATTCATTCATAAAAAAAATAGACAAGAATCATTAGATTTAACATAAAAAATTATGTAGAATGTGATACATGATATGTTTACATATATTTTGGTATAATTCTTAAATTCTTAAAATTTTAAAACATCACAAAAATCATGTAGCCAATGTCAAGACGAACTCATGGGATAAAGTATTTCTCAATTCTAATTAACTGTTAAATTCGGAGTTTCATTCTCTACATGAAAATATATACTATGTACGTAAGCTTCAAAGCTTGTGCAAGCATCAAAATAAAGGAAAAATAAAAAAAAGTTATTATTATTATAAGTATATAAAATAAAAGGAGGGTTTAAATCCTAAAAATCAATGCCCATCTCATTATCTCAAATATTCTCATATATAGAGACAGCCAGATAAAATACTCTGGTGTCAAAATTCTTACAAAATTTCTGTATGCGAAACAAAAGAATCCTAGGTCGACCGACAGATATATGGTCATAGAATTCTTGAATTTTCATTTTCTTTCTGGATTCTTATTTTGAAAAATACAATGCAAAATTTAAAGGAATATTTCACTTTCTAGTTTCGTTGGCGGGACAACGAGTTTGCATGCATTCTTTGAACAAAACAATTTTGGGTGGTCCGTTTCTCAATTTTTCTTTCTAGTTTTTATTATAAATTATATACATAAATAAATAAATATTTGTGGGTGAGAGAGATAATAGAAAGACAAAGAAACAAGGATTTCTAAAAATCAGGTGTTTAAGGACCAACCAAAATTTCCCGGTGATAAATAACGAAGACGTTGGTTACATGTTTCGATTGGATTGGTTTGGGCTACAATCTTAAAATCAAATCAATTAAATTGGTTTTTAAATATTTAACAAAGTAATAATAAAAATATCCAAAAATAACCTAATTAGTTAGCCAATATTTTTTGTGGGGTTTTTGTACAAGACAAACAAGACTTTCTGATGTATTTTGAATCCAAACGAACTTTGTTGCGATTAAAAAATATCGATTTTATTTTACAATAAAATGTGTAAATTTTTTTATATTAATAATTACACCGTTTAGTATACATAAATTGCATATTTCTATGTAACAAGTTAAATGATTTTAAAATATCTTATTTATAGAGTCTTGGCGGTCTTGGACCCAGTCAAAGAAAAAAACACTTTGCTTAATAATGTCAATATCCTCTGGCTTTGTTATTGATATTGCAATAGCAAAAAAAACATTAAAAACATAGATATTTAACTTATTAAATATTTAACTTTTTGTATAAGTAATTGTCACCTAGGCACCCCTCATTCATGACAGCATGAGCACATGTTCATTGTTCAGTAAAGAGACACATTTGACATTTGACATATATTAGTATCTAATACGTCAGCAAATGCTCATGGATAGTTTTTCATAAAATTAAACCTTGTGCCTGGCTAGGGCTTTTGGACTTTTAAAGAAATGGACATCAAAAAAATTCTGAGTTGCAATGTTTTATATTGTTGCGGAAATAGTAAGTTTACTTTACTGTTTCGTTATTTGAAAAATGAAAAGGAAAAGAAAGAAAGAAAGCCATCTCACATGGCCCAAATGAAACTGTTAGGAGCCCACCTGCATATTTGGGCTTTAATACATATTTTAGTTACTGGACTTCGTAAATGTGATGAATTGATTGATGCATGTTATAAAGTTATCTACGATAAACTCTAAAGTCAAAATATTTCATTACATTGATTAATTATAGATTTTATTATTTTAGAATTTATTTGACGTGAATCATTTTTTTTTGAAACCCTATTTGACGTGAATCATAAGTACACTCTAGGCATTCGGGTCCAATGTGGTATTTTATATATGGGACTTTTATCACTTGGTCGGAAAAATATTGACTTATGCTGACTGCCTAAATTTTTATATCTTGAGGTGATAAATTAATATTATGCAGGATACATATATGATACGCGTGTGACATTGATTTCAATTAATAATTAAATCAAGGAAAAATAAGGACATAAGTTTTACATGAAACATGATGATTTATAATATGTTATATTGATAAAAGTATATAGACTAGATATATACAATATATGATGATCTATTTAATGTTTTTTTTTTGGGTGTAGCATCATCTTCGTACACCAAAACATGATGACTCAGACTTACAATTTACTCTTAAGATTATTTAAATAGCTTCTTTTACAGTGCACTGACATAACATATAAAATTAGAGTCGGGTGAATTAATGAATTTGTAGTTGAAGTGTTAAAAAACTGCCAGTTCCAATCAATGACGACGTTTCAGCTTACTTAATAGTATCATCTGGTACTGCAAAATTAGTAGCTAGCTTGCATCGCAATAGTAGAATAAATACATTAAGCTGATAATAATAAAAATAGGTGACAATTGTTTAAGATGTAATTTTAGTGCATCGTTTAATATGAAACACCAAAAAAAAATAAAAAATTACTATTAACTTGGATGATGAGCAATGAATTAGAGTTAAGCAATTAGGGGGTGTTGGAGTAAAGTTGACTTGACTTGTAAAAATGGCAAGTCTTGTAAAAAATTGGCATTTGACCAGCTGCACTCTTTTTTTTATTTTTTATTTTTAAGTAATCAATTATAATATTTTTCTAACATAATCAATTATAATAGCTCTTTACTCCTTTGGGCGTGCCAAGAACATCATTTCATTTCATTTCAACAGAAACCGTAACCAAGAACCACCACAAGAGGGGACCACCCGAAACTGCAACTCGGAACCGCAATCGCACCGCAACTGGAACCTCAACCACCGCAAGAGGGGGTACACCACCCCACCACAAGGGAAACCACCACAAGAGAGAATAAATTTTTCCTCTCCGTGTTTCGAACCCAAGACCTTTGGTCTCAAGTGGTGGAACTCTAACCATTTGAATTATAGTGTGACTGACCAGCTGCACTCTGGTTCCGTGCATCTTGGACAAAAAAATAAACTTCATTAATAATGAAAAAGCTAAAGTAGGCATCGACAAGATAATATAATTAAGAGGCCCGGGCCTACTCAAATTTCCATGTAAATATGTAGTAGTAACTATGTCAATTAACATCATCTACACTCACAAAGAGTGCACCTCTGCAACTTCCTTAATTGCATGTTATGGAGGTTTGTGTTTCTTCTAACCCTGGATTTATTTTTATTTTGTTTGATGACTAATTGAGTTTTTTTTTTTTAATAAATTAATTGCTGCAACGAATATATTTTAAATTCTATGACAGATCAGTTTGATTTTTTTGTCAATATTACTTGCAACAAATTGCATACTTGAGTAAAAAATGCACGTGTTTGAATAAATGTTTTATATGTATAGGGCAATGGGATGATACCCAACGGATGGCCGCTCGGTCTTGGAAACACAAACTCCAGGATTAGGGTGGTGGCGCCACTGCAACCCCGCCACCGCCGTCCCTCAAATTTCTCATCATTTTCATTTTCATCCTCCAATCTTGACACCGAGGTATTAATTAATTAATTAGGTGTATGTGTAGTAAAAAAAAGTTAAGTAGTAATGCACGTACATGATGATAATTAATATGAATAATTTGACAGTCAACGACGTCGTTTTTTCGAGACGGAAGTGTATCGCTTGGAAGGCTGATGGGAATAGAGAGAAGCATGCATTTTGGGATAGAGGGGAATAATAATGTAGGTGATCATCATGTTGGGGTTGGGGTTGGGAATGGGGACACAAACAACCATACAAATAGGAATTGTAATGTCGATGGATTTTGTGCTCCATTCTTGCACCATCTCATTGCAAAGATTACCCCAACCCAAACCACCTCAACACACAAGTTATAATAACAGTCTCTTCTCTACATTTCACCTGTACTTGATTCTTTTTTTTTTTTAATTTCTGTTGGCTAAACCTCTGGGCTTTATGCAATGTCAATGTATTAATGCTATTTCGGTTTTTAATTTCATTCTCCCCACTCTGTTAGATTTGTCATTGAGATAAGGCATTTTAGTACCAGTTCACGCATCGGCATTATGCTTTGGGCTGTTCAAGATTTTAAATATATATGTACACTAGTAGTTAAACCTGTGCAATTCACGACCTCGATTGAAATTTAATGAGTTTAAATTTAGGCGGATTCCTGCTATTATATATATATTATATTGATTCTAAATTTAATTTTTAGATAATTATACATATTTTTTATGTTATTCCCACATATATATTTATTTCATGTGTGTGTGCTAATTGGCAATTGCTACCCAATCGTGTAATTGGGTCCTTTTGGAGATGATGGACCCATTTTATGTGGGGTGTTAAAATCGTTTATAATCCTTTTCTTTTTTTTTTATTTTTTTTTTTTGGTCTTTGAAATTTGAATTATAGGATTTCAAATCCCACTTTCTTATTAAGGGTTTTCTAGGATCTGCATAAAACAACCTGTATGAAAACACTCGCGATGAATGACAATCTGTTAATTCTATATTTCTCATGCTCTAAAATTTATTTAACAATTAACATTAATAAAAGTGACTTATTTTTAAATTTTTTTAAATAAAATTATAATAAGAGGTATTAAACGATTCACTGCGATTTTTTTTTTTTTAATTAACGTTGAGTTTTTTGCACTTTTGGGTCATGAATCACGTCATGTTTTCAATCTAGTCCCACCTCTGGCAAAACTAGTCCCATACGATTTTTAATTTTCAATTTTGGTCCCACCGTGACGGAAACGGTTAAATCCATTTGCAGATTTGGTCCCATAAGTTATGGGACATAATTAATGCGCATTTAAGATTTAACCACCTTTCAACCACTTGCATTTTTAATCTCATAAGTTATGCAACATAATTAATACAAAATTAACCACTTAATCTACCTGGTCCCACTTTCACATATGGTCCCATAAGTTCAAAAATCTCAAAATTCTTACCTCCAATTCTTACCCCTTAACTCAAAATTCTTAACTCAAGCCATTATCTATTCTCTAAAATGTGGCCATTTGAGGGGTGATGTTCCAATTTTGTACACAACCTGATCTTGCAATGAACCTCCAATTCTAATCCGAAGACGAAGAGGTCCAAATGCTGATTTAAATTTCACCATTTCCAATCAGTTAATCACAAAGAAAAGTACACACTAACAACATAAAATCAAACTACTATAAATATGTCAAACATGAATATATACTAGATTTAGAAGTCCCGCTTTCCCCCGTGGGCATTGATTGTAGTTACATTTAGTCTCAGGCCCAATCCAAAGTAGCACATATGAAAGCTTCATCAGTTTCAGCAATGGAGGTTGCTCCTTTCACTATCACATTCACTTCACTCTGTTCTTCATTTCCAAACGTCGTCGTTTCGATGAGAGTTGGATTAATCGTCCATTGCTTCCTATTTCCATCGATAGATCTAGGTATTTAGCTGAAATGGTCAGGTTTTGTGACGATGAAATTGAGAACCTGCACTGGAAAACACTCTGCACCAACAGAGGCCAAATTACTCAATTAATCTATTATGAATATCCCCAATTCTATCCCTAAAATGGTCAGGTTTTGTGACGATGAAATTGAGAACCTGCTCTGGAAAACACTCTGCACCAACAGAGGCCAAATTACTCAATTCCTCATCGACATCGAATGGTTTTCCAATCGATTGATACAAAATCAGGAACAAATTGAAAGCGGAAAGTCAATTGAAAGCGTACGATTCAACATTGGAACGAAACAAAGAACCTAACCGCCCGCAGAACTAAACGACGACGATTCTTCTGGTTTTCAACGATAGATCTCGCACGACGGCGGCGATCGGGTGGTGCAATTCCAGTTACGCGACGGTGGCGGGCGCTATGTGCGACGGGTGCTTGTCGGAGGAGTTCCGGTTGGGATGAGGCGAGGCGATTGGAGGAGTGGGGAGATCGTGGAAGTGGATTTTGGAGAGGTGGTTAGGGTTAGTGTGTGTTTGTGTGTGTTTTGTTTTATTGTTTTTTTTGTTTTGTTTAAGTGCAAGATTAATTAGTTAAGACATATTAATATTATTTAAGACAGATTAATTATAAGTTTAACAGTGTGGATTTTGCAGTTAACGGACTCCCGTCAAGCGCCGTCTGTTTTTGGGACCAAGTTTGCCAGTTTCGTTAATTGTGGGACCAAATTTGAAAATTAAAATTCGTATGGGACTAGTTATGTCAGAGGTGGGACTCGATTGAAAATATGACGTGGTTCATGGGACCAAAAGTGTAAAAAACTCATTAAACGTTATTTATTTTTTTCATAAAAGAAAAGGAACGAAAGTGTGGGCTAGATCCGAGAGCTTAAACCCCGGCAAAGCCCTACCCTATCTTTGTAATTTGCGCTTTCGCATACGACCTGTATCAAAACCTGCGCAACCGCCATGGCCTCCTTCTCCGCCGCCAGGTCAGCCTTTCGATCCGCCACCAGAATCTCCGCCGGCTTGAAGCCTAGGGCTTCTCCCTCTCCTTTTCGTATCGCATCTCAAAAACCACTCTCCGCTCGAATTTTCAGGTAATTCTTCGATTCAAATTGAAATTCGCTTAATTAGTTACTACTACAGAGCCCTAATTCAACGATTTTGTGTTTATCGCACTAGGTCTCCCGTGGAGATGAGCAGTGTTATGTCAATGTTGCCTTACCACACGGCAACTGCATCTGCGGTGCTTACTTCGATGCTTTCTGTTGCTCCTCGCACCCACGCTTGGACTCTTGAAGGTGATTCTCATTTTTCTTAGTTTAATGTTTTGTGTTTGAATACGAATAAGCTTTATGTGAGTTACTATTAGCATTGGGATGTGATGTGATGTACATGATTTATTTGTGCACTTGACTTCTAATTAAGTAGTTCTTGGTCTTAGAGTGTCAATATATATGTAGTACTCATTATTGTATGGTTTTTAAACGGATGTATGTTAGAGCTTTTCAATTTAGGAGTCGTGTCTTTTTAAGTGTGCTTATCTTTCTCAATTAGGAATGCAGATATTTTTTGTGTGGTAGCTGTTCTAATTATAATTTAAGTTTGCTTATAGGGAGACAATAGGGGTTGTAGTTACTGATTTTGATATCCGCTAGGAACTGCTAGTGAGGCACACAATTTACTATCCTGATGACAAGTCCCTGTTTAAGAATATAAAAATGTAGTAGTACTAGTTATTGATTCTATCCTTCACAAAAACCTTTTGTTTTCCTTATTTATGCATATTCTTTTATTCGAGGAACAGCACCAAACTCTCAAAGTAAAAAAGGTGTATTCTTTTCATCTTTTAGGGCAGAAAAGGACTAGATGAAGGTCGTGAAAAGGAGGTGAAGTGAGTTTATTCTTTACAGCGTCTTTTTGTACATAGATTAGGTGGTCAACCCTACATCTGGATAACATTCGATCCATATAATTTGATCCATTCTCTTAATGCGTAAAAAGATTATATGGTGGGATTTGAAGAATTGAAAGATAAAAGCTAACCTTAACCCTGGCCCCTGGGTGACAATTGAGTAACCTGTCCAAATTGCTCCACCGAGTCAGCATTTCAGTTGAATACATCCTTGAATTATAAAGTTGACAAATTCACTTGATAATAATTTTATGACACTTCCATAATATGATTCGAGATGGTAGCGCTTTATGCTCAAGTTAATATAATATTATGCATTTGTGCCTGAATACTGTGAAAGATAGCTGTTTTTTTAATTTTATTTTAAAGAAGTTGATAAAAATAGCTGTTAATGATTCTTTTCTTGTAATGCTTATGTGCTTTTTTTAAACCTTTGCTAGCAAAAAAAAGGTAATTTGTATTGATTGCCCATGCAGTCTCTCGGGCATCATATGAAGCATGAATTTGGTTCGTGAAATGGAACTACTATTTACTAGACATTAATTTTCAAGTAGCCTGAAGAAACTAATCAAGTCTCATAAATTTCAATATGATTAATATATTGATAATTTGTATTGATTTATGTTACCTGCTTGGACGAATGATAGGGGGTTTTCTTTTTGTGTTTTTCCCCCCCTTTTTCTTTTACTTCCAGGGACTTGCTAGTCCAGTTACTTGGCATTTAATTAAATTTTGAAAATTGATGTTTCTTGAGATTTAATTGGCCACTTTAAAAGTGACATTAGTGATAAATTATGATATAAATTCTCTGAACACTATAAGGTTTCTTAGTTAAGAGTTTTCTGGTATAATCTTTGGTTTTTAAGTTTTCCTTATAAGAACTAAATGTACCCAGATATCGATAGTGTAATGCAGTCAGACAACTAGGTCTAAGGAATGGAATATGATAACCTGTGTTGGCTTCTAGTGGCAGATTAGTATTTTGGTTAATAAATCAATTTTGGTCTTTTAGCCTTTAATTAATATTATCATATTTTTCGTAATACTATTGTTATCATGTTAGATTCTTGATGGAACTTAGTGAAGTGTCTTGCGGATTTTGGGTTGTCATAAGTTTTGTATGGAGGTTAGTGATTCTTGATACTTTTTAAAGTTATTTTCATTATCTTAGTATACGATATAATGTTTTTATGATTTGACAAAACCTGTTCATTGTCTTGAATCTCTTTTGATCTTGAAAATAAGTTACATATGTTTTCAATTGACAATGAGTATTTTTGAACAACTTGGACTAAGTATGTAATTCAAAATTATTTTAGGTTTGCATAAGCAGATTCGAGTTCTATATAGGAGAAATAGTTTTGTTAAGCTCTCAGAAAAAAATTTGCTTGTTTGGGTTTTTTATAGGGATTTGGTTATGAACAACACTGTAGTGTTCATCTGGGGTCAAATTGACTAAAATTGTTTCTTTAGTTTTGGATTTTACTGTTGATTGCTCATTTCCATGAACATTAAACTGTTTGCTGACATCGTTTTTTATTTGCATGTAATATTGTATTGTCTTTGAAACTTGCATTTAAACCATTAGTTGAGTTTGCCCCTCACTACTTGCTAATATTTTTATTTCAGATAGTTAGATTGCTTTGGAGTTAAGAAGCTTGAAGAATTTATTGAGTCTTAGGAGCTTATTTATACATGTTGTTGGAAAACTAGGTTATCTTCCTTGAATTTTTGTTGACTTTTGGTGTGTAATAATTGGTGTAAGTTCAATGATGATGTAACTTTCTGCTTATTTCAATTACATTGATGGGAATTATGATTTTCTGTGGTTCATGTCATCATGGTATATTGCAATGACACAGCCATCCAGCTTTGGGGCTTGATATTCTTACCTTGTTGGATACTGTTATACATTAAATCATTATATGTGCAAAAAGTCCTTAAACTACTGTTATATCTTCTTAGCATCTTTCTTGAGGTATTATCAGGTGCTGCACAGTAAAAATGACCACGAAATTATGGCTTAATCTTAAAACGTGCAGCCTTGAGTACTTGTTGAGAACCAAAATTCAGAAACCAGCCACACAATAACTCTATGACATCAGGCTTCCCTTGATTTCTGGAAAATGAAACTATGAACTTAGCAATCACTTCCTTTTTCTGTAGAGCTGCAATTGTTGTTTTTAGCCATACACAGATTATGCTAATACATGGTATTCATCAGATTGCTAATACATGGTATTCAACTATTCATCAGATTGCAACGAGGGGGTATGATGACTGTTGGATGGTCCCTGCGAAGTAATATTTACATATGTACTAGGATAACTCCTGATAAATAAACTCAAGAATGACCTTGGCATTTCAATTTCTTGTGATTTCCATTTTTTTTAGACTGTCAAGTGTGGAGATAAGTTTTGGGTAGTTGATATTATCCTGTGAGAAAGGATTGAGGCATTGTTAAATGCTCACAACGTTATGGAATTTTTCAACTCCTTGAGCCATTGCAAATCTATTACATGATGGAAATGTTGCTCTATATCTGCAAATAATTGTTATTTATCAACCATATGATATGTGTAATGCAAGTAAACAATTCCCAGGTTGCAATAGACGAGCATTGCCTAGAGTTGTGATAATTGCTCACTTGCTGACATTCTGATTGAAGATATATGCCAATTGAATCTCTGTTTATGCTAAAGTTTTATTTCACACTAGGCTTGTGTACTGAATTAGCACGTGTGAAATCATAAATAAATTTCTCTGTGCGTTTTGCTTGAATTTGAAATCATGCCAAGGAACTACTTCACTTAAACTACCCGCTGTAAGAAAGTTTTGTTTTCTGTTATGTAGATGGATGATTGTTCTACGGCTGTCTGCGCACATCCAAGTTCACCAGACACATTTTATCTGATTTATTCTGACTGGAGATTAAAATTTGAGCTTGTCCAGCTGGTTTGTTGTCGTAGCTGTATAAGTGGTCTCATTAGAATATAGACATTACATGAAGAAGCATGTTTTATTTTGAAGAGATGTTTGAAATGTGAGCCTTAAGCTGTGTCAGGATTGAAGATTTTGAGATGATTTCAAATTCATTACAAGTCCTTCGACAATTAGTTCTAAAGGAGAATTGTTATAAAACCAATGGCCATGGACTGCCCACTATAAGTAAAAACATGAGCCGGACTCATCTCATGTTTGCTACTCTGTCCAATTATAATGACTTTGCCCAAAACAAGAATTTCAATTGCAGAGTATAAAATTTATGAAAACATTTGAAATGAAGAAATTTCAGAACTCCATTAAATGAGATATACTCTGCAGTAATTCGCCCTAAATAATCTCCAAGACCAATCATCGTATGTGAGCCCAAATGACATTGGAAATATTTAATATAAATGACGCACCCCGATTGTAAATCACATATGCACACATAAAAATTACACCCCCAGTGATATAGATGACATAAGTTGAATAATGACTATATTAATAAAACACAATTTTAACTTAGACATGCTATATAATAATCACGAGATCGTTTTCTACACAAACCATTAACGCCAAAAATTAGACTAGTCCTATCACATGTTAATTACTTTAATGGCAAAAAAGAAACTAATCAGAGAAATAAGTATTATACCAGAAACCCAAGTCATAAACCAACTTAAACTCCAATAGAATCATCAAAAGGAAGGGGCGTTCAGGATTCCTCAACAACATTAACCAACTCGTACTCTACCAAGGACAAATTGTTGTCTTCTTTGACCTCAAATTTTGCAGGTTCCCCCACCTCAACACGGCCCCACTTATCAACAGCCAGCCTCATGGACCCCTTGAACATGTCAATCTTTGCATTTCTAAGTACCACAGTGTTACCTGGCTTCATCATGTCAACTGCGAGAAGAGTAAAGCTTCATAATATAAACTCAGAAATAGATATTGGTTGCTTGTTAAACATAATTCATAATGCCTCCACACTATAGATAGAAACACAAGCAATATTTGCAAGGAGCAAGAGTTGAAGAATACAATCAATTATCATTACACTGAAAGTAATAAGAATACTGAAAAAAAGTTGTCAGAGCACAACATTTTCCAATTATAACAAAATCTCAATGCCTAGATCTGACCAACAAAGACATTCTCCCTTCGATGTCCTGCATATAGACATAGCATTATCTGCAAGCATAGAATGGTCATGTCCCTCAAAGTCAAATTTATAATGGGATTCATCATGCATCTACAATCCATACAAGAACAGGTAATACTTCCATCATGCCACAATAAATATCCAAGTATTTTAAAACAAGTAGAGCCCCTCTTGATTACTTAATAAAAAAGTAGTACTGTCACCTTAAATTGATTGGGGGTGGGGTGGACTCAATGTTATTTTTATTTATTTTGGATAAGATTGTACTGCATTTTCAGAGAGAGAGATGAGTTGTGAATAATGGAAAAACCTATAGGCATGAAAAAGACTGGTTAAATAATGTCTGATAGTGATTCTGAACACTGTATAGTTGTATCGATAAAGAGCCAAATAAGTGGGCACAAAATTTATATAAATTAATAAGTCTGCAACCACCAAGGAAAAGAAAAATCATTATTACTAGTAGTATTAGCATTATCTATACACAAGAAAGTGCAACGTGGGTTGATACTATCCATCATGTAGCCACCTGATAACAGAAAATCGTGGTCCGGCACAGCTCCAATATATGTGGCAAATAAGTAAGGTTCTCAAGAGCACTTTTCTGCTACTTTGGCATTTTCAGGCTTGAACAGTACTATTACCATAGCCCAAGCAAATAACACTGAGAGTGTACAAAAGCCATATAGAAAACAATTTTATTGGTCCTAAAAAATTAGATGGGTATATAAATATTAAGCTTCAGACTATTGAGATAATTAATTTACCAAAGATAAAATAAACAGTGAGATATAACAACATCCACATGACAAACAAACAAATAGTTAGTAGTATTTGGGGATCAAATTTAAAATTTCTCACTCCAATATATACTCAGAATTCAATTTTAGCTTGTTGGCATTTAAGTGAAAAATTCAACTGACTTACACAGGCCCTTTATTCAAAAGGTTCTCAAGTCCCAACAAGAATTTCTCAGATAGTGACTGAATGCGTGTGAAGAGGTTTCTCAAAAAACATCTCAAATTGAGTCCCAAAAGAAACCTGAGAGCACTCATACTCGGTTTAAGACACGCTCATTAAAAAAAAAACCATCTTCCTGTTTCCTGGCAGAAACTCATAAATAAATTAATAATAAATTCACATTTTTTCTTAATTTCAAAAAAAATAAAAAATCAGAAAGATTACGAATTTTCTAATCATAAATCTTAATTAAAATAGTTTCTCATAATATAATTTGCGGAAAATGAACAGGTAACTAAAACAAGGAACAATATGAATGAATTTTCAAAAAGAGATGCAGACCTTGGTCGTTGCGAGCAGTAAAGAGAATACAGCCCGTCTCATCGCCGATGAGACACTCAGCAATTTTGGTATTCTGGTTCTGAGGCCCACTGAAGGTCGGATTTCGGGGCTTCTTGTTGAGAACAGTACTAGAGTTCACTACTTTTACTGTCAGAGTGTGCCCATAGGTACCCGGCTTCAGAGCGTCGACTTTTACGAACACCGGCTTTCTCAGTCCCGGCTTGCTTCCGCCAACGGCGCCGCCGTCTGACTGCGGTGTTGTCGAATCGGATACGGTTGCCATAGGCGGGGATGGAAATGATTACGGAGATGAAGAAGATTCACAGAGAGTTTGGGGGTTTTAGAATTGGATTTTGAGCTAGGGTTAAATGAGAAACCCTAGAGGAAATTGTCAAATGGGAATTTTTACCTCCTGCTTTCGAACTTATGAGTCAACGCTTCCCGCTCTTTATTTTCGTGGTGGGCCAGTTATTTTAATTGGGCCATGAGCCCATAATGAAGAGTGTTAATAAATTAGGTGGCCTTTAACGTTTTCTTTTTTGCGAAAGTCCTCCGCAATTTATAACTTAGATACTGAATTTAAAAATCAATTTGTATAATAAACAATAATATTTTTTAATGTTAATTACCTATTTTTCCGTTAAAACTAAAAGAATTGATATTTTCAATTTACAGTACAAATTATAAAATAGGATTAAAGAAACTACAAATTATAAAATTGGATTAAAATATTAATATCTTGTTGGATCATATGTACATGTTCTTCATAAATTTATACAATATAAATATTAAAAATATGCGCATACACATTTTTTCAAGTCAAATATGCACATACACATGTATGTATAAATATGCACGTTAAATCAATATACAATTATATTTTTTTCAAGTATTAACTTCATAAAATTAAATATACACAAATATGATAATTAAGTTGATATTGCATTCATTAATGACATTGACTTCTTATGGTTAATTAGATACAATTAATATAAATGCATGGATTAATCAATAATTAATTTATTTAAGGAGGATAAAAGTTTGTTGAAAAAATATTTTCTACCTCTTTTTATTTATAAATATATTATTATATATTATGGATCATCATTTTCGTTCATTTACTTCAAGATTTCTATTTACGGCTTTTAATTAAATGAAATACGTTATTTATCACAAATACATGTATATAATACACACATTTATACATAAATGGAGGGAGGTGCATGTATAATATAATTACATACTAATATACACATATGTGTATATATTTAAAGTGTTTTCAATTGAATTTAAATATTTAACTGATATTTTAATAAAGAAAACATACTTAATATATTTAATTTTGATAAAAAAATTATATGAAATGAATACAAATTACGAACTAGCACAAATTATGCTCTTTTTTTTTAAATGTTAATATATCAATGCTTAAATTATAATCGGACTCATTATTAAAACAAAAAACCAAGGCATATTTGCGTATAAGTGATACAGGAGTCTTTTCGCATCAATCGAGGAATGAATTTTAGAATGGATTTTTCCGACATTTTTCTCCCAACGTCTTCATCTTTGTCCAAAATTTCTTCTTTCTTAGCGAATCTCATCTAATTTCTTCTTATTTTAAATCTAATTTTTTTTTTTTTTGTTTCAATTATTGGATGAAACCGGGTCATTCAATTTGGATTTCGATATGGATTCGAGAAGAAAGAGAATATTGTGATGTTTGGATTACCCTCAACACAAAGTGTGTGATGAAAAGGATCATCAAAACCTTTTTTTTCACATTTTCAATTGTAATTTTTTGAATTTTTTTTTCGCGTTTATCTTATTTTTTGTTAAAATAAAACTAAAATATGAAAATTTTTTTTTGTTCATGTTAACACATCAAATTGTTCTTTTTCTCTGATTTTTTTGTTTTTTTTTTTGTTCATGTGGTAACACGTAATATAATAATGTAGTAACATTTATACATAGATGTAGTAACACATAAAAAATTGAGGAAAAAAATGTATAAATTTGTAATTTTGATTTGAAGATTTTTTTTCTTTTACTTTGTTTTTTGTTCATGCAGTAACCACTTTTTTTCATTCGTATAGTGTTTTCTTTTTGTTCATATAATAACACATCAAATTGTTCTTTAAATTTGTAATTTGATGTGATAATCCCTTTTTGATTTTGTTCATGAAAATCGTAATATAATAAAAAAGAATACGGTTTAGATGTATGGAAAAATTTGAGAAAAATAAATAAATAAAAATTATCGTCGATGGGAATTGAACATGCTACCAAATTTAAATTTACCATCCCATAATACATATTTGATAAAATATCCTTATATAAAATAAATCCACTGTGAGTTTTTTCTTTTTCGATCCGTTTTACTCGCTCAAACCCGTGAATTTTAAATAATTTTTACCTTATTTATGTTATATAAGATATTTTGTGTTAATATGGATGCTGCTTTTTTCCATTATTAAATCGTGTAAATATTTCTGGTAAAAAAAGACCAAGACAGATTAATGTAAATACCGACAGGGCGCATCATACTTCCTCGGAAATTACTATTAAAATCCAACATTTTCTCCCAACTTCCCTTCCTGTCCAGTGAGTCCATCTCTTCCCTCTTAGAAATGGCGATCTAATATCAAATGGAGTATTTTAACTCTGTAAATTTTGTCAGAAGATTAAATTTCTGAGGCAAAGTAAAATTTGCATAAAAATCAAGAAAATACTATTTAAACAAACAAACCCTCCCCCGTATCTCAACCGTAAAAGCAAAACCATTCACATTTCTTCAATTCAACGCTGAAAATACTCCAAAATATTAAAATAAAATAGAAAATAAAACCACCATCTCTCAAATTTCCTCTGTTTTTCTCTGTTTTTTTTTTTTTTTTGTCTTTTATGTTTACATTTCTAGTCATGGATTCCGATTTCTGGACGATGCGGCTGGCGGCGGCGAAGAGGCAATTCAATTTGCAGAACCAGCAGCACCTCAGCCGCAACCACACCTCCCAATTTGGTTTGTTTCCTCTGTTTCATGCTATTATTATTATTAATTTAATTGATGTTAATGCCTTTTTGCTTGGAAAATCGTGTATTTAAAAAGATCGGTTTTGTATGGAGGATTTCGAGGTGGAAGAAGAGATCCGACCCGATTTCTCCTGCCCGTATTGTGGTGAGGAATTTGATATAGCATCCCTTTGCCTACATCTTGAGGCTGATCACCCCTATGAATCTAAATCCACTGTGAGTTTTTTCTTTTTGGATCCATTTTTATATGTATCATCTTTGTTTTTCCTCTTACAATAAGATGTTTTTGTTTGATTTGGATGCTGCTTTGTTATCTTCTCCTTGTTGTATTTTTTGGGGAAAAATACAAAATATATATATGTATTAAACTAGAAAAGCTGTTGTCTTTGTTGTGTTTTTCCCCAAAATAAACCTTTTGATGATGTGTGTGAATGCTTTTTTCTATTCCATGTAATTACACAAAAATTGTTAGGGAAATGCCAAATGAATATAAGGAAGTGGATGATCACTGTATAAAATGGGATGATATATTAGTAATGATGCAAATTATTCCGAGTTATGTGAGTTATGGCACAACATTTACAATTTGCTACTACCCTTGATTGCAGGAGGTGTGTCCTGTATGTTCAGTTAAAGTTGTGAGTGACATGCTAAGCCATATCACAGTGCAACACGGCCATTTGTTCAAGATATCCTTTTGTTCCAAATCTCTATTTTTGTTATTCATATTTCCGCAAGAGATGCATTTGATTTGATAAGAAGGATATCTTTAACTAGAATTACGTGCAGCAGCGCCGTGGGCGATTGCGCAGAGTTCCCTTTCCCAACAGCCAATCGTTGTCTGTGTTGGGAAGGGATCTCCGAGAAGCCCATTTACAGGTGCTTCTCGGAGGAGGAGGAGGAGGAGGCAATGGCTGGTTTCGATCAAATACTGATAATTTGCTCTCGTCTTTGTCTCCAACTTCCCTGCATCGGAATCTGATGATATTTCGAAATCTTTGATGTCAAGTTTAGAGGAGAAATCTCCAGTGTCTCGGAATATGTGGAAATCCAGGTACTGGTCAAATTGTCATTCCTATATCAGAATTGTTGATGTGGCTCCAAGTTTGTGTTTTACTTTATCGACACCCACCCTAGTGTTGTTGAAAATTGTCTCTTTTATGGGAATGATAATTAGAATATTGAATAGTGAATTACAATGAGTGTTTATTTGGTGGTTGTATAGTTACATTGTTGATTATAGAAGGGGAGATGGTTATCAAAATGTGGTAATGATCAATTAATTTTGAGTTTCGTTATCCTGTATCAAGTATGATGAAGGCAAATTGATCATATTCTATTCACATTAACCACAACAATTACATCATGATCATGTTCATTCTCATTAAAAAATTTTGAACCGAACGCCCCCTTAATGTGCTTGTCTCTCCTATCTTTCTCTTCTTGGCAGTTTCCAGTCTTCGCTGAGTCGAGAGGAGCAGGAAGAAAGAAGGAAACAGGCATCCGGGAGGGCTGTTTTTGTCCAAGATTTGCTCGTTTCGACTCTGTTAACTGACTAGCTAGCCAAAGTGGTAAGCAGCAGTTGTTCACCAACAAGTGACTGTCTGTCTATAATTGGATTATCTTTGGTTTTAGGCACACTCTTTCTTATGATCTGCTTTTGTTGACTCAACAGGGTTGTGATATCTCTTGCATGATAATTAATTACATTTCCTTCAATCAAGAAGCAGAATGTTGTGCTAAAAAGATTGATAATGGAGCTTAATTTGGTGCTGAAAGGAATTGATCTAATTGGAAGGTCAGCAGCAAAATTAAAATATGAATGTAAATTAATCTGGGCAGGGAATTCTACATATTTTTTTGCTCGTGTTTTGTAACACATTAGAAATGTCTCATGACTCATGAGTTCTATATTCCCCATTTTTTTCCTTTATTAATTTGTTGTCGTTACCTCTGAATTTCCATTTATTCACATTAATACCTTCGTTACAAAGATCTTACCCACCAGTGAAAGCGAAAATTTTCGTGTTTTATTTTGATGTTCTATTAAATAAACGGAAATGTTGCGGATAAATATGTATTTAATATTAATTGAGTAAATAAATCAAAATTAAAAAATATACATGATGAAATATAAAAAAATCCCCAATAAATTGAATTGGGTTGAAACTTGAAACGCCTATTTCAGCCATACAAGTTAACTTTTCTATTAATTCGTGTTTCTGCTATTGATAATCAGTTTCGTTTTTTTATAACTCGATATTTATTTAGGAAATAATTGATTAATCAGAAGCGAATTGGAGTTATGGAAGTTATAAGTAATCCAAGATTTACTAAGATTCTACCCGTGTTTATGCTATTGATAATTAGTTTCATATATTTAGACCTCATTCCTATCCAATCTGTATAACATAAATTCATCGAAAATTTACATTTTAACATTAATATATACTGGGATGACCGAGTCGTTTGAGATTCTTAGAAAAGTATCCACACATTTCCTGAGTTTTAATATTAACATGACTTAATTGTAATTTTTAAATTTGCAATGACTTGATTTTTTATTTTTTATTTTGGTCAAGGCGCGACCATGCGAACAAAAATAAAATAAGAATATTGAAAAAATCAAATCAAAGACAGCCTACAATAATGAGTGTTTTCCAGTTCAAATATTAGTAATTTGAAGATAATAATGTATGGTTGGCTTGATTGTGAGTGCATTAATATAGTATAAGTACTAAGTTATAATTTATATTGGGAAAACCTCAATAGTAGTCAATTTTTCGTGCTGGAAGCCTGCAATGCAACCGACATTTCTTAATTTATTTTATTTAAAATTTGTTATATTAAATCGCTACTGAATTGATAGCTCTGGACCCAATTGCTAGCGAACGTAATACTAGTAAAATTCTAATCAAATATTTATTCGGAGTGTGCATAAATAGTGATTGAATGCAAGGTTATTCAACGAATAATAAAAAAATTGAATCTGCCACAAATTATTAAACAATAAATAATAGAGGTTTTGGGGAGGATGATGAAACCTCATAGGATATGACGTCCACGTCACGTGATGCAATGCTTTTATTTAATAATTATATAGTCGACTAAAAAAGTAGTGAAACCATTATTTCTGTTACTTTCTCGAAGGCCAAAAGCAAAAGTGAGTCGTTTTAGCTAGTTTCCTCTGAACTTGATCATAGTTTGGTCTGTTTTCCCAATAGCTGTGAGAAAAATGCTGGAGTTTTTCCTGCTGGGGTGCACGGGAATTGTGGTGTTCCTTCACGGAGCCAATTTCTTCTTCCATGCCCTTGCCTCCCATTTCTCAGTCCGCCACATCAGGTTTCTTGCTAACCTCCTTATTTCTCTCTTTTCTTAATGGTATTACATCTCGTATTTTTATTTACTATGATTGAATGGAAGATTTTTTATGATTGGAATTCAAAGGGAAAAACCAAAGTGGGAAGGGATTTCTAGTTGAATTCATGAACCAATCTTGTGATTTTTCTATGGTAAAACTCGACAACGATTTAGGGTTTACTATTTTTGGTGTTTTTAAACCGGATTTTTCTGCCTGGATTTTCTACTTAAGACCACGAATATTATGTCCAAAGCCTTGCATTATTATTCCGCAATTATTGAAATTTTATAAGTTAGTTTTTCTATTTGTTTTTTTCCCAGCGGAATTATTTGTTAAATACGAGTAGTACATTGTATCATGTCATCTATAATAAAATTAATATCTGAAATATTCGTCCTAAATATTAAAATGTAAAATCCAATTAAAAGTTTTATCTGACTTTGTTTTTGTCTTTGCAACAGTTTCTTGGGAGCTGCTGCTTGGTAGAAGCCATCTCACAGAAAAGCACAGAATTTCTTCTTGCTCTCCATTTGTAAATATTCATCTTAATTATAGTAATTTTCGACTTGTAACTGTAATATAGATTTAAAACATGTTATTCTCAGCAAGTTTTATTATCAATTAGTATTGAATTTTGTTATCAATTAGTATTAAAATGTTGGAGGGTGGTTCAAACAAGTCAATTGTGCACTTTTGCTTTGCAAGAATTCCCAGATCAAAATTATCAATACTTCACCGTAATTGTTTTATCTTTTTATATATATATTTGCTCAATTTTTTACAATTAAATTGATAAATGATTTTATACGATAGATAAGAGGTTCATCTATCAAAAATAAAAATCAATTTATTTGAAATACAAAAAATCGCCACAAAGAAAAACGTGGCTATTAGTTAGGAAAAGAAAGTTTTTCAGATATATCTCTCAAGTACAAAAACGACAATAGCACTAGTACATATTATGTGCAGTCTCCTATTGTATGAAATTACTTCCATATGAATGAATTTGATACAAAATCACAACAAAAGAATTCTTGGCATGCATAAGACTGGTAAATGTACAACACATCATGTACAACAAGATTGAACCTACCTCCTTTCACTTCCCTCCTCACAAGATCAAAGAATCATCTGAAACTATAGTCAAAAGAGAATATTTCACTTTAACTCGAATCATCCCACTCTCAACGCAAAGTTTCGCCCCTGTGATGACCCAATAACCAGGCTGATCTTCTGGGCCCCGTACCATTTCTTTCGTGTCAACAAAATGTGACATCTTCGGAGCTCTAGCAGGCGTAGGTGGTCCCCCAGGGTAAACAGCCGAGTTCAAATCAACCTTGTTTGGCCTCTCGTGTTGATTTAGAGGAGTGCTGAATGGTGTGCTCATCAACATTGACATCAATCCCGATTTCTTCGATGTGGCTGATGGACCGTCCCATTCTGACCTACGGATAATTGCTGATGCAACCATTGAGAAACCGAGCCTGAGAAAGAGGACCTTTTTCATGCCCATAACCTTGACTTCGAACCAGGCCTTGGTTACTATAGAGGCTGAGTCATCAATGCGAGATCCAAGGTATTCTACGGGAGCAGTGCATATGTGGGAGAATATGCTCCACTTGACTGGCTCAAAGTATCCACGGTTTTAGAGTCGTCTTCTGGTTCATAACTACGATCAGGTGAAAGCTGAAGAGACTGTGGGAGAGACAATAGATGCTGCAAATGGATAGCCAAATGATCACTCCTCTTGCCCTCCAAGTATAGCCGAATTCCAGTTACAGGGCGGTTACCCGTATCAACCTACAGGTAACAAAAACACCAGACACAGCCTTAACTCAATTTATATATGGTATTAGTTGTTTTACTAAAAGGTATTGGTTTTTTTCACTGAAAAGTATTAGTTGTATACAGTTGCACCGTACAACTGGTGTACAAGAGTGTTACTCTTAAACAAAATGGAATAGTAAACATGGATGCAAGACATGCAAGCACTTGCATTGCATGATGGTCAAGTGTTTACCTTTACAGTATTGACGTAAAGCTTAGGGCCCAGTAATGTGAACTGAAGAGCTGGAGATGATTTCTTCATAAGACGTGGACCAAGAGGAAGATCATTGTATGGGGGCCCACTGCCGAGGCAATTGATATTCGAGAAATTGAGTGAGTTCCTCTAATGGTGGTTTATCTGCATGAAGATTTGTATCAGAAATCTGAGCTATTAATTTGTTTTTTAGATTGAAAATGAAAATTTTAAGTTGTACACTCCATTGGATTTGCATAATCCGCATATATATGCTGAAAAAGGTATACTTTCTTAACCATGCATACTCACATCGAAGATATAGATTGATTGCGTGACTTAAAAACCAGCTGCCTCTAATGCCACTTAAAAGGGACGCGATAGGAACAAAAGACATTGATATCACATTAGGATGTTGTGATACAGTTGAGAGCCACTGATCATGACTTTGGCCAATATCTAAACCTCCCCTTCTGACATGAATGCTAAACAAATCCTGCACAAAGGAATATGTAAAGATTAATTTGCTGGAGAAACTGAAGTTATAATACACATTAAGAATCTGACAGTAGGCTTACATCAGTTTTAGAGTGGGAAGCAACAGAAGGTCTCGTCGTACTTGTATATGGTAACTGAAGATCCATTAACAGGGATTGTTCAATCTGCAAAGACGTACATTTAGAAAGTTATTATCAATTCATATTGTGTTGTGCTTCAGAAACAACCAACAATTAAGTGCTGCAATTAAGGCGCCAGCAAGAAAGTTTTTTCATGACACAACAGTTAAAAAAATTGGAGTATTTGATAATAAATAACAGCAATACTCTGAAAACTTCGCATCGAATCAAATTTTCCAAGTACCTTTGGCTTTCCAGATGATACATCAGGGTTAGCTACTGGGATTCTACTTCCATCATCACAAAATTTTTCATCGGCTAACTTCTTCAACAATTTCTGCACTTCAGTGGGTTGGAGACTTGAATTTTGAAGCTGTTTAACATGAATTACATCTTTACCTCCCATCTTAACCCCAACAATGACATGTGTACCATATTTATCAATAAATCTGCAAATTAAGGTATTCAGCAATAAGTTACATTTCATATATCAGGATTTAGACCACCCACTAAAGGTAGCCTAACACATTTCAAATCATCTTGGAAATCAAGAACATCATGCTTGGGGTAGGAAAATGAGCATCAAGAGATGGATCTTACTCAGAAAGAGCAGTGGGATCCCATTTAGAGGGAACTTCTTGTTTAACTTTATCAGATAAAGTTATTTGTGACCTTTCCAACTCAATTGTGTATAAACCAATTTGCCAACCATCAAAAGCAAGAATTTTGGTGGTCGATGCATCAGTCTGCCAGCAACCTTTGAAGCCGAACATTGAATTGAACATACCGGAAGGTATTTTACCGGACAGAGATAATTCCTGATTAAAATGCTCAGACATCTGAACATATTTGAGCCAACCAAATAAGGACAATGTTTGACAAGGCAATCATCATATTTCAACTAATGGATAAAGCAAGACTAAATATTGACAGCAGTTATTCAAAATTGTTGATTCGTATCAACCACGTTTCTGCCTACCGATGATCATGTAAATGTTGTCACTCCATTTAATCGAAAAAGTAGATGACATAATAAACACTTTTTAGCAGTAGATGAAAACGTGATATATTTTGACTTTTGCTGCTTAGCTTAGCCATAATGTGAATTATTGATAGAACCTAGTGAACATTCCCAAGTAGGAGGCCAATTTTATTTTATTTTTGACAGAAGTAGGAGGCCAAATTAATGAACAACAAACCAACTAGTTTATCAACAAAAATTTCAGTCTCCCAACAGTAACGCTGCTAAGTGATTTTCAGCTTAGATAAACATATAAAATGCCATTTAGGATGAATCCTGTTTATCAGTATTTGTTCAACCACTACAATTCAACACGGATTTGTTCATAGTTGACTTCCAGATTAGGAACTGCCTGAATTAGCAACCGAACTCTGGAATTAGCTATATGACCCAAATTCTTAGAAAAATTAACACGAAGTAAGTTCCATCTTTAGCTAATAATCACAATCTAAAATCCAACAAATCTTATGATTGAAATCGTAGGCATAATTAATTTTGTTTCCCAACTCTGTCTGCATCAGAACTCGCCATCCATTCGTTGCCTAAATTATGAAAATTTCCATCTATGGCAACACAAAACAAATTAAAAGAAGGTAAATAAAATAAAAATCCCCAAAATTGAGCGACCTGAGTGAAGGAGAGAGCATCGGAGCTAAATCTGGTGCGCTCGCCTTTATCGCACTTGATTGAAGAAGACACATTCGAAACGACGCCGCCGCCCGGAACCGCCAAGTCCTTGGTTCGGGTCCGGTCCAGCTCAATCAGGCCCGAACCGGACGGGCCGGGTTTGCAGGCGGATAATCGGATATCGGAGGCCAGATCGTAGCCGAATCCGATTACTGAAACGGCCTTCTCGGCGGCCATCTGCGGGTCCATCCGAACATTGTTGTTCGGATTATTGTACGCCATGGATAAATGGGGATTGATATTTTTTGCTAATGATTTTGCTCAAGAAATAAATATAATGCTGGGCGTTGACTGTTATATATCATCACCATCGCAATTAATAGTTGAGCAGTTAATGACCTAGATAACCTTTTTTTACGCCATGCAAGAGGTTACTTCTGTCAATTTTCATTATATATTGTGCACTTGTTAATTAATACTATTTCATATATAAAGAAATTTTCTATTTCGTTTTTTGTAAAAAGATGGACGAAAAAGTGGTAGTATGTCGGAAGATGCATACAAAGTTTGAGTTGGAAAATGATAAATAAAAAATAGGGGAGGTGAAAAATTACATACAAAAATAAAAACGAAATGTATTTAAATTGTCAAAAAAAATCCGTGATTTATAATATAATTAAATACCACACAAAATAATATTTTAGATGGTTGATTTCCATTTGTTAGCGTGTAACTTAACATATTTTAGTATTTGTTATTCTATTTTTTGGAAATGTAGACGTCATATTTTAGTATATTTAGACCGAGTCTAAATAAGAATATTGAACAGTGGTGACGGAATTAAAATAAGTTAATAAATGGGAATTGGGAAGGAAGACGAGAAATCTCATGAGCTTGATTAGTGAGGAGTCTTTAGTTGACTTTGACTTGTAATATGTTGAACGTCTTTTATTTGATAATGTGGATTTTGTCTATACTACACCCCTCTTGCTGACACGTCACCTCCTGCTTTTTTTTTTCCTCTTTTTAATTTTTATTTTTTTTATTTTTAATATTTTATTTGTAACTCAATTAAATCATATTATTCCAATTATATATTTGATTAATATTTTTTAAGACAAAGTGTAATATGAAAATTTTTATACATAAAAAAAAATTAATTTACAACCAAATTTAAGGTTCTTTTCACTTAACTGGTTCATGGTTCATCCGGCCCGAATAGATTATAATTTAGGATTCATTATTTATTGTTTAAGGTATAAATGGTTGATTTAGGACAATTTTATAAATTTGTTCATGCAAATGTAATAGGAGTAATATGATTTAATTGAGTTACAAATAAAATATTAAGAATAAAAAATAGAAATTAGAAAGAGAAAAAAAAAAAAAAACAAGAAAGAAGGGGGGGGGTGGGGGGGGACGTATCAGCAGGAAGGGGCTGGGCAGTCCCAGCATAGACAAACCATAATGTGAATGGAAAGTATGTTTTAAAACCCCGCCCCCTCCCACACCACGAGGCAATTTTTTTGTATTTTACTACCTCCGTCCCTGAATAACGTGTTGGGATTTTACGTAAAAGTATATTTTTACTTTGTATAATTTATGTATTAAACATTTATTTACTGAAATGAATTATTTATTACTGTTGCATTAAATATGAATAAATGTTGTATATATTTATTGCAAATTGTTCATAAAGTAGAACGTGTTATATTGTAGTTAATGTGGTGATACCAGATCATAGAAGATCACATTAACAGTCCCTTGTAAGCGAGTGCATATTTCACAACTTAGATAGATCTGAACAATCTATTGGTAAAGGTTGATGTGTAAGGCTCAAATTGACTTGTCTTGACAAAGAGATTACACTAGTGCATTTGTTGCGCTGAAGCGGACCTACAGAGAGGATAAACTCTTCCGTACTTACTTATGGGATGAAGAGTTAGACCTCAGTGGTTGTTGATTTGTTAATCTCTGTCACTTAATAAGGCTTGTGTGTGATTAATAATTATTGTTTTGACTTATGCTCGGAAGAGAATCATTGCGACTTCGATACCTTATATCTTGGACAATAATATTAATTACATGACAATTGCTAAATTAATACAGAGAATTGTGTGATTGGAAAGTCTTGTATGATTTGTCCCATTGGTGGGCTCAGAACCTTTATCATACCAAATCTTACAAGTGGAATTAATTTTCCGGTATGGATAATAATGTTGAGTTGTCCTTACACGGGAAATAATAACCGGGAGCCCATATTATCGTAATATGAATTAAGATTGATAGTGCAATATTAATTTAATAGTGGTATTAATTAATATTAATGGGCTGGATTATATTGTGGCTCAATATTGATATTCAGAAGCTCATTGGAGGTCCAATCTTAATTCTCCTAAAGGCCCCTCTAGTAGTCCAATAATAATAAGGTGATTAAAATAAAAGAAAAATATTGTTGCCTAATTTTCCATGAAATTTTCGAAAAATACAAGATTAGGAGGAGAAAGAATTTCTTTGAATTTTAATGGAATGAAGATATGTATTCTTGGAATACAAGATTATCTCATTAATTCAAGAAATCTCCTACTTGGCATCTTGTATTGAAATTTTCGAAAAAATTTGATTTAATGAGGAAAGGAAAGATTTTGTTGATTTTCTTAAAAATATATTATGGAAGATATGTATTGTTGGAATACAAGATTATCTCATAAATTCAAAAAGATCCAAATCTTTGATCCCTATTCCTTATTTTTTCGAAATTTACCATAAAATAAGGAGGTGGGATTTTGTGGAATATTTATTTATGGAGAAAAGAATATATGAGATATTCAAGATTTCTTGGAGATCAAGAAAAAAAAAATTCCATCTTTATTCCACACAAAAAATCGGCCACCCCACAATTATAAATAGGGGGTGATCCCATCATCCCCAGTACAGTTCCATATGTTGGAAAAATTAGAAATCCATAAATGTGGTGCAACATATTTTCTTGTTTCCTGTTTATTTAATTTGTTTGTGAGCACTCCTCATCCGTGAACAAACAAAGGGCTAAGGGAATACTGGAGAAGATTTTTGGGTTGATTTCATGTTGTCCCGTTCTTCTCAAAGGTTGTAACTCCAAGAGGTACGATTACGTAAACTCCTAGATATTCCGCATCTTTGGGACCTTTTACGTGTTTATTATTTGCATAATGTTGTTGGCATGATTATTATATGAATTCACATAGGTTAATTCATGTTAGTAATAATCTGTGATTTAAATTTGTGTTTATGAGTTCATCCCGAATAGATTCTGGCATAACGTATCCCAACAATTTGGTATCGAGCCACGGTTTTAGAGACTCGATCTTTTTAAACTGTAATTTAAATTGTTGTTCATTAAAATTAAAATTGGATAGTAGAACTGTTAGATCTGTTTTATTATCACCCACATTTATTATCAAGTTTTAGTGAACGAGTTATTTATTATTATTTCAAATGATAAAATGATTTTTAATAAGGGGTATTATATATCTCGAATTTGATCGTATCTTTGCAATTGAATACAAACTTATATTTTCAATTAAACATGTGGTAGCCATGCCATATATCAAGAGTATCTCGCCATCATTTAATTAGTTTCTTTAATTAATTCAACCTTCTCATTTATATATATTTCATACTTTACATAATTTCATTAATTATATTAAAAAAAAATTACCCGACCTGGACTCAACCCGACTCGAACCCGAACCCGAACCCGGCCCGAGTGGTTCATGGTTCACCCGCCCCGAATGATTCATGGTTTAGGGTTTAGTTTTATATAATAAAAAAATAAATTAGGCGACCGGGACTAACAGGCAGAACAACCCCTGGTAAAGTGGTTCACAATTCACTTTAAACCCGAATGGTTCATGGTTTAGGGTTCATAGTTTAGGGTTCAGGTTTATATAATTAATGAGAAGATTGAATTAATTAAAGAAATTAATTAAATGATTGTGGGGACTTGCGTATGTGGCATGCATAAGTAAAAGATATAAGTTTTTTTCTTTTCAAGATACGATCAACCGTTATAGATCTATCTTGGGTCTTTCTTACGGCTGATCGATTGTGTGTCAGATCGACCGCTAATAATCGATCTCTATAATCCTTGGCGTGTGTAAATCGTCTTCTGTCGTCTTGACGACCGCTATCTTTGTTAGACAAATTTAATATCTTTAAATTATTTTTAAATTATATTTTATCATTTACTATTTTATCCTTTTTTAAATCAAATTAGAAAATAGCAAATTAAACTTATTTTTTCATTTCTTAAATGAATTAGCTATACCAAATTGCACTGAGCCTACGTCCATCCTGTACAATTAAACCTAAACCTAAAAAAACAATTAAACAAAATGCATTTCATTTCATACAATTTAATTAAACAAAATAAAGAACAGAACACAGTCTTCTACAATCGCATAGTCTTCTCTTCCTCAATGGTGATTGACGATTTGATTCAACCGGCCAGCAACGCCCGTCGTCCAAATTCCATTCGTCGACCGACGGATTTGATGCCCAGGTTTCTGCCTTGAATTCAATTTTACTTTTTTTTTATTGCTGACAAAAAAAAAATGGCTCTGCACAAAAAAGCAATCTCTATTTTCTGCCATTTTTGCGATTTAAATTTCTATTCAATTCGCTTATATATCTAAACCCTTCAATTCGTTCATAAACATGGGGAAAAAAAAGAGAGGAATAAGAAGGGATTGGGTATTCGCGAAGCAGGGGATAGAAAGGGAAAGGGGGAGTGGAGATGGTCGTTTGATGTATCTTTATCCGAATTCATCAATGGGACTCTGGAAAGCTGCAGGATTTCCTATTCTTTGTTTGTTCAAACCATGCCTGCATTCTGTTTGATTAAATGCATGTTCAGTGAATGTATTCATTTTGCACATAATTTTTTATAAAAAAAAGATGATTTTTTTTTTGTTTGGTCGGAAACCAAAATTCGAACTGAAATACTTTCGGTTTCCGACCGTTCAATTTCAAATGTGAGAAGACATCATTTAAAAAAATCTTGAGATAGATTATTAGGACTTTTAATTATTGTATAAATTATAACATGAATGAATGATGCTCTCTTTATTTGTATTTGGTTAAAGTTGCAATGTGTATTTGGTTATAAATTTAATATTCTAGTTGGCTTGTGTAAACCAAGTGTTGCTGGTGTTATCAAGAGTGTAGATGAGTTCAGGTTGTCTAGTTTTTGTTATAGAGTGTCTAGCCATTTAGATGAGATGAAATTTTTTCACTTTCCTTTTAAATTTGTCAAAGCTTAGTAGTCTCAGATGATTAGAAAGAGGAAAAAAAAATGAAATTGTAGATCATCAAAAAATTCAAAGACTTTGCTAGCCTATCCAATCATCTAAGACTAAGTTTTAATATTTTTTCAGTTAAATACTACACCAAAAAATTATTTCCAGGCAAATGTAATTGGTCAGAGTTTCGTAGTGCCAAATAAAAGTCAATTCAGCTATTAGAAACATGAAAATTTGGTTCCAAAACTGGATTTTCGGACCTGGCTATCTTCCGCGTTTGAATAATTATTCATCTTACAGTAGAATAGTAATACTTTTATTGAAAGTATAAGGTATGTATACAAATACAACCCCTAATTCCCCAAGGAATTTTTATAATGAAAATTATTTTCTTCTGTTGAGGTTCTTCTTTTCTAATGTGTCAAATAAATTTCTCTAAATGTAGTGCTGCATTTTTTGGTTTATAGACAAATTTGATCATATGCTTCATTGACGACCTCAAATATGTTAAGAATTATTGCTCAGTTCACAAGGAAGGTAGCATGTGCTTTGCCTTTTAACAAATTTGGTCATGCTTCATTTTTAGTATTGCTTTTAATTTGTTCATTGTGATAGCCTTTCATTCATCGTGTTTAATTGTGAAGCCATTGGTGGTTCCTGCTTCAGTGAATAGTTCAGGTTGTGTAAACCAAGATGAAATCCTTATTAGTACAAACTAGTTGAGAAGATGAGTTCAGGTTGTCTAGTTAAGCCCTGTGGAGCACCTAGAAATAGAAGGCAGAGATAAGGCTTTTGTGGGTATCAGACTATGAACGTCATTTTAATTATTCTTGCATGTCGTTTAATAATCCTTTAGAAAGTAATGTTTTTGTCCGCACATTATTAAATTTGTAAATTCCATTTTTAGGTATGAAGGACATAAAATTACGGGATGCCCAGATACGAAGAGCAAAATTGAGCAAGAGAAGAAGACACATTTCACTAAAGGCGATGAGGATCCTTAGAGAATAAGTGGATCCAGAGCACACTCGACACAACATACACCAACGTATACAACAAATAGTGTCTATGTTTTAATGGAGTTTGATCATGAGATTTTACACGTATTGTTACCAGATTGAGTATGTTTAGTGTGAAAATTTTCATATCTGAAAATCTATAAAATTGCTCTAAATTAACCATTTACACCCTAAACACTAAATAATGAACCTTAAATTATGACCTATTTGGGCCTGGTGAACCATGAATCACTTGGGCCGAGTGAACCATGAACTACTCAATTTTGTCTTACCTTCATCAATTACAAAATTTGGTTGTAAATTAAAGTTTTTTCATGTATGAAAATTTTCATACTAGACTTTGTCTACCAGATTTATATGAGTTTTAATACAGTTTGAGATATGATTTTGAGTTGTTGATAGTTATTGGAGTAGATTTATGTTTGGAGTTTGTCTAACTAAATTTCTTAACTTCATGTATGGTATGTTGGAGTTATATGCAACACTAGTAGTTATAAAGAAAGTCATGAAAAATAATATTTTATTTTATCTATGCTCTCTCTTAATAAAGACACCTTAGTTTGTATAGAAGTGATGCAATTGGATAGTTTCATTCAAAAACTTAGTGTTTTTTTTTTATAATACGTTATAATATTTGCAAAATAAGGAACAAAAAAAAAAAATAGATTATCAAAATCACTTGAAATTTGAATAACGGCATTTATGTTGTTATGACGGAACGTATGTTGTTATTGATATATGACTATAAATTCATTATTTTTTTACCCTATTGGATTTTTATATTTTGAACGTAAGAAATGTACGTAAAAACATAAATGATTGTTTAAAATTAGTATAAGCCGTAATAACAACATATGTGTCGTTATTAAAAAAAAATACATGTCGTTATGGCCACTTACGAGAAAATCGTAAATTTGTATTTATTGGACAAAAGCCCATTAGACATTTCTATTACACAAAATTTAATTTTTTAAGAAGATGACTATTTAAATGAAAAATTATAAAGGAAGATATGAAAAATGATATTTTATTTTGACTAGCTCTCTGAATAAAAACACTTTAACTCGTGTAGAAGTGATGCGATTGGATAATGTTTCTAAAGCCAACTCAATTTCACTTTTTTTTTTTTAATAATACGTTCTAATATTCGCAAAATGAAGACCTAAAAAATGTGAGTATCAAATTCACTAGAAAATTTAATAACGACATATACGTCGTTGTGACAGAACATATGTCGTTATTGGCATATACAACAAAAAAATCATTATTTTCCTACTCTACCGTGTACTTTAATATTTTGATCATAAAAAAATTATATAAAAATATAAATAAGTACTTAAAATGAGTATAAACCATAATAGCGATATATGTGCCATTATAACAAAAATTACATGTCATTATGGCCACTTACGAGAAAATCATAAATTTATATAGGGTAAATTGTGTCAAACCCCCTGTGATTTGAAAAATGATGTGCTTTAAAAATTTTGTAAAAGAAGATGACTATAATAACAAAATTATAAAGGAAGACATGAAGAATGATATTTTATTTTGATTAGGCTCTCTAAATAAAAGCACCTTAATTAGTATAGAAGTGATTAATTGGATAGTGTTTCTCAAACCAACTCAATTTCACTTCCTAAATTTAGTGTTTTCTTAATAACAAGTTCTAATATTTGCAAAATGAGGACCTAAAAGAAAAGTAGGAATGAAATTCACTCGAAATTAAAATAAAGATATATATGTCGTTATGACAAAATGTATGTCGTTATTAACATATACGACTATAAATTCATCATTTTCCTCCCTATCATGTTTTTTAACATTTTGAACATAATATATGTACGTAAAAATATAAATAAGTGATTGAAATTAGCATATCGTTATTAAAAAAAATACATATCTTTATGGCTACTTTCAAAACAAAATAAATTATTTTTAAACAAGAAGAAACTCATTTGATAATTACAAGAGAATTTCCAACAATATTTAGATCATTTGACTTTCCTTGTGATTTTATTGAATTTTTGTCAATCATTAATTGATCTTAATTCTTAATATTTAAAGAATACATTTCTTAATTGTAAAATAAATTTAATATTGTATACATGTTTTATCTTAAATTTCAATATTTCGTTATGAACCTCGCAAAATTTCTCCTACCTTGCTTCCAAATTTATTTTGTCAAGCCGTGAATTTTTGAAGTATTTTTGTGCCATTTATTTAAGTAAACTCGTGTATATATTTAGGATTATGAATTTGCCAAATTATTAAATTCAATTTGCTAGAATCAATTTGCCGAATTTGCAAATTCAATTTGATTCAATTCACTAAATATCTAACTAAATCCCAAAATTTCATAACATATATCTCAAAATATGGATACCACATAGATCCTCCCCGTGATCCTGATTTGACCCCCTCCACCCCTGTTACGTACGTTTTATTCCAGATATGAATCTGAATTCGAATTCCCTACCCCCATCTGTGGTCGATTCATGCGCAGATGTTGACGATGATCCTGCCTCGAAGTCGCGTACCTGTGGCTCAATAGGGGCTCCAATCGGGTAACGTGTCTGAATTATCGGTACCGGAACCGACAGAAGGGTGGTGCTTGATCTACCTCAGCCTCTACTCCTACTCCGGTCCAAGACTGGCTCGCTCATACCAGATCCACTCATCTGCATTAATAAATTAAATAATTTAAAACTCGATAGAATTTCGTTTATTAGCTTACTCTCCATTAATTATAAAAATAAAAAATAAAAAATCTAAGTGTAATATTTTCTAAAATTTTCGATAAGAGTTCCATTAAATTCTATCATATTCCCCAATCAAGATTCTAATGCACGCATTTCCGACTTAAAATTAATCAAGTCGAAACGCACAATCTGCAGCAAACAATAACCAACAATTCACCAACCTTTAACTCCAACATCATCAACTATATATATTTCTAATTAAACAATTTTAATTTTCATTATACAAAACAAAGTGTGACAAAAATAAAGTCGAATTAGACAAAATCTAAGACATGTAAAGCTTTGACAAAAATACATATACGGAGAATAAACAGAATCTTGAATTCAAGCTGAAGATTGAAGAGCTCAACAACCAATATCCCAAAACCAGATAAAAAATAAATTACAAAGAAATCCATCATACTGAAAAAACTTTGAAACTGCAGACACAATTTACATTCAAAAGATTAAGAATATCTATAATCACACCTTCAAGGTAAGGCTATGTGCAATTCCTTTAGAGAACCCTTTTCTTACTTGTTGATGCAAAGGGTTCATGACAAAGCAAAGAAATTTGAATATTATTGTAACAAACTTTTGAGATGGAAATATCAAGCAGAAAATACTAAAACAACTGATAAGCAGAAAAAGCCTAATAATTTTGAGAAAATATTCTAAGATTATAGGTTGGATAAATTAGGATTGCTGGGGTAACATGACAACAAGCTGAAATCTCAAAATATTTTCTAATTTCTCAAAAACACAGCCAAAGAAACTATTAAGCAATAAAATCTACAAGATGAGTCATTTTATCAAGAAATGATGTGTTTTACCGAATTCAGCAGTAGAGTAGTATCAAGAAAGAAGAAACCACGTTAGCTTTTAATTCATTTGGATTGTTTGGTTGCACCTCTCTATTTCTTCCTCTTCTCTCCTTTGCAGGAATTTCTTAGTCACAATGAGCTTCTTTTAATGAGCTCTTGCCCTCTCTAAATCAAACCAAGAAATATCACAAGTCACGAGTCAATAATGTTTCTGCCATAAAAAGTTTCACAGGTCAATATTTTACAAAATAAATAATACGAACACCAAAATGTCAAGGAAATGGAAATGATAAAAAGTGTGAATTTTATGAGCTCTACTAATAAATGTGTCATCTAGCGTCACAACAATTAAAGATGGAAATTTATAATCCTCAAAGGCAGAGGAATCTCACTCCAATGCAGCTCAGCTATATCAACTGAAACTTCAATGAATTTTGAGTACTACAGACTAAGACTTATGACAAACAAACCATTAGACTTATGACAATCAAAACTAAATATCCAACCATCTCCAATATTCTGTTCATCACTCCCTTGATTAAGTTTTAATGAACTAAAAAATTTAAAGAAATTACAAGCCACATCTCCCTATTACCTTCAATCAACGAGTTATGAGTAAGAACACGTCAATCCACCATAACAATTAATTTAATGTAAATTGTCATACTCTCATAACAATCAAATGAACTAATGGGAATTCAGCTCAAAGGGGATATAAAAAAAAACACAGAAATAACAGATTGAAGCACATAGAATCCAACCGATTAAAATGAGAATACTTACAGTAGTAATGTTCCCGGTGAGGCGTAGAGTAAGTTTCAAGGGAGGCCAATATCTGTACAGAAAATATGTTGCTTCTTTGAGTTTCTATAGGAATATTATGCGCATTTTGTTTTGTCATTTATGGTTTCTAAAGCTATCCTTTTCTCTAAAAACATATTCTAAATTTTTTTGTACTTTAATGTCATAAAATGTTGTTTTATTTGGAGAATGACATGGATGGTTTTTCTTTTGCTAGAACTGGGAGTCTGGGAGGTTGTTCTCCTTGCAAGAACAAATCAATCACAAGGTAATTTAATATGCTATAAAACCTGAGATATCTAATTCTAAATAATAGAATCTGAGTCATCTTTTTAAGGTGTTACAAATGAAATGAAAGGAGAGATGTTACTGTTACTTGCTCAAGAGATATGGAGTATAAATGAGAAATGAATCATATAGCTACCAAAAGTTAAATTGTCAGGATAAACCATCTGCTAGCATATATGTACATATACAAGTTATTTTCCTTTTTGTTTTTGTTTTTGTTTTTTCTAGTCTTTTGTCTTCTATTTTCACCTTTTCCAAATAAGCTTTATAGAGCAGGAACGTCAAGATGTCAAAGTACCAATAATACTGGTAAACAATGTTTAGCAATTCCATCGTACAGTTAAAAAAACATCCAATTTTATGCACTTATAAATCTCTCTTTTTAATTGAATATCCACCACTTTCATTTCAAACCATGAGTTAAAAAAAGCAGCATCAACAACAACACTTTTAAAGGCACCACCACACAACACAAAAATCAGTTGTTATAGTTGTTAAACTCACTGCACATTATTTCAATCCCATGTCGAAGAGGAGAAAGCAATATTGATACAAAGGCTCGAGGCAGAAGTATTGTGAATCTAGATTAGGTAGGTGAATTATATACTGTCAAATAGGAAACATTAATAGAAGTGATTCCCATTACCATTGCTTACTTCTATTCTCATTACTTGTGTATCAAAAGTACCAAGCAACATTCATAGAAGTAATTCTCATTACCCCCAACCAAGCAGACCCTAATAAACTGAAATCCAAGAAGCTAATTCACATAATGCATCATTGGCGCTATATCTCAAACTTAATAGAACATCATGAAGATGATTAACAAGTAATCAACCTTATGCTTAGGCATTATATCGAACATTTTAACAACATTATATCTTGCCCACATTCACCACCAAGAAATAAGAATTTTCTTAAGCGTTGTATCATACACCAATCCCTTCCAAAGCTTTGCTTTCACTTGTTTAGTTTTTGATCTTTCAACATTATACCGGCACACACTAGCCACCCACTTGCCTTGAAATAAAACATACAAAATCCCTCATTTTGGAAGTAGAAATATAATCCACATAGCAACAAAAGAAACTGAGCATCAGAGCACAAAGCATGACAAATTACATTAATAAATAACATCATCAGAAACCTTGTTCTTTCACAAATCCGAATACTACAACAGTTATTAAAATGACACTGTAAACTGGAAAAACTGGAACAATAAGTCTTACCTCAATGAATTAGTCAACTCTAAGAGCGGAAATCACCAATTTCTTACATCATCAGAAGAATCCACAACTATATCAGAATCTTGGAGCATTTTTGTCATATTAGTAGCTGAAATAATGAATTTTTTGAAGTTGTATAACTTTTAAAGGATAGTAATGCCTATCTAGCAGAGAACATGACTTGGTTAATTGGATTGGAAGGAAAATGGAGGAAGCAAACAACCCACAATTGATTTGCTTGCTAATTTCTTCTCACGGTTTTGAAATTTAAAAAAGCAAAGTGGATGAAGCAAGAACATGTCATTGCTCTTCAATTTCTTAAGCTTCCTCAGAAATAGCCTCAAACATAAATACTATTCACCAGTTCAATTCCTATCACCAATAGAATCTTAACCCATAACACAATACGTTTTGTAATCCTCGGAAAAAGACTACATTCAGATCTGTGCATAGTTAAAACTGAATGATTTTTCTACTCTCTAATTTTATGCTATGAATTATCACACACAAAACCAATTTAAACAATGTTTTTTTTTTATCAGGCAAAGTTAGATATTAGTTGTTAGTAGTTATTATGCCAAACACATAAATACTCCACGAAATCACCAATTCACCTTATAACTCTCATAACTCCAATTCGTTCCCAGGGGGAATCGAACCTGGGTCTCCCACTCAAGTGAGGAGCCCAGTGGCCAGGTGGGCTAAGCCACCTAGTTCCAATTTAAACAATGTTCACAGAACACAAATGACATCTCAATGTTTCCTAAACCAACTGCAAATTCAGATTATAACACTCAGCAATCACTAAAATGCTGGAATGCAAACTAAGATATCAATAAAGTAAAATTTAATTATATGATTCTGGTAATGGATTTATGTTATGTGGGTTACATTATACATTAATCCAGGAATATATGAGTTGTTCTTGAGAGAACAAGTTCAATTGAATATATATCTACATATCCGGATAAGGCTACAACACAGATACCAATCAAATTTATCTAATCATCATTTTCAGTTCTAGTTTGTTTCTGGAAATTAATTTGAAAATTCACATGAAACCTGGTAATAGATTGGGGGCGGAGGCGGGCGACGGACGACGGGATGCGATCTTCAAAATTGGAACTTGTATTTTCTAAAGAACACGTCTTCAATATTAAAATTGGGGAAAGAGACAATTATGGGTGCGCCGATGCGGCTGCCGGCGACGCGAGGCAATGGTGGCGACGCAAGGCTGTGGTGGGAAGAGGAAGACGATAACTCTTTTTTTCTTGAAAGAGGAAGATGAACCCTGTGCAATTAAAATAATTTCAAAATTAATTTTGAATATTCTTAAAAAATTATATAAGGGTAATTGTTCAAAAAAAAAAAAAAAAAAATATATATATAAGGGTAAATTCATAAATTTATAATTATATTTTTTACATTATTTAATTTAATATAATAGTACGATATAGATCGACAGATAATACGAAGACGACGCTTTTAAGACGATCTGAATTTTAAGACAATAAGTAGTTAGGTTGTTATTAAATTTAAGCGCTTTGGATTTAAAAATCTAATGGTTCAGATTAAGTCGATTATCGACAACAAGACGAATTCTCCGATCGATGTGTAAAAAACCCTCTATCTTTCATCTATTATATGCATTTCTAATAAAAAATTAGCTCGCAAAAACACGTGAAAACAGTAAACGTGCACGTTATTACGGGAGGGAGGGAGTATATAATAACATGTATTTGTATGTTGCATTCGAAAAATTGTGTATACATGCAATCGATCTCCTCTTTAAAAAATGTACATTAAAACCTACTTAATTCAAATCGTGAACCCCTTAAATTTTATTAATTAACTAATAATTAAATGAGGTTTTCAAATTTTTAGTAAATCTAAATTTAATTAGATAAAAAAATACATCAATATTAAATATAGAAACTTGAATCTAATTATTCAATGTGTTAGAATCAAAATACATCCAATGTAAAATAATGAAAGATCTCCTAGCAAAACAAGAAAAAAAATTCAAAAATCATTCCCAATAAATGCAATGGGTTCTCATCTAAAAATTAGTGATGAAATTAATTTATTTTCTTATTTATAAAATGATAGTAAATTAATATTTTACTAAATTATTCTAATTATTTTTGTAATTTAGGAGATTATTGATTTAGGATGTCCATGGGTCAATAGCAATATATAAGATCTTCAAAAAAAATTATTATCTTTTTTTTATATATAAAACATCTAAATTGAGATCAGAAAAAAATTATTGTTTTAGAGAGATAATTATTATTTTATCAAGTATTAATTTAATGAGATTTTACTGTAATGTTAACTTAGTAATTATAATTCTGTTTAAAAAGGAAATTTTGTAATTTAAACTCTGATGGTTAAAGATTACAATATATTTGAATGATAAAAAAAAACATAACCAAATATTTTAGAGTTAATTTTCCCTTCATGTTTCTGAGTATGAAAAATTAATTAGAGGATATATATAGCATGGCTCACTTTTCTGACGTGGATTGAGAGTTAAATTGTTCAATATATATTAGAGTTAAAGTAGAATATAATGTCCTAACAAATTTACATTGTGCGGTAAAATATAATTTTCTGCAGTGTTCTCGTAACATGCACCTAGTCACATGTTCAATCATAGATTACTTATATTCATAGTCCAATTAAATTCTTATAATTGGTTTTATTGCTCGATCATACCCTACAGTACTAACCAAATGTACACTATATAAGAACATATTCATTTCTATCGCAGAGTTATAAAGAATGTGCCCTCTTAATAATTTTTTGGGTATTAAGTAACTTAATTAATAGTATATGTGCCCTTTCATAAAAACAGTCGGTGAGATTTATTAATTATTTGAGGCCAGTTTAATGTAATTTTTTAAGCCGGAGTGTTTTTTGTAGTACGTACAGATATTGTGCTAATTATGGAGATGATTCGAGGAAATTTGATCGAACGCGTCAAATAGCTAGCAAGCTTTCAAGTTTGAAGGAGGGTTGTTAGTTGTTGTAGGTAACACATGAAGTGATTCTTCCATCATGAAGCTCCGGTATCCATCTATCTTTTTTGACTTGGATCTCTCTACCATTCGCGACTTTCCAGTGAAGCCCATTGACTAAAGTCTGTTTGTTCCACATGATGGAGCGCCAGATGTAGGAGGGGTTGGAGCCGATAGTAGCTTCCATGATGTCGGAGTGTTTGAAATATCTAGCCTTAAGTACTCTGACCACTAAAGAGTTAGGATTGAGGATGATCCTCCAGATTTGTTTGGCTAGCAGGGCTTTATTGAAGGTCACTAGATCTCTGAAACCCATTCCACCTTGGCTTTTTGGCTTTGTGAGAGTCTTCCATTCTTTCCAGTGAATTTTCTTTTCCTCAGAATTGCCACCCCACCAGAATTTGGCACACATGGATTCGATTTCTCCACAAATAGTGGTTGGTATTCTGAAGCATGACATTGCATAGGTGGGGATAGCTTGGATAACTGCTTTAAGAAGGACTTCGCGCGCCTCCGTCCGAGAAGAATTTGTTTCTCCAGCAATCCATTCTTTTGGTGACTCTATCTCGGAGATAACCAAATTGAAGTCTTTTACTATGAGTCGAGAAGGTGGGGAGCCCCAAATAAATAACGTGGCCTTGGCAGATTTGGATGTGCAAGTATTCTTTTGTGTCCGAAATGTTCCCCGGGGTGGTGTTCTTGCTATAAGTGATAGCGGACTTGTCGAAGTTGACCAGTTGACCCGAAACCTTCTCGTAGTCTTTCAGACAGTTCTTGATAGTTTGCGCTTCTTCCTTAATGGACTTAAAAAAGATGAGGCTATCGTCAGCGAAAAAAGGTGGGTGATCATGGGGCTGTCTCTAGTCATCCTAATACCAGTGATTTTTCCGATTGCTGCCTGCGCATTTAGAATGGAGGACAGACCTTGGGATACCAGCACAAAGAGGAAAGGGGAGAGAGGGTCTCCCTGTCGGAGACCTCTAGTAGGGACCACCCTACCCTTAATTTCATTATTGATTTTGAAGGAGTAAGTAGGGGAGGAAACACAAGTCATGATCAGCTTGATCCATTTAGAAGTAAAACCCATTTTGATCATGATATTTTCGAGGTAAGACCATTCTACCCAATCATAAACCTTGCTCATATCCAGTTTAAGGGAAGCGTAACCTTGCTTGCTTTTATTATTTCTAAGCCAGTGCATGCATTCGTAGCCCAGGAGAATATTATCAGTGATCAAGCGTCCCGGAATAAAGGAACTTTGATTGGGATCAATGATCTTGCCAAGAACGGACCTAAAACGGTTGGTGATAGCCCTGACCATAATTTTGTAGGTGACGTTGCACATGCTAATCGACCGATAATCTTTTAACGAATTCGGATCTTTTGATTTCGGGATAAGAGTAATCACTGTTGGATTCTGAAGATCAGGACCAACATTCCCATTCAAGATGTTCAACGTATACCTCGAGATATCTCCCCCAATGTGGTCCCAAACTTGTTGGAAGAAGAGTGCCGTGAAGCCATCCGGACCCGGAGCTTTAGATGGATTAAGATTAAAAAGAGCTTTCTGTTGGGATTATACTGGAAAGTATGCTTTTTACTTTGTATAATCAAAACTGAATTTCGGACTTATTTACTGAAATAAATTGTTTATCACTGATGCTTTAAATATCATCGAATGTTACATATATTTACTGCATAACTGTTCAATAAATCATACGTGTTACATTGTAGTTAATTTAGTGATACCAAATCACAGAAGATTAAATTAACAGTCCCTTGTAACTAAAAGTACGTCATTCACGACCTAGATGGAAATGAACAATTCATCGTGAAAGGTTGAAGTGTAAGGCTCTGATTGACTTGTCTTGACCAAGAGATTACACTAGTGCATGACTGATGCACTGAATATGACCTACATGAGGACAAATTCTTCAGAACTGAACAAGGAAGAATTAGACCTCAGTGGTTCGTTATTTCTCAATCTTCGTTCCTTAAATAGGATCACGTGTGATTGGAAACTATTGCTTTGACTTATCATGAGTAGAGAATCAACGAGATTCAATACTTTTTATCTTGGGCAATATTATTGGTCACATGTGATTGCTAAGATTTAATACGGAGAATCGTGTGCAAGTACGCTTGTTCGATTTGCCCCATTGGGAGGTTCATAAGCTTTATCATACCAAATCTTGCAAGTGGAACTAGTTTCCGGTATGGATAATAATGTTGATCTGTTCCTTGACCAATGACAAAAGATATTAATTAACGGAAAGCTATTTCAGTGGCTTGAATTAATTAATGGACTAGATAATCTTAAACACGGGAAATAATAATCGGGAGCCATATTGACTGTAATATGGGTTAAGATGGATAGTGCAATATTAATTATGTAGTGGGATTAATTAATATTTATGGGCTTGAATAATATTGTGGCTCAATATTGATAATTCAAGATCCATTGGAAGGTCCAATCTTAATTCTCCTAAAGGCCCCCTAAGTAGCCCAACATATAGTCCAATAACTGGAAAATGTGTTTAAAATAAAATAAATATTATTGCTTATTTTTCCTTATAAATTTCGAAATTTATGGATAAAAGGGGAGAAAGATTTTCTTTGAATTTTGTTATGGAATGAAGATATGTATTCTTGGAATACAAGATTATCTCATTAAATTCAAGAAATCTCCCACTTGGTTATCCATATGGTGTTTTTAAAAAATATTGAAATTAAGGGAAATAAATTTTTTTTTGAAAAGATATTATGGAAGATATGTATTTCTTGAAATACAGGAATATCTCATAAATTCAAGAAGATCCAAATCTTGGATTCTTGCCCTATAATTTCGAAAATATTCCATAACAAAGAGTAGGTGGGATTTTGTGGAATATTATAATTATGGGAAAAAGAATATAGGAGATATATTCAAGATTTCTTGGAGATCAAGAAAAGATTTTCCCACATTGTTTTTGCCCCAAAATTTTCGACCACCTCTACTCTATAAATAGGGGATGATTCTTTCATTCCCAAGTACAATTCCATGTGCTGGAAAAATTAATAAATCCACAAAAGTGGTGCAACAAATTTTATTTTTCCTTTTAGTTAATTGTTCGCAAGTGTCCTACCACCGGATAGTCGAACAAGGATTAAGGGAATACTTGGAAAGTTTTTTTGGTGAGTCTAATCAACAAAGCCATTGTCATCCCAAGAGGTACGTTCACGTAAACTCGTAGAATTTTGCATGCGTAGGATTTACGTGAATTAATTTTATGCATGATTTGTCGTTGGATTATTATTTGAATTAATATAGGATTAATTCATGCTAGTAATAATTATAAGAATTAAATTTATATTTAAATATTCATCCCGAATAGATCTGTGCAACTTATTCCCCAACACTTTCCATGACAGACGGAGGCGAGCGCGCAAACGGATTAATAGTTGGCTCTCACTTGACCAATATAAAATTGACAGGGACTTCGGAGAAGTATATGCATATCAATTTTATACCTAAGTAATAACCATGATTAAATACAGGATTATTATTTCGTATTGAACGAGCCCTCGTGGGGAGGTCATCATCGCCGCCACTAGTAATAACCCACAATCATCCATTTGGAATTCATTCATGTGAAAGCTATCTTTTCGACAAATCAAGTGGAATTTCTCCAAAAGAATTCACAAATAAATAAATCATGGAGGTCAAAATTAATTCAATTTTATTATCCGGAATAAAATTTTCAATTAATTATTTAAACATACTTAGTAATTTTGAAGGTGAGATTTTTCATTGGGCAACTCTCATGCAAACACATTTAAACAAATTAAATAAAGATAAGATAAAGACAAAATAAATCAAACAAAGCGAAAAAAATAAACATATTGGGCACAAATTATCCAATTGTCATGGTTTGATTTTTCTTGGCTTAATCTTGAAGAAACACCGTCTTGAATTTCTCTCACTCGATAGTCTCGAAAAAGATACTCAAATCTCGAACGCCACGCTAAAGTAGCTTGCCTGGGGATGCACGCCATCATCCGGCCACTAGCCAGTTTGCTGTTCTCGGCTACATTTCGGCGAGCATCGCCCTTGATGCCTGGCGGTCAGGTCCGACTTCCTCGGCGAAGCAGCGTAAGCGTGCATCCGCCGCCCGCCGCCAACCTTCCTCTCGCGAACCTCTGCCGATCAGTAGCGTCTCGCAGCGCCCATATCATCATCCTCTGTCACTTTGGCCGCTCTCGCGCCCGCCCGTCTTGGCGTGGCAGATCCTCGCCGCTTCGCCTTTCGGCCCTCGGCCTCGCCAGCGATGCCTCCATAGCATGTTTCGCTACGTCGCCGCCCTCTCCGGTTACGGATTTTTTATCCTTTAATTCTAACCGTCTCGCGTCTTCGTTTTTCGATTGGGTTACAATTTATTTACAAAAATAAATAAACCTAGATCTAGACTAGTCTATTACATTGATCAAATCAAACAAATCCTAATCTACTCGTGGATTTTCTCACGAGGCAAAAGCAATTCGAGCGAATCGAATTAAAACCACAATTTATATGCATGCATAAATAAACACATTAAATTCCATGACAATTGGATACGCAAAAGCAGATCTAGCAATTCTACTATCCAATTTCAAATTTAATGTCAAATAATTAAATTACAATTTAAAAATTTGAGTCAAACCGTGATTTCGATATACGGTTGTTGGGGAATAAGTTGCACAGATCTATTCGGGGTGAATATTTAAATAAAAATTTAATTCTTATAATTATTACTAGCATGAATTAATCATATATTAATTCAAATAATAATTCAACAACATATCATGCATATAATTAATTCACGTAAATCCTACGCATGCAGAATTTTACGAGTTTACGTGAACGTACCTCTTGGGATGATGTTGATCCGGTGATTAGACTAACAAAAAAGAACTTCCCAAGTATTCCCTTAATCCTTGTTCGACTATCCGGTGGTAGGACACTTGTGAACAATTAACAAAAGGAAAATAAATTATGTTGCACCACCTTTGTGGATTTACTAATTTTTCCAGCACATGGAATTGTACTTGGTAATGAAAGAATAATCCCTTATTTATAAAGCATAGGTGGTCGAAAATTATGGCCAAAAATAATGTGAAAAAATCTTTTCTTGATCTCCAATAAATCTTGAATATATCTCTTATATTCTTTTTCCCATAATTATAATATTCCACAAAATCCCACCTACTCTTTTGTTATGGATAATTTCGAAAATATTGGGCAAGATTCCAAGATTTGGATCTTCTTGAATTTATGAGATATTCTTATATTTCAAGAAATACATATCTTCCATAATATTTTTCAAGAAAATCTTTCTTGCCCTTTATTTCCAAATTTTTTGAAAATTCTCTTATAGATAACCAAGTGGGAGATTTCTTGAATTTAATGAGATAATCTTGTATTCCAAGAATACATATCTTCATTCCATAACAAAATTCAAAGAAAATCTTTCTCTACTTTTTATCCATAAATTTCGAAATAAATGAGGAAAAAAAAATAACAATATTTATTTTATTTTAAACACCTTTTTCAGTTATTGGACTATATGTTGAAATTTACTCGGGGGCCTTTAGGGAGAATTAAGATTGGACCTTCCAATGGATCTTGAATTATCAATATTGAGCCACAATATTATTCAAGCCCATAAATATTAATTAATCTCACTACATAATTAATATTGCACTATCCATCTTAATCCATATTACAGTCAATATGGCTCCCGGTTATTATTTCTCATGTTTAAGATTATCTAGCCCATTAATTAATTCAAGCCACTGAAATAGTTTTTCATTAATTAATATCTTTTATCCTTGGTCAATGAACGATTCAACATTATTATCCATACCGGAAACTAATTCCACTTGCAAGATTTGGTATGATAAAGTTTTATGAACCTCCCAAGGGGCAAATCAAAAAAAGCGTGATTTTGCACACGATTCTCCGTATTAAATCTTAGCAATCACATGTGACCAATAATATTGTCCAAGATAAAAAGTATTGAATCTCGTTGATTCTCTATCCATGATAAGTCAAAGCAATAGTTACCAATCACACGTGATCCTATTTAAGGAACGAAGATTAAGAAATAACGAACCACCGAGATCTAATTCTTCCTTGTTGGATTCAAGAATTTGTCCTCCTCAGAGGTCTTATTCAAAGGTGCATCGGTCATGCACTAGTGTAATCTCTTGGTCAAGACAAGTCAATCGAGCCTTACACTTCAACCTTTCACTATGGGTTGTTCATTTCCATCTAGGTCGTGAATGAGCGTACTTTTTAGTTACAAGGGAGGATTAATTTAATCTTACGTGATCCGGTATCACTAAATTAACTACAATGTAACACGCATTTAATTATTGAACAGTTATGCAGTAAATATATGTAACATTCGATAATATTTAAAGCATCAGTGATAAACAATTTATTTCAGTAAATAAGTCCGAAATTCAGTTTTGATTATACAAAAGTAAAAATCATACTTTCCAGTATAATCCCAACACCCAGCACCCCAACATAGGGGTGAGCAGTATTCGGTTATAACCGAAAACCGAACCGGGACCGAACCGAAATATTAATTTGGTTCGGTTAATTTGGTTTTCGGTTCGGTTTCGATTTTAAATTAAAAAAATTTTGGTATTCGGTATTCGGTTTTGATTTTGGTTTCGGTTTTAAGGGTGAAAAAACCAAATAACCGAAAACCGAACCAAATTAAATAATATAACATAATTTATATAATATTAATTTATTACTTAAATATTAAGAGGCACGAAGTCAGATTTCGGCTGTAATTGTTGGCTATTTAATTCCAATTTGTTGGTCAATTCAAAGTACTGGACATATTAAGTATTTGTTGGGCTATTATTTGGCAGTTTCATTCCTCTGTGTCATTTTCTCATGTTCCAAATATATCCCACTTCCTGAATTTTTAACACATGGACCCAGGATTATGGTGGGCCATTGGATAATATTTTAATTTCCACTTGTCATACATCCGCAATATGGAACATGGAGTGGAGCACTGAAAATGGAACAGATGATATAATTCGATTATTTGGGTTGTATTGGAATTTATTTGGGCTATATTTGTTGGACTATTTAATTTTGGTTTTTGGTTTTTAACCGAAACTGAACCGAAAAAATTCGGTTCGGTTTATACTCGTTTCGGTTCGGTTTTAAATTTTAAAATTTTCGATAATTCGGTTTTGTTAATTCAGTTCGATTCGGTAACTGAATAACCGAATACTCACCCCTACCCAACATAGACTAAATCCTTCGCCCCCACCGCCCCACACCCTCTTACTATCAATATATGACTTATTTTCGAAGCAACAACACAGAATATACATAGTCTATGCTGGGGTAAGGGTGAGCACTGTTAAGAAAGATAGCTACTTAAGAAACATAGTGAAAAAAAATAATTTTTTTATGCTACTTACTTTTTTTTGAGCAGCCAACAAAGATTTATATTTCAAATAAAAGATGGAGTACAAGGGGTTCTCCCACCCTTACAACTAGATAAGTCCCCAGTGTCAAAAGAAATGGAGACAGAGATTTCAGACTGCAATAGTTTACAACTCACTCAATTTTGGGATTAGAGCGCCAAGCCCCGAAAGTAATATGACTTGCCTTAGAGTATTTTGTCGTCACCCATGACCATGTCTTTGCTTTAATTTCTTTGAACACTTTCATTGGATCCGGGTTGGTATTGTCGAATAGCTTTTCATTTATGTAGTTCCAGATTGTCCATGTAGTCGCTGTCCAAATGGTAGAGCCAATCCTGTTTAGCGCAGGAGGTCCGAGCATCGCTTCGTGTTGCTGAAAATGTGAAGTAATGTCTCTATGTGGCACCATGTACAGCCCTGCCCAGTTATAAATTTTACACCAAATTTCATTCGCGAACCTGCACTCGAGCATGAGATGCGTAGTGTTTTCTTCAGCCACGCCACACATGATACATGTAAGATCACCGTCCTCCGGGATGATGTTTCTGATGGCGAGATTGTCTTTCGTTGGTATCCTTTGCTTGAGAATTTTCCACACGATGGATTGGTCTCGACGTGGAGCAAAGTTATTCCACAAGGATTTGAATTCCGATCCATCCGTGTGGTCTTCTTGGTCTTCTTCCTCCTCACACGAACCAATGTATGCTTCCTTAGTCGAAAAAATTCCGTTATTTGAACCATTCCAGCTCCAAAAATCAGCTTGTGAAACCTCCAATTTCGTCCCGAAATTGCTACCCCTCTCTCATTCCCCCTCCCTTGATGAGCATGATAAAAACATCCTCTCCTATCCTCCCTCTCCGTCAACGAAACCAGCCCCCCAAATTTAGAATGTATCACTCTAGCCCATAGTCTATTTGGTTCGTTCAAAAATCTCCACACCCATTTCTTAAACAAGTGTTGTATTAAACCGGCTCACCTATCTAATGCCTAAACCCCCCTTCGATTTATCTTTACACACCTCCCCCACCTAACCCAAGCGATTTTAGATTTTAACTCACAACCCCCCCATAAGAATTCTCGTTGAATTCTTTCGATTTCTTTCAAGGTAGATTTTGGCAAGCAATATAGAGATAAGCAATATATAGGGATCGACGAAAGAACCGCTTGAATCAAGGTTATTCTGCCACCAAACGAGATCTGTTTCCCCTTCCATTTCTCCAACCTATTTCGGACTTTCTCGACAAGGCTTGACCACACTTCTGTCTTGTGATGATTGATGCCGACTTTGATGCCCAAATATGAGAGTGGCTGTCTACCGATCTCGCATCCCAGAATCTGTCCCATTCGGTCAAGGAGCTCTCTGCTGATGTTAAATCCCCATAGGCTGCTTTTCTGGAAATCCACTTTGAGTCCAGATGCAAGTTCGAAAATATGCAGAATGTGTTTGAAGGTCTTCACATTTCCCAATTTACCTGGGCACGTTAGGATAGTATCGTCCGCATACTGTAGGTGAGAGATGCCCACCTTTTCTTTGCCAACTTCAATTGGTTCAAGCAAGCCCTTCGAAACCGCCTTCGATAGCATACGACTGAGCCCTTCCGCCACTATAAGAAATAAGAATGGGGAAAGGGGGGTTGCCTTGTCGTAATCCTCTTTCATTGTGGAATTCCTCCGTTGGGCTTCCATTAACCAATATCGATGACGTCGCTGTTGAGATACAGGTATGCATCCATGTTCGCCATTTCGGGGAGAAATTCAATTTTTCCATCATCACATCTAAAAATTCCCAATTCACTGAGTCGTACGCCTTCTCAAAATCAACTTTGAAGATCACTCTTTTCCTCTTCTTCCGTTTGGTTTCCTCAATGATCTCATTTAGAGTCACGACCCCGTCTAATATCTGTCTTCCTCCGATGAAAGCGGATTGGTTTTCAGATATTATCGAGTCCATGACTTTGGATAATCTTGTTGCCAACACTTTCGAAATGATCTTGTACAAACAATTAATAAGAGAAATGGGGCGGAATTCATTAAGAGACTGGCACACATCCTTCTTCGGTACGAGGACGATAAAGGATGCGTTCATTCCCCTAACAAATTTCCCCGACTGATGGAAATCACACATCAACTTCATTACCTCCACTTTCAGGTTGTCCCAGTTGTGTCTGAAGAACTCAAAAGACATGCCATCCGGTCCCGGACTCTTGTTCGATTAACAAGACCACACCGTCCTCTTTACCTCCTCTTCAGTGAAGGGCCCACAGAGATACTCATTTTCGCTTGCCTCCACTTTGCTTGAGAAGAGTTCGTCTGGTATGCTGATTTTAGGACTGCTTATATAGCTAAAGTGATTTCTGAAATGTTTAAAGATCTCATCTTTCACTTCCGACACCGATTCGATCCACCTGTTGTCAACCATCAGTCCATCAACTTTAATGTGTTGTTCAGTACAATTCATTAAATATAATACAACATCATAAAATTATATTGAGCACTGCTAAGAAGGATAGCATAAAAATAAAAAATAAAAAAAGTTATGGCATCAGACTTATGTCTCGGTATGGCCATATAGGCCTAATGTTCGATATCATAACATATATAAATTATAATTTAATATGAGCTTATCACGATTAAAAAACAAGTTGTGAACATGAATCAAAAGCTCCGACATAATAAAAAAGTTTGCATCTGACCTAAAAAAAAACAAATTTATAAAGATGTAAAATTAATTTCTACCACCCAAAATGCCCATAAATTTATGTAGTCAAAAGCAAACTTCACTATTGGTAAAGAAATAAAGAGGGTGGTTAAGGGGGATGTTTGGGGAAATTTTTAAATATTTCAAATTTTTACTTCAAAAGGTTAAAATGAATAATTTCAAAAGGTTAAAATGAATAATTTCAAAAAATTAATTTTGCTTTTAACCATTCTAAAAACAATTATTGGTTAAAACTTAAAAGCGGCAACAATGTCAAGTGTGGATAGCTCATGTGGTTAGAACTTCACTACCTGAGACCCCCACGATCCCAGGTTCAAGACACGTAGAAGGAATATTTATTCCCTCTTGTGGTGGTCCCTCTTTTGTGGGGTGGTGGTACCCCTTTTATGGGGTTGCGGTGCAGTATGTTTGCGGTTTCGAGTTGCAGTTTCGGGTGGTTCCCCTTTTGTGGTGGTTGCAGTTCCGGTCTACAGCGAGATGAATTGATGTTGTCACATCCAATGGTAGAAGAAATTATTGTAATTGATTATTTTAGGGTACTATTGTAATTGATTACCATTAAAAAAAAAGGAACAACTTATAATTAACTTTGACCTGTTTTTAGTTAAAAAATTTGACTATCGAATTTACTTTTAATTAGTGATTACCTCACAGTCACAGTTAGCCTTTAAATCTTAATAATTTCTCAAAATAAAAAGTAATTCCGCACAAACATAAATTTTCGAGAACAAGGTCTAAAAAATTATATCCACTGCTCTGGCGAGCAGGATGGATAAATTAAGGTGGAAATTCTATTTTATTCCTTAGCTGAAAAAGGAAAAAATATGACCAAACTTTTATTTTGTACATTATGGAAGATTAACTTTGTGGAGTCATAAAATCATTCTGGTTTTTAAGCAACCCTTGGGCGGTCTGCCGGCTATGAGAGATACTTTTTTCCCACACTCGATATTATACGTGTCCAGTTGTTATTGGATGTTTATAAATGTCATTTGAAAGAATAAGTCATGTGTGAAAATTTTAAAGTATGAAAAACTATAAAATCGTCATAAATCATGTCTTATTCGGGTTTGATGAACTATCTACATCCTAAACACTAAGGGTATGTTTGTTTTGGGATTTAGGTGTGCGGGTGAAGTCATGACTTCAAAATTCTATGAATTTAAAAATCCTGATGAATAGTAAAAGTAAGTATTTATTTTGGGATTTTGGTAGGGTGTAATTTTTGCTTTATGTCAAATCAATATGAAATAGTGATTAATGTGGTATTATTATATTGTATTGGGTGAGAGAAAAATAGGAGAGAGAATAAGTAAGTGGAAAAAAAGTGGTGATATTGTATTGAATTTTGTGAAAATAAGTGTATAGGTATATTTTATAGAAGTGGATTTAAAAGTTGGATGTGAAAATCCTCAACTAGTATGTGACTTAGATCGCAAAGTCTTAAGTCCATTCGGGTGAGTCCCGGCGAAACAAACATACCCTAAGAGTCAACTTTGTATGATTAGAGAATGATAGTGGTAATGAATATCATTGAAGTGTCAATGACCAAGGGTTATTGATTGCATTGTTATTGCTTGGTTAGAACATCTACAATGGGTATCATGTGAGGTAGATTGAGTTAGTGAGGGTAATCAATTGTTTACTTTTATTTTCATTACTTGTGCATCAACACTATCAAGCAACATCAATAGAAGTGATTTCTATTACTCACAACCAAGCGGATTCTAAATAATTAACTCTAAATCATGACATATTCGGCGCCTTGTGAACCATAAATCACTTGGGCCGAGTGAATCATAAATCACTCGACTATATCTTATCTTCACCATATATAAAATTTATTTATAAATAAAAGTTTTTTTTTATGTATTCATACTAGGAGGTACGAAAAAGCGTGACACCATCTAGTAAGAAACAATTACTGCGATACAATTACAAATTCCGCGGCGTCACAAATCATTAGGCAAGATAGCGGAATATTCCGTTATAAATTAAACGGTGTTTATGGGTTGTCACCCATTTCCACTTACATATTCATTTGCTATGCGCTAGTCGTCGGTAAAGCTAAATCATAGGACTAGGCTCTTTATTTTAGTTTGATTTTTTATTTTTTAATATTTCTAAGACATAGTATTCCCTTCGTCCCAATCTTGACTACTTAATTATTGTGTGTTCGAAGCTTAAGAAAAAATTATTTATTAGTATTTTATGAGATAAAGTGATAAAGTGTTGGGATTAGAAAGAGTTATTTATTAGTATTTTATGTGATAAAGTGTTTGAGGGAGAAAAAATTGTTTATTAGCATTTTATGTGATAAAGTGATAAAATGAGTATTTTCTTTTAAAAAAATGTATAGTTAAGATTGAGACGCCCAAAATAAAAATAATTTAATTAATATTGAGACGGAGAGAGCATTATATACCTGGCATAGCTTCGTCTTCAATTTCCTGCCCTTTTTCGAGGAGTGCTGGAGTTTGTTAATTTGGTGAATTGGATACTTAGTTTTGCCGAGAAAAAAATATTTTAGTCTTATAACTTATGCACTGTCCATTTTTTATCTCAACAAATTTTAATTCAATTTTAGTTCCACAATTAAATGAATTGTTCAATTTTGATCCTATTTTCATTAAAAAATTAGAAAAAACATCATTTTCGATCTCATGCAAGACACGTGCCGGTAAATTTTAGTTGTTCTTACATTTACAGATTTTAAATTTTAGTTTTGGTTAAATTTATTGAATTATTTACACATGTGTAGTTTAATTGATTGAAAAACGTAAAAAAAATAAAAAGAATTAAATAGTTAACGTTCACGTCATTGAGGGTATAGAGAACCCCAAATTTTAATGGCACGTGACTTACACGTCATCAAAACGACATTATTCACGATTTTTCGGTAAAAATGGAATCAAAATTGGATAATTAATTTAATTATGGATCAAAATTGGACAATTAAATGGATAGTAAATAAATAATGTGAACAAAAACTTTTTTTCTCTAATCTTGCAACACATTTTGTCCCCATCACAATTTAGTCCTTAGTGCTACGAACATTCGATGTAATGAATCCCCCTCGAAATCATTAGAAAATAAATATATATGGATGCGTCTTTTTTCGAGGGGAAATGGCATGGCAGACTGGACGCATGCAATGGGTCTAGATTAGTGGCACTGATATTATTTAAAGGAGATACATTTAATATTACTCAATATTTTGTAATTTGAGCGCTCTTATATCAGTTGTGACAATTCCTATTCCTATTGTACATGCATTACCTAAGTTGAGTGCTCCTATAATAGTCTTTGGTCGGGCTTTCAGCGTTGAGGAAGACTTTCTCAATAATTTGTCTTCTTATACCATTAAAATAAAGCTAGTAAGTATGTTTTTTTGGTTATTTTTTTTAATCATATTAATAACTATCTTTCATGAAAAATTGCAAATATAGAAATGCAATCTTTTACGGATAGAAATTATTACGTTTTATTCGTCGTTTTGATTATATGAACATTAATCGAAATATAAAAATTAAATGTAATGTGAGTGACATATTTTCTTAAAATAAAGTTAAGTGTATTTTCATACATACCATATTAGTTTGAATTTTTAGGGTCAGTTATTTATGATGTTAATAAAATTTGGATGGGCGAGATTGAAGAGCGTGAAGGGGAAGACGTCAAAGTTGTTCCGCGGTATGGAACACATGCCCATTAACACGAGATATGCAAAAGACATGCATGCCCTCAACCATTCAGATTATCGTTCACACTTCCCACGTATCTAATAACCAACATATCCTTTTTGCCACGTACCCCCCGGGCCCCACCCCCTTCTATATATTTTTCCAACCCGCCTCCAAAACCCTATCTCACTCCTCAATATTCCCAACAAACCAATCCATTTTTTCATTTACATGACATGGCGCCGAGGGTGACGGCGGCGGCGGCAACTGGCGGCGGTTTCGAAATACATTTCCGCGGCGTTAGGAAGAGGCCTTGGGGGCGGTACGCCGCCGAGATCAGGGATCCGGCCAAGAAAAGCCGCGTTTGGCTAGGGACATTCGACACGGCGGAGGAGGCGGCCAGGGCTTACGACGCTGCCGCCCTCCGATTTCGCGGCTCCAAAGCCAAAACCAATTTTCCGCCGCCGGATTTTGTGAACAATCTCAGCCCTAGCCAGAGCAGCACCGTCGAGTCGTCGGGAACGGAGACATTCCGGCCGGCGGCGCCGGTCGTGGGGATTCCTAGGGTTTTCGGAATGAGATTCCCCTTCCAAAATGACCACCTGCTCCGCCCTGTGGCGGCCGCCGCCGGCGGATTTGTGACAGTCGTGCCGTCAGCAAACGCGATGCTTAATCTTCGGCCGGATTCGCGGCAGGAGATTATAAACGCGATGAACGTGATACAGCGTGTGCACGATTACCGTGGCGGCGGCGCGGCGGCGCAAAGCGAGTCGGACTCGTCGTCCGCCGTCGTTGACCTGCCGAAATCGCCGCAAAGCAGAGGCATCGATCTCGATCTGAACTTCCCTCCACCGGAGAGTCTCTGACTCCGGCGGCGCTAGGATCCGTTTTTTAATAACTAGTGACCGGATGAAATTTGTCAATCAAATTTTGTTTGAAAAAATAGATTCTTAGATTAAGCTGGATTGGACGGTGACAAATCTGAGATGTTTTCCGTTAAAAGTTATTTTAGGTCACCGCTGATGTGAATAATTATGTATTGTAGTCCCTTTGTTTTCAACGGACGTATGAAATTTTCATCCGAAATTCGGGGTGTTGTTTCTTAACTTTACCCCCTAAAATGCTTGTGTAATTTTATTTTATTTGTTTTTATTCCAAGAATTGGAAAATTCTACTACTATCACCTTGTCTCTTATTCTCTCCTTTAATTGTATAAATAATTTTATTTGGTGTTTAGAGGAAAAGTAATTATTCTCTCCAGCTATCACTGGTTTTCAATTAATCACATGTCAATTGGACCAAAATGGAGTATTAATTAATATATAATATGACGTGAATAATCATAGTTACTTTAAAATTTTAAATAACATGTTTGAAAAATGACAAAATCCTTTTTCTTTTGTCTATAGTGTAAATCTATTTACTTGAATCTTTTGATATACTAAAGGGGTATTCAAATGCTAATACGCCGGTTTCCGATTAATTTATATCTCATTATATTAAATTTGGAAATTCTTAATGTATTAATATTTTGAGATGTTATTTTATATTGCTTTTTGTGTTTAATACTTGACATTATAATTGTGTATCCATGACACATCTTAAATAATGAGTTCAACTAAAAATACAATCAATACATGGCTCTATTTTATTCATTGCAAACATTTTACTAATCTTGAAAATAAGATTTCAAGATTTTTAGCGAAGATGTAATCTGAAAAGAAATTTTCGTGATGTGAAGTGTGAAAACTCGAAAGCCATAGGCTCATAGACAATATTTACAACATTTAAATTATACGATAAATAAGTAAAGTTGTTTGCCATAACTCTGCAGGGTCTTATCATTAACATATTCTTCTACTAATTTTTCCTCTGTTCCACTCTGATTTTTAAATATTCTTGTATTCATATTATTTAAAAAATAAAACATAAACATTCATATTAAATATCCTTGACTTTCGGTCTCCTTCCATAAAAGATATATAAATAAAATAGTATTAACCCCAATTTAGGTACAAAGAAATAGAAAGTCAGGTGAGGGCGGATGCTTCTTGGTGGCTGGTGCACCTTCATTTTCCCAATTTACTAACTTTATGTCTGGTAAAAGTTTTTGTTTCTTGGGGTAACGGCTGATATTATATTAAGTTTTTTTATAATATTCTTAGAAAATGGTATATTAATTAAAACTTATTAACAAATTAAAATAAATACTACTTCCTCCGTTTAAGGATTATTTGTACATGAAGGTGACACACATAATAAAAGAGTTGAATTCCGTATATATATTAATTCAAAATAATAAAATTTTATGTAAATTTGTGAATATTATGGGATAGAGTTTTGTGTAGTTTTAATTTTAAAAATGTACAAGTAATTAGAATGGAGTGGGAAGAGGGTACAAAATTAGAATCACGTGAATACGAACTGATAAAAAAAAAAAAAATTATTTGTAAAATTGCCATGAACAAAGACTTGGTCTCTATGACTCTTTCTTCCTCTTTTTTTTTAAAGATAGAAACAATATTTTATTGCATCCTAATAAAAATATACGTTCTAGAAATCACTTTATAATACCCACTGAAGTTGAGAATTATAGTGGGTTTATGTGAAGTTAGGACTTAGGCGGACGGCTGGGTTTTCTTGAAAGAAAAAAGAAAGTCTTTTTGACTTTTGGAGTTTTGAGTACTCGGACAAATCAGGAAAATTAATTTGCTAGTAATCATAATTACTGTAGAAAAAGAGGTTTATTAAAACAATAAACAAATGCGTTAAAAGATAACTTTAAAATAGCAGATAAGTTATGTCTATGATGATCAAATATTAAAGATGAATAAATAATTTTATTTACTAAATTAATTAATATCAGGAGTATTGGGCCTTCAGACTGGGCTTCTCATACAGGCACCCATCAGAATTTTGTCAAAAAATATAGCCTCATTAAATTTGGAAAGCAATTATATACGTGAAGTTTTTCGATTACTGCAAATCTTGGATATTATACCAAGCTGTTTTTTATTTTTAGAAAAACAAACTATAAATATAAATTAACGTTCGGTGTGTTTTTAAACATCATATCTTTTTTTTTTTATTAGAAAGTTACAATAGGAGGTAAAAGAGTTATCAGCTGTTCATATATCCGTTAAATAATTGTTAATAGGATAATACTATAAAATTACTATATCCGTATTTGATGTTTTCTGCAATTTTACATTTTTAAAAAATGATGCAAAATGGAAAGAGAAAAATTAATGAACCTAATCTCCATTTAGGACAAAGAACAAAATAGATTTCAGTGTTCTATAAGACTTATAATACCATCCCCAACATTTCTGACTGTTCGATCTCCATATCGACTTATTCAACCTTTTTTTTCTCTCTCTTTGTAATATATAAAAATATTAATTTCTATTTTATTGAATTGAATATTAAAAAATAATAATATTCAAATATAATATTAACTTATAAGACCGTCTAACGCCTATATATAATTAAAAAATATTAAATAATAATTTTACAATAGAACACCTTTAATCCTTTTTCATTTATAATATACTATACTAATAATTTATCAATTGTTGAATAAAAAAGGAATAAAATTATAAAACACTAAGGGTATGTTTATTTCGAGATTTAGGTGTGCGGAGGAAGTCATAACTTCGAAATCCCATGGATTTGAAAGTCTTGGTAAATAGTAAAAAATATGTGTTTGTTTTGAGATTTTAATAGGTTGAGATTTTACTTTATGTCAAATAAATGTTTAATAATGATTTATATGGTATTATTATATTGTGTTGAGAGTGAGAAAATTAGTGATATGATTGTATTAAATTTTGTGAAAAATAGATATATAGATGTACTTTATAGGAGAGAATTTTAAAATCTAATTTTAAATCTAATTTTAAATCTCAAACTATAATAAGACGTGATTTTCAAAGTTCTAAGTTCATTTGAATGAGTCCCGAAACAAACATACCCTAATAGATAGACTGCTAAAAGGTTTTTAGACTGACTCGATAATTAAAAAGAATAGACCAAACCTCCTATATGTATGACAAATAATTGGCCAGATTTCCCCAAGGGCATAGCCAAGTTGGTAAAGCTTGTGGTGATGTGGGAAGAAATCCACCGGCAACGCAGATTCAAACCCCGTGTGGGATAAAATCTCAATTAAAATATTATGGGGGTTTGTCCTTTGGATTGAATCATGTTGATTTCTTCCATGTTGATGTCGCCACTTGGACATATCCTTCGATTCTACCCGTTGAATTGAGTTCTCGCCTCTTCCTAAAAAATAAAAAAAAAAAATAAAATAATTCTAAAAAATAAAAAAAAAAAATAAAAAATCAAGCCCAGGCCAGATTTGGGGGAAGTCATTCCTATTTCCTAGGCATCATAACACTCCCATAAGCTGCACTTCAAATTTGACAAATAAAATTAGGTAAACAGACTCTTTCACAATATGTTAAATATTTTGGAATTATTTCATTTATAGCTTATATAAATAATTCAATTAACTGCTACGAGTTAGACTCAAAAGAATGTAGGGTTTAGAGTGTTGGGTGAGAAAAGAAAATGACAAGCAACAAGCGTGATGAACCTTATCAAGTGGTCCTTCAAAATTCCACTCTCCTACCCTATCACTATTATTAAATAATAGCTTTTATTGTCAAAATACACACAATAGTTTCATTTCTCTATTCTTTAATGTGTTGGGTTTCCGTGAAACTTATAGATATTATAAAATTTATATCACTACACTTATAAAGTAATACCACTGTACTTATTAATTGATACAATTATATTTATAAACTGAAATAATAATATTAAATGTTGTAGGTATTAATTTATAAGAATAGTGATATCAATTTATAATTTAATGATATGAATTTCATGCTATGAACAAGTTTTACAAATAAGTTTATGTTTTTTAATTTTATCAGGAATTTTGTTTGTTTACAATTCAATATATATAAGATATTTTAAAATTTTGCAAGTATATCACAAGATAATTTTTTTTGCTACTTATTATCGGCGGCAATAGCGGAAACAACTTTGAAATGATAGCATTAATCCTTTTTTATTATTTGCAAATTAATATCCCAAAAATTAAAATAGAATCTGAAGAGAGAGAGAGAATGGGGGTGATTGAATTGACGGCCGGGTGGATGAAAATAAAATGAAAGAGCACATATGTTATATCCACAAAAGGGACAAGTGATATGATGGAACATGGCTGTCGCATGCTGCACGCGAGGAAACGCATGTAAGTCGCATGGTACACGCGATAGACCATGTCCGTGTCGCATGGTCCACGCGATGGATTTTTTTTTTAATTTCTGAATTGTGATTTTATTTATTAATTTAATTTATTTATAAATTTCGAATTTTGATTTTATTAATTTATTTAACTCATTTAATTGAAGTATTAGTTGAAATCATTGAAAAGTATTAGTTCAATTATATATTTAAACATGAGAAAAAAATCACATTATATGGAAAAAATATATACACATTACATAATTTCCATCCGAAAATAAATCACAACGACGTGCTGCTAGAAAAAAAGTCTAATAATTATTAAAAAAAATTATAATATTGGGGTTTATTATTCTTTCTAGCCAATAATTAATTTCACGTCGCAGTCAAGATCCAAGTCGCAGAATGTAAAGAAATAACTCTATTCTGTCTTGAAATTGTAAATGTATACCATTTACAGAAGGGTCATGTGAGCGTTCCCAATATCCAGATATAAACGGTACTGGATGATCGTCGCCTGGCATATACAACTGAAATAACAGTTAAATTATTATTATTTTATTTAAAAAAAATAAAAAATAAATAAACTTTAAAGTAACATTAATATAGTTTTTTCTTACCAATATCCAATGAGTGTTGTTGTGCACGTTCCCCAAGACCAATTTGTTGGTCGGAAGACCTCGACGTTCATCTGTTATTGCGGGAAGGCAAAAAGTTCCGCAGTGTTCTCCAAATGACATTACCAAAACGTTATATGTGGTTGCAACCAGGTATCCATGTTCAGGTAATGCAAACCATTTATCACGTGGGACAGAATTTGTGGAGTGATTAAGTGATTTTGCCAAATCTGAAAAGGTTGTGTAACCACCTAAAATGTTTTCGTGTAAATCGCGTCTTATTTGCAGTTCATTATAAAGATCCATTCGTACCCTACCCCATTTGTCCTCGCTTTCGTAGATTGCGAGTGCAACCGCTCTAAATCCGCAGTTCCCATCTCCAGTTACATCATTGTAGAAATGAATATAATTTTTAATATATGGTGGAAAATCGTCCTCCACCTGAGATATAAAAAACTGTATTGACCTACTTGTACTAGGGGTACTTTTGCAACGAGGGACTTCCGAAGGTTGGGGTATCTAGGGCTTTGAATTTGGAGTTTCGGGGGGATCTGTGTCGGTATGGCCCGGACTTTGGGGATATATATTCCGAGTCTCTTCAGAATAACTCATCGTGCGTGTTTCCGTTGTGTTATGTCTAAGATCAGCTTCAGGTGGAATATCCTGGTGCGCATTAGTTGCCGCCACTCTCCCCTTACCCCTTATTTGAGTAGACTTTTTTATTCCCGCACCTTTCATCGTGTACTCATACTCAGAAGGTTTACGATCGCTTGTCTTCTGTTTTGACTTTTTTTTTCAACATTCGGTGGAAGAATGTCTTCCGTGTCATCATCGAATAATTTTCTCCTAGTCTTACCACCACCGTCATCATTTGTTCCGGTGGTAGGTATACTAGAAAAATCTATATCCAATGTTTTCCAAAACGAGTCTATACAATTTAAAGGTATATAAGAGTACCGTGTAAGCTCGCAGTGGCACGGAAGACCATGTGTTCTCCTGAGATAGCAACCGCACATATTTTCGTCTAGATTCCTACTCACTTTTGCGACAATGAGGTCGAACGCCTTAGACGTGATATTGCGCACTAGTTCGCCGTAGAATTGGTTCTCTAGCATATCAGTCCTTGTCTTGTGGGCGCTAAACCTCGATTGCTTTTTTATCTCACATATCTGCAACTCCATGACTTGGTGAACCTTTCTGAAGATCACGTCAAAGTGTTTCTTTCCGCCATCCAAGATTTTTTTCACCCTATGGTGTTCCTGTTCAACCCTACAAATATATTACATGTATCAATACAATACGTCGTTTCAATAGTTTAATCTATGTAATAGTTGTGATAAAAAGTATAAAGATTGTACGGTTACCTGTTCGTGGTGTAGTTTCCGTAGTGTAGGCGACCATCGATATACATCCCTAAAATTCTCCGTTTATGTGGCGTAAGCCACGTATCTTCGCAATACGAAATCAGACATGTAAATCTACTGTACTTCTTCTTTACGTAATCCCACCTAAATTCCCATTCTTCACGTGTGCCCACTTGGACTGCATAATTCCACCTTACTTTAAAATTATCAGCAAACTTTTTGCTAAGTCCCTTTTCCACTAGGTGTAGAGCATGGTTATATACAGCTTGCTCTACGTGGCGCCTGCACAATTGTGCTTGAGAATTTGGAAAAACTACATCAACAACATTCATCAACGTGAAAGCCCTGTCCATAACAACAATATTTGGCAGTTGATCATCGTACAATCCCCGAATAAATCGTAAGATATATTCGAAGTGTTCCTGCGTTTCACGGATCATAAATGCATATGCAATGGTGAACGTCTTATGAGTGCTTGTTGCCCCAACGACCTCAAGTAAAGGCATACTGTACATGTTCGTGTTGTATGTCGTGCAAATGATTAATACTTGTGGATACGTGTTGACCATTACAATCGAACATGGGTGGCTGAAAACTATATCTTTGAGTCCGTTATCAGCATCCGTCCTAAAGGCGTACCTATAAGTTTATAAACTAATCAAATATAATACAATTATGTATTTAATAAAAAAAAACATTTCATATGTAATGCATATAGACTAAATAAATAAATAATTTTTTTCTTATAATAGAGAATCTGATAATCCATTTAGTAAAAAAATTAAATAGTTGAAATCAAAATTAATACCTTTTATTTAAAATATGTATTATACATTGATATACTAAACATATACTCCCTAATTTGGAACCTTTTATACATTAATACCTTTTATACAAAAAAAATGTATTAACACAAATCAATATATATTCCTCCCAAAAATATTTTTAGTCCACTAAGTCTCTTAACTTCATTAATTTTTTTTCAATTTTTTTTAAATATTTAGACATGAAAAATAATTGAAAACTTTACTAATATTTATACCTGTAATTCCGCTGTTTCAGTAGGTGTATGAAGTTTTGCGTTGAGGTAAGCTCCTCCCGGCTCTCTCTCCTCACCTTTTGCTGACAATTGTACATTCTCTTTGAGTCTGTACTATTGTTGGGATCGATTGTCTTTAAATATCTTAAAATATTGCTCGAGCTCACATTCATTGCATCTAGGAGTTGTACATGTTTGTACTGTTCGGGGGTTATTTGGCCAAGTCTTGAACCCTCTGCAAATGATGGAAATCGATGATTGTGTGTCCCCTCCAACACCTCAATATGCCACCTATCACGCTCGACATCAGAAAGCCAAGCAAGTAAAGAAAAAGGACACGAATTTTTGACGGTTTTGGTATTTCGCTCATTCTTAGTTTTTTAGGTGTATATTTTCCACCTTCACTGCATATATACCTGACCTGAGTTGCATTAGAAGTACGAATGACCAGTGTGATGTTTCTCATACCGGCAACATATTTCACAAAAAAAGCGACTCCATCTTTTTCGATTAAACCATCATCAGGAGCAATAAAATCAGCAGTGACATCCTCAGAAACGTAATCAGGATCGTAATAAGAACTCATGTTTAAAAAGAATACGAAATAGAAGATGAGAATGAAAATGGCAAATTTATAAGAGGATGATAATGAAAATATAGGATGGGAAATATAGGATGTATGTATGTAGAAGATAATGAATATGTACGAGGATAATGAAAATATTAATTAGTGAATGTATGTAGAAGGTATATGCATGGAAAATATAGCATTTGGTGAATACATGTAACTACGAATTTATAAGAAGTATAAAGGGGTCAAAATTGTAATTACATAAAGAACTGGTCGCATGAACGCGACGCGCCGACAGAGACCAAGCGGTCAAGGCGTTGACCATGCGACTTGGCAAGAAGATCTGGGTCGCATTGACCATGCGATCATTTTTTTTTCGCCCAATTTTCATTTTTTCCCTCCATAATTTTTTCCCAACATTGCTATATATATAACACAACCACATTAAACTCCACACATTCAACTACTAAATTAGGATTTCTTACACAAAAAAACTAGAACAAACCATGTCTTCTACATCTACTAGTCGGATCCGACACAACCTTATTTGCTATTGTGGAAAAGCTTGTCGTACGTACGTTTCTCAGAAGCCTAGAAGTAGAGGAAGGTTATTTCATAACTGTCCCGACTCCCTAAGTGAAGGTGGTGGATGTGATTTTTTTATTTGGCTGATGATAACAATAAGGGGGTTGTTGACAAGAATGATGGTCAAGGTGAAGACACTGACACTAAGGTGATAGAGGAGATGAAGAATCTGGTTCAAGTAATCAAGGTTCTCACTGAAGCAATCAAGGAACTACAGAAAATGATAAAACTAATTTTTATTGTACTACTTCTGATTCTTGCATATAGGACCTTACATTGGTTTGGTTAGTTTTATTGCGTCTTAATGTCAGTTCTCTTTTTGGACTCTTATGTAATGTTCTAATATTAATAACTTACGTAATGTAATGTTGAATATGTAATCTTCTAATGATATCTAATATATTTTGGTACTCTTTTTTTCATGTTTAAACATGATAATTGAACCAATATTTTTCAATGAATGAACTAATACTTTATAATAAACCTATGTAATCTGAAATAAAATTAATTAGTAAATATGATACTATTATAAATTTAAAATATAATAGCACTTATTTGTTAATTAATATAAACTAGCTAGACAACTCACTGCTAAATTAATAAATTATTTCTAAAGCACTCAAACGCTTATGGTTAGTATATATTATATATCAATTGAAAATGAGGAAAGCAACATAAGTAGCAATCACATTGTAAATTAATTAATTAAGCTTACAGTTAGTATATATTATATATCAATTTGACCCTTAGTTTAATAATAAATATTTATTACTAAAAAGTTAGTAGGAGAATGACAAATAAAAACACTTACATTTTAAGTAACTAAATTTTGCAAACACTAACAATTAAATAAATAAACACATTGAATTTATATGCATAACCTTATACATATGTAACATATTTTATTTATAATATATAAAATTAATATATTTGAAATATATTATATGCACTACATTTATTTATGTATATTTTTTGTGTAAAAAAGTTTATTATATTATTTATTATCTTAGTAAATGATATACAATTATTTTTATAAATATAATAATAATATTTAAAAAATTTAAGTTCATATCAATTAAATTTTATAATAAAATTATCTATATTTATATTTATATTTATTATATACCTAAAAAAATCTATAGTTTATACTTTTTATTTAAAAAAAAAGTAAAGAAAAAACGTAAAAAAAAAAAACCAACTCTTTTGTCATGTAAAACAAGATTTTACCGGAATTACTTCAGAATTATCACAAATAAGTATAACTTTAGGTTGTTTACATTGTTAAATTAAGAAAAATACCGAAAACAGGTCAAACAACGTTATTAATTGTATTGCTGTAAAGTATTAGTTTTATTGATGTAAAATATTAGTTGTATTATTGTAAAGTATTAGTTGTTTTTCTGTAAAGTATTAGTTGTATTGCTGTAAACTATTAGTTTTATAAAAAAACCCCAGTAGTTTTACAGTTGTAAAGTATTAGTTTTATTTGTTCTAAGGTATTAGTTGAATAACTTCGTAATTTATTCCTTAGTTCACAATGCAAAGCTACAACTACAACTGCGCCGAATGCACCTATCTGTGTAGACTATGTAACCGATGTGTTACAGCTTCACAGCAAATGCAACAACAACTGCAACAAGAAACGCAGCAACAACCACAACAAGATGAACAGTTCGATTGGAGTACAATGTTAGGTTCAAATTTAGGATTCGATCTGAACACCCCTCCAATAGAACCTAATTTCCAGCAGTCTGCTCCTGTGCAGTTTGCTTCAAATCCTGCACATAATGATATCATGACCCCTCCCTTTGTGAATATCACCCCAATACAATTCCCTGAGTTATTCTCACCTTCTTTCGATCTGTTCACCCCAACCTTGAATCAGCCGGGCGTGTCCACATCTCATCACTCCACTCCCCATGGTCCCTCAATGTCTCATCACTCAAGTCAACATGAGTATGAGAATGAATACCAAACTGATACGCAGGCAGCACAAGCCTCATTGTCGCAAAATGCTGAATGGATGACGACGACGCCAATGCTTGGAGGACACAATGATCCAAGTGTGTTGTTTGCTTTCAAATGTCACAAAGCCAAAAAAATATGGGAAGATCCAGTAAGTGAAATACACAAAATTTTTAATTATTATTTCAAACGGTTAAAATATGTAAATTAACGTGTTCATTTTTAAAAAAAATATGTAGCATTTTCAAAAGATCCTTGGTTCTCAGACCCGAAAGAGATCAATTGACGCCTGGTCGTCGAATCCATTATTTGAAGGCCATCAATATTTTGAAATAATTCAACAATCTGGATTAGAGGGTATCAGGAGTTTGATGTTTGAATCAAACAACATGCCCCTCATTACAGCATTCGTTGAACAATGGCACCCCGAAACAAACACGTTTCATATTCCTTTCGGGGAGATGACGATCACACTTCACGACGTTCACGTTATTCTTGGTAAACTGAAAATAAACTTAATATTTTAAAAATTAAAATTTGTACATGCTCATTAATTAATTTCACTTGTAACAAAAATGACTTTTTTCCAATGTAGGCTTGAGAATAAATGGTCTCCCCGTCGTTGGCAGCGGACCATGTCCAGACAATGAATTGATTACCAGGTGTGGATCTAGGGTAGACAATTCCAAAAGCACCCTCCTTAAGGATATACGAACGGCGTGTTTTAGTGAGCAGCTGAGCGATGCCTCTATTGCTCGAGGTTACCTGTGGTACTTGATGGGGAGTACACTCTTCGTGGATAAAACACGCGATGATCGCCCCCGTAAATTATGTAAATATTTTGGGTAATCGAAAGTATGTCCCTCAATATGCATGGGGAGCCGCGACATTAGTTTATTTATATTGTACTTGGCAAGACATCCAGAATTGAGACGGCACAGATGTCGGGCTGCTTAACATTAATTGAGGTAAAAATTCAATTTCAATAATATTTCCAATTATATTTAATTAATACACTATTATCAACATATGTAACTAATAAACTAAAAAACACATTTTGAATTTTCAAGGTCTTTGGATATACTTAGTACTTCTCGACTTACATAAACTTGTGCGGTTACCTCGTTTAACAATGCCTACCCAAGAGCATCGTACTGGAACAAGACCCAAAAATTCCAAAACAACACACGGGATCTTGTCCATTACCGCAAACTGTTGGATAATTACCCTTCGTCTAATGTATGTTTATCATTCTCAATACACCCTTAATAGTAATAATTTCAGTAATTATTTAAGTGCCTTAACAAAATGACATATACAAATATTTTACTTACTTTATAGGTCAATTGGACTCCATACGGCCGTCCAGCTAGAATCCCTGCCCCCTCATTATTTCAGGGATGCATTCAATTTCTTGACTTCGCCGAAGGGTATATGCCGAGGAGGGTTGCAAGGCAATATGGGAGAGTGCAGCCCATACCGCCACCACCGATCGACTTAGATCTTGAACGTTCTAAATTCGGAGCCAGTGCAGAGAGGTACAAAAAAGTGTATGGACCCACGATGGCATTTTGGAATGAAATGCAAAATCATTGTTACCCTCTCGGGGACCTAGGTACCTTCGCTGTAGTGCAGGACAGTACCACGGATGAGTATCCTGAATGGTATGCAAACATTACTCATCCGAGAGTGCACAACACTGCACACAGTGAGAATAATATTTATGTCAGTGGCACGTCGAGGTCAGCTCACCAAATGTTGGGACACGTGAGGCAAGAAACTCACGATTTGATCAATCAAGCTAGTGTTGATCCACAGTGTCTATTAGGATTATACTGGAAAGTATGCTTTTACTTTGTATAATCAAACTGAATTTCGGTCTTATTTACTAAAATAAATTGTTTATCACTGATGCTTTAAATATCATCGAATGTTACATATATTTACTGCATAATTGTTCAATAAATAGTACGTGTTACATTGTAGTTAATTTAGTGATACCAGATCACAGAAGATTAAATTAACAGTCCCTTGTAACCAAAAGTACACCATTCACGACCTAGATGGAAATGAACAATCCATCGTGAAAGGTTGAAGTGTAAGGCTCAGATTGGCTTGTCTTGACCAAGAGATTACACTAGTGCATGTTTAGTGCACTGAATAGGACCTACAGGATGACAAATTCTTCAGAACTGAACTAGGAAGAATTAGACCTCAGTGGTTCGTTATTTCTTAATCTTCGTCCCTTAAATAGGATCGCGTGTGGTTAGTAATTATTGTTTTGACTTATTACGGGTAGAGAATCAACGAGATTTAATACTTTATATCTTGGGCAATTTTATTGGTCACATGCGATTGCTAAGATTTAATACGGAGAATCGTGTGCAAGTACGCTTGTTCGATTTGCCCCCTTGGGAGGTTCATAAGTTTTATCATACCAAATCTTGCAAGTGGAACTAGTTTCAGGTATGGATAATAATGTTGAACCGTTTATTTACCAAGGATAAAAGATATTAATTAATGGAAAGCTATTTCAGTGGCTTGAATTAATTAATGGGCTAGATAATCTTAAACACTGGAAATAATAACCGGGAGCCATATTGACTGTAATATGGGTTAAGATGGATAGTGCATTATTAATTATGTAGTGGGATTAATTAATATTTATGGGCTTGAATAATATTGTGGCTCAATATTGATAATTCAAGATATATTGGAAGGTCCAATCTTAATTCTCCTAAAGGCCCCTCAAGTAGCCCAACATAAAATCCAATAACTGAAAAAGGTGTTTAAAAATAAAATAAATTTTGTTGCTAATTTTCCTCATTAATTTCGAAAAATGTGAATAAAAAGGGAGAAAGATTTTCTTTGAATTTTGTTATGGAATGAAGATATGTATTCTTGAAATACAAGATTATCTCATTAAATTCAAGAAATCTCCCACTTGGTTATTTATATGAAGTTTTCAAAAATTTTGAAAGAATAAGGGAAATAAAGATTTTCTTGATTTTCTTAAAAAGATATTATGGAAGATATGTATTCTTGTAATACAGGTATATCTCATAAATTCAAGAAGATCCAAATCTTGGAATCTTTATCCTTATTTTTTCGAAAATAACCATAACAAGAGAATGTGAGATTTTATGGAATATTTTAATTATGGAGAAAAGAATATAGGAGATATATTCAAGATTTCTTGGAGAACAAGAAAAGATTTTTTCTTCCCTATTCCATGTTGAAAAATCGGCCACCACCTCATTATAAATAGGGGATGATTTCTTCATCCCCAAGTACAATTCAATGTGCTGGAAAAATTAGTAAATCCACAAAGGTGGTGCAACAAGTTTTTATTTTCCCTTTTTGTTAATTGTTCGCGAGCTTCCTTCCACCGGATTGACGAGCAAGGACTAGGAAATACTTGGGAAGACTTTTTGGTGTGTTTTTATCGACGAGACCATTGTCACTCCAAGAGGTTAGTTCACGTAAACCCGTAGCAATTCCGCATGCGTAGGATTTATGTGAACTGTTTATATGCATGATTTGTTGTTGAATTATTATTTGAATTAATATAGGATTAACTCATGCTAGTAATAATTGTTAGAATTAAATTTGTATTTAAATATTCATCCCAAATAGATCCGTGCAATTACTATCCCAACAGTGTCCACCCTATATGATGCCTCATCTTGGCTCGATTGCCCATCATGCCGGTACCGCGACGGTCCCCGATCCTGCATATTGGGGACATCAACACGCGTATCCTCCTGAACAATTCACACAAGATATAGCTCCTGGATGGTGGTGGAACGGATACGAATGACAACAACAATAGTACTTTTTTTTTTAGGAGAATTTTGAAATATTTGTATTTCATTGTTTTATATGATAAATTAATATTCCAATTTTTTATCTCTAGTTTAAATGTTTTAACATTTTTTTTATAGAAATTGCTTGCTTATTTAAATCTATAAAAACTAATATGTTTGTATATCTTATTAAAATGTTAGTGCAAAAAAAAAATCCAAAAATGTCAACAATTATAAATTATAAATAATTTTTTATTATAAATCATAAATAAATAATTATAAATTATAAATAAATACAAATTATAAAAAATTCGAAATTAAACCAAAAAAAAAAAAAAAAAAAAAGCCGTCGCATGTTCTACGCGGCCGAACAGGTCTCGGTCGCATGGTCCACGCGACATAGACTATTTCCGTCGCATTGACGGAGCGATCGACACTAATTAAAAAAAAAGAAGAAAAAACCATCGCATACTACACGCGACGGGTCACTTGACGGTCGCATGGGCAGCGCGACGACAAGTACTAGAAACCACCACATTAGCCTGTCACTTTTGTATATATAGCATAACTAATGCAGGAGGCGGATGGCTGCAACTGCAAAAGAATCTGAGGCGACTTTTGTTTGTGGCTGCTAAATGCTGACGCTTTATTGCGTGTCTTACTATACAAAAATTTCTGACAATATCCTCATTTCTTTTTATTTTTCCCTAACAACGTCACACACTGGTCCCCACCTTGGTAAAATTACTTTAATACCAAGACTATTATTTTATGAGTCACTCGTGCACCACATGCACCAATAAAAAATGGTGCACTCTAAACTCAAACTCCTAAATAGTGAACCCTTAAATCATATTTGAATCATTTGGGTCGGGTGAACCATGAACCATTTGGGCCGAGTGAACCATGAACCACTCGAACAGGGTTTGGGGTCGGGTCGGGACGTCGGGGTATTAAAAAATTAAAAATTAAAAATTAAAAAAAAACATATAAAACTGAAATTAAAGTTAAAAGAAATCCGAAATTAAAAAAAAAAAGTTAAAACTAAAAAAAATTTTAAAAAAAAATTAAAATTTAATTACACCAATTTTATTGGTGCTTGTGGTGCACATGAGAATTTGCCTTATTTTACACCTACATTTTCGAACTATGATGATCAGGGAATTAGGAAATAAAATTAACAGAAACATAAGAATTGTTATTTTCGTGTTATTTCGCTACGGCGATGTTTGGATCGGGATTTTATAGTTTTTAAGTTTTGGGAGGATTGATGAATATCGAGATTCATTATAGGATAATTTTCTTTAAATTTAATTTCAAAATAAATAGAAAATATACAATATAATCTCCTAGTAGTTAGCATAAATTTATACCCCACCTTCAAAATATTTACATTAGTTTTAACCATTGATGTTATCGGCTTTTCAGTTAATCTTTTTTATTTTCAACAACTATTGTGGACGTCTTTTTCATTGTCAAGAATCCGGGAAATTTGATTCAACATTTTATATCAATAAAAAAGAATTGTATCGATACTTTTGGGAAAACGGCTAAAGCTAGCCCACTACTGCAAGCTTTCAGGCAATAATTTACACCCAATTTTCAGATGATGATTTAAGAATATAAATAAATCTTATAAAAGGATGCTAATTAATCTATAATGCAGGCCGCTCGTTACATTATTTTATACACTAGTTGTTTCTTATCTTTATTTAGTCGTCTCCATTTTATAAGCCACATAAAACATGCAATTTTACAGATTCATGATTTCCGATAATTCAAGAATGACTACGACATCAAACATAAATTATCCCCCTTTAGCGGCACTTTGCCACGCAACCCCCAACCCAATAATATTTAATCATGGTCCACTATATAATTTAATTAGTTTTTAATATTTTATTCGTAGGTGCATACATGTGCGATTTTCATTATTATTGCAAAATAAGGCCCGTTTGCTTAAAAAATGAGATGGGCAATCAACTATCCCACTTCTTAACAAGATAAATGAAAAAATTATAGGAAAATATGGGGTGCGTTTAAATTTCAAGACAAAAATAAACATACGGAAATAAAAATGTTACCCTATTAAAAACTAGCATGGACTATAGTAGAAGAGTATGAGAACTAGTTACACTTAATTAAGAATCATAACTGGTGAAGTTGATCTAATTACTTGAAAATTATATTGAGAAGCGTTTTCTTCGAGACTAACAGATGAATTTTGTACATTAATATAAATTAGATAAAACTATTCGCTAATTCTATTTTTAATTCTTTTAATTTGTTGTGCCGGGCAGGTAGTATATATCAGGGCTAGGAAAATGCTGTGTAGGCCCCTATGAGTACTAATTTTCTTATGCATGGGCATAGGACAAATTGCAATAATATTAGATTTGCTATCAGAATCTTGAAAACCCCCATAATAATTTTGAGCACTAATACATTGTCCAATGGTCATTCTAGCTATATCCTACTCCACTTGTCTTTTTCAATTTATGGGACTAAGGGTGTATTTTGAAACACTTAAAATAATTTATAAAAACACTTATTTTCAAAAGTTGTGAGAAAGAGTTTTAAAAATAAATGCTTCTGAAAGCTGTTTTAAGTATTTCAAAATACGTCATAAATTATGTTCTGACGAACACGGATAATCGTTTTTACAATGTTATGAGTTGTGACTGACTTTTTTTTCTTGGGGGTTGAGATTAATCTTCACCAATTTTTTTGAATTAATGTAACGGAATAAAGTAACGTGGTTACATAATTACTTGCAGTAAATATGACTTGTAACACTACCGATTTACCTGACAATGAGGTACAGTACATGAATCCTATCCTGCTGCATAGCCCGCGTGCAATTTATATTTTCTTATTTTCAACTCATTATTTTTTCTCAGCAACCAACTCATTATTTTGGATACATTAAACTTGATAAGTAGTCCCTCCAACCCGGTATATATTTGTCTCACTTTTTTATTGTTGAATTGTTTAAAAAATAATATTAAAATAATAGATAGTGAACTTTTATAGTATTTAATGGATGAAAAGTGAAGGTATTTGAGATAATTTTGATGAAAAGTAAGGGAAATAATATTAAAATAATAATTAATGGAGTGTTATTTTTTTTTTTTATTGACTGGAACAAATATAGTGGAACATCCATAAAAAAAAAGTGAGACATATATAGTGAGACAGAGAGAGTAATTTTTTTTTATAACTTATTATTCGACACAAAAATTGATTAATCTAGAAAATCATAACCCACCGTTCACTAACGGTTCAAATCAAAACAAAGTTCCATATGAATTAATTCTTTTTAAGAGTTGACCATACTTGAAAAAATTCAAACATAAAACCTAAAAATGAATATATTTCTAAATTTCGAGTCTACACCATTTGACAAAATGTGCCAAGTAATTTGTGGAAACAAATCCAGCGAAAGTCAAATATGTTTTTAAAACTAATCAGGAGCCATGTATAAAATATAAATGAATTATGTGAGGAGAAAAATAAAAGATTTTGTTTTGAGTAAAGGGGATATTTAGACTTAGAATGTAAGGAAATGATGATTATAGGTAGAAAATAGGTTTGATTGAGTGAAAATAAGAGGATTAGAGATTATAAGAAGGTGGAGGCCGACAGATTCGAAGGAGACAGCGACTCGAAAGCCGCCGGCACATGATCCCCTCTGACGTCCTCAATTCTTCCATCCAAACACACTTTATGTATTCCGATTACTCCACTAATTTTCCCATTTGGTTCCCCACTTTAATTACACTAATTTGCCTTAACGCCAATCCTCTACTCTTCTAATTGCATACGTACTCAATACCATTCATCTTTTACCTAGCTCGTTTCGTTAGCCAGCTGTTGACACGTGCACATATGTACACACATACGTGCTCCAATATGTATGTTTATGTTAGAGAAATTAAATATACAAATTTATTCCATATTTTTATAAGTTTAAATTTTTAGATGAGATGAAATATTTATATGGTTCAGAGTTTTTAGATTTACGCCTACACACTGAATTCGATTTTCGCTGAAAGCAATATCACTCATATAAAATTATTCAATCGATGAGCTTCCTCCATAAGATGAAATAAATTAATTAAGAATACGAGTGAAGTGGAGTGTTAGAAAAATTAAATAAACGAATTCATTTTACACATCTTTTACAAATTTAAATTTTTAAATGAGACGAAATTATTTCAATTTTGGAATGAAGTTTTGATTTCATTATATTTATACGGTCGTCAGTCGTCACTTTCTTTTTAAATTTTGAAGCATAAACGCATGAACCGTTTGGGTCAATTGTATTTTATTTGCAAAAATTCGCATAAGATAAAGTCAAATTTACCACATATATTATTCATTTATATGTTAGAAATTTCAAAATATTACGTTTCTACATATTAAATTATATGTTTTAAAGTTGTACTTAAAGAAACCCAAGACCCAAGTGAAGTGATCCATTATATATTAAGTTGTGGGCTTATATAAATATCAAATATTCATATGTTCTATATCTGATTTGAACATATGTCCGCCGATGGGCACAAATTTATATGCACACCGCTTATGTGGCGCGTCATATATGCAAGATCTCTACCATCATTTATTTAGTTTATTTAATTAATTCAATATTCTTATTAATTATATAAACATAAACCCTAAATCATGAACTCTAAACCATTATCATTCGGACCGGGTGAACCATGAACCACTCTAGTCGGGTTCGGGTTGGGTTGGGTCCGGGGCAGGGATTTTTTTTTAATATAATTAATAAAATTGTGTAAAATATGGAATATGTATAAATGAGAAGATTGAATTAATTAAAAAAACTTATTAAATTATGGTGTGGACTTTGCATATGTGGTGCGCTACATAAGCGGTTGACATATAAATTTGTGTCCATCTGTAGGCATATGATCAAATTCTTATTTTATATATCTAGATATCATTAGTTGATTTTCAATTTGTTGAGAAATTAAATTAAAAATAATAGAATCTTATTCTATAAGTTTTGGTTACGGGCTTGAGTTCTCATCCCATATTCTCTTATTCTCATAAATAAATTCATGAATTTAGATACTCTTTTATTTTTATGTTTTTTCGATTAATCATCATAGGTTGGTCTTGATTATATGATTGCGTTGAAGCATATTTATATGTGATTAAAACACATTAATTGGATTGATATATTTCTAACATTATACTCTCCGATTTTACCATCATAAAAATATAATTTACATAAAAAATATTTTTTAATATTGTTGTGTTTGATATAATAATTCAACATTTATCGAACATGTAAGAGCGACATGTGTAATATTTATTAAAATAATCATGTCAGGTGGACAAGTGTGCTCGCCGACCGTCGACCAAACAAGTTTGTTCGACCAGCCCGCCACTTGTCGCACAAAGCAGACATACTCGCCACTCAGATCAGGAAAGAAGGAATTAAATTAGCTAAGTCAAAAGGGCTCAGACAAATCTGAGGGCTCAGACAAGTCTGAACCCACGAACAAGTCTGAGGACCCAGACAGCCTGAATGCCCAGACTATCCTGAAGGGTCAGTATGCTCGCAACTCAGATATCCTGAAGACTCAGATAATCTGAGGGTCAGTATGCTCGGTGCTCAGACATCCTGAGGGCTCAGATATCCTGAAGACTCAGACTTTCATCTGAGGGGTCAGTATGCTCGCAGCACAGACATCCTGAGGGTTCAGATATCCTGAAGACTCAGAGTTTCATCTGAGGGGTCAGTATGCTCGGTGCTCAGACATCCTGAGGGTTCAGATATCCTGAAGACTCAGACATCCTGAAGGGTCAGAGTGCTCGACACTCAGATATCCTGAAGATCCAAACATCCCGAAGACCCAGACATCCTGAGGGCTCAGTACGCTCGAGGAGGACAGTATTCCAGCATAAAGCTGACATGATTAAAGGGGCGAACAAAACATCCAGCCGAGCAAAAGATTGATTTGGACGACCAAAAAGGTGTCTTATAGACAAGCAAAAGCGAAGATCAACCTAGAAGACGGAGTTGGAAAGGTGGCCACATCACAAGAGTTCTTGCATGGCCCGGATTCTCCAGTTCATGCTTGCCAATCCAGCTCATGCTTGCCGGAGTGCTATAAATAGAAGAAAAAACAAGAAGAGAAAGGTTCAGAAATTTCCCAGAAAGAGTTACACCCACACAAGAAATTCCCCAGAGAGGTGAGGTACAGAAAAATTCGAGTGATTATCCACACATACAGGAACCCTAGCACTCATATGCTAACTCTCCAAATCATCTTCATCTGTAACGATTCATCTTCATAAGGTGTATCAAATATTGTTCGTGTAAAGCTCGCAATACCACATCCTGGCTTGGTATGCCCCCAGAGTAGTCATTTCCTGACGAACTGGGTCAACAAATTCATCTTATTTACAGTTTATTTTACACCTGTATGTTTTGTTTGTGAGTCGTTTCCGAATTAGCCACATCATATTCCCCAAATAAAACGACTCGCGATAACTGGCGCTAGAAGGAGGGTGTCACCAAAAAACCAACCCATACATAAACCCATAGTAAGCCGAGGCAGAAAAAAGAAATATAATGCCTCAATCTAGGAATACACAAACAGAGAGGTCGGGGCAAAGTCGACCTCATGACCGAAAAGAGCCTCAGCGCCAGCCTCACAAAGATCAGACAATGGAGATGATCAATCTTGAGGATATTGCCAATGATCCGGCGGCCACAACAAAGGCCATCACTTTCTTGCTGTGAGCACAGAAAGAGAGGGCCGAAAAAGAGTTGGCCAAGTTAAAAACTCAAGAAGATGAAGATCGACGCCGCGATACACCGATAGCAATGAGCAAGTTAAAAAAAAAAATCGCTGCGGGCGAATAAAAAAAGTCGATGATACGTCGATGATTTAATGATTTCGTGGGTCTAGACCGTCAGCGTTTGGACATTTGAGGCTCTTCGCCAAAGATCGAATCGGCAATAATAGGCGACAGGATCCAGGGAAGGAACAACCAATAAACATGCCCGCACATTCAGATCTTCATGATCATCCGTGACGCCGAACAAAAAATCAAGGAACAAAATTGTCTATCCATCATCGATTGGGTAGTCAAGAACGAAGCTTGAAAGGGGACTACCCTATCACGAGCATGACCCATCGGGTCCTCATGATGGGAAATAAAACCGATCCAAGTCTGTCGATGGGCCCACAAAATTTGCGGAAACGCAGAAAGCTATCGAGGATTACTGGTCGACCCGCCGCGTAATTAAAGGCCACCCTAAGAAAGACACAACACCGCTTCGCCACTATCACCCATGATCATGGCAAATTAAATACAAGAGAAAATGATTAAGACCCGACCACCGGTCCCCATTTTCGATCTTTGAGTCCGACCCAAGATGTCCATCTCAGCAAATATTCAGACTTTATGATCGCAATGGGTACCACAGACGCAACGCAGTGCCGATCATTTCCCATAACTTTGGGTGATCGGGCACATAGATGGTTCTCTAATTTACCCGATGCGTCCATCACATCTTTCGCTCAATTGGGACAACAATTTCTGTCCCACTTTTCATCTAGTGTGCTCGCCCAGCGTCAAAACAAAGGGTGGCGCATTTTTCCCAACTAAGAGGTGAGTCTGATCGAGCATACATCGAAAGATTTGATAAATGTTTGTATGGCGGGGCCTCAGTTGAAGAGGATGCCAAGATCCTCGCGGTGGTTGGGGGCTTGACTCTAAACACTGACATGTGGAAGGCCATGCATCAAGACTGGCCGAACACATATTCAGAATTTCGAGAGCGAGCGGCCAAAATCATAGCCATGCAAGATTTGCTCGCCCAATCACGATTGGGTCAGGAACCTACAACTAAGAATGTTTTTGGGAAGAAAGTGATGAATGAATGGGGGGTACAAACCTCCAGGCTCTTTCAAACCATTCGAAGAAAGAGTAGAAGCAAACGCCCTACGAAGTCTTCTGGGCGTTTCAGCAGAAATAATTTCTAACCAAATCAGAGATCGGGACATGTTGGATAGGCCGAGAAGAATTATAATGGACAAGCATCGGCTTAATGCTTCCAAATATTGTAACTACCACGAGTACATCGGGCACAATACAGAAGATTGTCGCGATTTACTTCGCCAACTTTGGAAGCTATACGAAGATAATCGTCTTACCCAATTCCTAAAAAAGCCGGCGAGCAGAGACTCCCGAACAGAAAAAATAGAAGATCAATGGGGTAAACGTAAAGCCGAACAAACATCTGATAGTGATCTCGAAGAATCACGTAAGAGGTCTGAATTACCCAAAAGAGGGCCTCCTATTGTGGGAAGAGGTCGAGAAAGTCAAGAGATTCACATGATACGTCCTGAATATGGTCCAGTGGGTGGATGTTACCAGGCACCAACATTATTGAACAGACGTAAGAAGATGGAGATGCGTGCCATGCAAAGCATTCATCAGGTGAAGGTGGCGAGCACATCAGCTAGCACACCACCCTCTCACCAAATCATGTTTTCAGAAGACGATCTCGACGGTATAATAACTCCCCACAACGACTCCTTAACCATCAGTGCTCGTCTCCTTGGGTTGAAGGTGCACCGCCTCCTGGTTGACACCAGAGCTTATGCGAACATTTTGTTCGTCGACACCCTGCACCAAATGGAAAAGCAAGTTGGAGACTTGAGCAGTTATATTGAACCATGTGATCATACCATAATGGGTTTTGGGGAATTTGTAACCCGACCCTATGGTATGATTAGGTTAGAAGTCGAGTTAGAATCAACTCTAAATCCGGAGATCCGACGAACTGGAATGCTAGATTTTGTAATCGTCGATGCTCCGTCTACTTATAACGAATTCCTAGGTCGCCCGTTTATTCAGGAATTTAAAGCGGCATGTTCTACTTATTATTACTGTGCCAAATTCCCAACACAAGATGGAACAGGTAGCATAAAAGGAGATCCGAAGAAAGCTCGAGATTGTTTGCTATCATGTGCACCAGAAAAACGAAGTATCGTTAACATGATGGAGCAAACATGGGAGATCGGTGAGTCAAGCCAACGAGCAAATATGTCGCCAAAATATCTTTTGACGAACACAAGTTTGACGAGCACAGCTCCCCGCGCGAACACAGAATGCGCGAACACATAATTCGGGAAGGCAACTCATGTCCCAGATCTCCCAGATCTAATGAATATTGATCCGCTAAGCGAGCAAACGGACCTAGAAACTCGCATAGGTTTCGAACCCATGGAGGTTGATGACGAACACCGGAAGTCCATTCAAGATCCTCGGTGGAAACAAAAAAGAAAGCGAGCAACACCTGTCGAACAACTGGAGTCCATCAACATCGACCCGAACAGACCTGAGTTAGAAGTGTTCATTGGTTCAGAATTACCTGAGCCAATTCGAACAGAAATGATTGCTTATCTTCAAGCAAACTTGGATGTGTTCGCATGGTCACACGAGGACATGGTTGGCATTGATCCAGGACATGCATGTCATTCCCTCAACCTTGATCCAATACAAACTCCAGTTATCCAGAATCGCAGAAAGTTTAGTCCGGAAAAGTATGCGGCAATGAATAGTGAAATCAAGAAGTTGCTCGACAACAAACTGATTCGAGAGGTGAAATGCCCAAGATGGCTTGCGAACCCTGTGCTCGTCCGCAAGTCTAATGGTTCTTGGAGACTATGTATTGATTTCACTGATTTAAACAAGGCATGTCCGAAAGATAACTTCCCGATGCCGCATATCGATTATTTGGTCGATAATACAGCATGCCATGAACTCATGACTTTCATGGATGCATTTGCTGGTTATCACCAAATACCCATGCATTCGGACGATCAAAAAGAAGAATCGGATTCGCAGTGAAAAGAATATGTCTCGTGCCATTTGGATTAAAGAATGCCGGAGCAACATATCAACGTTTGGTGAACAAAATGTTCGACGAACACATTGGCCGAACAATTGAGGTATTTATTGATGATATTGTGGTAAAGAGAGAACATAAGGAAGACCACATCACCCACCTCGCACAAACGTTTGATATACTCAGGGAGTACAACATGAAGTTAAATTCGAAGAAGTGCAGCTTTGGGGTTCACTCAGGGAAATTCCTCGGACATATGGTTAGTCGGCGGGGATCGGCGAACCCATCAAAGATTCAATCCATGCTCGATATGCAGGCCCTGCGAGTGTGAAAGAGGTCCAAAAGTTAACCGGACGTTTAGCTTCCGTAAGTTGGGTTTATATCATTTAACCGGGGACAAATGCAAACCTTTCTTTGATGCATTAAAGAAAGGGAAATTCGATGGACGAACCTAATCGCAAAAATACATTGAATCATTGAAGAAGACTTTTGCGGATACTTTCGGGCGTTATGCTCGCTGTCGGGTGAACAACTCTATCTGTATCTAGCTACATCCAAACATGTAATCAGTGTTGTGCTCGTACGAGCAGAAGGGACGACACATTTTCCCGTTTACTATGTAAGCCAAGTGCTTAAAAAGTTCGAGCTCCGGCACCTCCATCGGAAAAATTAGCATATGCTTTCTCGTAATGAGTGTTTGAAAATTGCGACCATACTTTTTTCGATCACTCGGTCAAGTCATCGACCACATTCCCATTCGCCAAGTCCTCCACCGACCGTGATCGCAGCGCAGATTACTCAAGTGGGCGGTGGAGTTACTAATTTGGCATTACGTTATTTCCGCTGAAAACGGCGATGAAGGCCAAGCTATGGCGATTTTATGGTTGAGTTGACATATCCACAAATGCCCGAAAAAGTTCGCCGACCAACCACGGATATGTATGTTGATGGCTCATCAACAAGTTCAAGAGCGAGGAGCGCGAGTAGTTCTCATCATTCAACTAGACAAACATTCACAACAACCATCCGTTTTTGATTTCACTACAAATAATGAAGTTCGAAAGCACGAAGCATTTAACGCTGGACTACAGATGGCTATGACAATGGGAATTCAGAGGCTGATGAATTACAGCGGTTCTCAGATAATCGTTTATCAAGTAACAGGCGAGTACAAGGCCCGAAGCGAACATATGACAAGATGTAAAGAATTAGCAAAAGAGTTGCTCGAGCATTTCGAACAAGTTTTCATAGAACAATTACCACGATTGGTTAATTCGATTCGACGCTTTTGGCACGCCGGCAACAAAGAGGCGAGTGATGAACACAACTGACATTGTAGTCGTCATAACTTGTTCGCCATCAGTTCTCAGAGTTTTGGTCGCCCAAGTAACAGGCGAACTGGAAACTTGGATGACTCCAATCCTAAGTTACTTACAAAAGGGACTTCTCCCTGAGAATAAGGCACTAGTTACTCGCCTCAGTTACAATCGCTTCGTTATACTATCATAGGCGAGCATTTGTACAAAAGCTTCTTTCACTTCCACTATTGAAGTGTATTACTCCGAAGAGGGTCGTGGTACTTCGGAGCAAATCCATGATGGAGTATCGCGGAAATCATACGGTGGGCTCGTCCCGCACACAAAATAATCGATAAGGTTATTATTGGACAACCCTCAAAAAAGACTCGATCACAGATATGCTCGTTGGCGTGCCACAAGTGCTGTGTACATGCCCCACTTATTCATAGCCCACCAAGAATTTAGTGTGGTCTATAGCCCATGGCCATTTGCTAAATGGGGGATCGATTTGATCGGCCCATTTCCTACTGGCACGTCGTGAGTAAAATTTGTTGTGGTTGCCGTTGATTACTATACTAAGTGGGCAGAAGTCGAAGCCATTGTCAAAATCACCGAACAAAGAATGTGGAACTTTGTTTGGAAAAATATTATTTGTCGTTTTGGGCTTCCCCAATCACTAGTAACAGATAACGGCAAATAGTTCGATGGAAGTGAATTCCGACAAAATTGTGCTCGTTGGGGCATAAAAAAGCATTACTCAACTCCGTATTATCCCCAGTCAAACGGACAAGTTGAAGCTGTTAATAAAATTATCAAGCATACCCTCAAGGCGGACTTGATAATTCGAGGAGGAGGATGGGTCAAGAGTTGCTCGAAATATTATGGGCCTATTGAACCACTTTCGTAACATCAATCTGGAGACCCTGTTTGCCTTGGCATTTGGTGCGGAAGCTGTTATACCCGCAGAAATCAAGATTCCAAGTCATCGAACAATAACTTTTGGAGAGCACATCAATGACCGGTAGCGCCGCCCCGAAAAGCTTTGAACATGTTGGAAGAAAAGAAGGACGGAGGTCGATTTCAAGAATGCCATGTACAAAAAGAGATCGAGAAGTTCTACAACTCCAAAGTCCGAACACGCAGTTCAATGTGGGCGAAATTTGGTTTTAAGATTCCGCAGCAGGGGTATCAAGTGGTGTGTTCGGCCGAAAATGGGAAGGTCCGATTCGTGAGTTCTGAGAATCGTTTGCTAAATGGGGCATATAACTTGGAAGACCTGAATGGAGTCCCATTGTCCTACTCGTGGAATGCGTCAAATTTGAAAAATATTATCAATAATGACGAGCATGGCCGGACGAACAAAGTCAGCTACACAGTTGAAGCAAGCACAGTTGGCCGAACAAAGTCGTACACACAGCTGAAGCGAGCACAGTTGGCCGAACATAATCGGCCACCCAGCTGAAACGAACACAAATGGCCAAACATAATCAGCCATTCAGCTAAAACGAGTAGGACAATCCTGAAAGAAGAACACATTATGTTCGACACATATCTTCAGGAAAGAAATGCTGGTCAGCACTATCGAAAGACAGAAGATACGTGTCAGAACGAGTTGTCAACAGAAGATACGTGTCAGAACGAGTTGACAAGTGGTGGCAACCAAGCAAGGACGAGTCAATCTTTGAACAAGAGCTGACAAAAAGCTGAACATATGTCAAAAGGGGGAGCAAAAGTAAGAGAGCCAGCACTAGCTTGGGATAGTTCTATAAATAGAGGCATATTGATAGCTGAAAAAAGCAGAGAAAAAACAGATGAAGAAGAAAAAAAGAAAAATATTATAGCTCTTAGAAGAAAGTTGGTTCAGTATGCCTCCAGACGAAGAATCCAAAGACTCGATTCAAATTATCATTCTCATTTGAATCGAGCATCCGCCCGGCACGAGATTTATAATTTATATGACACTCGAGCACAGTTGAAGCTCGTTGCGGACTCAAGATGCTCGGCAGAGTCATGGTTGCCCTCCACGTTACTCAATCGCTTTATGCAAAGAGTAAATCACTACCCCCATGCATCCCCAAAATATCCTCCGGGCGGAGGGATGTCATAGTGTCCGCCGAAGCAATATGCGGATCGCCGATGCTTGCATCTACCGGGGGGATGAATGGTGCGGTGAAAATTTTGCTCAAGACTTTGCTTATAAGCGGTATGTACGCGCGCTTACATGCTCATGTCCACAAATTGCCAAGATAATCACGGCTTGTCCGGGAGGACAAAAGCTTTATGCTATCGCCGCTGAAAGCATGTTACTAAAGAAGGGTAGACAGGATGATGTGCCACATGCTCTTCAACATCAATTCCGTGGACAAGGTGAGGCCAGTTCCTGTCTACTCAAGACAAGGTTCAAATTCAAAACCCTAGTCTGATGTCTATAGTTGTGTAATAGATAGTCTTCTTCAAATGTAAAGGTTGTAATAGAATACAAAGTGTTGCAAAAAGAAAATATATATATATGTATTTTTGTTCGCTAAGATTTTCTAGTTGAAGCCTATTTGAGGTCTCACCTAAGCCGGACGGCCCGAACAAAGATGAACGAGCCCAAGTCTATGTTCACCTGACAAACGAGTTCGTACTCTGATTCCCGCAACAAAAAGCGAGTAATGGGTATGCAATGAAAAGATGACTCAGACTTACAGATAATTCAGAATAAAATGGGGTGATGAAGTCGGGTCGCATTTAAATAAGACGGCCCTAGTACGAAGTGATCGCACCTAAATAAGACGATCGCGAACCAAGAAATGGGGAGTTCATAAAGTAACCCATCTGGTCGCACCTAAATAAGACGATCAACCGATTGCAACGTCAATAAGACAATCAAAAAAGCGAAAAAAAGTCGAGCGCCATATAAAAAAACCTAATGTTCGAATTCATTCGTAAGAAAAGGGCAAAAACAAGGCGCAACAAAAAGTTTAACAGAAAAAAGAACAAAGCAAACATCAAACAACACAAGTATCAATCATTCATCAGCAACCACATTCATCCTCAACGATCAGGTTAGAGAAAATAGTTCAATATGCAATTCAACCATTCAGTTTCAAAAGTGTTCGAACAAAAGAGAAGAAATCCAAAAATTATACAAGTTCTGAGGATATTGTTCGAGCAAAAAATGAAGAAGACAAAAAGTACATAACATATGTTAGGCAAAACAGAAATTACACTAAGGAGCAAATTCATAATTGGGGGTGGACGGAAGAGAAATGTCGAACAAATCATGCTCAAAGAAAGAAAGCTCCTTCAAGACGGGTCAGTACAATATGCTTTCCAGGAGGTACATTATACTTGGTCACAGGAGGTCCCCTTTGCTTGGCCTAAACTCGACGGACCGGACTCGGGCCGAGATTTTGGCCAAAGAACACCAAAGAAGATTCACGTTCGAGCCATCTTCCTCATCCAGGATAGGATCATCAACTTCGATCCCTTCAGGAAGAATGAAAAAATCACACAGATCGTTCAAATCTGATATCGAAAGATTGCGATCTGGTGGATTGTCGATCGCATCGCTTTGAAACCGGATATGAGAGGGCAATTTGTTCGCCAATCGGCATGGCGAAAGCGCACGGATAGCATCGATGAAGGCACAAATGTAGGAGAAGTTGGACATGGAATCAACATACTCTTCATTGTGCAACCTTGAATTTTCGAGACCCAAACGAGTGTTGGTCTCTTCAGCAACGATGAGTTGTTGGCCGAGCACATTCCTCTCACTTTCCATGGCCTCGACGCCAGCTCGGACTCTACGAAGCTTGACATTCATCTCCTCCCCGAGCTCAGATTATCTTGACCACCTCCTCCCGAAAGTGATTGATTCCTCCTTTGCTGGCGAGCATCCTCCCGAGCTGGCGAGCATTTTCTTGAACTGGCGGACATCCTCCCGAGCTTGGCGAGTATCGACTTGTCTTGGGGATGATGTCCACTCGAGCCAACCTCGGTTCATCGCGAGTCTGTTATTTCGCCCCACTTAGCGAAATTCGATCGAGGCCAAGTGGTTGGCATGAAGGTTGGCGGACTCAAAGATAAACTTTCTCAAGAACGACCATAGATTGGCCCTGAAGTACCAAGCCGAGTCGCATGTTTTCCAGAGGAGTGGGACCCGTGGTAGACTCTTCCGGATCGATGAGTCCATGCTCGAGCAGGGTCGACGACACGCCTTTTGGACCAATTCGGGAATGCCGGAACCTTGTGAACACTTCTACAGCGAAATAGCTTTTCAAATTGGGCATCAAGGCGTAACCCGCTCAACCTACATATACACCCGAGCAAATAAATATGAAAAAATTAATGTAATTAACCTAAAAAAAAAGTAAAGTTTAACGAAATGTACCTATTTGAACGAGCCGGATCCCATCCCAAGAATGATTTATCGTCAGGGGACCAAGCTCGAGGATTCAAAGCGAGTCCATGATCGGGGGTCCAAAGAGGAGGTGGAGAAGATGTGTCAACCTCCATTTCAACAATTTATTTAGATCGACAGACTACTTGGATAATGCTATTCTCGATCGCCAGCAAGTAGGGTCCGAGTCACCTTAGCGGCAAGATCGATCTTCGTCTCGAGCCTGTTCATTCGACGCTATTCGTCCGAAGTTTGTTCGCTTGGCCCCTGCTCACCGGTTTCCATCCTCGGTCTCTTCGGCGACGGAGCCTGTTCGCTAGTCCCCTGCTCGGTCGAACGAGTACTCCTTTGTGGTCGGCTCGATTCCCCAAGCCCGGGTGCGGATGCTCGGCTCGCCTGCCAAATTGCTTTCTTCTCCTTTGTTTCATTGAGCTTCTCTTTCGGCTTGAATCTAGCTAGCTCTTGGGGTCTTTTTTTCTTCGAGCCATCTCAAGATGCTTTCGGATGTACTCCACAAAGAATAAATACAAAGAGGAAAGCTTATAAGCAAAAAAAATTCATTATGTAAGAAAGGATAACAACGAGCAAATAGGTACAAAACATATGCAAATGCAAAAAAGCAATCCTTACCAGCAGGATTAACAGCAACAAGATGGTGAGGGGGCACGAACAAGCCTCCTTTCTTTCTTTGTTCGGCGGTATTCAGGGTCCTTACAGATCTTTCCGAGCGAGACTCGAGATCAATTTGCCAAATGCTGCTAAAGTAGACGTCGTTGGTCTCCTTGTCTGTCGCAGCTGGAATTCCTGAAATAAAGAGTAAGTTAAAATCAGTTCAAATTGAAGAACAAAAGACACAAAATCACTTACCGGTACACCCCCAAGTCGATGGGGATGTCTAAACAAGCATTTGGTTCGGCTTCTTTCTAAGGCTCTTCCAATCGCCCCAACGAACCAAAATTTTTCCTTCCAATCACTGATTTTGCACTTGGCATTAGCTTACATGAACAACCACCCATGTTTCTTCTTCTGACGGGTCAAGTGCACAAATCGAGCAAGTTCAATTTGGCCGAGGATAGTATCTTGGCTTCATTTTTGCGAACAAAGTCGAAACTTATAATCATGTGCCACCCATTCGGTTTCATTTTGCGTGATGGTAATGTTCCATTCCACGAGCAAGCGGGTGATGATGGATGGAGGGGAATCGAAGGCCGCCCTCCATTGTGTCAAGTTCACAAAGTGACACAACCTCGTGGGGCTGGTCCGCCTGATCATCGTGACCCGGTGCCTTAAAAAATACATCTTTGGGGGTTTTGTAATTTCTGCAAATTTGAGCGAGCATATCTACATCAATTATGCTCATTATCTTGCTTCGTTGGTACTCATTTTCAACCCTAATCCTATGAGGTTGTTTCTATTAATCGAAACTATAACGAAAGCACTATACTCGTTATATGTTGGACTATGAGGGACACCAACAGGTATATTAAGTTCAGAATTTTGCTCACCGCCTACCCCTATGTTCGATTCGGTTACATTGACAGCCATCAAAATTTCCCCCCTCACAATATCATCATTCCTATCTACATCAACATTATCAACAGCCCTAGACCTAATTTGAGTTTGGGACAAAGAATCATCATTTGAATCATCCGAGAAATCACTACGAACCAAATCCATATCTAATTCATTTAGGGCTTCGTCGGAATCGGAGGAAAGAACGGCAAACGATTGCCGAACTTACCAACGAAATCCTGAATCCGAGACATTCATCTCCGGCGCATTAGCGTCGCTACGGGGGATTCTACCGACAGAGGGGGAAGAAGAACTATGGTGGTCCGATTCTAAGGGAACAGAAGAGTTTGAGCAAGAAGCCATAATCGCAATGAGAGAAAGAATGCAACGGTTACCTGAGTAAGATCCTTCGCCGGAATGATGAAGCCCTAGCCGGAAATTTTCAGACACGGGAAAGATTGAAAGACAGAGGCAAAGAGAACAAGGAAAGAGAAAAGGGTTTAAGGCGGTGAAATGAGGTATATATAGATACCAGATTCAATTTTAAAAAATCGCATGTATTTAAACGACATCAACTATAGTCCAATCAGATTATAACAGCCGGGCCCCATGGTGAATACAAAGCGACCCGGCTGGGGGGTATTGTTGTGTACGATATAATAATTCAGCATTTATCGAACACGTAAGAGCGACACGTGTAATATTTATTAAAATAATCATGCCCGGTGGACAAGTGTGCTCGCCGACCGTCGACCAAACAAATCTGAGGGCTCGGACAAGTCTGAACCCACGAACAAGTCTGAGGACCCGCACGGCTGAATGCCGGTATATCCCGGGCGGTCAATATGCTCGCGAACTCGGATATCCCGAAGACTCGGATAATCCGAGGGTCAAGATGCTTTCGGTCTTTCGGGACATCCTGAGGGTTCAGATATCCTGAAGACTCAGACTTTCATCTGAGGGGTCAGTATGCTCGCAGCACAGACATCCTGAAGACTCAGACTTTCATCTGAGGGGTCAGTATGCTTGGTGCTCAGACATCCTGAGGGTTCAGATATCCTGAAGACTCAGACATCCTGAAGGGTCAGAGTGCTCGACACTCAGATATCCTGAAGACTCAAACATCCCGAAGACCTAGACATCCTGAGGGCTCAGTACGCTCGAGGAGGACAGTATTCCAGCATAAAGCTGACATGATTAAAGGGGCGAACAAAACATCCAGCCGAGCAAAAGATTGATTTGGACGACAAAAAATGTGTCTTATAGACAAGCAAAAGCGAAGATCAACCTAGAAGACGGAGTTGGAAAGGTGGTCAAGATCACAAGAGAGTTCTTGCATGGCGGAGTCTCCAAATTTCATGCTTGTCAATCCAAATTTCATACTTGTTACGGAGTGCTATAAATAGAAGAAAAAACAAGAAGAGAAAGGTTCAGAAATTTCCCAGAAAGAGTTACACCCACACAAGAAATTTCCCAGAGAGGTGAGGTACAAAAAAATTCGAGTGATTATCCACACATACAGGAACCCTAGCACTCATATGCTAACTCTCCAAATCATCTTCATCTGTAATGATTCATCTTCATAAGGTGTATAAAATATTGTACGTGTAAAGCTCGCAATACCACATCCTGGCTTGGTATGCCCCCAGAGTAGTCATTTCGATTTATTTGGGTCAACAAATTCATCTTATTTACAGTTTATTTTACACGTGCATGTTTTGTTTGTGAGTCGTTTCTGAATTAGCCACATTATATTCCCCAAATAAAACGACTCGCGACAAATATAAATTAGAATGAATTTATAAAAGAAATAACAAAAGTAACAATAATTTTGAAACAAAATTTAGATTCAAAGAAGGGGAATTATGAATATAAAAAGTTCCAAAAAAAAGTTAAATATTTTAAATAAAGTTTCTTCTCATTATTCTATACAAAACTTTTTTTTTATTATCAAGGATGTGATAATATGCCATAAAATTTAAATATTATCACAATTAATTATAAATAAATTAATATTTTAGGTCATTTTAAATTTATTGCAATGGAAGGATAATTTATTCATACATGGAATTGCGAATCTTTATAATGAAACGAAAAAAAAATATGCAAATTATAATATGAAATTCATTTTTAAATATAATTAATCTAAAATTGAGACCATGACTTTTTATTATTATTGTGTTGAATTTATTTCTATATAAAATATTTCTACAGCGGATTTTATTGTAGATAAAATTAAAATAATGGACTATAAAACAAGATACGGTCGCATCATGCTAAAATTCGTCTCGGAAAACAAAATCGTGGCTTGAATTTAAATGAAATTGAAACACACATATAAACATAGGGGTGTTCACGGTGCGGTTTTGCTGTTTTTTCGACTAAATTTGAATTGTCTTGTTACATGCGGTTCGGTTAATTGGACAATTCTAAACCGCGATTTTTCATGTAAACGTGATTATGCGATTTTGAACGGTTCTGGGCGGTTATTTGTGGTTTAGTTGTTTTACATGAACATAAATATTAGTAGAAGAAAGTGATGTCAATTTAACCTAATGATAACAAATTTAATTGATCAATATTCTATAATATGATTAAAGTTGAAAAATATATATAGAAAAGAATAATGAAATAACATCTTTGAATATTATATAAGTACAACATATGAGCTTGTTATGTGTAAAAGTTAAGATTGTGAATTAAAAGAATTATGTTGATGGTTTGCTTCCTTATGGATTTAGTTAAGGAATTACTCTATAAATTTAGGATGTCGAATAGTAAATTACAGTTTCAACTTGACGGTTTGGTCGGTGCGGTTTGCAAGGAAAAATTGTAATTGCACCAATTTTACGGTGCGATTTTGCATCAAAAAAATATCCGTGTTTTATGACAAAAATTATCAATGGCGGTGCAATACGGCTTGGTGTAGACGGTTCGGGAAATTTTTATAATTTAATGATCACCCCTAATAAACATGCATTGGAGTGGGTAATCCAGGTGAATTGAACATTTGTCAAAAAAATAATCCTAAATTTAATTAAATATTTTTATAAATAATACTCTCTCCGTTTCAATATTACTTAAACACTTCTCTTATTTGGACGTCTCAATATTACTTGTACATTCCCAAAATATATAGAAACAAACATAATATTCATATCTCACAAAACTCTTATTTTATTCCACTTAAATCCACTAAAACTCACTTTATTTAATTTGCGTGCTATTTTTAAAGTTTAAGTATTCATGGGACGGAGAGAGTGGTAAAACAACTTTTTTCTTATTTATAACATTCAGACACACTTTAATATAACACTCAATATTATTATTTTTAAACACTAAAGTAAATTCTATCTCATTTAATTTATACAAATATTAATCTTTTATCATTTAACACTCAAATTTATCTCTTTTAATAATAATAAATAATTATTTTTTAAAAATCCGTGTATATAATAATTGTTCAACACAAAACTTGTATTCCATTAAACAGTCTCACGGAGTACATAAAACTTGTATTTCATTAAAAATCTCATACACTTGACGGAATACAACTCAGTACAGTTAACAACAACCCTCATTGTTTAATTAGCTTTGGTATGAGTTTTGGGAGGAGGGAGTAATTCGCAAGTTTGGTAAGGCCCTTCAATCTCCACAACCTTGTACTATCACAACTCTCTCTGCCAATTTTCCACCTTTCATCATTTACTATTATTTTTAATTTTTATTATATTAGTTGTGCCCACACGCTTGCTTTGAATGCTTACTATTATTCCCTAAATATCTCTTTTTTTCTTACAGCATTTTAGGAGACTAGGACAAACTCAACTCCTGTCGGCGCGTGGCCCACCAAAATATTCACACCCCCAAATTATTCAGCCATTAAATACTCCACTAATCACGCTAATTACGCAATTAACATTAATTACTTAAATTTGAAACAATAAACACCAACTTATTTGCATGGATTAATTTCAATTTTCAAGACTAGAATTACACCTCTAATCCGACCGAACAGAACTCCGATTCACAATAACAACGAAGGATGAAAATTGAAAAGTCGCATGCTCTTCTTAATGATATATATACACGAGATAAAACGACAACATTTCATCCACGATTTTTTTCTCTAAGTCAAGAAAAATCTCAATTATCCGAAAATTAAAACGCTAAAAAACGAACCCCAACATTTACCAACAAATCACCTACATCCACAACGGCGGCGGCTCGTTCAAGTCAATGGGCAACCCACGTCTCACAATCCCAAAATACCTCGCCGGAGAATCCGCCGCCGCCGCCGCCGCCGCCGCGGCGCCGCCCACCTGCACTCCATTTCCCTGCTGGGTCAGAACCCCGTTATGGAGGAAATCGTTGATGCTGAGCCTGCCGGACGGCGCGATCCAGCGGTGGTCGGACGGCAGGTTGAGGTCCAACGACAGCCCGGTCGCAGGTGTCGGAAAGTTGGTTTTAGCCTTTGCGCCGCGGAGGGATCTGGCGGCGCCGTCGTAGGCCAAGGCGGCCTCCTCCGGGGTGTCAAACGTGCCGAGCCAAACACGTGTCTTCTTCCAAGGGTCCCGGATTTCGGCGGCGTAACGGCCCCATGGTCGCTTACGCACCCCCCGATAGTGGCCCTCGCGCGTAGACGCCATTCGACGGCAACACCGGATTATTTTCAGACACAGAGAGAAAATGCGAATTGTAAGAGAGAGAGAGAGAGGAGATTGTATAGAGGGAGAGTAACATGTTTATTGTGGTGTGGCAGTGCGTGTTTGTGTGTGTTAAAAGTGAGGGGGGCCCACTGAGTCTCCCGTAATCGTCGGCTGGACGGCAAGAACCGCTAAAATAAACAAAAACTGCGAGTTATTGTGCGCGACGCGGGACAGGTGTTGGCGTGTGCATGCACCGTTTGATCTATGGCAACAGACTATCCGCCGTTAAAATGGAGCATGATTATTCGACGCGTCATGTATCTTTCGTAGTGTGTCGAAGTATCCTATTTCTGTTTCTCGGAGTACAAATGTACAATGCAATTAATATTTTTTTTCTTTTGATTAACTTGTTTTTATTGGGTGTGTTAGTAGGTCAAATATAGAATTCAAAGTGTATTATTGTCCCTCATAATTTCGTCCTCTAACATTTTGAGAACGTTTGACTGAGTTTATTCCCAAATTTCGCATACATGCATCTACATTCTAAGAACAACAATATAAAAAAAAAAAAAGTTGTGTGGAGTTGATTCCCTAATTTTTAACATCTTATAATCTTCTTTATTTATTTGTGGCGACTTAGAAATTATATAATTAATTCAGATCCATACTGTTTTTTTATTATTAAAACATTTTATTTTCATGAGGAGATGTCTGTAAACGTTTCTGACACCAAGTTTTAAATTTTACAAATTTGAACCAATTTTATGAGTGTTATAAAACTATTACTATAGCACTCATAAAATTATCATCCCAATTTTCAATACAATTAGTTATATTTTCTCCAAAAAAAAATAATACAGAATTAGTGATATCTCCCTATTTAACATAAATCAACCACCTAAGACTTCGAAGTTTTGGATTCGAGATACGGAGAGAAAATAAATATTCTTTTTGTGGTGGAGTAATGGTCCCATTTTGTGTTGATTGCGGTTTCGATTGCGGTGTAGTTGAGATTTCAGGTGGTCCTCATTTTGTGGTGGTTGCGGTTTCGATCGATTTACAGCGAGACGAAAAGATATGCCGCTATTTCGGGTGATCCCCTCTTGAAGTGATTGTAATTCCAATCGATGTATAGCGAGACGAAAAAATATGTCATGTGTCCGATGGTAAAATAATTATTACTCCCTCCGTCCCATAATTATTGTCCAGTATTTTATTTTGGGCGTCCCACAATTTTTGTCCACTTTCCTAAAATGGAAAGTTTCATTAATATAAACACCCTTCACAATAAATATAAATTACATCAATTGTCATTCACTTAACCCCTAACACTTTAACACTTTTTCACTTTACAATAAAGTTGATTTATCAATTATACCCCTTACATTTTAACACTTTATCATTTTTTCTTAAAAACCGATCACACAGTAAACCGGATAATAATTATGGGACGGAGGGAGTATAATAGATTATTTTTAAAAAAAACCCACATATATCCCTTTTTTCTGTATCCCTAACTGTACACATAATTACAATTTACTGAGTTATCTACATCAATATTTTTTCATTCCCATCCCATCCCTAACAAAACATTTAGAAAAAAAATTACTATTATGAATACGATGCACACTTGCACAGTAATAAGAAAATGACAAGTAACCCCTTTGGCTACGACCTATGAGTCCCTACTACTGGCAATTATTATTATAATTTATAGGTGACCGGTCAAAACACCGCAACATGCCCCACCCCGGTTGTTATAAACAAATTCACTCCAAAAAAATAATTGACCGCTTAATAACAGGGTAAACAAATTTTATAATAAAATTTATTTTTAATTTATATGTATATAAAATTATTCAAATTATAATACGGATCAAATTTAATAAATTAAAAAAATATATTAAAATAAATTAAATAAATCAAATAATTTAAATTTATAATATAAAATTTATTCATTAGAGGCTAACCCATATATAACAATGTCAATGATAATGTGTATTAACTATAAAATAATAATATTAAAAAATAAAGTTTGTGAACTTAAGTTTACATAAATTTTTGTAATTTTTCTCAATTTTATAGGTAATTCACAGATAAATCTCAATATTTAACGAAAAATTTACTCCGTATTTAATTAAACTTTGTTTTTAACGACAAAATAAGTAAAATCTTAATAAATTAGATCGGCAGTGTTGGGGGAGGCAAGCAGAAGCCGCCGCCTGATAAGACGTGTCGCGGCTTGAAGGCGTGAGTTTTTTGTCATGTGACTCAGACCAAACACGTCCCCCACTTTTATGCTTACGTATGCCCTACCCTACCCCCCCCCTCTTGTACGGCGCTGCTCAGCGGCGCCTCCACCTTTTCTCCAGTTTGTTTTATTTAATTCAAACCACTTGTTTATTCACTATCCTATTGGTTTTTTTTTTGTTTTTTGAATGGATTACGTATCTTATGCCAAAATAAAATACTACCGTCTTTTTTATAGTGTGTATTTTTATAATGGATGTCCTAAAAAATAATGTAACGTAGTGTTCGGTATATACTATATCGCTTTTTATTATAAAGAAAGTGTATCAAATAAATAATTTATTTGGGCGGCTTTAAATTAAAAATTACTTGGAAACGCATCTATTTAAAAATTATTTACGACTTTTGTTGTCAATTAATTATAAGTATTTGGAGAGTAAGACAAGCACTTGATATGTGTGGGTGATTTTCTATGCTTGAACAACGGCGTGCTATTTGGGTGTTTCTTTAATTAATGGCTTATATTCGATTTTTGTTCTGTCTCACTTATTCTTTTTAGGTAAAAGAAAAAATAAAAAATTAGCAAGTTGTGTGTAATTCAAATGTTCTTTTAAAATGTATTTTTTTCGTCTCAGTCTTAACTACTATATTACTATGTACTCTAAGTTTAATATAAAAATATTAATTATTATTTTATATAATAAAGTGATAAAGTGTTAGGGGTAAAAAGGATAATTCAACTTTATTGAATAGTATAATAATATTTTTTAAAGGTGATAAAGTGTTGAGTGTATGTGAGGGTGACATAGGGTAAATAAGTGGGTGTTTGAAGGGTATGAGTTAAAATGAATATTTTCATTTTAAAAAAGGTGTAGGTAAAATTTGAACGCCCAAAACAGAAATAGTGTAGTTAAGATTGAGACGGATTGAATATAATTTATTAATTAAAATATTTAATTTAATAAGTGTAAATTAAATTGAATATTTTAATTAAAAAATTACATTTTAAAAATATTCTTAAGTTGCCGATGTATTTGATCTATACAAAAATTTGCCTTTTTTTTTTTCCTTTTTAGATTTGTTACATAGTGAATAATGCTTGTTTGGGATTTAATATAAATAAATTGATTATATATATTTAACAATTCAAAATTTTATACCACTTCCGTTCCGGGATAACGTGCACTTATTACTGTTTATTCGTGTTTTAGTAAAAAGTTTTTTATTAATATTTTAATTTTGAAATGAAAAAATAATTTTTAAGGAAATATATAATAAAAGAGATGTACATAAAAACTATTTTATCATTTCAAATATTAATAAACAACTCACTTTGCTAAAACTCGATAGAAAAATGTAATGTGCACATTATCTTGAGATGGAGGATGTATAAAATATTTTTTGTCCGATATTAAAAATTTTATCTCACACAAAAGTATTAATATATATAAATTAATTTAGTCCTCCTTAAAAATTAGAGTTTTTGGAGTAGAGGATTTTTTTTTTTACTGCTATTCGATGATTTGTTTACAATTTTTTTTTTCCGAACCCGATTTGTTTACAATATTTAAGAGTGACTTATCAATTCATCTGGTACTCTTTTCGTCCATCAATGATCAAATTATATATATATATATATGATATATCTCTCTATATTACTAATAGGGAATTTTTTTGTATGATATGTCGTTTTGTGGTTAAATTGAATGATGTGTCGAATTATTATAAAGTTTTATTCAAGTGTCAACGTATTATTGAGTTGATTTAAAATAGTTATGATGACGTGTCAATATATAATTAATGAATATTGAGTGTTAATTAATAATTTTATAATTTAAAATCAAAATAAAGGGGAAATATTTTGATAGAAAGATTTGACTAATTTAATTGTTTCTTAAAAATCTGCTCATAATCGGTTAAAAAACAAAAAGAAATATGCTCATAATATGTACATTGGCCGAGATTTTCTCCCTTCTCATCACGGAAAATCACCTTCTCATTTATTTTCCACTATTTTCTCCCTTTTTTTTCTTTTTAGTTTGTGTTGTTTGTCAAGATTTTCTCCATTTTTTTTTGTGACATTTTCTCCTCTATTCTATTTTTTTGTAATTACTAATTACTAATTAGGATTGAGGTGATGAAAAATTTTAGATCACGGTGAAGAATCTCTCTATATACTAATAGGGAGTTTTTTTCCATAATATGTCAACTCCATGTTAATTTAACCTATGTGTTATTCAATGAGAAATTTGAGTACACATGTCATTTTTCTATTTGGTTCTTTTTGTAAAAGAATCATATGTGTTATGAAACTTAAAGTTTTGTGTATAATTAATTTCTACTTATTTAGGTATTTAAAATATGTGTGAATGTTATAAAATGTGTAATTCATATTTATTACTTTATATTTTATTTAACTATATAATATTATTTATTTATCTTTCTTTCGGTAATTTTTGTTTGACTTAATTTAAGATAAATAAAACATTCATTCTAAATGTATTTTATCTTAGTGTGAATTATATTCAATTATTAATTTCTTAATAAGTAATTTTATTTTATAATTGCTCTTATGTATATCTTTACATATTTTATGTATTTTATATTTATAATTCATTCACTTTTAAATTTTTTTTCATTATTACATATTAATTAATTTATTTATTAGTCTTTTTTTAGTCAATTAATTTTGTTTTGATTTGTAGGTTTTAATTTTATATTAAAATGGATAAATAATATTTGACACAATAATCTTATTTCAAGGTTTAAGAAAATTTACTAATATAGACCTTAAACAATTATTAATTCATATTTAGTGTATTTATGCACATATTTATATTTTTTATTATTAAATATAAAATTTATTGAAAATATTATAATTTTTTATTAAAAACTGCGTAACACGCTGGCACTAAACTAGTATATATATATTCATTTTATTTATTTATGTGTTCATTAAAAGTATGCATGTTTTTAATAATCCCAATTCTTTATTATTATTATTATTATTATTATTATTGTTGTTGTTGTCAGAGGCTCTTAACTTTAACGGTAAGACATAGTTAAGAGCTAACTAATTATAAAGAGCACAATTCTTTATCTTAACCCTTCAACTATATGTTAATTACCTAAATTATCATTATTTTATTAGATAAACAGTCATTTTATTTATTTATATATAAATTCCAATTAATATCCACCATTCTCAACAGTGTCATAACTTTACTTATATTATTTTATTTATAAAAAAAAAGTTGTGCCAGTAAGTGTATATACTTTTTATTGACGGAGGGAATAGATGGGGGGAGTATTATTTTCTCTCCAACCCTATTTGTACCATTCTTAATTTATCCCCTTCTAATTAATAAAAGAATAAAAAATACATTAGGCAAAAACAACAACAAAATATAGTAAAATGGAGTATAAAATAATGTGCAGTGTGAAAAGAAAAATGAACCGATTACCCACTAGGTCGAATCTTGCAATCAAAAACTTCATACAACAATCTGGCAATCAAAACGTTTTTGGGATGATGTATGGGTGGGTGAAGAGTCTCTGAAACAAAAAATTTCGAGACTTTTTCACCTTAGTTTAGATGAAGGTAGTAAGGTGGGTGAAATGGGAGAATGGGAGGAGGGAGTATGGCGGTGGAAGTGGAGATGGATGAGAGATTTCTTTAATCGTGAGATTGAAACGTTTAATACATTATTGTCTTTGATTAACAGGTCAGCTTTGAAAACGGGCATTCAAGATTCATGGAGATGGGTAGGCTCTCCCAAAGGCTGCTATATAGCACCAAAGAGGCTTACTTTATTCTCTTTGAAGATCGAGTCAATGACGAGGTGGACGAGGAAAGGAAGAAGGGATTCACACTTCTTTGGAATAAAGTCACCCCATTGAAGATAATTGCTCTTTCTTGGAGAGTGCTTTAGGATCGGTTACCAACAAAAATGAACCTGCTCATAAGGAACTTGTTGAACTCTAATCAAGACTTGAAGTGCCCTCTATGTGGAGAGAAAGATGAGACTGGAATACATATCCTCTTTGAATGCACCTTTTCCTACGAGGTATGGATGGAAAGTTTTAAATGGCTTGGGATCTCTACTGTCTTACATTCTAATCCCATTATCAATATCGTCGCTCAAAGCCGTCTTTTAAAAGGAAAGACAAGGAGATTCTTGGTTGTTGCAATGTGGCAATGTATTGTTTGGTTAATTTGGAAAGGCATAAACTGTGTGATCTTTGAGAAGTCTGTGTTTGTAGTTGATAAAGTAGTACGTCGAATTAATGGCTAGGCTTTGGAGTTGGTTCTGTGTCAAGAATTTAGTCCGGAACTGTTTTTCTTTTAATGATTGGATAGTTAGTCCTAGAACTGTGTTAGGCTGTTGAATTAACCATTGTACGTTGTATTCTTTTACGGGTATCCCTTATGCCCGTCGCTTTCGTTTAATAATATTTTTCTTTACCGATAAAAAAAAATGCCCATTATGTGACGATACCATGGAGACTGCCTCTCACCTTTTCCTCGAATGTAGCAAGTCGTCTGATATCTGGTACGCGTGTTATAATTGGCTTGGTATTTCATTGTCCAATATGGGTTTTTTCAATGGAAAGCTAGGTGGTTTGCTAGCAATCGATCTTTGGATATGTGTGGTGTGGACAATATGAAAAACATAAATAATTTGATTTTTTAAGGTAAATGTTTCGAGGTGGAAAGCACCATTGAAGAAATAAAGGAATAATTTTGGAGTTGAATATTGGCGAACTCTTCCTCTTTTAGTAATGTTACCTTTGTAGAATGACAATCGAATCCTAGGAAATTCTTGAGTGATAAAAACTTTGTATAAAAAACAGATGTACAGATATACTTTACACCTTTCATTTATCAAAAAAAGAAAAGAAAATTGAAAATAAAGGGCAAATAATAAAGTACACATTGATATAATAAATCACTCCCTCCATCCCAATCTTATGAAACTCTTTCCATTTTTTTTTTTTTTTGTCTCAATTTTTAAGTAACATTTTTTAAAATGGATACTCACTTTATCACATAAAATATTAATAAACAATTCTTTACACCCCCAACTACCCATCACTTTATCATTTTATCACATAAAATATTAATAAACAACATTTTCTATCCCCAATACTTTATGATTTTATCACTATTCCCATAAATCCTTATTAACAGTAAGAGTTATATAAAGAATAGGTCCTCTTAGCAAACTCCATAGCAAAAGCAAAAGTGTTTTTTTAAAAAAAAAAGCACTTAAAACATGTTTGCAATTACTATTTTAAAATCTTTATTAGCTTTTTTTTGAAAAAAAAGAATAATTTTGGCTTTTTGACTTTTTTAAAAAGATTTTCTATACTCCTCCAAAGAAAATAATACCCAATACTCTTATTAAAAACACTTCTTTTACAAACAACTTAATTTTCTCTTTAATCACTTCCTAAAATCAATTTATTTTAAAATATTTATTATTTTTTATTTTACTACAAAAATTACTTAATATCACTTTTTAGTGATAGTAAGACCATCTTTATCAATGGTTCGCATGAACCGTTCATCACTACAAGCCAAAAAAATTTTGAAAAAAAAAATCAAAATTGAGAACAATTGTACGAACTGTTCTCCACTGCAAACCGAGTTCGCGAACTATTCTCATGGCACGTGGCTGCTTTTGATTAGTTAAAATAAATTTTATTTGAATGAATGTTAAAATTTTATTTTTAAGGTATTAATATTTATATAAAAAAAGAAAAAAATTATATCAAAATTTTCAAATTTTTTTATCTACAAATAGAGATCAATATTAATATATTTCTAATCACAATTTAATATTCAAAATTTCACTTCTAATTTATATCCTTTCTCGTAATTTATTCATTTTCTATCAAATAAAAAAATATTGACTATAAATTATATATTTTCTCTTAAATGACTTAATATATTACATCTTATAAATATAATAAAAATTAATTATAAATAAATGTAATTATGAAATAGTGAAAAGAGAAATTATTTTGGTTTATATTGAGTTTTTAATAAAGTATAAAAAAAGATGAGTATGAGTTCAATTATAAATTGTATAAATTGAAGAGAGATAAATAAATTATTTATTAAGAGATTAAGAGATTGGGGGTGATAATTTGTTGATAAAGATAGTATAATACTAGCATTCACACACATAGAGTGGGGCTTTGAGGAGCGATAGAGTGGTTGGACTGATGGGTGGCAGTAGATTGTTTTGTTGTGGCGGTGGGCCCGCTCAAAGTGTGCAGTGTACGGGTTTGGCCCCCGATTCAAATTAATATATTTGGGAACTATGTACCACTTGGACCGAGTGAATCATGAACTACTTGGGTCGGGTTTGGATCCGGGTTAGGAAAAAAAACATAAAACTGAAATTAAAGTCAAAAGAAAACTAAAATTAAAAAAAAATTGAAAAAATAGATTAAGAACTCTTAAAATTAAATTGTATCAGATTGATTTGGTGCAAATGGTACACAGAAGAATTTGTCAATTATAATACGTGGGAGTTGGAGTTCAAAATATTTTTAGTCCTATAATTTTTAAATTATTTTAGAATAGTTGAAAAAATTATTTTAATCTCTTAATTTTATACATTGTTCAATTTATATTTAATTTTTGCCAAATGTTATTGTTCTTAACTTGACACATGCCTAATGACAATTTATAAAATGTTGAAGTTAGGTGAAAAGAATAACATAAAATGGGATTGTCATTAATTCTATTTAAGGCTTGTTTTCAACCTCTAATATACATAGTATGAGCATTTTTTTTAAAAATTAATGTGACTTAATTTTATTTGAAAATAAATGATTTTTGTGTTTTATTCGAGGTTGAAAAAACTACCTGAATATCAAATGAAGTTAAAAGATCAGGCAAAGACTTAAATGAAGTAGGTGCGCCGTTAAATTTAAATATACTTTTAAAACAAGCAATTACTTATTTTTCAAAACATTTAATTTATTTACATTAAAACATTCTTTTTTTTTTGTTTTTTAGAATATCGTTAAAAATACTCCCTCCGTCCCATGATAACGTGCACGTTTACGTGTTTTTTCATGCGAGTTTTTTTAAAAAATTTTAAATGATAAAATATTTTTTAAAGATGTGTATAAAGTAATAATAATACTCATTCTTAAAAATTACTTTATCATTTGAAATATTAATAAACAACTCGCTCACTAAAATTTAATAATAAATGTGAGATGAACATTATTACATGATTAAGTAGTATTATCATAAGGGGAAAAATGTCAATTTAGGGTCTGAAAGATGACAAAACTATCTTTCAGGCCCTGGATTGATAGTTTCTATCTTTCAGGCTTTTAATCGATGAGAAAAATCTTTCAGATCTTAATTTGATAGCTTTACCATCTTTCATGCCCTGAATTTATAAAACTCCTATTAATAAATAAAGCTTTATACGTTCATTCTTTATAAAAACAAGATATCTACCCATTTTACAATAAAATTACATATATAACCTTACACACCCTCATCCATGCAATTTAAATTATCTTTATTAACGAATTTATTATTTTATTATAAATTATGACAGAGTATTTTCAATTGATACGCAACACAAATAATTTTTGTGATAGACTTGGAAAAATCTTTTCTACAAAATTTACAAAATATTCAAATTAATTATAGATATGCACATATCAATTAGATGGTCAATATTAATACTCATTCATTGAAAAAAAAATGGAAAAAAATTATATACAATTCATTTTTATCGCTTTTTTTTTTTTTTTTGTTTAAGATCTTTATCTAATTCTGCAATTCTTAATCATTTGAACGACTCTAACATCATGGGCGAATCAGTTATAGACATAGTTTTTTTTAATAAATATCTTTTTTTATATAGATCTTCATATATATTTTTAAAATTCTGCAAAAATAATTCAGTAGTTCACCACCGAGTAAAAGCAAAAAAAGCGGAAAAAAATGGCTTAAGTGTAGGAGGAGAGATGAAGATAAGGGAGTAAGAATAAAATTTAAATATTGATAAATGGAAGGAATTTAATTTTAAAATGTAGGGAAAAATAAATTTGCATACTGGGGGAGTGGAATTTACGTTGGGGTAGTAGGTATAGTAATGGGATCCATTTTCACTTTTTGAGGGCATTTTGGGGTTAAATATGTAGGATGGGTATATTTTTTATTGATAAAAAATTATATGAGACAATCTCATGCATGAAACGGACAATTTAGAACAAATTATACTTATTTCTTTTAAAATATTAAAACGTTAGACGCCTAATTTATATTTAATCTCACCGCGAGATCTTCTCATTTAAATTTGCCTCTTTTTTTATTTGCTTTTTAGAATGAGTACATATCTTTCTTTTTTTATTAAAGTGGCACTTGTTATAAAAACGAATGAATATATTTTTATATCAAATACGGATTAGGTATATAACAGAGAGAGTAATGGCGTCAGGTGGGCACGTGGGCGCGGCCTGCATTACGTGGTGTCCGACTTCGAGGAGACACCCCCAATTTACATCCCACCTACTATGAGGTCAAATCAACTTTGTGTGCACCTTTTTCCACTCTTTTCCTTATTTTTCTTCCAATTTTCATCATTTTAATTTAATACCGACTTTATAATATGCTTTACAAAATATAAAACTAATTTTATTTTGTAATTTATTCGTGCTTAGATAATTAACTTTGCATATGATAATTTGTTTACATCTCGGTGGTCCTTTCCTCCTTTTCATTAATTTTTACTCCTAGAAGGTGGAAAAAAAATAGACAAGAAATGGTCTGAAAATATATAAGTGGTAACAGGTGACGTATGTTTGAGTGATGTGTGGGGAGTTGTGCACTTGTGCAACTGCCTACTACTCAGTACTGACTGCTGTTTTTATTTTTTTTTTTTTATTTTTTATATATATATTTATATTCTGGTTTTTGGAATATTTGACTATTTCTTTTCAAAGATAAAAGTTTATGATTGATGGAGAGTTGGGAAGACACGTCTGCATTCATACGTCTCTTTCACTTTGTAATCATCGCCATTTTTTCTCTTTTCACATTTATTTTTTTCAAGGAATCACAAATTTCGACTTGGATGCTACTTAAATTCTTAATGCTTATCCTTACTTAATAAGTAAGTACTCCCTATTTATTAATTGACCGAGTTTTACATTTATTATTTTACTTTTCTTATGTAATTTGGAGGTCCTGTGAATAAGATTTGTTCCATACATATATCCTTGAATAACTATCATATTTAAATTTTTCACCCAAGATTTATGTGACAGTCACCATCATATTAATATAAAACAGTCGTGATACTTGTACAAGTCAGACCTTCTTTTTCTTTTCTTTTTTAAATTAGAGGTGGTGCTATTAAATGAAAAGACGAATGCGAATATCTGTGGCTTCGTATATAATATCCACACATTATAGAGGCAGATACATATGACTCATAATGATTTTGGATAATTATGATTTATGAATAGGCAGATGGGAAATATCAATTGTGCTTTTAATTTATTTTTTTCTCTTTTATGCAAAAATTAGGGCATAATTTGTTTGTAAAGAATATAAAATTGTGATTGAATATAAAAAAATGTAGAGTGGATCTACCATGCACTCATTTAACAAAATGATTCATTTAAAAAATATTTAACCCATTGAATACATAAAATATGTTATATGAATGCATGGATAGAATTTGGACGAGTGCATGATTATTGTACACACTTAAATTTTCATATGGTCTTTTCTTGTTTTCAACCGGACATAAAGTATGTACACGCTTAAATTTTCATCTGGTCAAGTTTTCTTGTTCACAAATATAGTTAAGAGCAATCACATATTGTCGACCCGCGAGAACATTATATATTCAGAGGTTTCACACTTTGACTTAGATTTGGGAGACATTTGAAAATTTCATTTCAATCGTTTCACATATGTTCATCAATTACAAGTTCGCAACCATAATTTGATATTTTGATTTGTGTGATTTACATTTATTACGTGGTTTGCTTGTTCAAACTTTGATGGGGTTATAGACAACTATTCTTATAATACTCCCCATCCTACAATAACTTTCTCAATTACCTCTTTCATTCGTTTCACAATAAATTTTTTATTTTTGTAAATATCACTCATGATATAACTTCACTACTCATAAGTTTTTTGTTTCTTATAATACTCCTCGTTCTACTATAACTTCACTACTCATAATTTTTATTTTTTCTTTTCACTCAATATTATAAAAAATATCACTCACTACTTCACTTATTGTTCAATATATCTTTTTTCTCTCTTCTAATACCTAAAACTACCATTTTTATTATTATTTTATTATTATTCCTCAAATAAAATAATAAAAAGAAAATGAAAAAGTTATTATAGAACAGAGGAAGTATAATAGTGGGCTTTTTTTCTTCTGTAAGGACACGGGCTTCCATTGTATTGGCTGGATTGACTAGGTGACTAAACAACATAAACTTTGGGCCTTTTATTCTCAAAAAAGAGGGCTTCCATTGGATAAATAGTTTTTTTGGGGACTTGGTAATAAACCATTATAGTGAAGTTTACAGTTTTATTTTCCTTTAGTAGTTTAAAAAACTTCGATAATATAGGATATTCTAATAGGAAATTAGTCTCGTGTGCAAATTCTCACTGTGCAAATCATACTTTATGCAGACAAGCCTAAAATTCACAGGAAAAACTGATTTATAATCGAATTCAAATAGTTTGAATTGAATAGATGTAAATAGAGCTGTATGGATCTTAATTAGATTTAGATCCATATAAATTTGCATAGAAGTGTTTGTATTGGAACTGTAGGAGCTTATGTACCTTCCATAAATATCACTTTGACAATTTATTCCAGGCTTTAATTTTTTATATTTAAATTTATTCGTATTTCAATAAGAACATTAATAAACTAACAAAATTTACTACTACTCCAAGTATATAATTATATAGGATAGTGTGATTTTTACGAATAAATTTGTTGACAGTCTTTCCAACTACTCGTAAAATACCTTAAAATATATATATATGAGTAATGATATAGAATCAACTATTTGATTTTTTATGGAACCAGATTAATGACGTGTCATGCCAACTATTCCCTAAACCATGAACTATAAACCCTAAATCATGAACCATTCGGATCGGGTGAACCATGAACCACTCGGGCCGGGTTTGGGTCCGAGCCGGGTAAAAAGAAAAATTGAATTAAACTGAACATAAAAAAAATTTACATTTTTTTTACCCGGCCCGGACCCAATTTGGCCAAAACTGAACCCGATCCGAGTGGTTTATGGTTCACCCGACCCGAATGGTTCATAATTTAGGTTTATGGTTCATGGTTTAAGGAATAGTTGGCATGACAAGTCATTAATCTGGTTCCATAAAAAATCAGATAGTTGGTTCTATATCATTACTCTATATATATATATTGTATTAAATGATTATTCATTCGGTCACATGTCCGAATTAATAAATACAAGACGAATTTTGTCACATGTCCGAATTAATAAATACAAGACGAATTTTGTCATGTAAAACAAGATTTTACCGGAATTACTTCAGAATTATCACAAATAAGTATAAGTTTTTGGTAAAGAACTATTTTCAAACCCCAAATTTGTAACAAACATTTCAATAAATTTGTAAACGAAGCAACATACAAAATCGTAGGTCTACGCTCGCCCTTCTGAGAAGATACGTCATCAAATTTGATGAACTCGTGAGATGTAATAATATTAATAATCACACATTAGTAATATACAGTTGTTTGATCACTGAATTATCTTCACCTGAAAGAATAATCAAGCCTTAAACAGAGACTCGGCAGACCTTCTGAACTACATGAGCATCAAAGTTTGATGGATTTCGTAGCATACTAGCCTTCCTTGTTCGTATCGTCCACAATTATATGCATGTATAGATTCGTACCCAGTGTCTCGTTTTGGACTAGGCGAGCAAGCTAGGTCCGTTTTCAGCTGCTGTTCGGGATTGCTCTTGACTTTGATGTCTACCCATTTGTACATCCCGATTAAACTGTGTTCTGGCTTTTGCATATGGAGCACTTCTCGCTGACCAAAAATCAACGAGCAAGTTCAAACCCAAGTAATTTTAAAATGGTATTAGTTGTTTTACTAAAAGGTATTAGTTGTTTGAACTTAAAAATATTAGTTGCCTACAGCTGCAACGTACAACTGGTGTACAATAGTGTTACTCAAAACTCTTAACATCTAAAAACCGCAAACAATTTAGTGTGTTCTGAACATGTCTGAATTCAAGATAAATACGCTTGAAGCAGAGCTATTGAGCTTACCTGCGATTTTCTGAGCACGGAGAATATTTTGCCGCCTTTTCCACCAACACGTAAAGCAGGTGGCGATAAGTAAAAACCCGACACATGATCCTATAGCAATGCCAATTTTAGCCCCAGTTGATAGATGCGTGCCACATGTTGGTAATCCAGGGATGCCGCAAAGACCTGAATTGTCAGTAAAACTGCAAACGTGCAAAATAATCCATCTAGGTAAGCAAAGAAGAGTAAGTTCTAAAATCAGACGAGATTAAGAGGGTGTTTGACTGAGCTTATAAGCTCCTAAACATATTTGGTAAAAAACGGTTTTTTAACAACTTTTAAGATCTTAATATAAACTCTTACTAACAGCCCCACTTTCTTTTTTTTTTTTCAAAAATCACTTTAACTAAGATGGTAGAGCTTTTAAGATGTTTAAAATAACCCTAGCCAAATGAGACCTAGAGGCTTCAAGAATAAGTTTGTTTATCTGTTTGTTTTTTTACTAATTTTCAGGGCAGTGGTAAAACATACTTGAAGCTAGCACCATGCAAGAGCCTTCCGCCAAGTGCAGCTGGAACTCTTCCTGATAAAGAGTTTCCATTGAGGTCCCTGCGTGACAGAGATTTAATCACGGTATTTCTTTCTATTTTCGTAGTTAAAAAGGAGCATGTCGAAAATTCTTACAGTATCCGTAATGAGGTTAACTGTCCAAGGCTTTCGGGAATAGATCCATTGAAAGAGTTGAATGAGAGATCACTGTAATTCAAATCTTGCTTCAGAATTTGTGGAATCATACAATAGAATAAATAATCATTTTGTGTTCACTTCATAATATAAAGTTTAAAGAAAGATGTAACTAACAGCCAAATCAGGCATACAAGAATAAGTGATTGAATTATGATCGCACCTAGAATTGCCTCTCTCACAGTAAAATTGAGTATCTAGATTGATTTTCTTGCATTTTAATTTTTTCTGGATTACAATCACAATAAGACTACCCCTGAGGGTTTCTACTTCTATGTTCCAAGTATGTGTGTTAAATACAGACCACTGAATAATTTAAAATTATACACTCGTCGTGAATCTAAATAATAGAGTGGAATATGAAAAGTGGGTATCATATGACCTTTGATGAAAGCAGTTTGATTGTTAGGAACTTAAGAATGGAAGCCCTAACTCCACCCAAAAGCTAGCTCAAGAGTGAAGGATTGACTCCCACTTAAGTACCCATCCACAATTTCTTGTGGATCCGATGTGGGATCGTAACATTGATCTAATATGATAACTGTAGATCTCCACCAAAGTGAAGGTGTAAATTTGGTGTCATTTACAAATTGGCCTTCAGTTATATAATAGTATTTCAGAATATCAAATTATGCTTCTTTGACTTGTTTTAGTTGAAACTACCCTCATTTGACTCAAAAACTTCTCAGACAAATAATTCAAAAGCCCATAAATAACGTAATAGGTCAGTCATTTCACTATATTTACTACTCAGATTCAAGTTACATCATCAGGACCATTACTATCAAACAAAATCCAAAAATCTACTTAAAATCATTATTAAATTCTTATATTGTGATGTACAAAATTTTACAAAATAAGAGTACCAATTAATACCTACAACCATATGTACTTTTGTTTTCATCAAGTTTTTTCTTAGTAAAAATATAAAATTACACTAATCCAAGCAAAATATCATTCCCAAAAAGTTCTCATTTTACACACATTCGTCGAATATACCTTCAAGATTAGCATAAAAACTAACATTTTCCAAATTCTCAATTGAAATAATGAAAATGACAAATTATCACCAGAAATGTGACCAAGAAAGCCAAATATATACAGGAATACGAACAAGAAGACAGAATATTACACAATATTTATCTGCTTTGGATTATGAGCCAATTTTAGCGTTGCATAAAAATCTCTTTTACTTTTTCCCAGTGTTTGCATTCTTAAATAGAAAGCTAAATGCAGAGAAGTAAAGCATTGTTCATGATTTCTGGTTTAATACATGGATTACTCACAGAAATCAAAGAAATAATATTTCAAAATATACGATGATGGTGTAAAGTTTGCTCACAGTATCTCTAGACTAGTAATTGTTCCAAGTGACGATGGAATGACCCCAGAAATGCTGTTTCCACTCAAATTACTGTAAATACATAAGTTACACATTATCAGTGTTCACAATTAAAGACGAGCACAAAATATATTTTCTTAATTAACATGCATACGAATTTAGATATTGCGAGTCAAGAACTGCTCTTTGTCACAGTGAAAAAAACCATACTCCTATAATTTTTCAGGGATGCATAAAATGATTATTATCATCACTAGCAGGCCCCTAATTTGACTTACATGCTCTGGAGATGACGAAGTTGGGATATATCACTTGGTAAGAAGCCCTTTAAACCCTGGTTGTCAAAATCTCTGACCTTGCAAACGTCGATTAAATAATTAGTAAGAAATTGTCAAAATGATGTCTGTGAAAAGATAAATCAAGCAAGCACATATTTCTAATTTCCTCTCATCCTAAACTCATGTATTTTCTCTTACCTTGTTAATTAGTTTAATTGGTATTACTGTGTCTCACACCACCTATCTTCAATTATTAATGTGAGAACACACAAGCATCTTATTGATATTAAAAAAAAAAACTTGATAGTGAATTTCATGCAAAGCTATTGAACTAAAAGGTTTTGCTTTGAAAATTAAACTGTGGTATCTGTAAGATTCTGATACAAAAGCAGGAGCTTTCTACATAAACGATATTGATAGAGATCAAGCACATACAGTCCATCAATAACATGTTTACTGATATTTCTGTCATACTGACAGTCTACTCCACTCCATGGATGCTGTTCAGGAACACAAGGATCACCATTCCACCCAAATCGAAGAGGAAGACCAAGACTGGCCTTCAATTTTTGCAAAGCCTTAACTACAAAACAGAGAAAAGGTTTAAATGAGAGAGATGGAATTCTCTCTAAGTGGTAGCATGATTCTATCATTTGATTGATCATACATGGATTATATTCAAATCTCCTATGATAAATCATATAAAGCTCAATTAATGTAGAAAAGAACAGGGAACTAATGAGTGACAAATAAGACTTTGACTTACTTTCAGCTGGCAGTGTTTTGGATTCAGCAAAAACCATCTCCAGAAGCTCAATAGCACTGATTATAGCATATTTCCCTTTTTTAGGCTTCAAGGTTATCGTCAAACTCCTACCACTAACAGAAACCGTTGTATTCAATACATAAGCAGTGTTAACATCCCCAGACATACTGACAATATCGAAATCTGGTTTCACAGTATCACCATTAATCAGGATGTCAAATACCCTCTGTCCTGCCTTAGTAACCGAAGAATCTATTTCTGCAAAGTGTAACCAAAGGGAGTAATTTCTAGTGGGTTCGACCTCCATTGTGTAGGATAAATCAGGCTGACTATCAGTACTAACAAGAGCCGTTTGATACAGAGCCTCTGGATAAAAGTTGGGTGATTGTGAGGTCTGTTTGATGCTCTTCTTAGTAGATATGACCTCATCAGAACTCTCCCCAAAAGTGGGAATGGAATTCCAAAACCGATCTCCACCCCAGCTGTCTGCACTGTAATCAGCACCAAACTTTGCAGTCTGAGCTCCACAACTTAGCCTTCTATCAGTTCTGAGAATCGTGCCTTGACCATAACCTTTACCAAAATTGTAAGCTCGGTTATCAATCTGAAGAATCTCGATTGCAAGAATTGCGGGATCTCCATGCCCAGTACTGTGAAAGCAAAGAGAGGCAGTTCCATCTTTTAGAAAGCTGAGGGCTTCAAGATAAGATCGTTCGTCGTCATGATTGCTCCAACCAGATGGGAGTGAGTAAATTAAGGTTCCCTCAATTGAGACATCAAACAAAGGTTCGTTATCGAAGCTAGGTTCTGCAAGTAATCCAAAGTAGATTCTAACCAGATAATGGCCATGTGGGACCCGATTTATGTTGTAGCAGTTCTCAGGGCCTTCGGATAAAGGGAAATAGCGGAGGGTATTGAGCGAAGGAGAGATGTAACTAGGACGGCTGGCATTATTAGCAGGAACTCCTCCTGTGTATGCAAAATCCTTGTACCAGAAAGTGTTTGTCGGAGAACTATGTAGATCCTCGCGAGCTCCACAGCTTATTCGTAATGCATATGGTGCTGTGGAGAATTATGAGTTCATATTACTAACAGGCATCAGTTAAGGTTCACAATACATTAAAAAAAATCAATACTAAATGCTCCTAAATCTGCTGTCATATGTAAACTGTCATCATCTTGGGTACCCCCAATATGACATCATAATCCAAAATTTTGATAAATTGAGCAAAATGTGTCAATACCTCAAGAAAACTTAAAGCTCCAAACTTTATGAACACAGAAAATCCAAGGGATGCACAAATTAAATATTTACATAAAACAAATAAAACAGTGTACAGAGCAGCCCATATGTGATCAAGATAGCACATCTCAACACATTATTTGCATCAAATAACTTACCCCCAACCAAAACAAGGAAAAACCCCCCAAACAAAACTTTAACCAAATTAGGCAATCAACACTATCCCACTGATTTATCAACCACATTACTTGATGAAACTAAATATGCGAGTGGGTAAGAGAGAGAGATGACCTCGAGAAAAAGAGGGTCCGGGAGCAGAGAATAAAGCAAGTAAAATCAAGAGCAGGCGGGCTTCCAGCATTGTGGCTCTCCGAATTCAGATGTAGTAGATTGAAGTTTTATGATTTTATCTACTACTACTGTTGAAGCTTGATTTACGGAAGGAAAATCATGAGCAAATATGAATGTTGGATCTTTCCTTTTTCTTCTTCCAGTACCAATCTGAATTCTTGATTGCGATTTCGAATAATATATATGTGAATCAGTGAATGTGTGTGTGTTCGACGTGCTAAAAACAGTTGAAAATCTATTCTAGTTCACTTTTCAACTTCTGTGAATTTCTTGTCTCTTCGATTTCGAGTCTTTTTGACCACTGATTTCTTCTTTAATTTTTGTTTTTTTCCTGGTGGATTTTCTTTTTCGAGGTAATGTTACCGTGCTTGTGGATTTCCTTAGTTATGAACCAACCCTTATTTAATTCCACTGTTTTCTCTGATTAAGCTCTCTTAGTATAAAGTAAGTCCTCAATTACAGCCATTTAAAATAAATTTAACTAATTTTTTTATTTTTAGTAATTTTTAAATTTTAAAGCACATAAACAATATTCGGTGGGACGGTAATAAATAAGAATTTACCCTTCTTATTTTTAATAATCTCTGAATTCAATATAGGTAAAAAGAGACGCTAGATGATGCTTAATTTTTACAATTAAAAATTTATTTGATTGTTTCTAGGTATTATAACTTTAATAGACAAATTATTATTTAAAAGTACAGTATTAGTATTCGAAAATTTATCTTAAAGTGATTTGTGTTTACCGTGATTTTTTATTGAATAATAGTAGTGATCGCACAATTAACTCTACCATTTTAATTAGAGTTTTTTCAAAATATGTCTATATATTTTACCATTTACTAATAAAATATATTTGAAGTGATAGGTCAACGGTACTAATTAAGAATAATATTTAATGAAATATAATTGTATAATTACCTACTTCTAAATGAAGTGAAATCTTTTTAAGAAAATAAATGAGGTGAAATCTGCTATGAAATCAAACATGAGAGCACATTTTTAATATCTTAATTAAAAGAGTAGATCTGGTGTGAAAATTTTCATGTATGAAAATCTATAAAATTGACTTAAATCAACCATCTACATCCCAAACACTAAATAATGAATCCTAAATTATGAAATATTCGGGCCGGGTGAACTATGAATCACTTGGGCCGAGTGAACCATGAATTACTCAATTTTGTCTTACCTTCACCAATTGTAAAATTTGGTTGTAAATTAAAAAAAAATTCATGTATGAAATTCATACTAGACTTTGTCTAATTAAAAACATGAGTGAACATTTTAATATGTTATTTTAAAAGGATACATTTTTAATATGTTAATTTAAGGCTGTTGGATTAAGTGAAATATAATAAACGCGCGCTAGGTTGAGTTTGTTATTTCTGGAAAAAAACCATTGATTATAATTTTCAGTTAAAACAGTATTGATTAGAGGATAATATGTGTTCCATAGATGCCATAAAGAAAGGAAATGATGCTTGCAGATTCAGGAGTGTGTTCAATTGAGATTCCATTAGTTGTTTTTTTTTTACTTTCAAAGTTTGGGGTATTCAATTCGAATTTTTAAAAGTCTTGAAAATTCTGAGGTATTCAATACGGATTTTAAAAAGTCTTAAAAAATCTTTAGGTATTCAACAGTCTATGAATTTTAATACTTGGATTTTCTTTGATTTTTTTCCAAAAATATAAATAGATTTCACTCTTCAAAATATCTTCTAACAACCAGAGATTTCTACGTATTCTCTCAGAGAACTCTGAAGACGAAAGGTCGGAAGAAAAAAACCTTCGTTATTCACTTGCCATCGCCGCCGCCCACTGTCGTCGCCGCCGTTCTCCTGCCACCGGACGACGCAGCGCTCACCCCCGTGTCCTGCACCGCTACACGACGCAGGGTGCCTCACACCGCTAGCCGAAGCGGCACTGCTGCCCGCCGCTCGCCGCCTGACGCCTCACACTATATATGTATATATCATAATAAATTATTTTGTGTCTATTAATATAGTAATATTATCATGGGGGATCCACAACAAGATACAAAAAGGAAGGCATCCTATGAACAATTGACTAAGGAACAAAACGACTTATTGTTATAACTCATGATTGATGCTGGGGCTCGGGGATGGCGTGATAATAGTGGTATTTTTACCAAAGCAACGGTGGAAGAAAGAATACTTTCTATTCTTAATGAAAGACTTGGGTGTAATTAGACCTATAACAATTACCAAAGCCGTCTCAAATGGTTTAAAAATCGTTGGTTATTTTATTCAAACCTTATGAGGTTTAGCTATGGTTTTGGGTATGACCAAACTACTAAAAAGTTTACAGCTTCATATGAAGTATGGGATGCGTACTAAGAGGTAAGTTTTTTTTTTGCGGGGGTAAGAGGTAAGCTTCTTAAGCATCATATTACAATAATATTATAGAATCATTTTATTTTGAAAATATAGTGAATTAATAAAAAAAATCTTTATTTATGTTAAGCTCACTCAAAAGATGCGAACTTGCACAATGAGAAATGTCCTGATTATGAGGACTTGGAAATTGCTGTAGGAAATGGTGTTGCTGTAGGGAAAAGCTCCATTGGGTTGGGTAGTGCTACTGATGCAAGGACATTAGGAGATGATGAAAATAGAGATATACGCATAGAAGATTTGAATTATGATGCTGAAAATGTGATGTTTGTAGGACTATCTCAAAATTATCCACCATTTGGTTACACACCACCTTCAGGGTTCCCTAAAGTGTCCGAGGTCTCCACTCAAAGAAGAAGTCAACCCAAAAGAAGTAGAGCTCAGTATGAAGCAAATTCTAGCTCTATTAAAAATATCACTCAGAATGGTCTCATGGAAGAGATTAAAAAACTAACAAACACTTTTGAAGGAGTTCATAGCCGCCAAAGGTTCAGTCGTTAGCATTTTGCTACTAGTCGAAACTTCAACAAAACCTTAAAGTTATTGAACACTATAACACCGGAAATGATGGTTAAGCCGTCTACAGGGATTGTGAATTTGCTAATCGACGTCAATTTTTAGCTCCATTATGTGGTGTTCGATATCATCTAAAAGATTTTGGTGGTCAAGATCGTCACCCCAGAAATGCAAGTGAGTTATTCAATCTTCGTCATGTGTCATTACGAAATGTGATTGAGAGAATTTTTTGTATTTTTAAATCGCGATTCACAATTTTCAAAACCGCACCTCCATTCCCATTTCAAACACAAGCAGAGTTAGCATTGACTTGTGCTGGATTACGCAACTTTCTTCGGAAAGAAAACCGCTCTGATAAATTTCCAGTTGAATATGAAGAAGATCAAGATTCACCACATCTCGACATTAAAGAGGAAAATTTGGAACAACAAAGAACGGAAACTAATGCATGGAGAACGAATATTGCTAATGTTATGTGGGAAATGAGGCCGAAGTATAACGATGATGGAAATGAAAATGATGGGAAAGAAGATGAAAATAATAATGATGAATAATTATGTTTTTTTGTTTTTTGAACTAATGTATTTTTTCTAAACAATTTGGATAATTTTTTTTATATACAAGTGTGTTCCATATACATTTGCATCAATAGTTTCAGCGCCGAAGTCTATGAAAATTCATGTAAATCAATAAAAAAAAGTGTATTTCACAATCCTGTCAAATCTATGAAAATTCATGTAAATCAATAAAAAAAAGTCAGTCAAACTCTACATGAAGTCTATAAATTTTCTAAATTCACATACTTTTTAAAGTCCAAAAAAATTCAATAGAATCCTAATTGAATATATCCCATAATTAATCAAATTATGAATGCCCATCAATTGCCGTCAAGGAGGTGCACCGTATAACCATGAACCGACGTCATATGCTTACACAAATTTACTATTACGCCCTCATCTAATTTAACTACTACGAAAAATATTTAGCTGCTCAATTAGGCGACAGAAGCGACGTGACGGGTGGGGGAGCAAAAAATAATTAAATTGTAAACCTATTATTGGACCTTTTTTTTTTTTTGAATTGAATGGTTATTTAATTGGACTTTTGTGGGTTTACTTTGCATTTCTTATTAGACGTTGACCCTTCAATCGCAATCAATCAAAAGACGCATCAATTATTGCGCAAATTGAGGCCCGGGAACTCGAGCCAAGCCCATATCGAATTATCGGGTTTTTCTTTACTAGATCAATTGGGCCGACCTTCTCTTACCGTATTAAACGGCCCATGAAGCATCAGCATGGACTTACAAATACCAGCGTTTAAATATTATATACTCCTCCGGCGTAATTGTTCCGTTTCTTTTCGTTGCTTTGTTTAAAAAATAATAAAAATGAAAGGTAGTTTCGAATATTGGGAGGGAGGAAAAAGGTATGTGGAGTAATGAGTGGAGTAGTGAGTGTAATTTTTTGTAATATTATGTGAAAAGTGAGGATAAAAATTATGGGTAGTGGAGTTACTTTTTCCTTTTATGGAATGAGAAATTTATAGTGGGACGTCCATAAAAGGAAAGCGAGACAATTATAGTGGGACGAAAATGAAAGTATATCCCTCTATATACTAATAGAGAGTTGGTTTTGGTGATGTATCGTCTTCTAAAGAGTTTTGCTTACGTGTCGTCTTCTTATGAGTTTTGCTTACGTGGCAATAGTATAATAAATTAAATAATAATAGGTGTCATTATTATACTAAATGAAAATATTTTATAATTGATTGATCATTGATTGTCATTTTCTATTTATTATATATGACATATTATTGGGTATTGATCCATATATAACAATTAAGGAAATAATAAAAATAATTAATAAATCTTATATAAGTTTTCTTCCAAAATCCCTCAAAATCGACTGATGATTTATGTTAAGTTGTTAATAAAAATAGAATGTTTAACTATCACAATTTTAATTCATGAAAATTAGCAATTCATTCATTTTACATAATTTCCCTTCAATTTTTTTGTTTGGAGAACAATCATTTCTCTCTTAAAAGAAATTGGTCTTCCATTACACCGGATTATGATATTTTTTTGGTTTGTTTTTTGTTTTGTTATGTAGGTTGACTCATAATATTGTTTTTGGAGGTTAAATCACTCAGTAAGTTACTCTTCTTTTTCTTTTTTCATGCATGTAATATCCCTTTAGTTATTTTAATTATCAGATCGTTATGGATTTTTTTTTTAATTCTAAATTTATTCTTACGTTGTCGTGGGTATTCTTTAATTTGTTGTTGATGATGATGAAATGTTGAAGAAATGTTGAGAAAGAGAATGATGTGACAGAAAAATGAAAGGTTTTGTGTGGCATCTGCAATGTGAGATCAAGAAATTTAATGAGTTCTATATGGAGAAAGAGGAATAATATATTTTCTAATGTAAGGTATGCACTTTTTTGTAGTTATTTACATTGTATAATGAAGATTCTATATGAATTTTCTTAAATAATTTTGACGTAAATTATTTTAGGTTTGTAGAATCAGAGATGCTATAGACTTTTTAATATGATTTTTCAATTTATTATTTTTTTATGCAATATTTCATATTTTATGTCTCAATTTGTGTGAAAATAAGTATGCTCTAGATCTTAATCACAACTATAGTCTATACATACAATAATTATATGAAATTTTATTTTATCTAATTAATTGCATAGGAGATCACTAAATTGTTATTGCTAAATGGTTATTTATTGCAATACTATGTATTTAGATTACAGTGAAACTCATTTTGCTTTTGATGAACTGTTATGCGTCTATATATAGGTTTATGATAAAGAAGTCGATGATATTGACGGTTATGGCAAAATGATCAAGTTGTGGTGCAGAGCCAAAACTAAAATACCATTGAGGAAGAGAGTTATTAGCGATGACATCGAAGTGCTGATTTTAGTAGAAATGGACACCAGATTGAACTATCATTGAAGAACAACATTTGTTTAAGAGCAATCACACCTCTTTCTTTTGTATAGTTTATGATACACATACTTATATTTTTTTATTATTAAACACATTATTTATTCTTAATATTGTCTCTTTTCGAAAATCCGCGAAACACGCGGGCACTGTACTAGTTTCTGAATATTTTTCACTAGTAATATATTTTGTGAAGGCTAAAACCTCAACCACGTATTAACTTTTTATAAAAAATCATAAATTTGAGCATGTTCTATAAGTTTTATAAAAAGAATGCACCATTCAAGCTGAATAAATACAATTAATAATAATTTAAGTGTAAAACTATCAAATTATTTGAGCACAATCAATATTTGTCATGATTAAATTCCGGAAAAACTATTACGAATATTGAAGCAAAATAAATTAATAAAATTTTCATCTATCATGCATGGTTATTCGGAACTTTTAAATAATATAGTGTTGAATATTTTGTGGGGGTATACTTGGATATGCGGATACCTGTGCGATACATCACATGGTGTGCTCAATTAAAAATATTAATAATAATTTTGGATATCGTGTCGAATATAGTTGATTAGTGTGTTGGATACATATAGTGTACCCGTGAAATTAAATTTGTAAAAATATTTTTTTTTGGCCTTGAAATATATTTGTCTTATATTAAATTAATTCAAATTAATCTTAGCTCACAAATAGTAAAAAATATATTGACTCTCTATATTGTTCATATGGTCTCACCATCGTCAAATTATTCGTTCTTTATATCTTTGATTATGATATTCCTCTTGTTTTAATTTTATATTTATTTAAGTGAAAATCTACATACATTATAGAGACATGTATTTTAACAAAAAATTATAAAAATAATTATATATATATATATAAAATATAAAATCCTTTAGAGAAAACCCCCCATTTTTTAGCCTCTTCTCATTTAAAAAGTTCTTTTTTATCAAGGTTATTTATTTCATTATTTTTTAGCCAAAATAATTAATTTTTGGGCAATTATACCCTTAAAGAAGTTAACAAAAAAATTAAAAAAATGATGGTAAGGGATTAATATAGTGTAGTACGAAATTAATTAAATTGTGGTACAAATTTGAAAATGATGGTACAAGTTGAATTAAATTATGGTACGGGCTGGAATGATGGTGATACGGTGTTAAAATAATGTGGTACGGGGTTGAAATAAGTGTGGTACGGTAGTGATAGTGGTACGGGGTTGATAGAATGGTGGTACAGACTAAAACAATATTTATAGACTGAAGTGATAGTGGTACGGGGTTAATTGAAGGGTGGTATGAGCTGAAATAATGTTGGTACGTGGTGTATATATGGTAGTACAAACTAAAATAATGAAAACATAAAAAAAGGGTAAAGTTGGAAAAAATATATTCTTTTGGCTAAAAAAGAATGATTATAAATTTTATGACAAAAAAAAACTTTTATTTTTATGTTAGGCTATTTATAAACTCATCCCAATTTTTTTTTTAAAAATTATAATTATACTCCAGTCGTATTTTATCCAAATTTTTTTAATCTAACCCGCATATATGCAACATATCTTTTCACACAAAAAGTGTGGTATTTCAAAATTTATAAAAGAAAAATGGTAGGTTTGCTGGCATCTTTTAACAACAATGGAATGTAAGTCGGTGAAAATTGCAAGTGGATGGGAGTAAAATCTGGAGTGGAAAAAACAATTTAATGAGACTTTCCTTTGTTTCATTTTACCAGTTGGAATATGGCATATTGAAGGCAAGAAAGGAAAATTGAAAATTCAAAAAAATGGTACGTTGTGTGCAACAGGTATAAAATTTCAACGGAAATTTTACCAATTTTACCAACCTGGCAACCGGCAGGTGATGATTCCCTCTTTGGAGACCTGATAGAGGACATCAAGCCATTCTCAGCAACCATAGTAATTATAAAGTGTGGGTGAGTCGAAATGCCAATGTGGTGGCACATTCTTTAGCTCGGATGTCTCGCTTGTTTGAGAGTCAGTATTATTGGGCCAAACCTCCGGACTTTATGGATGACCTTCCCGACATTTGCACTTCTTGCATGTAATTTTGCTTTCGTTTTAAAAAAAAGAAGTAAAGTGTATTATTTTTAAAAAAAATATCTTAAAAAGATTCATTTTTTTTTATAATTTTTTAAATTGTATGTAGCTTGCTCTTTATGAGAGAGTCTTGTATGAAATCGTCTAATGGATCCTACTCCGTGAAATAGAAGCTTTGAGAGAATTCCGTCTCATCTAAAAGCTCGAGCTTGTAGAGAGGGTCGGGAATAATCTATTTATTTAATTTCCCTCAACACTCCTCACTCACTGGCCTAATCATCATTGTCACGCTTTCCGGGAGGAGCCCCAACAGAGCGAACAATTTAAATGGGTGGAGTGTTTCCACGGGAATCGAACCCACAACCTGAGCTCTGATACCATGTGATGATAGTAGCGTATCACTCTTAATTGGTGATATGGGAAAATCCACTATAAATAAGTAATTACAATTACAATCAAGACCCAGTCAAGGGAAAATAATTAAAGAATAAATACAAAGAATTTATTCTATAAATACATGGTCAACTATTCTTAATAAGCTTCGATTTATGAAAATTTCGCTCATCACCAAAATTTTTCACCAATCCCACCTATTAATCAATTTAAAATGTAATAATGTTTTAAGTGAAACGTAATATGTAATTTTTTATACAAGACATTGTCACTTTTCAAGTACATTTTTTTATCACATAAAAAAAAATTGATACATTTTTAAGTGAAAAGTGATATACATTTAACAAAATAATTTATTTAGGATTTGAAATCTTAAAAAAAGAAAAAAAAGTCAGGACTGGGTACAATAAAAAGTGTTATTTAGTGAAAATGATGCATTCCTAAGATGCATTTCTTTAGACACCTAAACGTCATTAAAAAAAAAACACATATATATACGACTTCATACAACGACATCAAATAATTTAAGGATACAATTTTTTACGTATACTTGATGCATGGTTTGTCTTCAAATGAAATGTTGAAAAACTCTTCATCATTTATTCGCAATGATGAGCTCAATCTGTCTCCATTTTGCTATCATATATTCCCCTCTCCGTCCAAATATATAATTGTATTCCCATTGTTCGACGTTTATAATTCATTGAATTGATAAATTGCGAGTGCATTGTCAATCCAATGTTTGACACGGCCTTCTGCACCAATCTCAGTGACATTCTGATGCTCACACCGACATTCCATCTCCAACATTTCCTTCCTGGATTTATAACTCTCAATCTAGCAGTCGTCAATACAATGAATGTTCCATGGATTTCAGTAACCATCAAAGTCTCGACTCATTTGATTTCTCTAATGTTCTTCAAATGTGAAGGCACATGACTAAGACCTTTACCCCTGGCGAGAGCTAGATGAATAGAAAAAAATCGAGTATGATTTAAATAGATTGAGTTTAATTTATTTAATGAGTTACGTTTAAAATTCTTAAGGTCGTCTCACATAAATGTTTTTTTTTTCATTAAAACACAAGACACTAATAGCCTAAAAATGAAACCTATAGTACAAAAATCATGTCAATCTTAACATTTTTAATATTTAATATAATTTTTTTATAAAATGATCTAGTAAAACCGTCTTTAACAACAACATCTCAAACACTTTGAAAAACAACAACTTTATTTCTCACACCTAACTCTAAAAAATAACATTCACCAAGTAAAATATAAATCAAGTTTGAAATTTGAATAGATATACTGCATGCAACTTCAACGTGCATGAAATAACATCACAAATGCTACTGCACGTCCGTTTACGCTGCATCACGAATTTTATAAAACTAAAAGATATAATTCTACAATTTTGAGTTTATTCGCATCAGCTACGACATGTTTAATCACTACTTATCTTAATATGACAAACTATTAATTTCTAATAGAAAATTCGTGAAAATTTATCAAACTAAGGTCAATGGTACACACAATATGTTTTTTACATAGTAATACCTCAATCCCGGAACACTTTGCATAGTTACTGTTCCGCTCGTGTTTTAGGGAGTGAATTTTTTATTACTATTTGAAATGATAAAATAATTTTAAAAAATGCGTATGATAGAGGAGGGTAAAAACTATCATACCCCACCTTAAAAGTCACTTTATTATTTCAAATACTAATAAACAACCCTCACGCAAAAACACGAGCAACAAGTAAGTGTGCTAAGTCTTTTGGGACAAAGAGAGTATAAAATTATTGCGCTCTAACAATCAATTCACGAGCATTACTTAGAAACTATGATCAATTATGTGTTTAAATTTTTTAATCCATTTTTTTATTCACCAGTTGCAAATTAATAGAAAGCCAAATCTACAATGCCTTATTCTTCCAAGAGTAGAATCAAGCTTCCAAATCCAACTACTCAATTTAGCATCAACACAAACTCATACGCGCCCGTGTATACATAGGAGTACAATTTATCCGTTATTTTTATATTTTTTCTTTTCCCGTTTTTCCTTATTTTTACGTGTAAGAACAAAGTCACGGGGCGTGCCTAATTCCTAGTATAAATAATGAATCAACCTCGGCACTCACATCATTTTCACTGCTATCCCCAAATTGAGAAAAATCACAAAAACCTTTATAAAAGCCGCCGCTTTTAGCTTAATCTTCGCCGTTCTATAGCATAAATGGCCTCATCCGCCGCCGTGGCCTCCCCACCGCCGCCTAAACCGCTGGCTGCCGACATTGACGAGGGGGAGGAGAGCGAGTACGAAGAAATCGAGGAGGAAATAGAGGTAGAGGAGGAAGTCGAAATTGAGGAGGAGGTCGAGATTGAAGAAGAGGAGGTCGAAGAAGTAGATATGGAAGTTGAGACGGATGATGAAACGGAAGCAGATCCTGTGGAAGCTGAGGCTCCGAAAGAAATTGGGGAAAACCTAACCCCTGCCCGCCGATTAAATCAGGAAAACGGTTAGTTTTTATTGAAATCTTGGGATTTGATTTTACTATTATTCTGATATGAGTCCTTGTTTAATTACCATGAATGAATTGATTTACTTTTTGGCTACATTGCATGTCGCTGATTATTGGGAATGCATGCTGATTTTTTCATTGGATTGTTTATTAGATGTGATTAGTTGTTCAGAAGTCTGTGCGTTTCTGTCTTGTTTATGTTTGTTTTACCTGATTTATGTTTGTTTAGGTTTATGTTACTAAATTTGTGCTCATATAAGGTGTTGTAAATGTAAAGCACTTGATTTTCTGTGGCTTTGAGCCCTTTGATGCTAATGAAAGCACTCTATGGGTTGCTGAGTTTGGAGGCTCATGCAGCATTTGTTTTTTCCCTTATATGATTATAATTCTTGAGACCCAAATCCGTCGTTTATGTTTATTCGAGTACATTTTCGAAAGAGTTGTATTGCATCCTTCCAAATCACTTGCAACCTTTTGACATCTGGAACTTCCTTTGATGTCTCCACCACTTACTATACTTATTATGTTGACCATGCTCTCCAGTCTCCACACTTCAGTTAGTCATAATCTGAAATAGCAGTTTTAAGATAATTTAATATGCTAACTAAATAAATTATAATATCATCCTGAAGTCATTAGAGCACATTGTACACGCAAAGCACCAGGAATATCCAAAAAAAAATTATGATTTTGGTGTGAGTTATTTCTTTGGCATCTTCATTACTATAGACTCAAAATAGCTGTTCTTTTGAAAGCACCCTTTATACTCTATGAACACTTCATTTATAAGCTCAACTTATGTGTTGAGTTTTCTTACATCCCCACGTATGCTGCCCTTTAAGGAAAATAACTAATGAGACTTATATGAACATTTGGATAGCCTATTAAATGTGTGTCGTTTTTCATAATATCCTTTTTTAACATTGTATCTTTTTTTTTTTAACGACGCATAGTGTTTCAACTAAGGCTCTAATTACTTTTCCATGATAAATTTTTCTGATGTCGCCAGATACAAGTAAAAATAACTAACAAATCTGTCCACCGGGAGCTGACCAATTCAAATTGTGAAGACAAGGAAATAACTCTTGTCCCACATAATAAGCCCTAAAAAGCCCTTATTGAAAACCTTTATATATGAATATTTATCTTCACCACATATGAAAGACCAAATTTTGTTGATCATGCACGGGGTTTTTACCTTCGTATGGTAAAAAACATGAAAAATTTCAAGAGATACATATGAATCAAAATAATTAATAATAATGTTGTAAAAAAAATGAGAAAATACGAGTTGAACATGAAGTTCAACTAATGCACTAAATACTTACCATGTTAAAGTATTCTGTTTTGCAAAAAGAAATCAATGAAACTAACACGGCAATATGGCCACCCTTTTGACAACTAGTCAAGGGCATAACTCGGCGCTCAGAGTAAGGTCTAAAGTAATCATACTGAAAAGCTCTTTTGACAGCTAGTCAAGGGTTATAACTCGGCGCACATAATAGGGCCTAAAATAATCATACTGAAAAACTTTAACATTTTTATCAATTCTAAACTCAACAATTAAATATTTTGCTTGATCATGTATGTAACATTTATAAACATTTTTTACTTATATAACATTTTCCTTTGTATAGTTAAAAGCTAAGAGAATTTCAAGTGACATGAGCTCGAGGTGAGTAATAAGTAATGGAGAAATATAAGAAAATATTGGTTCAAAGATAAAGCACATCTTAATGAACTGTGGTTTATTTCTCCCTTTCTATTTTTTTAGATTTTTATATTGGACTTGATAATTTTTCTTACGATATCTTTTTAGGTTGTGTAATTTTTGCTTGCATAATCTTCAAAGCTGGTGGTAGACATTAAGTTATGGAACTTTATAATTTTACTTTAAGAGGATTCTAAGACTGTGCAAGTGCAAGGCTGTACGGCTTAGGAGACCTTAGAAGATTTGATAAGAATTATTCATACCAACAAGGTATGTTTTTATGGTTCCCAGAAGGCCACATAACTTAGGAACTCGAATATTTGGCGTGCTTGACTTGGAGCAAACTAGGATGCTGACCTCCTAGAAGCTCTTCAAGAAGCCTGTGTGTGACGACACAAGCACGCTGGAAAGACAATTGTCAGTTTGGCGGTATTTTAAGCTTTGCCCCTCTATAGGTGCGCATTCCTACATGATATTCTTATAAATTGGTATCATAGCTGTCTCCATGATTCTAATCATGAAGACATAGGATTCTGGTACCAAGTCATTTATTATGACTAAAGTAAGATAATAAAATTTAAATTATAAATGCAAGTTCAAGCCATTTATTATTATTATTATTATTTATTATTATTATTATTATTATTATTATTAGTCACTTCAAGAGGTGACAAAACCAATTTGTAAGGTTATCTTTTGGAGCTCCTCTTGGTAGTCCCAAGGGATTGAGACCTGTCTGGTACAGTCTGTTCAAACCTTTACTTAGTTTTTTCTTCTGCATTGTAGATACTAATCATATTATGGAGCTTAAGGAGCATGAAGAGTTTGCTCATGGAGTACATGTTTCAAACCCACCAATGGATGATAAACCTGTGGGCGATCAAAGACAAATTTCACCAAGGTTAAACTTCCGATCTAATTCCAAATGTCAACCAACTTTATCACTAATCCTTAGCAATCCTAGTTAAAGTGTCAAGTTCATTTAGTCTTTGTTGAAGCAAGTCATGACGACTACTAAGTTTCTCAGGTTGCATCTCCCACAAATGAGGCCTAGGGATCCTTCGTCTAGTGATGAATTTAAAGGAGAGAACAAAAAATTGAGGATTGCATGTGAATTTCATGCCAAGGGATGGTGCATCAGAGGAAGCTCTTGTAGGTTCCTTCATATAAAGAACGGATCTGATGCATTGAAGAGAAGTGAAATCTTAGAGAAGGAAGGTAACTTATATATTATTCTGTAGTGAGGCATCTAATCAAGTAACCCTATATGTGTTCATTGGATTCCACTTAAAGACAAAACCTTTTATATTTTATGCTGTGGCAGCTTCTTCAAGCGCATGTATTCCACCACAGCAAAGTTGGGAGAACCCAAATCTGAAGAGTGAGACTGAGAAGTTGGTTCTCCAAAAAGATGACATATTTGAAAGTGACAGGGGGAGATTTGGACTCAACTTTCATTTGAGTAACTACGGCCACTATGCTTCTCCTTTAGTCAGTGATAATTTAACTGCAAGGAATAGCTCATATCATGGGAGATTTTCTCTTACACAGCAAAGAAGTGATCCTAGTTCAGGAGACTTGCTTTATTCTCATCCTACACAACCTTTATATCTTGGTTCTTCCTATTGGAATACGAATGCTCGCGGGGCCCACAACTTCTGGGAGAGTGGACTGGAGCGTCGTGCTTCTGTACCCTCTTCCTCACAAAGGACCATTCCACCAGTTTCTCATTCTGTCTCAGAAACTCTATCACTAAATCATAATTCCAGGGCTACTGGGCCAGCCAACTATAACCCAACGTTCTCTTCTTTAGATTGGGAGCCATCTGTCCCCTTCGTCCCATCACATGAAATAACTCGAATGTTATTGTCGAAAGAAAAGCTTTATGATCCGGTACGGGATAGCATTGATGATAAGGATGTTGAAGATGTGAAGAGAAAAAATTCACATTCCGACCAAGGATCGTCGGTAAAGGACATAAACGTGCAGTCGAACATTCTAAACGAGGAAGAGAAGCTGTTGAATTCTGAAAATGCTGGCAATATTAAGGAGGGTAATATATTGACCTCCAGTGGTGATGATAAACAGAAACTGGACAAAGCCAGGGACGAGCCAGTGTCGGAAGGTGTTGGGTTTAGTAAAAAGGATGAAGTTGATGTCAACCACAAGCTAGAGAATCAGACTCAAAGTGAATCACATGATTCCAAAATTTTCCAATTCGCACTTATTGAGTTTGTGAAAGAATTGGTAAAACCAACTTGGCGTGAGGGTTTTTTGAGCAGGGATGCTCATAAATTGATTGTTAAGAAGGCTGTGGACAAGGTTCTCATCTCAATCCCACCCGACCAAATCCCTAGAACAACTGAATCAACTGACTTTTATCTTTCTTCGTGTCAGCCCAAAATAGCAAAGCTCGTTGAGGTTAGTCTTCACTAAATTGGTGAACCATCTCCTGAATTAACTGTGTTGGTATAGAAATAATCCTTTTGACTGTTTGAAATCTGGTCATTATCGTTGCAGGCGTACATCAATAAGTATGGGACTTCTCAAGATAGCTGAATGATCATAACCGTAGTCTCCCCAAAAGGAAAGTCTTGAACCTTTCTTCGTGGGCCCTTCATGTTTTTCCTCACAGTTATGACTGTGGCTGGTGAAGCTACAAAGGCTTCCTTTCTAAGATATCCTATCCATGGATAACACTTCAAAGGCACTAGTCAGCTTGAAGATGTCTATTCTCCAATGTGAGTCCTGTAAGGAATTTTGGTAACTCACTTGCTTAAGTCTGCATACTATGTACTATATTTGTTTAAAGGCAGTTATGCAAAGAATGATGTTGGTAAAATGTTTTCTTGCATGCATCATCTTTATGGTAGGAATCTCTTAGTAGATTAAGCTTGTCGTGAATATTAGTTTCATTAAGCTTTTAAGGAGCCATGCTTGCTAATTTTAAGTTGACTCTTGACTAACAAGTTGATATCCATGGCCTCTGGATGGATTATTGAAAATAGTAAGACATGGTTTTGGACATTTCCCTTCAACTAAGTTATGTACCTAAAGCTAAGCATATTATGGACTAGTTCAGCTTAACTTATATGATTTGGGATAAGAAATGCTGTGGCAACCTGAATCTATTAGACATGATATTCGTAGTAATTTATTGTAAAATCTTGAGGGAGAAAAAGATATAGTTCATCCGATAGCTTTTCGACTAACACTTTGATAAATCCTCTAAGAGATGAAGCTCTTCCTTGGCCTTTTATAGAGTTTCTGGAGCAACATGATTAGGGCTTCATAGGTATTGTTCTAACAATTTCATATGCAAATTATCTATCTTTTTAGTGCTGTATAATAAAGCCAACTTGCTCCAGTTATGAGATTTTTAAATTATGAATCCTCATCAATGAATTATAGGTCATCTCCAACCAATAACCAAATTTAGGCAGTGCTTGTCAGTTGTCAATGCAATTAAATTTAGTGATCGTGAAAAAAGTTGCTTTGGTAAAAGTGGGCAGCATTTTTATTGAGATGTGAATAGTTAAAACAAGGTAGAAGTTTGCAGTGGTTATAGAAATAACTTTACATGAGCGTTTTAGTAAAAATGACCAAAATGTCTTTAGTCTAATTATGTTATAAAAATTTATGATATATTTATACTTATATGAGAATGTATATATAAATTTATATGTATGTACAAAATTTATAATTACCTTTTGCAAATATAATATTTTATTATAATGTAATAGATATAACATGATTATACACACACACACACACAAAATACTATATAATTACAGTTTTATATATAATGTATAAAATATAACATGTTAAGTTTTTCAAAATAATAATTATAATATATTAAGTTATAATTACTTATATAATTACTTATATAATGTATAATTTAATATATCAAGTCATAATATGATTGCATTCAAAAGAAATTGGTGGCAGCCTATATAAATAAAAATCATAAGAATATGCTTTAGGTCGAGACTCACCCAACACTAGACGAGATGCTGGAGATTTAAGAATTGTTAATCTGAGAGAAGTCATGGCTCCACAAGTCTTTACACGAACATCAAATTCTTCATTCACTCACTCGTATTTTGCCTCTTTCACTTGTACTCCCTCCGTCCACCAAAGTATGCTCACTTGTTTTATTTGTCCGTCTACCAAAAGTATGCTTATTCCCTTTAAGGAATCAATCATTTTATCTTCACCTTCCAACTATCACTTAATTACTCAATTATCATTGTACTTATGTCTTTACTCACATACAATCACTTTATTCATAACTGGACTCAACAATATCGTACAATATCTTTTATTTTATCTACATTATTCTTAGCTTCGCGTGGCCTACCTCTCTACATCGATGATACTAATGAGCTTCGTGCCTCCTACCAACAAAGGCCTTTACTTATAACTTTACAGTGAAAATTTAATTTTTCATATGTAATTAAGAATCAAAAGGCCAAATCGTCCAACCTTAGGAGCACACTCTGGTGCGAAATATTATCATGTGAAGGAAATATGGGTTTCAATTTGGTGTCGAATTTTTGTTATTGAATGCAAACTGTGGTTTTGGGTTAAATAAAATTATTAAGGATAAAAATGCCAGAACAAACTTCAAGTTATTGATTTACCGAAGTCAAGGAAAGTGAAGCTATTGAAAATGCCTTTTGGCCAAAGCTGAAAGTCAAACCAAACTATTCGATACTCGATTTAAGATCATTTGATAAAAACATGTTAGCTGTGTTTGACATAGAAATCAAACAAGCTAGAACAAGCTTATATGTTTGGTTAAGTCCGAAACTCAACTTGAGCTCCAACTTGATTCTTAATAAAGATAAAATAAGTCTAAAAAAGTCAAATTACTTGAGCTCGTCTCGTCAGCTTGATTGAAGTTCATCCAAGGACAACCATGTATTCAACTTGATTAATTTACAACCCTACCTTTAACTTAATCTGGGTACTGTGAAAGCAACTTTCGATCTTTGTTTTTTATCCACCATGGTTTTTTGAAATGTTATTTCCTTTCTGTGAGATCTATTATTTTGAGCACACCAAGTGTAACAAAAAACATTGACAATATTATCCTACTGCGATTGCTAATGATTTTCTGATTACATGTTGGGTGAAAAAGTTGTTTCCCGATCATTTTTTTCAAGTTCTCAAACAATCATTATCTTTAAAGTACGACTACTATAATCAACTTCAACCTAGACTTTGGGGAAATTAGCAAAATGCCACTTTCAAGTTTTCATGTTGAAAAATGTCACCCAACATTTATTTTGTCAAAATTGCAACTCAAATTATATTTTGGACATAAATACCGTTATCCTTGTGCGCCCCTGTGCGTGCGTGTGAGACCGCTTTGCAACTCAGTTGCATAAGGGTCGCACGTGAGTTGCATTAAGGCTCGCACAAGGGTGGCTCAAGAGTCGCGCATGGGTTGCATAAGGGTGACACAGGAGTCGCACGTGGATTGCATAAGGGTGGCACACGAGTCGCACATGGGTTGCATAAGGGTAGCACAAAGAGAAGGGTACTTAGGTCCATAAAATATTTTGAGCGGCAATTTAAAATAAAAATTGGGCGACACTTTCCAAATGAAAATTTGAAAGTGACATTTTGTTAAATTTCCCCAGACATCACTTTTGACCAATTTTAGCACACGTTTGTTTTTTCTTTATCAAAACGATACTCAATACTTTCAGATTGTAACTAAAATCATCCCCCATCTTGTTTTCTGGCAAGCTACGTCTTATGTGGACGCTGGATTCCACTGTATCAAGCTGCATTTCAAAAAATAAAATTACGACTCGATTTGCTCTGGATGGTAAAATTGTTACAGAGAAATAATATCCCACCACCTCCTCACTTATCTTTGGTCGCCATCACTTCCACCACACTCGTCTTTTTTATAACACTCTCTTTCTTGGCCACAACATAGCCTCTTATAGCTCCGCCATCGGGAACCAAAATCTTTTGTCCGTCGTCCACCCCTCTGTTGTGGTGTTTGTTCTCGTTGTGTCGGATGTGGCCACCCTTCTTTCTAAATTCGCTGCTTACCATCCTTCGATGCCACTATCTCTATCAACAACCTCTCACTCTTTCCGTCCATTGTTTCTTTAGCTGCAAATCTTGCAATGCTAACATGGGATTATGTATTTCTATTCATCAGGTTCCAATAAATCATTCATTTGTTCCCATCCTTATCGAATCAGGCAACAAAGCCCTAACCGAATCACAAATTTAGAGACTACTTCTCTGTGTATTTAAATTGTTATTCTCAATGAACGTTGTTGTTTTCCAGTCAAAGAAAAGATCTTTAGTAGACGTAGATGAAGACCAATCACTATTTTCCTTCGGCACCACCGCTCGATGAGTTCTCTGTCATTGGTATTCACCTATGAAGAGTTCAATGCATCCACCAATCATTTCGATCCCAAATGCAAAATCGATGATAGAGGATTTAGTTCCGTCTATTTAGGCCACCTCTTCGATGGCACATTAGTAGATGTGAAATACCTCCACAAGCGCAACCGGTTCATAATTTCTTTTTCTTTCTAATTCTTCTTTTTGGCTGACATCGTGGAATCCAATGTCCATGCAAGATACATCTTGCCAGATGATTTTAGGTACAAACTGAAAGTCTGGGTATTGTTTTGATAAAGAAAAAAATATGTGCTAAAAAATTGCTAAAAAGTGAAAAGTATGGGCTAAAATCGATTTGCTTTGGGTTTTAAACATCAGGATTTTGGTTAATTCAAAACCGGTTCTAGTTCGGGATTTTGAAATCCGAGTTTAAAAAACCACCAATACAAGACCTATATACCTACTACCACACTTTCCAATACAATCAATTCTCTCTCCTACGCTTTAATATATTTAAAATAAATTGCTTATGCCAAACTTATGACTTACAAACATGATATCTGACATTAAAAGAACTTGCACGCAACAACATTAATACAAATTACAATAACCTTTAAAGTACACACTACTTGAGACAATAACTAAAAGAGAATGATAAAAAGTCGTATAAGACGACGTCATACATGAGACGGGATACAAACTATCCCTTTTAAAGTGTTAAAGCGCCATACCCAAATTATGTTCCGTTTCACCGTGAGACCGTCGAGTACCTTAATGATAACATATATGTATAAACAAAACGAGTAACACTCTTGTGAATCAGGTCTATACATGAAATCTATCACTGTTATGCACAAAAATTGGCACTATTTAAAAAATGTACTCCTTCCGTCCCACACTCGATTGAACATTTCACTTTTTGGCTAGTGTTTTATTGAGCGAGTTGTTTATAGTATATGAAATGATAAAGTTGACTTTTAAGGCTTGATAGGATAGATGAGGGGTAGCACTATCATACCCCACCTTAAAAATCTCTTTATCATTTCAAATATTAATAAATTACTTACTCGCTCGCTAAAACACAAGTCAAATAGTGAATGTTCAAACGAGTGTGGGACAGAGAGAGTATTATTTTTCAGATAGTGATAGTTTTTTTGCATAACAGTGATAATTTTTTTACATAACAGTAATATTAAAAAAATAGAGTTCACCATGAACTCGGGTTCACACTAGCTTTTGTCAAACAAAACCATGCCCAAAAAAAGAAAAGAAATAAAAATACAATTTCTAAATTTGGAAACGTACAAAATATACCAAATACAACAACATTAAATACTACTCCCTCCTGTTCAAAATATATGACGTTTTGGGAATATTTTTTATTGCAAATTATAAATTGTTTTGCAGATTCCATATTAATTAGTAATTTATTTAATAAATTTCCATTAAACACATTAAATTACTTAAGAATGCAACAAGTAATTAACCATTTTCTCTCAAACATTTATTAAGTGTATTATAGAAAAAAATGTGCTTTCCTTAATATATATGTGCATTGATCCGAAATATCATATATTTTAAACTGGAGGGAATATAACTTTTAAAGCACACATTTCTTAAGTCAATATTTAATATATGTGTGCAAACAGAACCATGCCAGGACTGGAATAATAAAAAAATTCTGCCTAAATCTAAATTTGGAAACTTACAAAAAAAAAAAAAAGACTAGCTGGCTTTTGAATTCTGAGGATGCGTTGCGTGAGTTGTGGAAAGCTGGCAAAACTCTCCTTTTCCCTTCTGTTTCTAACCGTGTATCACAATGGCACATTTCTAGTAAAAATAACTGTTAACTGTTTAATCTGGGTTGGAGTTGACTGTACACCAAAACTGTAAATTTGATGGTATGGAGTTGGGTTTTAAATGATTTACATCGAAACACTAAATATGATGTAATTTTTACATTAAATGTAGTGCATGGGTTGGAGATGGTCTTAACATTTGGCGTAAATCATCCTCAATTAAACTCCGTCCCACTAAATTTTCAACTTTTGTGTAATGTCATCTCAAACTCGTTTGTACATCAGATTTTGCGCCAAATGGAAGTTAGTTCTTATTTTCTATGTCTTGGTATAGGCATTGTACGTTCTTATTTTCTTAAGGATCTGATGATGCTACACTAAGTGCACATGTACTGAAAATGCTATACCAAGTCAACGTGCATTAGGTGTAGCATTCATCATTTGCTTATAAACACCCAACTGATAATTTCATATACTGTAGAGGAAGCTGGAGCACATCCAAGATTTATATGAAATTTAGTCTTAGTATGATATGCAATTAAATGTGCTTCAAAAACCTTGCAAATTTCAAAGGAACTCCAAAAGAGATTAAAAACGGTTTGAAAACATATATGTTTGTTTTGTATTCAAGGTTGAAAGATAATCATTTTCTTGATGTTTAAGGAAGAAGGAATTCGCTGGATCTCTTAGGTTATTGGTCTTTAACTGATGGATGAGGAAAAAATGTTACGAGTACCTGATGCAAAATTTACACATTAATTGCAATGAAACGCATAAACTTGCTAATTTAAGGAACCAAATTACTTTCATTGCTTTGTTTCACTTAAGAGAAAAAACCTGCTTAGGGCCTGCTGGTTTGTAATGGTTCAAGAAGTCAAAACATTAGTCCAACACATTCCAGTTTGCTGAGGGTCTATCAAGTTCATAAATTCCATAAAACTAATTGTCTGTCAGTGATATTGAGAGCTATAGTTGCTTGTTTGATGGAAGTGGATATCAGTTCTTTGAAGATATGATTGATGAATGTGCTGATGAGTTAATTCTGCAAAGTGATTGATTCATGTTAGGAAATACTAAACTCAGATTTATGCAGATTTATGCAGATTTAATCTTATCTGGCTATGATGGAAGAAATCAGCATACAACAAGCCATAATCTATTACAAACTCAAATTAACGAGTTAATGAACCGAGGAAATTGAAGCCTGGCTGGTATTCATTGCAGTCCATGTTGTTTCATGGTTGCTGTTGGTTTAGTGGCCTTGCAATCTCTGCAAGGAGACGCAAATGAGAAGAGTTTTTGGCTGAAACTCTTTTGTCCGATGGTGGGCTTCTCATTCGTTCTTTTACCTCGAGCATTTTGCTTTCCACTTGTGCTTTTGAGATTTGATTGCTTCCTGTCTGATTCTCTCTTGTTTGGAATCTGTGATAGGAAATCCTGCAACGGTAGTTGCTTTGGAACTTGGTGCTGAGAAGAACGGTTTGTATGACTAAAGAAGTCAGGGGCAGCATCGTCTCTCTGCACTGCGTTACATTCTTTTTGATCTTGGTTGCAGACAAGGCTTGCAAAGGAGAGGGACTCACTCGAGGCAAAATCTGCAGCCACATCCGGTATCCTTTTATTTGGCATGTTGAATTTGAATTTTCTATGAGAGATGAGCTTACCATAATTTCTGATTTTTTTATATGTGAAGTTCAGGTGCAGCGTTTGGACGCTTCTGATTTGGCTTATTGTAATCTTGGATGGAATTGAGGAGGTCCTGCTGTTTTGTATTTTATTTCGATCAATCCTAGGTGTACAGATTACGGTTGTCCAGTTTGGGGACATTATGAATAATAGCTGCTGGACTGCTGGTTATACTCCCACATTATCAGTCTTGATTACTATGCACTTATTTACGTTGCTACTGAAATAATGTGACATTATTTTAGTGAATTAATCCTGACTATGTACAGGAGCTGATTATTGGTGGTATATTTTTTAACTGAGAAATCAAGACAGTGAATTACAGATTTGGAGAGAGAGAATGTTATTTTAAGCAGTAGATGTATACGAGGAGATAGTCCAAAGTTATTATTGGTGGTTTTTGCTTGCAAGTGAGTAAGTGTCATTTTCAGAGTAGAGGCAGGACCTGATTTGGTGAATGTGATTATTAAATAATTTCAAATTTGCAAAATCGAGTTTGTAAATGTTGGATTTTATTCGTGTGTCCTAATCCTATTGTTATATTGGTAGCCGGCCCCTCTGAAATCACCTCCCAAAACGTAAGGCTGCCGTAAGGAATCAATGATTAGTGATAAAGAGGGGGATAAAGCTTTACTGATATATGGGCAAATTGCATTCATTTACCTTCAATAAAAAGAAAAATAATCACAATTACTCGATATCATGTGTGGGCAATGGGCATATTGCATTTGATGATTGCCTGAATTAAAAGGAAACTTGTAATAATTACCAGGTCAGTTGATATATGGGCAACAAATTGCGTTTAATTCCCGCAAGTAAAAGGAACAAAAAGCATTCAGTTCCCTCGAGTACACGGAAAAGGAATAACAATTACTAATTCAATTGGTATATGGGCAAATGACATTCAATTCCCTGAATGGAAAGGAAAATAATATTGGATGCAATTTCAATTGAAATACGAGAAAATTGCATTCAATTCCCTACCGTAAAAAGGAAAACAATAATAATTAGGTTTAATAACAAATTGCAACCTATATTATTGTGTGTTTTACAAATTGCAACCTGTATTATTTTTCTTAACAAAATGCAACTTGTACTAATAAAATTAACAAATTACAACCCCAACTCAGGTTTTTTAAAATTTTTCTATTGAATTTCTTCAATTTGATGTTTGATAAAGTACTTTTTGGTATTGTGATATATATACAACAAATCATTTGTAACTATATTTAGCTGAAAAGTTTCACAAAAAACGAGTCTCGGGTTGGAATCGACCACTTTTTAATAGTACATGTTGCATTTTGTTACAAAAAATAGTACAAGTTGTAATTTGTAAAAAAACACAATAGTACAGATTGCAATTCGTAATTAACCCTAATAATTACTAGGTAAATTCATATGTGTGCGAAGTGCAAGTCTGTTCCATTCAATAAAGTGGCCGTTCAACTGATATATGGGAAAATTGCATTCAATTCCCTTAATTAAAAGGAATATATTAATAATAATTATTACTAGTTCGACTAATGTATGAACAAGTTGCAAAAACTAACATTCAAATTACCTCTTTCCTTCTTTTCAAAAAATAAAATAAATAATAAATATAATAATAATAATAATAATAATAATAATAATAATAATAATAATAATAATAAGAGTTTGTAACTCACAACATGATTTGTCATTATGGATAATTTATATGTCATTTTATTACACGTGTTATATATTAAAAAGACAAAAACTTGTATCAACCTGGTTCATGCTATTAACTTGGTTTTTAATTCATGGCATTTGACCCTACCCAGGGTATAATATGGGTCAGGTTTAGTGGTTTAGAAAAATGTATTGAAAATGAGTTTAATGGGTCAAGTAATCCAAGTTCATGGGATGAACCTGGTTCATGGGAGAGTTACTCTATTAAAAAAGATAAAACACTACAATGAAATATGAGATTTGTTACATACTAGTGTTAATGATGAGTTAATTTGTGAAAATGTTTACTCGATCTTCATTAATCTTGATCCATATCCACATGAGTTTCCTTCCCCCTAATTCCATGCACCCTCACTTTCCCATTGACCACAACCTTCCCGTTATTCACACAAACTGGAAATAGTAATTTTGAAAATTTACAGAGAGCAAGTTAAGGAGAGATTTCAGCACAACCATGTATGCCTTAATTAATTAATACCAATATAGATATTAACATTTTTATTCATACTAGCTATAGCTCATTCAATCAACACAAATATAATTATAAGAAATTAAGAAACAAAAATGGTGCTCCTTGATCAACTATGGGATGATGTTGTGGCCGGGCCACAGCCCGAACGCGGCCTTAAACAACTCAAGAGGGTCTATACCAGGCCCGCCAACACCACAACAGGTTAGTTTTTTTTTTTTTTTTTTTCACTTCTCTCAAATTAATTATATATGTTGATGCATAAATTAGAAGAATTAATTATTAATAAATATATTTGGTGTCATGTAGATGGTGGTGGAGAGGGTAGTGGTATAAAATACCAGAGGTCTCTGTCTATGCCGGCGAGCCCAAGGTCGCCGGAGTGGGGGGGATCGCCGTCGCCGACGGGTGGAAAAAGGGATAACGTGTGGCGGAGCGTGTTCAACCCGGGAAGCAATCTGGCAACCAAGAACATTGGCTCTGACTTCTTTGACAAGCCACAGGCCCATGCCCTTATTGTCTATGACTGGTACCCACCCCTCAAATCTTTCGATTTACCATACAAAAAATAAAGACAAAAACTCGTTCAACTCTATTTTTTTTAATATCACTGTTATATATAAAAATTATCACTTTTATGCATAAAATTATCATTATTATCACAATTATTTTTTACGCATAGCAGTGATAGAGTTTTTATATAAACTTGATTTACAAGAATGTTACTCTAAAATAAATGATATGTATATAACTGAAAAGTTGCTTATGAGACTTGGTCTTAATATTAAATGTGACCAAGTATCATTGGTTGTATCATAATATAATAAAATAGAGACGAATCTGAATATTTAATCGAGTATATATGTACGAATGATAAGGTGAAGTAATAATTTATGATAATGAATAATTTCATTAACTAACTTGCAGGCTTTACAGTGGGGATACCAGGAGCAAGCATCGTTAAACTGCTACTTAATTATTCCTATATGTAAATAAAGCCGCAGGGCGTTGCCAAAACCTGGAAACTTCAGGGTCTAGTTCAAATAAGCTATCTCTTATTTTTAATTAGGACTTTTGGTTGACTTTTATTTTATTTTTTTCTCTAATGAAGTTTTACGCAGATAGGTGATGTATATTTCTGTTCATGTGATGTACAATGGATGGCAGATATCGTTATCTAGCATGTGTTTATTGTATATATATAGTTTGATATAAAATAAGGTATTACAGTATATTTATTAATTGCCGTAATGGAAGTGTTATTTTCTCAAGTGTTGCATTGTAATCGTGAGCCTTAGTTCCATTCAAGTACGATTTATGACCCTAGGATTTCTAAGTTGTACCAGCATTCAAAAAATAAAGACGAAATCGCCCCTAAAATAGATAAACTAAACACTAGTGGGGCACAAAAATATCGATTCACATAGTTTTTCTTTTGACAGGAAATACATTGATTTACAGAGTCACATTAATTCAAAATTGCAAAAAAAATTGTGAAAAGAATTAACATTATCTTCTTCAATTAATACAAAAAAAAAAAAAAAAAAAGGGAGAAAGTCAGTGATGTATGTATCCTAAGACAGCATGCTAAAATTTTGAAATCATCTCTTTGTTGGGATTCAAACAATATCCAAATGATATAAAAGGTTCATGAAGTTTATTAGAATGAACACTATATCCATTGATATGAAGCATTTTGAAAGATGTTCAAAAACAAATTCGTGCTGACTTGACCCAAAGTGGACAATATCATATCAATGAGGGTCCTAACACTCTTTCTCTTCCTGGGGTGAGAATTTTTGTTCAGGGTTTTTATTAGTTTTTTTTTTTTTAAAGCAAGGATTTTTATATTATAGTTCGTAACATACCGAATACACAAAATGATTAGACACAATAAATATGCAGCAAAAGAAAAAGTAAAATATTAAACACATTAAATATCAAACCAATCCAAAATTTATGAGTAAAGAAAAAACTTTTTCTGTTACCCCTGGGCCCTGTCCTAATATATCCAACCATCCTTTTAAAGCATTCATGAGTTTTGGTTAGAAATGAGAATTGTTGGCTTATACATCTGAAAAGGTTATATTCCTTTTGCAGGATAACATGATTCAGACCCAACCGAAATCTTTACTACAATCCTTCACCCATACGCTACCATCCTAGGAGTACTATAAATATCATAACAGAATTATGAAGAAAAGTCCAAAAGATCTTCATATAATTTTGCCATTTGGCATCAAATCGCATATATAACTGGAAAACAAAGAGAGCTCTTTTTCAGTTCCATCAAGTGTAAATTCACACAACATTACTTACACTTCACCTGCATAAACAGCAGATACCTGATAGAAATATGCAAGCGAGAAATCTAATGTTGACTTCATTAGAAATGCGCACACAACAAAGATTTCTGGCCACATATGAAGCCTGCTCGTTTGTTGAGGGATCGTCAACTGAATAATAAAAAATTCCTCAACATTGTGTTAATTAACGTTGCATGCACAAGGGTATATACTAATATATAGCTATATAATGCAAAGCCATCAAAGATGAATATTTGAACCAAATCAAGCAGCATCTAATAATTAACTAGATAAGAGATTCGAACTTTTAAAATCACTATATAAATATAAACAGAGGTTTCCAACTCTTTTTGTAATATACCAACACGAACCTCCAGTATCATATGTCTGCAGGTTTGACCTTCGGGCCATCTCCTGCAGCTTCGACCTTCGGCCCATCTCCTGCAGCTTCGACCTTCGGCCCGTCTCCTGCGTCTTCGACCTTCGGCCAGTTTTCTGCAGCTTCAACCTTCGGTCCATTTCCTATGACTCGTGCCTTTTGCCGGTAAGCAAAAACCTGAATACAGAGAATTAGAAGGCCTGAAAACAATGAAATTTTAACTCCATTTCCTGATTCCCACCCAGAAAACAAACATAATATAAAGGAGATTCAAAGGCAGTAGATAGACCAATAAAACAGGACCGGGGTAATAAGTCCTTGTTTATACACATCAAAAGGAAATAAGCTTACCAGGTTCTGTTGAGTAAAACTGCCATAAATTTCCCCCAATGTCTGATGCTCGTTCAACAGTTGCAACTCATTGTTGCAGGGATTTAAGATGCCAGATTTGCTTTCCAAAATAGAAGAGCCATCCACAGCATGAAAGTCTTTTCTAATTAGTATCTCTACTTCACTAGCTTCCATGGATGCCTGCATACCAACATACTGGAAGAGATGTGGATTTAAAGTGATTCAATATCTGCAAATTATCATCCTCAAACTATCAAAAGTAGGTGAAATACCTGGCATATGTGTTTAATCGTTGATTTGGAGCTGCAACAGAGGTAGGGTCGTTTAAGGCTGGGAATTTTCTCCTCAAGCAATGAAACAAGTGTGAGGTTGATCTTCACCTGAAACAAGAAGATGAACTCAATTTAGATACACGGTTGAATTGTCAAAATGCAAAAACTCTATCAGACACTGACATCAAAAACTCAAGGCAAATAGTATTACTTGTTACTTAAAGGTACTAGTTGTAATTACTGAACAGTATTAGTTGTGCACCAGTTGCACGGTGCAACTGGTGCACCCAAGTGTTACTCTAAACTGAAATGTCACGTTCAATCTTATTCAACTCTGGGGGCTTCAAGACTTGCTAATAACAAATCAACCCTTTTCCACCCTACCCACCCCCTATCTGGCCTCTCGATATTATCGAACCAATTAAATATTAGAAAATAGATAAACCGAGACAGTCTCAAAATGTCCAGCGTCAAAGGCATAATTATAATATAACTACACCTCTTCATTTTCCTTTGAACATTGGAGATGATCTGTTAGCTTGGAGATCCGTTTAGTCCTGGATATTCTGCCGTTGACCCAACTGAGACCACCATGTCGAGTATTACTGCGCATGCCACCTCTTCCCCAGGCAGGAATTTCTGTAATACCAACATGTAATTCTTCTTCGTTTTCAGAATCATTATCATCACAGCCTCCATTTGCATTGGCTCCTGAAGTTCGAGTTCTTCGCCATCTTTTGTATCTCTTGGATTTGGCCTCAGCAGAGCGCTCATCAGCAGAAGACGAGTCTTTGCTACCATCGTTTCCATTAGCTCCTTCCTCTTCATCAGATCCCTGGTTTTCAGCAACTTGATGGTTTCTGCGACCTCTCGAATTTCGATAAGTGCCCTGTCTCCTAATAAATGCTGCTGCTGTCACCCTGGTTGACGTTCGTTTCTTTCCTAATGCTTCGGCTTGTCGACGAAAAGTCTGGGAAATTGACGCTTGTATCTGTTACAAGGCAGAAAAAATTAAGCAGAATGAATTGGGTTGTAGGCTATTATGAACTACAAATACCGGCATGAAGAGAGAGAGAGAGAGAAAGAGATGAGATTGTTCTTGGTGAAGAAAATTAGGACGAAATCAAGAAACGCTACCTGCTTATTGCGTGCCTTCTCCTCTTCATGGAATGCCAATTCCTTGGAGACAAATAAGATGGTTCTTGGTGAAGAAAACTATTTAATAATACTCAGAACAAGAGTCAAAGAATTTCTCAACTAATACCTCTTCCTCGTACTTATCAAGGTCAGGGTACAGGGCGGCAATCAGGGCATCATAGTTTGGATCATCTCTCAAAGATCTACGGCTGGCACAATGTGTGCGGCAGGCTGGACATTCATTATTCCTGCATTCAGTCAACAGTTAACTGGAAGCCAAGAGACTCAGTACTTAAACAGTATATCTAAAGCACAATAAAGTACCCTAAGCGCATTGATTTGTCAATGCACTCTCTGCAAAAACGATGTAAGCATTCCATGACTGTCCTTGTCTTCCTAATTATACCTGTCCATGGAACATGTTAAACAGCACCAATCAGCTTAATAAAAAGAACAGCAGTGCTGTCTCCTCAAGGTTTTCATTTTGTTCACTTCTTGCCACATGACTATGACAAAAGAAATTAATGCAGTATAGAACAGCCAATAAAGAGATGCATATATCTACATTGTGATTTTCATCAGCTGGTCACATTATTGCATGAAGAGTTATATTTGTAAATGTGACCAACTAAAATTAGAGAATCATACCTAGACATATTGGACACTGCACTTCTTTGCGTATTTCTGCCAACCTCACAACAATACATCTGGAATTTAAAAGCATGAAGTTATAGAGTAATCAAACAATATGGACTTCCAAGCTGTAGTTCTTTCTTTGAATCACTTAGTGGCCTCAGTACCAATAGGCATCATTGAAGGAAAAAATAAGCTAAAAAATGTAGCAGATAAATTATAATAATAAATAAATTCCTACCAGGAACCAGAATAAAGCAGTTCAGAGTCTAGGCAATTAGATGAGTCCAGTTCTTCAAAACAAACACATAAATAAAAGTTTCCACTTTTGGCAGCTCTTCATCACAGATATACCCCATGCAACACTTGTTACTTTTCAAGACTTGTTAATAGTAACATTCCCTTAATAAATACCCTTGTTATCGGAGTTATACATTTTCTCTCCATCTCAGCACACAAAAAGTAAAGATGGGTAGTTTTCTAAATTTGAATTGCCAATATGAGATGTCAGAAAATGCAATTTGACATGCCTCTAATCTTAATAATAGACCAGAAAGTCACCTAGGTTGATGTTCCCACAATCTTGTGACTACAAAATCTATCATAAATGAAACCCCAGACCTTTCCAAAACACCAAAAGCAGAACAACCATCAACATACGTCCTGGCTTTCCAAAATATAAGTAGCTAATATAGAAGCTAAAACAACACAAACCCACTATTGATTACATTGTCCACACAATAGACAAGCAGCCTTCACCAGTCTGCTATACTCCAGAGCAGCTATAAATGTGGGAATCAGATGCAAATCTAGTTTAAGCGGTGAACAGCAAAGTTTTGAAGATAGAAGTTATAGCAGACTTCTTATTGCTCACAAACTTAAACCACATCATAATTGGTTTCCTATAGACTTCTACAAGAGTCAATACCATCTGGTCAACCTCCCTCTCCACTTAGCTGCGCAAGAAACTATCTACTTCTCGTAACATGATTTAAGTACATACATAATAATGGAGCACGAGATTTAACCCAGTATATAGACACTATAATTGCTGGATCGTTTCTAATTTGAGATCACGCATATCACCACACGATGATGAAGTAATCGTGGGGGAGAAAATAAAGCCATTATCAAAATTGAAAACCACGATTACAGTCAAGACTTCAGAGGCCATCACTAAACAGTTATCGATTTTAACAACAAGAGATCTAAATGTCGAAATCCTTCGAGAATTAGCCGGAACTCCTCCGCGATGAACCTCGAGCAAACAAATCATATCAAATAACAAAGCATGCAGATCTCAAGGTATTCCAACTCATCAACGCATCGAGCTACAGCACAACACACACCACTAGCACCCAGTTCAGAAATTATACGCAAATACGTATATCCATAAATACGTGTGTCTACGTGAGTGTCTGCGTTACGGTATGTGCAGAGTGCGCATATGTAAACTACAGCAGAATAGGAGATAAATAATTACTCGTCTTTTTCTCCACCGCTATCGGAAGAACTTTCATCGGAATCTGAGAATCAAACACACGTAAAATTAGAAAAAAAAAACAGGTAAAAATGCGAACCGAACTCGAATTACTGAAACCAAAATACACAGGTGTGTACGCGTATACATGACTCTGTATCAAAGCACGTACCGCTGCCATTCTCGGTTTGCTTTTGGTTTTGATTATCGCTATCGTTGGGCGAATCGTCGGGTTTTTCTTCCTTGGGCGATGGCAGAGGAGAAAGAGGCGGAGTGGCGGTTTCAAGCGGGCGCTTCTGGGCAGGCATTGAGTTGACTAGGTGGTGTGGGAGCTTGCCGGTGGCGATGGGAGCGGCGGCGGTGGTGATGGAGGTGGCGGAGAGACGGAGTCAGCGGAGAAAGGGAGGCAATTGAGTGTGGCTTCGTTTTGGTGCTTGTACGAAAGAATGTGTGTATTGCGTTGTATCTATGTGATTTGGGTTCCCTTCTCTCCAGTTTTTCCCTATCCGGTACCTTACAGTTCTAATTGGGTATTGACAATACAAAGACGCTCCGTAGCGATTTTAGGTTGACACTTTCGGTGGTTCGCAATTAGACATGTGATGTCATGCTATTGTAATGTCAATTGAATTAGTTGTGTTTAGTCTTACTAATATATTACCCGTGTGTTGCACGATTTGTGAGTAATAAAATGAAATATAGTGTGAAATATATTCATTTTAGTGTTAAATAAATAGAAAAAAAATTATTTTACCTATAATTATAATACTTTTCCTTATACTCTTTTAATTTATATATACACAATAGTTTTTCTTTTTCATTTTGATGTAGTCCACGATTTATGAACATTTTTTACTTTTGAAATTAGACATAGAAAATAGGTTGAAGCAACATGCTGGAAAAGTTTACATTGTTAAATACAATAAAAGTTTGAAATGCATTTTTTTTCTTGCAATTTTAAATTATTTCCTTATAAACTGAAAGAATTGCATTTCACCTAAAAGTTTGAACTTGTAGAGAGATGTTAAATTAATTCCTTTATATTATTTATCTAACACTTCCCCTCACTCGTGGATTGATTTCTCTTATTCCATCATTGGTAGAAGACCTATCGGGTGGAAAATTTAATATGGGTGAAGTTGTTTTCAGTGAGAATCGAACTCAGGACGTGGGCGTGAGCCTTTTGGCTCTTATACCATTAAATAATTTAATCTCATCTAAAAGTACGAACTTGTAGAGATGTGTGAAATTAATTTATTTATATTACTTCCCTAACATAAACCACGTTGATTGTCAATTGTTGTTGTCATTCCAGTCGCATATCAAAATTTTCAAATCGAACATGATTACATATAAATGCCCACGATTGAAAATCGGCGTCCTTAAGAAAGTTCAAGGTACTTAAGTGATTATCCCTAACTCTTGTTAATGAAATCATTACTCAAAATTGTCTTTTCTAAAACTCGAAAAATAGTACTATTTGTTAAGTCAGCGTCATTTCGGAAATCAATACTATTTGTCATGTGTTGGTCCCGATTAGTATTTTTGCTGAAAAAATATGGTATCGAGCTTTATCACAATCAACCTAGTGTCGTTTTACAATTCAACAAATAATGTCAACTAATAATATAATTTAGAAGGATTCAAAACTAATAATTTAAGTTTAATATCAATAATACATATAAATTCATAATAATTTGACTAATCAATTTACATCTCATATCATATAAAATAACCATACAAATAAATATATAAATTATAAAAATAATCATGCATTTATATATTTATAATACTCTCTCCCTCTTTAATTAGATTACTTAAAATCGAAGAAGGTCTGTCTTTTTTTCACATACCCTAAATAACAGTAAAATAATTTTGACGTTTCAAACTATCGCACTACAAAAATCACTAAATTACATCCCATGTCACTAATAATTACATACAAAAATAACTTTTTTTGGTATTGTTGTGTACTAAAATATGTGGATTAGAGATTAAGATGTGGCTTAAAGATCTTAGTGACACAAACAATAAATGTGTAAAGTGAATTGCATTTATGTTGTATGATTGTTTGAGAGAATAAGTGTTTGAGTAATAAATTTGCAAGAGGTTTGGTAAGATATTGAATTCTCCTCTCTTCATGGTCATAAATGACCCATATTTATAGGGTTTGGGAGAGTGGAGCTCACTCTCCCGGATTACAAGTACAAATAGCCGAAAATAGCTCTGTGAAACATTAAATGCTACATTATTGATGTGACCCAGGTCGGTGACCGCTGGGAGGTCGTTCGAGGGATTAAGAGCTCGCGCGTCTCGCTGGGACGTCACCCGAGACAAATTCGGATTTGCAGGGATTTAGCCGTCTAACTACTCCTAGCTACTCATCATTGTCGTCATTTATTGACACATCTCTGATTAAGACCATCTTTAGGTAAGGTCCCTGGCGCTGCTCGCCTGTCGCGGGTCCAATCGCAATTAATGCTCCGTACTTGCGCCAGTATGCGACCAGCGAGGTGCATCAAGGACGCATACTCGTGCTTGATGTGCCTTTGCTTCCATTTTCTCAGCGAAGTGTTATACTTGTGTAAAACTTGGTTTGATCCTCTTATACCTCTTTCCAGTTCATGCCCGACCTCGCGCTACATGCCCACAACAGGTATCATTAATTTAAATTGCTTAAAATACCTTTATCAGAAAGCTACTTTATTTTCCGCAAAAAAAAAGCTACTTTATTCCCTTCAAATGTTAATAAATAATTTTTTTTCATTAAAGTCCGTGTCAAAAAGTCAAATGAACAATCTGAAAAAAGACAAATGAAATAATTGATTTCAAGAAAAAAAAATTCATATTAAATACAAAGTTTATTATTTATACTATTAATCATTAATATGTATTTTTTAAAATTTCATTACTAATTTTTAATAATTTTTTGGGTGAAATTTTTTATTTCTATTTTGGACATAATATTTTGTTATTAGATATGTATAAATAGATATAGTAAAAAATAATAATATTTTAGAAACACTCAAAACAAAATTAGTAAATATGTATTATAGATTCTAGCGTGCAAAGAAAACAAAATAAAATTAACTTTACCATTCGAGCTACATAACATTTGTTAAAAATTTATGACAAAATGTATCATAAACCACTGATATTATCCATATTTGTAGTCGATTTTAAAAAAATTCATATTAATTTTTTTTATTATTTATATTATTAATCATTAATATGCAATTTTAAAATTTCATAAAAATTACAATATTTTTTTTATTGAAAATTCTTATTTTTATTTTTAGGATAATATTTTGTTATTAGGATATTTACTTATTATTTAAAAATAGATCTAATTCAAAAATAATAGTAATAGTTTAGAAAATAAAACTTTGTATATATGTATTGTAGATATGAAGAATTGAACCTTATGCATTTTGCATGCAACGAAGACAAAACAAAAATAACTCCACCATTTTGAGCTACATGAATTTTTGTTAGAATAAATTATTTTCTGGTGCAAAAATTCTCTACACCTACCTCTTAAGTACAAAATGTTTTTTATACTAGTAGTAGGTACAAACCCCATTGTGTATTACCTTTTATACCCTCAAAAATGATTCTGATGCAAAATCGATTAAAAATAAAAATAAAAATTTGGTATTCCTAAATTAGCTAATTCTTCTCCTGCATACCCATTGCCCCCTCCCAGGACTGACGTTTTCCTCCTTCCACAAAATCCTTCTGCAAGTACAAAATAGGTGTTGCAGAGATGAAATTTCTAAATTCAAAATGGGATAGGGTTGTCCATATTTCTCTGTTGTGGCTTCGATTTTGGGGGTTGAAACTTCGTCTCAATCCCCTTTCCGTCGAACTTAATGAGGGATAGAAGATTCCGGCGAACCCGACGCAGAAAAGATCCGGCAAACTTGAAGAATCGATCCGGCGAACCCAGCGAACTTGAAGAATCGATCGAGGAATTGAAATTTGGGGTTTTTGTGAGGTATTAAACACTGTTCCGTCGAATTTGTAGAGGGTAGAAGAAGACTCCGGGATTCAGACGGAGAAGAAGAATGAGATTTAGAGTGAGATTTCGCCGAATTTGTTCGCATTTTTTTTCCAGATTTAGTGGATATGCGATTTGTTTGCATTTCAATGCCGCAACAATGTTTCATAAGCATTCCTCCTGTTTTGTTTGCCAACTCTAGTTATTTCTTCTTTTTTCTTTCTGTTCCGATTCCGGCGTTTATTTGAAATCTGAATTTTTTTTTTCGGATTTTGAAACATGAACATGTATTTGATGAACATGTGCATATCAAAATGATTATGAAAGTGTATAATTTTTAAATTTTTAGAAGATGATATGTAAATTTAAGGATTTTAACATGTAAAATTTTGCAGTTTTTTAATTTTTGATATGAAAATTTCAAATTATAATATTTTTCTTCTTTTATTAAATTTTTATGAATGTGTAATTTATTGAAACAACAAGAAACCCATCGAAAAAACATAAAAAAAAAATGACATCATCTTAAAAAATCAGATGTAGATCCCATAAATCTTTCATCTCAAAAATCCCAGGAAGAGTGCAGACCCATGAGCAACACTAGTAGTCATTAACCTTAAATACAACAAATGGCAACACAAGATTGTTCGACACAAACATAAAAATTCAAGCAGAAAGAAAACAAATATAATAACATCTCAACACACACTTAAATTTGCAGCAAAAACACAACTAAAAAATAATAAAAAATGAACATAAAAAACATCAATCTGAACCCAACTCAGCCAAACCAGGACAAACTCAGCCAAACTCGGTCAAGCGGACTCAGTGAGTTGTAGATCTGGGAACACGGATGCTCTCCATCGTAAACGCCGGGAAAATGGTATCTTCATCTTCGTCGCGGCGGCGCGGGGATCCCAACTTTTTGGGTTGATGTCGGGTCCCGTCGTCGAGCCTTCTCGCGCGGGGGGACCGATGGCAAACGGCCGTGATGGAGAGCCGTCTAACGGGGAGGTCAGCGCGGGGGCCGCCATCGGCGCAGGGAGAGAGTGATGTGCTCGGAGAGGTGGTTTTTTGACGGAGCGGCGGATCTACTGGTTTTGGGTTTTTGGGCAGAGGGTGGGTGTGGGGGGGAGCGGGTGGAATTTTTGTGTTTTGGGCCTTTTGGCTGAGCGTGAGATGAGATAAAGACAACTAGCGTGTAATGTGGGGGTTGTTGAAGGGTATTGTAGGTAATGTACATGTCATTTTGCACTCAGTAGTAATTACAAAATTTTTTTTTGGACCAATTAGTAACAAGGGTCCTATTTTGGACCACTAAGTTATTCACTCTTTTTGTTAATAATATTTTTTGGAATTAATAATATATTTTTAATACAATATTTTGTTATTAAAAATATTATATTTTTGGGGCTGACTCTATAGGCTTACTTAATAATATAGTTTATTTATCAAACTTAGTAAGCAATGTTAGAGTATCCACGATGGATGAATGAAAATTCATTCATCCATTCACTATCTCTTCTCCACATCATCTACTTTTAAATACTTAATTTTTTAAACAAACTCTCACAATGATTCATTTAATCATTCATCCATCCATTCACTATTTATGGGTCCCACCATGACTTCATCCCACTTTATTCATATTATAATTATTAAGAATTATATTATTTTTTAATATTGATATTATTAATCAAAATATTAAAATAAAATAATAATTAATTATAAAATAATTCCAAGTAAACAAAATTGAGAAAATCTAAATACAATATTAAATTAAACATTTAGATTACTTGAAAGTTAGAAAACACAACATTCAATTAAAACATTACAATAAATTAAAACACTATAAGATCCTTTAGAATTAAATTGGACAAGACTCAAATTGAAGAATGCAATATTAAAATTAAAATAGTAATTCATCAACGAAGACATCACATGTAAAAATTGTTGTCCACGACGTAAAACCCAAAATATTAATCTTGATGAGTTTATTATATTAAAAATTGTTAAAAAGTTTCAATTCACATGCATATTTGAAATTAATCCAAATTTTAAATATTAAAAATTTATAAGTTTACATATATTAAAAAGCATAAATAAAAAAAAATGGAAAAGTACTATCTTATGTCATCACATTTATTTTTTTGCAAAAAATAAACTTTATCTCTCCATCAATTCAATTGGATGAATGTCACTTTCTCTCAAATCCAATGATGGACACCCATAATGGTTTTAAACAACACATTTCATCCATCCAATGGTTAAACACCCATTGGATGGTCCATTGTGGATGCTCTTTAATGGGCTTTGTATTTTTTGGGCGACTTAGTTATATGACTTATTTTCAGATTTAGTAAGTTAGAGATTGGAGGTGAAAAAAGTTTCTATATTTGGCAAATATTTTGTTATTAAATAGTTATAGATTTTCACTAGTTTAAGACGTAAGTGGATATAATAGATTTTTTTTAAACTTGTTCATAATATGAATTTATAAAATTATTATAATTATAAAAATAATAAAATTCATACGAGACGGTCTCATCTCATATATAAAATGAGTACAAATTAACACAAATTAACACAAATTAAACAAAATGCCTATTTATAAAATGAGATGTTTAAAGCAAACATATTAATAATAGATTATATAAATATTGTCTGACGTAAATTAAATAATTTACAATATAATATACTCCCTCCATTCCAAACTCAATTGCCACATTTTCGTTTCGGGCGTCCCATACTTGATTACCACTTTCTTTAAATGGAAATACCTATTTTATCACTTTACCACATAAAATTTTAATAAACAACTATTTTTAACTCCAACTACCCATCACTTTATCACATAAAATACTAATAAATAACTCTTTTTACCCCAACACTTTATCATTTTTTCTTAAAACCCGAGCACACAGTGATGTGGCAATCGAGTTTGGGATGGAGGGAGTATAATACAACACAAAATGCCTAAAATTACATTACAATACAATTAGTACCTAAATGATGACCTATGAAACTCAAATATAAAAGATTTAATAACATATTTGTCCAAACAATATTAGATGTATTGCACTACTAATTCACTACCTTGAAAATATATAATATTTCTCTAACAAAATACATTATAAAATAAATTGACAACATATCATAGGAATACTTTATTATTGGCTTGCCCTTATAGTTAAGTTTTTTTCCTAAAAAAAAATTACAATTTTTTTAAATGCAGTATTTTGCGATTTATCCGTGATATTTCTCGATTTCCATTCAATTTTACACTATGACTGAACTGATAACGATATCGATATTTTGCGGCAACTCGCAATATATTCATGATTAGCAGTAAAAAATACATTTTTACAATATTGTGAGATATCGCGATATATCGTAATACATCGTGATGTATTGCGATATGTTCACGATACTCGGTAAAAATATTTTTTACCTCAATATCCTTATCGCACTCACAAAATATGAGATATATTGCAGATATATTGGGAAATTTTTATTTTTTGTTGTATCACATACATAATGTGTTACACAATATAATAAATTAAGTATGTAGTACAACATGGTGAAACACTATTGAGCACTGACCAACAGTGTATCATGAAAAATACTCACAAATATAATCACACTTTAAATTTTACATAAATCAATAAAACATCATTTATTATACTTGAATTTTAGGATTTTACTTATAAATTTTATAATATACCTTTATTCAATGAATATGAAAACAATATTATTTAAATTAATTATATATTAAATAGAGATATTTTAAACAATTTATTCACTTTTAATATATAAGTAATAATTCTCTAAAACAAATACTGTATAAAAGTGGTTAGGATTCAATGCAATGAAAGATTATTTTAGTGAGATGAATAGGGTAGAAAATATATTTAGGGTTTGATTGGTTGAAGGTAATGAGGGTAGGTAATAAAAATGAATGAGAAGAAATGAGAAATTATTGTCATTAGTAATGCTTGATAGTTTTTTAACAAAGTTATAACAATGTAATCACCAACTTTATAATAATTAATTAGTGGTGCATTTTCAACAAACTCCCTCAGTGGTTGTGTACTACATGAGTTGATAAGTTGATCAGATCATTTGCAGGTAAGAAAAAATAAAAGGTACAATTAACTCGTTATCTTCTAATTAAAATGCTGATATTATTAATTAACCGCACCAGTCAAACTCAAAAATGGGAGTTTTTGGCATCTAGAACTCATGCTCTTTGTTCTCACTTCTCCCTTCATACCTATTTTGACCGTTCTATTAAGAGTGTGTAACGAATTTTATTCTGTTTTACTGATATCCGGTACATACTTTATACTTGAAAATTTGCTTAAGTAGTAATATTTGGCAAACTCTGTATGGGCTGAGTTTTGGCATTCATGGATTTTGATATGAATTTTGGCTTGGTTGCAATTTTTTAAATGTTGGATGAATTATAAGACTTTGAAAGTATGTGTATTGCCGGAGAGGTAAACAAACATAGTCATATTTAAGTATATAAAAAATAAACGTACTTATTACTTTGAATAAAGTTTTATTATAAATAAGGAGTATATCAAAAAAATTCAAACACAATGCATAGTCTAGTCTTTATAATTGAGAGAGTAAATAAGTGGAAGTTGGGAGTGAGGATGCCTTTTCTTTTGATATCCTTTTTTCTAATGGCAAAAATTTGTACTAAATGGTCTCATTCATGAGATATGTTACACAAATTAATGTTAATTTTTTTTAAAGTGTTAAAACGTCAATGACAAATTATGCTCCATCTCATTATGAAATCATATCACGCAAGTGTGTCTCTTATCTAATTTCTGATTAATTACGAAACAAATATTAAAAGGTGTATTAACCATTAACCCGTGCCTCAGAGCTGGGGTAAACGTAAACGTATTAATAGCACCCTAGACTTACCGCAGTTTACAGTAAAATTCCAGTTCCTTGTCAGATCATAGGAAATTAGGAATAGGTGATTATTAATTATGGAAAAAAAGGACAGAAGAATAGAAAAAGACTACAAGAAGCAAAGAATTGCGGCGGACGCGCAAACGTCGTCGTCCCCTCCTGGTAATAATCGGCCTCGTGAATCGGAATTTGGCACATTCCAATTCTAGTCATGTCATATCACAGTATTATGTTGATTTTTTTGTAGCTTGTTATTCGTTCAGATTATTGATTGATTTCTTGAAATCCCTAGATAAGAGGGAATAGCGGTGGTATGCAATTTCATCGGTAGACCCTTTTGTAACATCTTCTGGATATGGGTCTTCCTGATGTTGCTGAGTTTGCTCGGAATTTCGCTGTCATGGTCAGAGTTCAAGGCCCTGTGAGTTTCCTCATTACTTCTCCACATGTGTGTGTTTTGAAATTCGTTTCTGACTTTTTTTTTACCGCCTATGGTCTGCATATTTGATAGCTTTATTGCTTTCAACCCCGGGATTCAAGTACTTTCTTGAATTTTCTTGATATTCAAGTTTCTTGATTTTTATTTTTATTTTTAAGTTCTCCATATGTGTTTGTGTTTCTTTGCAAGTCGTTTACAACTTTCTTTACCGTCTATGATGTGCATATTAACCCCGGGATTTTCTTGAATTCTTGCAAATTTAGCATCCCCGGGTTTTTCTTGAATTTTTGCAAATTTAGCATCTTGATTCTTGCAAGGTTATTGAACTTTCTTGAATTTTCTTGATATTCGTTCCTTGAACTTTCTTCTCAGTATCCAGGTTCCTGAAGTAGTATTATTTTTGCCTTCTAAAATATTTAAGTATCTTGAATGTAATTTTTTTTTTGGTTAACTATTGATTGTTATAATGATGGTGGGTTTTTTGTTGTTCGTTGTGTTAGGACCCAAAGGGTTTAAAAATGCGAAATCATGCTTTCCACCATTACAAGTAAGTCATCCAACTATCCAAGTATATATTCATTGATCACCTTGCACTATATGGCATAACCTGCTTATTGCCATATCGATGTAGGCTTATTTGATTAATGTGTAATATATATGTATGTTTGCTTCAAGTATGTGTAATATATATGTATGTTTGCTTCAAGTAGAATTGGATATATGACAAGTTAATTGAAGTGAAAATCTGGTATTGAATTTCTTTAGTTCTGGAAAAACAATGCTCTCAGCATCAGGAATGATATTTCCAGCTCCCAATCAAAGTGCTACCACTACAGGGCATGACTGCAACTTGGGATCTTCAGACACCATTTTGGTTTTGACTGCTGCATCTGTGATCGAACCTTTTGTAGTGCAACAATACCAGGAATCGGAGGTTTGGACATTGACATGCTTATGTCCATAAGGATAATATTTCAACTAATTTAGGCTATTGGTTTAATGAATTCCTTTTTTTTTTTTTTTTAAATCAACAAGTGCTCTTTAACTTTGTAGTTGAAACCTCGGTTAATACCAGGTGCTCAAATTGAGATACTAATGGAGGTATGGCCTTCAACTAGAAAAATGATTATCTGGCTAAATCTTTTGTGTTGGTTGATTGATATGTTGTATGTTTTCCTTATGACTAGGGGAAATCTGTGATAGGCGGGAACACGGAGGCTTCACATTGGCTTCCTGCTGAACTACAAAAGATGGTATGTTTTTTTTCCTTTTTCTTTTAACAAAAGGAGGTAGGTTGATAGCTAGGATCTGGCAGTCAGCTTATTAAATGCTCCGGTACACCGAGTACTGTGCTTTTAATTTTTTTTAATCTTTTGTGGACTTACTGGGTTTTCAATTTAGAATATATTAGTTCACTGTGGAAATTGTAAGGTCTTCGTATATCTTTTTATTGCTCAATATCTCTAAAAGAAAGTCTGGGAAATAACGTTGTGAAACATCTGAAGGTTGATATTCCCCAATCGTCTGCTGCTGTTCAATCACTGATTGAAGCTTCTTGTGGTTCAATGGATAATAGCTGGGAAGTTGGTTGGTCTCTAGCCTCTCATGGCCGTAGTCCCCAAAATATTGATAGTTCTCAGGAACAGGTAACTTATCTACTTCTGCCATCTAAGATATCTCAAAATCACATTTACTGTTTTCTGTTATCCAAGAAGTATAAATAATATTTCCACGTATACGGACTTTTTATCTTTTAATTTATTAGTGGCGATTTGCTGAATTTGTTTAATTGATGAATTTCACTTTCATATTTTTCACAATATGCGGTTTCAAAGACTTAATTGGTGTTCGAATTCATGGATCGTCGGGACTCTTAACTAAGTCTATTACTTGCAGTGAATCTTGACATATGCTACTATTACCTATGATTTCACATGGTCTTCATTAACACTTGCTTCTCACTTGATAATTTCTGAGAATCGGATCCATTGTACCTGGTTGCCTGGTTAATGAGACTTGGCAGGGTTCCACAGGATGAACATCTCGCTTAGTGAGACCTTTATGCTATTAGCTTCCAATCCATCCTTCCTAGATTTTGACGACTATCCGATATTCTTCTTAAACTTTTGTAAAAGTAAAGTTTTTGACATGTGTGTCTGAAAGAGCATTACGAAATTTGACTACATAGGTGGTGTATCATGTAACAGGAACTATCAACTGCTGATTTCAGGTTGAGCATTTGCCCTTCCAGACCCACCGGTCCTTAGGGAGAATGGCTTCGAAAAATCCACATCTTATGGGGCAATCAGCTACAAGACTTGCCCTGCTAGCAGTTCCCTCCAAATTTTCTGTGGTATATAAAAAATATTTTAAAAATATTTCAGTAGCAATGTGCTGATAATGATGCCATTAATATTTGCTTTTCAGAATTCCGTGAAGTTTCAGACATCTGCTCCCAGGAGAGGAGATCTTCTTCTGGCTATGGGATCTCCGTTTGGCATATTATCACCTTTACACTTCTTTAACAAGTAACAATTGCTTCTCCATTTACAATAATTCTATGATTGTGTGTGTACTTTTCTGTCCCTATGTCTGTGTCTTCACATCCCATTTTATAAATATATACATCTGTAGAATACAACATTAAACTATCCTCCATTAAGGTTTATGTAATGAAGGAGCACATTTCGAATCTTAATTAGTGATGTGTTGGTGTCATCTAATCGTGTTCTGGATGCAGTATTTCAGTGGGGTCAATTGGCAATAGCTACCCACCTGTTTCGTCCACAAGATCGCTGTTGTTGGCTGACATTAGGTGTCTTCCTGGTAGTAGCAGCAAGCTTGAAGAACTTATGACTGAGTCTTGTATCTTGTCGATACTGATTGCATATGCTCTGGATTTTTTTCAGGAATGGAAGGTAGCCCAGTTTTCAGCGAACAAGCTCAATTTATCGGTATTCTGACAAGACCACTGCGACAAAAGAGCAGTGGCACTGAGGTTCAGGTATGAAGGGGTTATGATTTATTGGGTATGAATGTAAATGCACATCCTACTTTAATTTGAGAATGTGGATAAACCACAAAAGTACTTAAATTCTATCAGGTTCAAATATGGAATAATGAACATCTGTAGTAAGTACAAGTTTTGCAATCATAAAGGTATATACTGGATCCTAATATTTGTGAGGGGCCCATCTCTTGGAATGCATCTTCCAAATATGCTTTCAGCATTGCATATTCTCACATCTACCAAAGGAAGTTTTTTGTTATCATTCATGTGGACTCATGTATTTACATTTCGTTCTCTAACCAATATCATGAAAACCAGCCTTTTGATTTTGTTTTAATTGCAAAACAAATCACAACCTTTTCATGTTTACTCAAATGCAACCTATGTTTTTGAGATTTGCAATTTTATAAACAACCTTTCAAATTGTTGCAATTCTATTACATGACTATTTCCGGCAAGTCCTGCTGACATGGCATTGCAAAAAAATTAGAAGGTTGTGATTAAATTGAAACAATAACAAAAGGCAATGGATTTATTCGCAATTTTTTCAAAGATTTTTCGGCTGCCACGCCAGCACAAGTTGCCGGAATATAGTCACATGATATAATTGCTAAATTTAAAAAGTCTGTGCATTGAATTGTGAATTTTAAAAATATATGTTGTAATTGAATTTTTTTCTTTTTTGAAAATGTCGTGGTTTTTTATGCAATACCCTTCAATTTTCGGGAAAAAAAATCATATGATGGTTTTGATTGACAGATTGTGATTCCATGGGAAGCCATTTCATCTGTTTGCAATGAGTTTCTGCACGAGGAGCCTCGTATTACATGGAAAGGGATCAATTATAATAACAAACAATTGAATGCTGCAAAGAATATATTATCCAAAGATGAACTTCCAAATAATTTTCATGAGCAGAGTCATTCCAGTTCTCCAGTTGAGAAGGCTATTTCTTCGATTTGTCTTATCACCAGTGATGATGGATCATGGGCATCTGGTGTTCTGCTCAATAAACAAGGCCTGCTTCTTACAAATGCTCATCTCCTTGAGCCATGGAGGTTTGGTAAAACACCTTCAAGTGGTGATAGAATCGAGACCAAGCCTCAGGAGGTTGCTATGATTCCAAACGTCCAAACGGGGCAGAGTCTTGACACATTAACAAAAAGTCTAAGAGAAGCAGATACTTTGACACATGACAATGCACTATCTGGACATAGCTCGGTCAACTTAAATCACAGAAACATACGTGTACGCTTAGATTTTATGGACCCTTGGATGTGGACTGATGCTAGGATAGTTTATATTTCTAAAGGCCCTTTAGATATCGCACTACTGCAGCTTGAGATAGTTCCTGATCAACTCTGTCCTATTGCCATCGACATTGATTGCCCCCCACCTGGATCAAAGGCATATGTGATTGGGCATGGGCTGTTTGGACCTCGTTGTGGTAAACATTATCTTGCCACATGTCTGTTCATTTAAATTTATTGTTTATACTTGTACTCTAGAAATGTATGTCCTTTTACTTGCATTGATAATTTTGGATTTTGTTTTAGACTTCCTTCCGTCTGCCTGCCTCGGGGTAATAGCTAAAGTAATCGAAGCAACTATGTCTCCGCAGAGCGAGCAATTTCCAGCCATGCTGGAAACAACTGCTGCAGTCCATCCTGGCAGTAGTGGGGGTGCTGTTGTCAATTCACATGGTCGGATGATTGGTCTTGTTACGAGGTATGTGTTCTGCTAAGATAAACATGGAATACAGTTTCTTTTTTTTGTTGCATGTATTATGCTATTTTCCTTATTTATGAATTTTTTTCCTCAGCAATGCCAAGCATGGTGGTGGGACGGTTATACCACATTTGAACTTCAGCATCCCATGTGCTGCTCTGAAGCCGATCTTGAAGTTCTCTAAAGGTTATATTCTCATTGAATCTTGAGTATTATATAGTACAAACTAATTGTGGTAAATATGAGATGAATATTCTAAATCCCCTCCTTGAATCTTGTAGAGCAGTCAGTTTTTGTCTCCTCAACTTTCAAATTTTATTTCACCAAGCTCTTATATATCTGTTGCATTTTATTGTGCCCTTATACTTCTATGTTGTTTACATTAAGTGCTCTAGTTGAAGGTATAGCACGACAAATAGTTTGAAAGTTCAAGGGCTTTAGTAAAATACAAGTAAATCTACAAGGGTTTAGTAAACAATTTTAGGCGGTCATAAAATTTCAGAAATTTCCTTCATTAATTACCCAACGAAACACAAGAATGAAAGAAATTTATGAAATTTATCGTACGTGCTTTTCTGTTGAGTGGATATACTCGCGGATGAAATCAGTTTAATAAATTCTTTTCGATTTTTCAGATATGCAGGATATAATGATTTTAGAAGAACTTGACAAGCCTAATGAACACCTCTCTTCAGTGTGGGCATTGATGCCGCCACTATACCCAAAGCCCGAGCCATTACCTGATATGCTGAAATACGGTGCAGAAGACAAGAGTAAAGGCGGTATGAAAGGCGGTCGTTTTGCTAAATTTATAGCTGACAGAAGCGAGTTGTTCAAAACGGCAGAGCAGCATGGAATGCGCAAAAGCTTTACTAATGAGGTTATACCCAGTAAGTTATGAATAATGTTAAATGAAAGGTACTATATGACAACACTTATTCAGCAAATGTTGTGTATTATACAGTTCACACAAGGATTATATACTGATGAAATAATTAATACGGCTAATTGTTTTGGATTTTGCTCACTAATTTTATATTTTTGGTAATAAATCGAGCTTCTGGAATTAGTATTTTTCATGTGGGCAATGTTTTTCCTTTTTAAGTGATTGGAGTCGATGAACTGTTGTAAACTGTGATGTTACACTTGTGTTATCCGAATATTTTAATTAATTTATTATCATTTATATTCTACTTTTTATCTACACTTGTTGTCTGGACTAGCGGTGGGCAGAATTCGGTGAAAACCGAAAACAGTTTCTACTTTTATAAAGTTTTAGTTTTCGGACCGAAAATGGTTTCTACTTTTATTAAGTTTTAGTTTTCGGTTTGGTGACGGATAAAGATTGAATAATCGAAATATAATTATTAAATATATAATTATTAATTTATTATATAAATAATATTTTTTTATTACATGATTAATAAGATTACATTGCGTTTTGTGTACTCGGTAGGACTTTTATTTAATGATCTTGTGGGTGGTTGTTATTTAGTGTATGAAATTTATGGATTGTATTTTTCTATTGAAAATTTTATGTTATTTTTATTCATGTATGACTTAAAAAGTAAAAAAAAAAAAAAAATCACAAAATTTCAGTCGGTTCAGTTGCAATTTGGTTTTCACGGTTATTCGGTTGGTTCGGTTACCAATAATAAAATTTTAATTTGGTTTGATTTTGCTTATTCGGTTCGGTTCGATGACCAAACCGACCGATGCTCACCCCTAGTTTGGACATCAAATTATTTTTTCAATTCCTATATTTTGTTCTGTTTATAATAAAGTAATATTAAGATATATTGTAAATAGTACTTCATCAGGACCGGTGGTCCGGTATAATTTGCAACCTAAAAATGAGCACATACCAACACAAATTAAGAAAGTGAAGATGTGAGTTGAATTGAGTTTTTCTGCGGGCCATTTTTCAATGATATTTTATACAAAATTGTGGATATAGAGATTGTGAAATTTGTGGAGAATTTTACTATTTCTAAATATGTGCAAATTATTGAGAATGCTGTTTGAATAAAATAAATTTACAAATTATCACTTGCATATATATAGTCGAATTTGCACATTAATAGTCGAATGTGCAAGTGCTATTATACCTTAGAGCAATATAAAAAAAATATTATACCTAATTTTTTTTTTTTTAAAAGATAGTAGCATAGAGTAATTTTTTCTTATTAAAATAAGGCCAAATAATCAATGTTAGCACATATTTTTTGGTTTTCATCAATTTTAACACATACTTTTCTCTCTCTTCAAATTTAACACATACTTTCACTTAATATTTAAAAATATCCCGGGTCACCATTTTCGACAAGGTTCGTCTAATGTGGTCGTCGGAGTTAACTTATCTTGCTAATGTGTAAATATTAAAATATAAAAATAAAAAATATCATCGCTTAAAATTAGAAAATAGTGACCCGAGATGTTTTTATATCCCGCATTTTTAATCTTAGGTCGTGATTTTTTTTATTTTAATAGATACGCGTCAACAAGATAGGTGGATTCCCGCGATCATATCAGACGGATCTTGTCGAAAATGGTAGGTCGGGATGTTTTTAAATATTAAATGAAAGTATGTGCTAAATTTGAAGAAAGAAAAAAATATGTGCTAAAATTGATAAAAATTAAAATTATGGGCTAGATTTAATTATTTGGCCTTAAAATAACCTAAACATTTGTATTTTTTTTTTTGGACAGGAAATATATTTATATACTCTAGGCGCGGGTAGTCTCAATTAAATAAGGCCCAGGACGCGGAAAAGAAGGGTTTCCTGGACCGGCCCATTATTAATCGAGTAAAACACCTCTCCCAACCGGCCCACTATTACTAACTGCTGCCGTCCTCGGAGGATGCGGCTGCTCGCTCTGCGCCGCTACTCGTTTTCAACTCCAAATCTCCGATTTCTTCTGTATCAATCAACTTGATTATACAACCTCCAGTATGATACTATCCATAACGGTTTCTCAAGGGTCTATCACTCGACTCTGAAGATTTTGGAGAGACTGAGAGAGTTCATGCGAAATAAAGCGAGTAAAGGATGGAGGAGAGTTCCGGGTTCCACTCGGGCTACAAGGAGTACGTCGCGGGTATGCTGGCGGGAGTTTCCATGGTCGTTGTTGGTCACCCGTTCGACACTGTCAAGGTCTCTCTCTCTCTCGAATGCGTACACTAAACACTCTGAAACACGAGCTCTATTTGACGCCTTCTATGTTACTTTTGTTGAATTTCTCTACGTTGGTAGCCTTGTGAATAGATTTTATGCGAGGCAATTTGTAGATTACTTGGATTGATTGTTTGGGTAAATTTTTTCTACTGCAACAAAGCTCGAAGATGAATGAATTAGATAAGCAAATGTATGTAGTTCACATTGAAGTACTGAATAACTGAGTGCTTGATTTACATTAATGTACAGACTTGAAGAAGAATGTTAAGCATCATAGGGTGCCTTTAGGCCACAGTATAATATAATGTGACCACTATCTACTTTGTAGAGAAACCATTGGTGACAGGTTTTCAATTGAAAGTGATATTGGAGAAAAAATGTTATGTGAAGAAACTTCAGTATTGTATATTCACATCGTTGCTGCTATTAGTAATTTAGTGCACGTCGTGTTAATTGAGTGAGGTACTAGTCTTATATACCTTTTGATGTTCAGCGTTTATTTCCACAATGTGTGTGTGTGCGTGTGTGTCTTGATTGGTGCCTGAGTTTTTTGACATACCATTATTATTTTCCAGCACATTGGTGATTGCGCTACATATCCTATCATAATTAGGCCCATCTGTTCTTTTAACAATATTAGTTTTTATAGTGTTATGAATTTCGTATTAAAATCTTGATCCTATAACTGAGAATTGTCAAGTGAAATGAACCAGCTCCATTTTTTAAGAAAATTGAATGTAGCACCATTATTTTGTATCTCAAGCCTCGGGTTTTCTCCATTTTGATTTGTATGAGCAGGTGAAGCTGCAAAAACACAATACAAAAGCTAATGGGATTAAGTACAAGAGCGGTTTGCACTGTACTGAAAGAATATTGAAGACTGAAGGAGTATGACCCTTTAATCTCTGTGAGACTTAACTTCAATGCATAAAGTTCATAGTTGTTTGGGTGCAAACAGGTTATCTGGCTGGGAGTTTCCTTTTTCTTGTATTCATTGATCTCCTAGGTTGTTACTTTCATTTTGATTGTCATCCAAGCTAAATCAATCAGTTAGGTATGTCCATCCATAAATAGAACTCTTTGTATAATCTAACTCTTTTAGTGGTATGCATTTGATTCATATCATTGGTTTAAGCTGCAAGTATTCTTTAGCTATTAATTCTCAGTTTCGCCACTTAGTTCGTAGGGGCCTTATAGGCTATGTTATTTGTGGGTTTGATGTTAGTAAACTGGTCGTAGTTGCTTTTGTTTTCTGTTGGTATCAATTCTTAGCTAATTCGACAGGTAAAAGGGCTTTATCGTGGTGCAACGTCTTCTTTTGTGGGAGTGGCCTTTGAAAGCTCACTTGCATTTGGAATTTATTCCCAGACTAAGCAGTGGCTACAGGTTTGTTGCATCAGTGTGTTTTGAGTTTTTAGGCATCATGATCCTCTAAGCTTTGGAGTGCTTTGTTGATAAAGTAAATCGATGTTGTTGAATGTTGATTACATGAGAGTCAGAGAGTTGTGCTAATGCGTATTGTACCTTCATAGGGAGAAATACAAAATGGAAAGCCACAGCCTCTTGCAATAATTCCTTCAGCGGCGTTTGCTGGAGGGGTTATTAGCTTTGTATTATGCCCATCTGAACTGGTAAAGGTAAGTGAATCAGAAGCTCGACACTTGTCCCTCTGTGTTGTTTACATCATTTGTGTGATTGTGGGATTTTCAGTGTAGAATGCAAGTTCAAGGCATTGATTCTTTCCTTCAGAGCTCCAGTAGATACAGCGGTCCTATTGACTGTGCCCTTAAAACTGTAAAAAGTGATGGGGTAAGAAACACCATGTTCAAGTACAATTTAACAGTGGATAACTTTTATAGCTGACAGAATTTCTCTTCAGCTTACAGGCATGTTCCGTGGAGGAGGTGCTACCTTTCTAAGAGAATCTATTGCAAATGCAGTTTTCTTTAGCACCTATGAGTATGTGCGTTATTACATGCATAAACCACTGGGAGATGCTTACTCTGATCTAGCTAATGTTATAGATGTGGGGGTTGGGATTGTTAGTGGTGGACTTGGCGGGATAGCTGTAAGTTTCATTTATTTTATGAAAGATGACTGACAATTTTTTTTCCGAGATTGTGTTTTTACTCCTTTTCATCCTAGTTTTAATTTTATTTGTAGAGCCTCTTTTCTAATTTCCTAACTTCTTAAATGCTAGTGTTGGTCTGCTGTTCTACCTTTAGATGTTGCAAAGACCATTATTCAAACTTCAACGGACAATAATCAAACACGGAATCCATTTCAGATTCTAAAATCGGTACACAAGGAGGATCTTAAACTTTTCCTGGTTTGCATAAATTAGTAATAAAGGCCTTAATACTTTCTCGTTGCTAGATCTATAGGACGTCTGGAATTAGAGGATGCTATACAGGCCTCGGACCTACAGTAGTGAGGGCATTTCCTGCTAATGCTGCTGCTATAGTCACATGGGAACTGTCTATGAAAATGTTGGGGATCAAGCGCGAATAAGCCTCCTGTGCTGTCTGAGGACCTAATTGCTAATCATTCTAGTCATCACTCTAAAAGAGATGGTTCTTGGTTTCTATCAGTGTTCAGTATGATTCTTTCGAGATATGATACTCCTAATGTTGTACGATGTGTAATATGATCTGATGAAAGGAACAGAAATCTAAAATGTTCCAATCATACTCAGCTTATTGATGAATGAAGCTGGATGTGATATATATTGTTTTTCTTTTTTCAGATAGGATCACTTTGTATTGCTGATAAATCTGTATGTCAGTATGATGGTGCTAAACTTTGGCTAATAAATTGTTCAAGCATACTTTAAGTTTTGATAGTTCCCGCAATCAACTGCAAGTGATATTATGCTGGAGTTTTGTTGGTGCATTCTTCATGGGTTTTTTTGTCAGAGGAATCTATACTGTGATGCTATGTTATGATTCTCTTTATTGATAAGGACTTATCTCTGATGCAAGTCAAGACCAACTATTTGAAGTTTATACATTCAACATTTTTGTGATATATTAAATTAAATCATTTTGAGTTAATAAGGTCCCATATTCTTTCATTGTAGAAAACTTGCAATTTGATTAGTCAGTCATGCAATGGGATGTGCAGGAAGCTTTTTGACAGGAAAAGAAGCATGTGGTTTCTGAAACCTTAGTGTTACTTGCTTGGCCTAGAGACTGTATCCCGTGAAACACATTTGCTGTTCTGGATATGTCTTATGTAACACATTAGGATTTTGTCTCGTTTGCATATCCGGGGATATATATATATATATATATATATGTGTGTGTGTGTGTGTGTGTTTACAATGCATCACATGAAGTATTTTGCTTAGATTTAGAGGTTGAATAGTCCATCTCCTCTGCCGATTTCTTGACTTAAATATTTTTCTATATTATTTTCAATGCCTTTATATAATTTTTTTTTTTCATGGTTGTATTGGGGATATGTGGTTTGTGCTTGTCAATGTGAAGGAATACATCAAGCCTAACCTTTCCTATAGTGGCTTTGATTGTAGAATTTGGTGTCTGTTTCTCTCCTTGCAGATTTACATTGATACATCGCTACTTTTAATGTTAAATACATACAATTTTTTTGTGTAATTTTGGTTGTGAACTGAATATGGTTGTGGATAGAAGTATGCTCATATTAGTTTGAGAACCCACAATGGGTGGAAGTGTGATTACACATCATCACATTATAAATATCTTTTATTTCCCCCCTCTTAGTTTGCCTATAGTAGGTAAAGGTATTTAGATTTCTCTATATCTTGACATATGTTCTCTTAAGGGGATTATAGACATTACCTTTTCTTGTGTAAAATAAATTTTACTTTTTAATTGCATAGAAAGTTCTGTAAAATTGATTATAATTTTGTGGCTCGCAAGATTTGTATGAGATCATCTTAGAGGTTTGAAATAAAAATAAGTCATTTTTTTATTTGTATGCAAATAACACGCTGTCCTTCAAGGTTTTTAGGTAATAATAAAAATTTAATAAAGATATATGATTTTGATTAAGATCCCAAAAATATTTAGCATTTACATGTTGAAACGATCATTGAGGTTTAAGGATTCAGGATTTTTTTATCAAGTATAATATGCGTTGAAGAGAATACAGATATAGTTTCGGTATGACTCACGTAATCACATTGATCCTATCTCTTTGAGGGATATAGATGAAAGCAATGAGTGGATGATTGGTCTAATGGAAGATGAAGATGAGTTGGTTCACCAAGGTGAAAATTTGACTTGGGGTATTGCTACAGAAGCAATGGTTAGGTTTACTAAGAAATTATCAAGGTCTTATGTTGTTTTTTCAGGATGCAAGAAGTTAGATATTGCCAAGACATTCAAATGCGCATAAAAGGAACGCCAGGTTATATCAAACTCGAGAGTTTGTAACTAAAAGAAGGCTGAAGGTGTCTACCTTTTTGAGACAAAAGTCAAAAAGAGGAAGACGCGCCATTTGCGCCATTAATAACTATGACATTGATACATCGCTACTATTAATGTTAAATACATACAATTTTTTTGTGTAATTTTGGTTGTGAACTGAATATGGTTGTGGATAGAAGTATGCTCACATTAGTTTGAGAACCCACAATGGGTGGAAGTGTGATTACACATCATCACATTATAAATATCTTTTATTTCCCCCCTCTTAGTTTGCCTATAGTAGGTAAAGGTATTTAGATTTCTCTATATCTTGACATATGTTCTCTTAAGGGGATTATAGACATTACCTTTTCTTGTGTAAAATAAATTTTGCTTTTTAATTGCATAGAAAGTTCTGTAAAATTGATTATAATTTTGTGTGCTCGCAAGATTTGTATGAGATCAACTTAGAGACATGCAAAATGAAGGTAACATAATCTGTTTAAGTCTATTTGACTGTAATTATGATTAAGTATGCATGTAGGGACCTTAATAGGCACGCTGTCCTTGCCAGCGCAAGGTTTTTAGGTGGGGGTCGCTTACAGGAAATATGTTATACAAGGTTGACACTCTGTCCTTCCAACACTTTTCCTACACTCACATTCTTCTCCACATTTGCCCCCACAGCCAAATGTTGAACCTTTTAATAATCACTGTCAAACCTAATAATCAGGACAAACCATTTTTAGCCACACTAATTGTCATATAAGACATAGGATAGTTTGTGCCACATTGTCTTTTCATGCATGGCTGCTATTGCATGTTTTAAATATCCTCTTGTGCATTTATACCTTTAGATGAAAATTTCATTCCTAATTTTTGTCTCTTAAAAATCTTCAGGTGAAGATTTAATTTTAGCTCAATTTATATATATTACACTACTCCGTTGCATTTTTTGCTCAGGTTGTGTGCTCATTTGAACTGGTGAAGTGTTCTGGAATACAGCCAGCTATCAAATTCTGATAACAGGGTAGAATTGTATTCATGATTGGAAAGCTAATGATTCCAGTATAATTCTTTTTTTGCCTTTTTTGTATGGACAATTGTATTTGCTTGAAGTTGATATGTTGCAGGTACTTGCCATTGATTGTCAGATGCCAATATCTATCCAGGATGACAGGCAGATAGAGGTATGTATATATTTTTTTATGTTGCTAATTTTCAGGACATTACCCTTAGGCACATAACTCGAGGAATTGTTAATTATGTTAAGGCCTTGCTTTATGTTGAGGATGTGAAATCTGGATTTCTGTATACACGGGGGATCAATAATATATTCAACGCTGTGGCTTGATATTGATGATATGAATTTCAACCCTTTTCCTGCTACTAAGTTGATCTTATACATTAATTCCTCGCTTGGTGTTGTAAAAGATTGGTAAACGTTCTTATTCAGAAAAAAAACTAAAAATAACATTTATGGGTGTGTGGATGGTGCATTCATTTTCAATACCAAATTTTGAAGCAAAATGCATTAGATAGCAGTCCATTAATTTTTATGGGACCAAACAGTAGTACAGCTCATACAGACTGAGCTAGTTCTTTCTTGAAAGAAATCGAGCAATTGACAGAAGATAGAGAGCATACTCAATAATCTTCAAGGCTGATTATAAAGCCCTTTAGATTACTGTGGATGGAGTGAATTTGCCTTCCTCTGGAAATGGCATTATTTCATTTCATCTCTTCTCAATGAGAATCATATGAGCTTTTGCGGCGTCGCTCATTGTGTCCCGCCAGACGCCTGCGACAACTTCTCTTAGCTTCATCGAACTCTGATAATTCATGAAACCTGTACATAATAGCTACAGAGTGAATGTTGAATGGGAACCCTAGATTGCATCTTTTCATGTTGCATATATCCTAAGTTGTAGGAGAAACTGAAGTGCCCATGATTAACTTATGCTTATTCAGAGAAAAGAATTACCATAAGTTTCAGATGGAAAAGTCTACATCATAGAGAGCATGATTTAAGCTGATAATACATCAATAAATGATTTCCTACCTAAAATGAATATATATTGCTGTACAGGGCACATTATATAATTTCCCATGTTAAAGGCCTCAGAATGAGCATGTTTAATTTTAGGCTATTTTATTATGCCTGCTTGGAGAGTCAATTACCCTTGGTTGTTTGACTGGTACGATCAATGACCACAATGATCGAGCATATGTATGGGGTTTCTGTATCATTGGATCTTCATTCTTTTACATCTATGCAATTTCCCTTCATTAAATGCCTTAGGTTATAACTCGCTCTATATTGCACATAAATGGTTGATACTCTGCCTCGGTGAATCTATAACTATTCTTTAAGCACTTCTATCTTAATTTCCATAATCTGTCATATGTTGCAGTGTATTTCCTGCTTTTCTTAATTGAACAGTATATGATTTTGCCTGTGAAACTTATGGATGGTTCTATGTTCATTATATGCAGAATAATAAATGGACTAGAATTAATCACAAAATTAAGGAATCAAACCTGCTACACTGCTGACAGAAGCGCTGTCTTATCCCGGAAAGAAGAACGACTGTAGCCTTAGAGTGATATTCACAGACTTTATGGCGACGATGGTAAGGCTTCACATCAGTCATATCGGCAGTGCAATCCTCCACCTGACAAGAACGCTGAGTTGACGATCCTCCTGCACCAGATACCCTTCTTTTGGAGGGAGTCAATGCTCCTCCCTTTTTCTTGTTACCATCTCCAACTTCTTCGTCTTCTTCGCCTTCATCGTAGTATTCGGATACCTCCATCATCCTTTTTCCTTCTTCTTTGTTTGCTTCCATTCCAGGAGAAATGAATGTGTGAAGTGAAGAAAGTGAAACGAGGTGAATTAAGTGAACTTGAGGGGTGAAAAGGAGAGCAGGAATGAGCGAGGACCACAGGTACTGATACCATCCTTTTTTTTTTTCCTTGAATGCCTAGTCTAATATTGTACTGTGGAAGTTTGATGTTAAAGAGGTGCACTAAAGTTGTGTAAATGGTAGGGGGGTGGGGGTCATTACAACCCTGAAAACGTGATAGAGAAATTTGAAACCACTCCCAATCAAATTTGAAGCTTTATTGTGACCCTACACCATTTCTTGATTTATAAAATTGCAAGTGTGCTCTAAGTCATTTGCCTATACCAACAATTCTCATGAGTCATGATTTACCTTATCATAAGAGTGAAGATTTGATCCTAAATTATATTTATGCCACAGAGCATTTGCTGATAGTGAAGTTTAGAATTTGATTCCAACTCGTACCACGTGTAGCACAACAGAATTTACCCTACTTCTAACTCTATAAATAACAGATTAGGTGGGTTGAGAAAGGAATCCTTGTCTCAGAAATAGTACTCAAAACTGTAGAAAGTACAGATTTACTACAGTAAATTTGTTCCAGCTATCATTTCTTTCTGGTTTTGGCAGTCCTTGTCTAAGAGGGACGATTCCCCATTTATTGTTGGCTGGGAGGGAATATATTCTGCATCCCTTTCATCATACAACCGTGTGTACATTCCGCCCTTGATTTCACTCACATTTACACGAACATGTAAATGTGTGCAAATCAGGGGCGGAACATACACTTGTGTACTAGTATGAGGGCTGGCTGGAAATTATAAAGTCCAATAATTAAAAGAGTAGGCACCTTTCATGTTTGGACACGTGTTATGCATCTAACAATTTTATGATATGCCCTATATTATGGTTTTTGCCCCCATGAATTTTTGGATGCTAGGCCTAGACTATTACAACAGCCAATGGAACTAAAGCAAAGTGGGAACTTAGCTTTTGGTGATGAAACTGGTGAAATAATTGAATAGTATGGTACAATTATTATTTAATTTTGTTAGGTCGTACAGTTGTGTGTGTTAGGTCCACATTTGTACGAGGACAACTGTTATGAATGGTGGCACATCAAATTGCTATGCTATTTCTTGTGATGACTGTGGGGACCGGATAGTTACATTGTTTGATCAAGATGGGATAATCATTCTTACTTACAACGACCTACTATTACATACATGAGCATCCTCATTTTAGATTTTAGTAATCCAAGTTTTTTCTATTTCATCGAGTTAAGAATGAAGACGACTATAATTCATGATAGTAGTCTCGTCGTGATAATTATAATGGTCCAAGAAATGGTGGAATATGATTGTTGGAAAATCTCAAAATCGTCGAGAATCATATGATTAGGAATCCATTGGACAATTTGGCCTTGGTACCTGTTGTGTCAATCAGTCTTTACATGTCTTTTGTGTTTTCATTTTGGTTCTGTCTGAACAAGCATATATTTTGCGTGATTAAAGGCTTCGTAAATATCACATCTGTTCGAGTCGTATCATCAATAATTTTTTTTGTGAGGAAGAGGCAGAACTCCCCGCGTCTTGATTTTATTTTCGGTAGGTATGAATACTATTCGGTGTTCTCCACGAGCTACATCAACTGAGAATTCACGTAGAGTATTTAATATACCACAAAAGGAATGAGATGGAATAGTTCAAGTGGTTAGAGCATCATTATCTATGTCTTGAGGTTATAGGTTCGATTTATTATTTGTCCGATAAAAAAAAAAAAACAACAAAAAGAATTATGACACTTTTATCTATAGGATGAGTCTTCGGTGAAACTTATTTATAGTATAAAATATATATCATCACATTTATGAATTAATACCATTATTATTAATGGGTTGGTATGTTATGAAATTTGTTCACAGTGAAACTGGTTTTTTTTACATATATGATCCTTCAGTTATCAAGACTAATATCCTTTTGTAATATAAGTCACACTCTTTAGTTACCACTACTAATACACCTATTGTAATATAAACCATACATTTCATTGTTATAAGTATTACCCTTTACAGTAAAGAGTCACGCCATTCAATTATCACATCTAATACATTTTAATAATATAAGTCATACTTCTTAACCAATTTTATAGATTTTGGTGTAAAATTTATTCACCGTATACTTTGCCTATTAATTAATATCATTTTATTTACAAATTAATAACATAGTATTAAATACTATTGATATTAATTTATAAAAGTATAAGTGTATTGATATCAATTTTATATAATAAATAAGCTTCACAAATACTATTGATATTAATTTATAAAATTATAAATATAATAATATCAGTTTTATACAATAAACAAGTTTCATGTGTTATTTATAATACAAAATTCATTTATTATACTATTACTATGATCCAAGTTTTAAAATGGAAGACAATTTTATTCATGAGCTTGTCACTTGCAAGACTCCTTAATATTCTAATATCATTATTCCCACCAAACCAATTTGTCTCTTGGCTGCTCCATCCCAGATTGTGTATAAGGAATTAACCCCTGGGTAATTCTTGTTGGTATATATCTTGGCCCAAATTTTAACGTTCGCCGATTTCTTTTGGCCCATCAGAGAAGACTTGTGTATACTTACTGGCCCAGGTTATAAACACCCCTTTTTTTAGGAAATACACCCCATGTTCAATTTTATGATTTTAATGTATAACCAAAATCTCAAATTTACCCTCCCCTCCTTCTCTTGAGACGTAGCCGCATGCACCCCCAAATGAGAGAATAATTTGACCACTTGAGGGGAAAAAAAAGTGCATCAACCACATTTCAATCACGCCAGCATCCAGAGAAATGTATCCATTTAAGTAAGGAAAAAAGCACTGTACAAAAATAATTTTATAAAAAAAATTAGACTGTATAGTGTATGCATCGAGAAAAAATTATAAAAATTTCGAAAATTTTATCCGGAAAGTTAATTGATTTTCGAATGTTTTTAAAACTACGGCCTTTGAGATTTCCAGAAAAAGATTTCCGAAATTAAAGGAAAATTTATAATAAAAAACTAGAAAATTTGGAAATTTTCGAATAAAAACCTAGAAAATATTGGGAGTTTTCGGGAAAAACAACGAAAATCTGGAGAAAAAAACTAGAAATTTTGGGAATTTTCGATTAAAATCCTAGAAAATATTGGAAATTTTCGAAAAAAAACAACGGAAATCTGGAAAAAATCATACAACCAATTTCAAATCTTAAATCGCGAAATTTGAACACACAACAAATCCAGAAAGATTTTGTCGAAAACTATAAAATTTCAACACACAATCATGAAAACATTGTAATGGATGCACTGTGAGGGACGAGAGCAGCGCAAAAACGTCATCTTTTTTCTTTTTTTTTTTAAGGGACATACTACTTTTTATTTTTTGTTGTGGATGGAGAATAAACAGGACATGAGCAGAGCAACGGTGAGGGTGGCCGGCGAGAAGAGTAGCGGTGGCGGTCGTCGACGAGAAGAGCAGCGGCGTTGGCATCTGTTTCTTTTTTTTTTTTTTCTTTTCACGATACAAACAATTTTTAGGGTTCAAGAGTTAAGAAGGGAAAGGTAGTTTTGGGAGAATGAGGGGTGGTGCACTATACCTTCTATGGTGAATTCATCTGATCGGTGTATTTACAAAAAATGGGGGTGCGGTGACTTATTCTGATTGGGCCCAACAATCGAAGTAGTAATATGGGCCCAAATTGAAATGCACGGAAAAGCAAAAGTCCAATAAGACTACACTTGTATACATGACACGTATATTTGTTTGTGTATATATTTAGTTGACATTCTTGATAATCATTTATAAAATTGAATTCACAAATGTTTTTGAATAAGAAATTAAAATACTTCAATCATAGAAAGATTTGGAGGACCACAAATCCAAGACAAGGACTTGTGGCCCCTGATACTGATAGTATGGCAACCAGCCGATACAAATAGTAATTTTCCAAGACAATTTTTCTAACGTAAACTGATTATTTGATGTTGAGACCCACGAGGCGTAATATGCATTAAGTATGGATTAGTGGTCCTATAAACATCGCCCTTCGTGCTCAATCGTCTATACACTACCTAATCTCACCATTAAAATAATCAACTCCAAATTATTTATTTAATTTATTTTTGTAAGTTCTCTTCTGTAATAGTGCTTTCCTCTCATGCTTTCAGGTGCTACAAGCCTACAAACAACCATTTAACGCGTTTTGTCAAACTAACCATTTAAATAAATTGACCAATTGACGCGTTTGGTCAATGTTGTCTGTTTCTTGCTATTCTGCCTAAAATATTTTCAATTTAAATTATGAACGCCAGGTTTATTATTGCACTAAAAAATTAAATTTGGTGGGACTATAACCTGAAATTTCTGATATATGAGGCTTCTCCCTTGCGACTACTAGGTCAAGAGTCAAGACTTCATTAAGCTTTAATTATTAGGAATTGTTTGAGTACAAGTTGTTTAAACTAACTCCTTTTCTAATTGTAAATTAAAAGGAACTGTAATAGGATGTGTTTAGCTTCTTTATTTTTTGGTTATGTCTTTTACTTTTTTTTTAGTTAAAAAAAATAAAAATTGACCCATCGTCAACAGAGAAGTTGACAGCCTGAGGGATAACGACCCATCGTCACTTGCATCATTGAAGGTTATATCTATTTATTATTATTATTATTATTATAATAATAATAATAATATGGGTGCGTGTATGTGTGATTAGTGCTTCCACTTCCAATTTAAGTGAAGTGCTGAAGAAGAATCTTCAATCAACTGCACCCCAATTCTGCATGCGTTAGCGTTAGGCCCCACATCGATTTTTCTGTGATAGTGTGATGTGTATATATGTAATTTCAACAGTGACTGCTCTTTGCTATTTTTTGTGTATTTACAGGCTTCCAGTGACATGCTGCGAAGGTGCCTCAAGAATTGAGCTATTTAACAACTATATATATATATTATATTATATTGATAAAGAATTTAGTATTGTACTTTGTTATACTGCCCCTTCCCAATCTTGATTACATTATTTTCTTTTAGGCGTTCCAATCTTTATTACACATTTCTTTAAATGAAAATATCCATTTTGTCACATAAAATATTAAATAACTCTTTCTACCCCCAATATTTTATCACATAAAATAATAATAAATAATTTTTTCTTAATTTCCGAACACACATTAACTAAGTAATCAAAATTGGGATGGGACAATATAATTTAAATAATTTATAGTAGTAGTATTTTATTATATTTAATACATAATATGTGTCATTAATAATTATAGGGCATTCATGCCTATGTAAAGTGGCGGTATAAATTTTTATTTTTAGCTTCTTCTCACAATTTTTGAAAATAAATGTTTTTAAAAATTTGTTGCTCCCATCAAATACCAGACATAAGAAAAATGTAAGTACTCCGGATCTTTTCTAATCCATAGTTGTAAGATTAATTTTTTTTTCCTATTTATGTTATTCTAATTTGCTAATGGACAACTCTTCAATTTTTTTTAGGCTTAATTGCGAATAAAATCACCACCTTTGCACAAATTGCAATCTAATCTAAACTTTTGAATTTTAGCAAACAAATCATCACTTTTACTATTTTTTGCAATTTCAACTTCGGGCAGTTTGCCCCATTGCCCGAAAGTTGATGTGTACAAAAATTGCACCATCATCAGCCTAGTAATACTTATTAACGTAATAAATAAAAATTAAAAAATAAATTAATATTATATACTAAAAAATAAAATAGAAATTAAAAGAATAAAATAAAAATATACAAATAAAATAATTAAAATGCAAAATAAAAAATCATATATTCATCCTCTTCACATCTTCATCCTCGAAAAAAAAATTGATTTTGCAAAAGATTTCCAAAATTCAATTACATCAAAATCTCTTCATCTTCAACCTCATGTTGCCTCCGCCGCTGCCTCCTCCCACACAATCCCACGTTGCCCCACCCCCGACCCCACGTTCCTTTCGCTACCGCATTTTCACAAAGTAATCTTAATTCTGCAAAAAAATTCAAATTCTCTAAAATCTAATTACACAAAATTTCAACATCCAATTACACCAAAATATTTGTTGCTTCAACTATACTAAATCAAACTATTCTGCAATTTTAAAAAAAAACAAGCTCGCTATGTATACTATGTTCCTTTACAAAAAGCGAGCTCCCATTTCGAGGGCCGAATATGGAGTGGCGTGTGGGGTGACCCAGTTCACATTTCAAAATTGATTCAAGTGTTGAGGGAAGAAAATATGAATGAATAATGGAGGTGCAACTAGAATAGGAGTAGGGTTGGGGAGGGTGGCCAGAAACATGGGTTTGGGGCAAATGTTCATTAGATTTAGTTTCCTAATTTTTTTTATTTGATATTGTGTTACTCAGGGGCAAATAATATTCCTTAAGAAATATTATTTGTGTTAATTTTTAATAATGATAATTTTAATTATAATTGTGATTTTGAATATTATTTGTTTGTGTTGGTTTCTAATTTTGATTTTATTAGAAGAAATTAGATTTTTATTTTTATTTGTATTGATTTTAATATCTTATTATATTTAAATTTATTTATAGAATTTATAATACTTAATTGGCAAAGTATAGTGTGAACGAGTTTTACGGTGAAACTGATTGAAGAATGTGACTTATATTACAAAAGAGTATGACATTTTATTGTAAAGGGTGTGACTTTTTACTATAAAGAGTATTACTCATAAAAGTGAAGGGTGTGACTTATATTATAGCAAAGAGTGTTGTAGTGATAACTAAAGAGTGTGACTTATAATACTAAAGAGTGTGACTTTTATTACTAAAGAGTATGTCTTTAAAAAAAAACTAATTTCACGGTGAACAAGTTTCACAGCATACTAACTCTACTTAATTTATTTTTAAACTATTATTTATTATGTTTATAATTATTTATTGATGTGGATACTGAATAGGATGATGATTGTGTATATATTTGTACACATCACTTTTCGGACAAGGGGGCCAAACTGCCCGAAGTTAAAATTGCCAAAAAGAGTAAAAGTGATTATTTATTTGTCAAAATTCAAAAGTTTAGTTTAGATTGTAATTTATGAAAATGTGGTGATTTTATTCGCAATTAAGCTTTTTTTTTATTAGTGGAAAAAAAATTGGTGCGCAATTGGCGTACGAAATATAAATTAGCATTATTCATCCGGTCTGCTTCTTTTTCCTTTCTTCTTTTCACACTTTAATTTTTCAGATAAAATTGTGTTTCACGTACAATTGGATAAGATGGGTGGGTTTAAACCTGTTTGTGCGTGTATAAGGGTTTTAGTCAATGAATTTTTCTATTTTGTTTGTAATTTAAATATGTCCATTTAAGTAGTTGAGTTGTACTCTCTGTAGGTGAGTTTGTACATTGGGATTGGGAGGGGTCCACTCTCATGCTTAAATAGAGAAGCATGTGGACTCATTTTTTGACCAATGCACTATGCCTTCCCATAATTGAATATTTGAGGTGTTAGGTAGTGGGTGTGACTCACACAACGTGTCACATTCTCTTTTATAATTTAAATTATCTGAAGCTAGCCATGATATAAACTACATTGTTTAATATTATTTCATATTTATGCAACACACACACATAAGATGATCCATGATCTTGAAGAATTAAGAGAGAATTTATCTTAGGCCCAACTATTAATTAATGTATACATATGAATGTTCAAAAGCCAATTATAAGTTCATACTTATTTTACTCATTCTCACTTGGTGAGAATACGAATTAAGTAATGCTCTCAATTTGAATGATATTAATGCAATAGAAGGTAGCCCAAATTACTACATTAGCATTTCGGCTGCTTTAATTGAGTCCTCTACCCTAGTCACTAGATGTAGGTTAAACCCAATTCAACTTATTTAATTTTTTTTTGAAAAACAATCAATTACAATAGTTTTCTAACATAATCAATTACAATAATTCTTTCTACCATCGGGCACATGACAACATTATTTCATCTGACTGTAGACCGGAACCGCAATCACCACAAAAGGGGGACCACCGAAAACCGCAACTCGAAACCGCAACCCAACAACAGGGGGACCACCACCCCACAAGAGGGGGACCACCACGAGAAAGAATAATATTCACTCTCCTTGTCTCGAACCAGGACCTCAAAGCCTCAGGTAGTGGAGTTCTAACCACTTGAGTTATCCACATTTGACAACTTATTTAATTTCAATATATACGTAATTGGTAAAAAAATAAAATAAAAACATTGTTACTTTTAAAAGTACTTAGGTCAAACCTAGACTATTGTCAATATTTTGATATAGTGTGGTGCATTTTATCTTATTAACTACACCACATGTATGATGATATAAAATAGGAAATAAAACTAAGATGTGCAAAGCAAAGTGATGTGAAATTAGAAAAAAAAAAGAAAAAAAGGAAATTAGGGGATATTTGTCATCACATGGGGTGTTTGGGAGTGTAAGTTGGATGGGATGAGTTTGGTCCCCCAAAAGAAATGAGTATTGCTATTGGTATGTTATCAGCTCCGCTCTACAAATCGTGCACGTTGAGTTTCTTTCATGTTCGCCATTTTGGGGGAATCTCTCTTCTCTCTTTTCCCACTCATGCTGTGGCCCGGCATTTACAATAGGCATCACTCACTTTGGGTCCTATTCTCATTTCTTGTTTAATTGACCAACACTATTTAAATGTTCAATTTTTTTTATTTTATTTTACTTTTTTACGAGGTTAATTTTTTAATAATTAAACTTTTTATTAGAAGATTATGTACTTTTATTAGTTACTATCATTATAAAATATGGTGTAAAATAGAGACTTCAGACTCTACTACAAGGTAGAAGCTGTAGATAATTATGTGTGGATTCTATCTTCTAATTTTAATTTTTTAAGCAAAGACCCACTCCAAAACTAGCTCGAACAAAAAATATTGGGAAGACCATTCACAGAGAAAGGAGGTTCGATCCAACAATGAAGACTAAAAAGATTTCTAGCAGATCTTGCTAGACGACGAATCATATAATTGACATCACGATACACCCAATTTACCCTACAGTGGGGTTAATCAATCATCTCTCTTACAACTTCTCACAATGTCTCCAAAAACCGAATTATATGAAAAAGTAGAATTCACGACATCAACAACTAATTTTGCATCCCTTTCCACAATAACTCTCTCCAATCGTAATTGCTTAATCCATGATTCTATCTTCTAATTAGTTCATGTACTATTTTTTTTTTTATCAGTAAAGAAAAATGTATTAACAAGGTGGAAGAGAACCCAAAAATGTGCAAAGGAACAAAGAATGGTAGGTGTTGACCCACAGGAGGATCAACACCCTAAGACAACTCTGGGCCTAACATGACAATCTGTATAAGAGTACATACAAGTATTACTACACCTAACCGAGATCCAACTCCACAATGTAGATTTAATCTCCTCAATGACCTTGTCTAATACAATCTCCCCTTCTTAGAAAATAAGAGCATTTCTACAATTCCAGATGACCCACACACAATATAGCAAAAAAGCGATGTGAAAGACAACCATTCTTACAGGGAGAACGCCACCGTGACTAATTCGATTATGGATAACAAACGGTACTCAGCCAAGAATAACACTCCATCCACACTCTATGCGCCTGTGGACAAGCAAAGAACACATGACAAGCAGATTCAGGGCAGTTGATACATAAAACACAAAGTTGATAGTCTTCTTCACTAAGAATGTTTCTTCTAACTAGGTTATCTTTGGTAGGTAAACGTGATGGTCCCGGTGGGAAAACCCATTTTGCGCGTGCGGAAGCAAAACATTTCATTGCGGTGCATATAAAACAGGGGTGAAGGAATGGTGATTCCATATTTTTTTTTTCTTTTTGAGCTCAATGTGTTGTGTCTTTTATAATATAAGAGTCGATGACAAGATAAGAAATAAAGCGATAAAGAACACAACAATGTATAGTGGTTCGGGAGACTCAAGCTCCTACATCCACTCTCCCTCTCATTGGGAAATTCCTTCAAAAACACTTTTCATATACTCGGTGAGTTTACTTACTCAACTTTTACGCGAGGCTTTAGACTACTCCCGTAGTTTACTTACTCAACCCGACCAGAGCTTAATACCTCATGAGTTTACTAACTCAAAATGGACTTATCACCCTCGGGCTCGCCTCTTAGATGTTTAACGAGTTCACACTCCACTCGGGACTTATTTCGGGATTGCCTAACAACTACCTCACTTCACCACTAGTTATCTCTTACGAGAATGGGTTTGGGTTTGGTGTTGTCTCCAACTATGGTGAGAAAATGGATCAATCTTAAGGTTGGGAAAATCTCAAAAAGCTAAGATACATCGTGGGTAGCTTAGGTTGGGTTCTAGAACACTCTTTGAATATATTTGTATAAAGACTTGTGTTCTAGGGTGGGAATCTTTTCTTATATTATTTCCTTTGCTCTGTAGCCTTTTTGTGCATAATCTCACGTCAGATCCACACTTAATTTGATGGAAGATCTTGTATTTATAGTGTGAATTTGAATGTTACCGATTGGAAGAATCTCATTCAAATCCATACTATTTTCTCGTAAGTTCTGCAGACTTTTCCAGTGGTTGTCTTTCCTCTCGTTGGTCCACGCAATTTGGATTCCAACGTCTATATTCTCGGTTTCTTCGCCGGAACATTGGGATATACTAAGCATTCAAGACATTATCGAGTCTTGATAAATTTGTGCCTTGATTAAGATTCTCGAGTCTCGATGTCTTGGTGACATCCCGAGTCTTGAGGTTTCTTTGAGCCTTGATTTCTACGAGCCTTGATTTTGTTTAAATCGAGTCTTGAAAACTTTTTTTATAATGACTATACGGTCGTGCAGATAACATCCTGAACACTCTAAAATTGAATCCTGATTCATCTATCAAGATTATCCTGAACATGTCATACTCAGGGGTTTTGGGATCTAATCAAAATCCTCTTTATTAAATTCATTTCCCAACAATTTCCTTTTTGATGATGCAAAACCATCTTGTTACAAAACTCTTAACCTATACTCAGGTTTCAGTTTTTCCTATTACAAGAATGGTAAATCTCTTAATAATCAATTCAGCAATGAATTTCCCAACAATTTCATCACCAAATAACAATAATCAGGCATATCAAATATAAAGACATGTAAAAAGATAATGAGGTATTATCTTTGAGCATAAAGATAAAGTTTTCATTGATGTATGATAGACTATTACGTTTATAATGACCTTTTCAAAAGATAAAGACAAAAACATAAAAATTACAAGTCTTCGTCTTGGTCTTGATCTTCTTGAGATCTTCGGCTCCTCATTCCTCTTCTTCACGGAAGGCATCTTGATTCATGCCGACCGAGTTCGGGTTCTTCCGACTTGGACATCCCGACCCCTGGTCTCTCTTAATCGACCCTCGGGTCATTGACCTATCTTGAGTCTCGGTTCACTTTACTTATCGAGCCTCGAGATCACTTTTTTTTTTTACTCAAATTTATCGATTTTTTTTCTTTGCTCGATCGATCGACGATTAGATCAACACATCTTTAGATCAACATATCGAAGAAAGCATCGGTCATCACATCGAGGTTAGATATCGGTTTTTTATCATATCCGATCTCGATCACGTCGATCTCAATCATCTCTTTTGCTTTCATCTTACGATTTGCAACCTTCTCCTTGATTAAAACATTTTAGCTTTTCTTTTTTTTCAATTTTGCCTATTTCATCAGTTGATTTCGAAACTCATTTAACTCATCGATCTCGTCAGACCTCGTCCGATCTCAATCATCTACTTTTGATTAGTGAGTTCCCTCAATTTGTTCTTTCGTTCCCCTCAACTTGTTATCGTAAATTTTCTTGAATAACACAAGTTGATGATGTTTTTGGCATAGAGCTAAAATATCCCAACAATTTCTCAATTGATAAAGATGTCAAAACATCGAGAATATATGCATTTTTAAAAAACGATTTTCTTTAAAAAGATCTAAAAAGTGGTCACTCTAAAATTAGTGAACCTTTTTGAACTCCCTTCGATATCACTTGTTGGTATCGGATCGAAAACAGTTTTGAAATAGATCCGCTTTCGGTGATCACATTGAAGAAGTAATCTTTTGAGCTCGACATTACTTGATGGTCGGTGGGAAAATGGCGTCTTGAAGCAAAACATTTCATTGCGGTGCATATAAAGCGGGGTGAAGGTGGTGATTCCTTTTTTTTTTTTTTTTTGAGCTCAATGTGTTGTTCTTGCTTATAATCGAGTCGTATGACAAGATAAGAGCGAAAAGCAATAAAGAACACAACAATGTATAGTGGTTCGGAGACTCAAGCTCCTACATCCAAAACGAGCTTTTCGACTACCTCGTAGTTTACTTACTCAACTTCGGCCACGAAGCTTTCGACTACTCCACGTAGTTTACTTACTCAACCCGACCGAGCTCGACTACCTACCTTAGTTTACTAACTCAAATTTGGACTTATCACCCTCTCGGACTCGCCTCTTAGATGTTTAACGAGTTCACACTCCACTCGGGACTTATCACCCTCACTTTCGGGATTGCTTTAACAACTACCTCACTTCACCACTAGTTATCTCTTTACGAGAATGGGTTTGGGTTTGGTGTTGTCTCCAACTATGGTGAGATTTTCCCTTACAATGGTTTTAGCCTCAATCTTGGGTTGGGGAAAATCTCTCTTTTTTAAGATACATTGGGTAGCTTAGGTTGGGTTCTAGAACACTCTTTGAATATATTTGTATATCTACAGACTTGTGTTCTAGGGTGGGAATCTTTGACTATAACTCAGAGCCTTTTGTGCATAATCTCCACGATCACACTTAATTTGATGGAAGATCTTGTATTTATAGTGTGGATTTGAATGTTACCGTTGGAGAGAATCTCATTCAAATCCATACTATTTTCTGTAAGTTCTGCAGCTTTTCCAGGCTGGTTGTCTTCCTCTCGTTGGTCCACGTCAGCTGGATTCCAACGGCTATATTCCTCAGTTTCTTCGCTTCGGAACATTCAAGATATACTAAGCATTCAAGACATTCGAAGTCTTGATAATTCTTGTGGATATTCTCGAGTCTCGGTGTCTTGATGACATCCGAGTCTTGGGTTTCTCCTGAGTCTTGAGGTTTCTCTCGAGCCTTGATTTTCTCGAGCCTTCAGATTCATTTCATACCGAGTCTTCAGAAACTAACCTGTTCTATATCTGCCGACTATACACGGTGCAAATAACATCCTGAACACTCTAAAACTGAATCCTGATTCATCTATCAAGATTATCCTGAACATGTCATACTCAGGGGTTTTGGGATCTAATCAAAATCATCTTTATTAAATTCATTTCCCAACAAAACGGTTCCACAAGATTCTCCAAGCATTGGCTGAAATGTACTACTCCCTCCATCCAATGAGGACTTGAACACTGGAAATGAAATGCAAACCAAGTAAAGTGGATTTTAGTGGAATAAAATAAGGGTATTGTGAGTGTATTAATATTATGTTTGTTTCCATTATAAGAATATTCAAGTAGTGTTGGGACGTTCAAATAAGACAAATGTTCAAGTAATCGCGGGACGGAGGGAGTATAATTAAAGATTGAGTTATTATCAAGTAATGTGTCCCTATTTTTGAGTGCATTGTTGCGAGTCGTTTCGGTTGATGAATATTATGTGGCTAATTTAATTACAACTCACAAACAAAACATATACGTGTAAAATGAACAATAAATAAGATGAATTTGTTGACCCGGTTAAATTAATATATGACTACTCCGGGGGGCATACCAAGCCGAGGATGTAGTATTATGAGCTTTTCAGTTCTTGATACATCTTACGAAGATGAATCGTCGTCTGAGTTAACGAATGAGTTCTAGGGTTTTTCATATATGTGGATGAACACTCTGATTTTTCTATTTCTCTCCTCGGGGGGATTTTTTTGTAGGCTATCTTTTTACGGGATTATTTTATGGACCAACCCCTTTCTTCTTCTTTTTTTTTCTTCCATTTATCCCGTCAAGCATGAAATTTGGTTTGGTAAAGCATGTCTTTGGATTCTTTGGATCATGCAAGAACTCGGTGGTGTTGCCCGTTTTTCATCTTCAGATTGATCTTCGAGCAAACGTCGCCAATCGTCGGAATTAATCTTTTGTTCGGTTGGACTTTCGTTTCGTTTTTTTAAGACGATTCTTGAGGGATTTGAGTTGAACATCTTGACTTTGGTTATGTTTGTTCGGTGATTGGAAGCAATTTCGATCGGTTAGCGAACAAAAAGTAACTCATCCACGGGCATGATTATATTCAAACATTACGTGTCACTCTTTGATGTTCGACACCGATTTATTATATCGAACACAACAATACCCTTTGCTTTGTATTCTACATTGGGGGTTTAAAATCGATTAACCTAATGTTTGGCATCGCTCAATTTTTTGAAACTTCAATTAGTACCGGTGTCTATTTTAGTCTTATTTCTCCACTTTAAAAAATTTTCCTTTCTCCTCCACTTTTTTTATCGTCTTTCGATTGGGGAAGGATTCATTGCTCGAAGAAAATCATTGAATAATCGCCGCATTCTTCTACTTTAATCGTCAATTCCTCTGTTCAATCCGACCATTATTTCGCGCCCCCCATTAGTAGAATCTCCCGTAATAATGTAAGTACATCGGAGGCAAATGCCTCGAATCCCGGGATTAAGGTTGGCAATTTACAACCTTTTACGGATTCTTTCTTCGACTCGATAAAGCCCAAACGGAGTTTGGGACAGGGTTTGTGTAATGATTCGCTTGGACGATTCGATTATAATTCTTCGTCCCAAATTCAAATTAGGTCTATGGCTATTGATAATGTTGATGTAGATAGAAATAATAGTGTGAAATTTTTTAGAATCGCAAATTTAGTCGAATCGAACATAGGTGTAGATGGTGGGCAAAACTCGAACTTGGTATACTGTTGGTGTTCCTCACCAAATCCAACATATAGTATAATGCTCGTTATAATTTTGGCTTGCCGAACAACCTCATAGGATTAGTGTAGAGAACAAAAAGCAAAATGGCGAGCATAATTGATGTAGATATGCTCTTTGCATAGAATTTATGAAACCCCAAGGATGTCACGGGCACCCGATCGATGAAGCGAGCCGACCAAAGGGTTGTGTTGCCGTGAATTTGGACACCATGGAGGCCGGACTTCGATTTCCTCTCCATGCATTATTCGTTTGCTCGTGGAATGGAATATCTCCATTACACAACTCAAACCGAATGGATGGCATATGGTCATGAGTTTTTTGACGTTGTTCGGCAAAATGAAACCAAGGTATTATCCTTCGGCAAATGAACTTGCTCGGTTAGTGCACTTGACTTCGTCGACGGGCAAACATGGGTGGTTGTTTATGAAGCTAACGCCAAGTGCAAAATTATCGAGGATGTGCGAACAAAATTAGTGATTTGGAAAGAGAAATTTCGTTCGTAGGGCGATGGAAAAGCGGCCTGGAAATTCGTTTGGATATCTTGGACTTTGATCTCAAGTAAGTGATTCGTAACTTTCATTCTTCAATTTGAACTGATTTTAACTCACTTTTTATTTCAATGTACGACGGATAAGAGACAAACGGCGGCTATTTCAAATTCGGCGTTTGGCGATCGAATAAAGATCCGTGATAACTTTGAATCTAAAAAAGAAAGGAGGTTTGTTCGTGCCCCCTTCGATTCATCCTTAAAGGATTATCTTTTGTTTTTCAAGTCTTGTGTCTTTTTGATTTGTTTTCGTTGATTCGACTTCGCTTTATCTATAGCTTTTTTTGTGACCATCATTTGTGAGTACGTCTGAACACACAATTTGAGATGGCTTTTTCGGATTCAGTTCAAATGGCGAAGTTTCGTGCGGTAGAGGGAAAGCGGGGCCAAACGACCCTCATCCGGTCCTCGAGAATCAAGTCGATGGGTCGAACAAAACCACCACGAAAAAAAGACCAAGGGTCAACAAATTTTAAAAAGCGTGGCTGAAATTCGTTTTGTTTTTGATCCTCCCCGGTGGACCTCGATCTTGGACTCAATTGACTCAAACTCGATCTCCGAAGATAAGTCATTCTGGGATGGGATCCGGCGGCGTGGCGGTATTTTTGCTCGCTATTACTTTTGGTTTTACGGATCGATATCTCTATTCTCACTTAGTCAAATATTGATCTTGTAACCATCTTGTTAACAAAAAACCTAAAGAATTATTTTTTAACCTAGTTCGAGCGTCGAGCATATTCAAAAATGTTCGGACTCTTTTTGGACTCTTGAAATCTACGGTCCCACCCCTTGGAAACTACGTTTTTTTTGATGGTTTTAATAATTAACATCGAAGCCAATTATTTGGCAATGACAAATTTGATGTGAGCAGTCTGGGATGGTAGAAATCCTCGGGATCAAACTGCATTTCAAAAGATTTCATCACCCGACTCTCGGAAATTTTTCGCCAATTTCAAAGGCATATCGTCACACAAAGAGGCAGATGAATATCTCGGGAGGAGGTGATCAATATCTGAAGTGGGCTCAAGAAGAAATGAAAACTTCTGGGTGGTGTTGAAAAAATTGAGAGGACGAACTTGAAATCGTTGTGAAAGAGACTAACATTATGACTTAACACATTGACTCCATGTTGACACACTTTCAACAATGACAAAAAATAAACTTTAAAGTTTTTGGTTGATAACCCTCCGATCGCAACCTCCCAATGTCGGTTGAATAGTCTATTGACTTTTCCGTTCTTCTGAAGGGATCAAAATTGACGATCAATTTAGGAGAAAGACATTATTGCTCTTTGAGGTTCTTGATCAAATCTTCATTTGGATCTGGGATCAATCAAGTCCAGACTAAAAGAACCTCCCAAGAATCGAAGCAAAAGCCCCAAATGAATGACATCGATGCGGACAATATCCTGTTGAGGGACCGAACATAATGTGTTCGACATTTTCTTCCATCTACCCCTAATTTTGACTTTATGCCTTGATGTCTTTTTTTTCTTTACAAAACTTGTGTAATTTTTTGTCTTCTTCACTTTTTAATTGAACAAATATATCTTTAAATTTGTTTTTGTTGATACTTCTTCTTTTGTCCGAATATTTTGTCAATTGAACAAATGAATTTCATATTGAATTGTTTTCTACTTTTGTTTGTTGAGGATGAATGTTGATACTTGTGTTGCCGCGATATTTTCTTTGTTACTTTTACGTTTCGCTTTTATTGCTTTCGGTTTTTGCCTCTTTTCTTGAATGAATTGAACATTGGGTTTGCTTTATGCCCGCTCACGACTTCTTTTCGGTTTTGATTGTCTTATCGACGTTGCAATCGGTTGATCGTCTTATTTAAAGTCGCGACCGGATGGGTTACTTTATGAACCCCTTTCGTCTGCGCGATCGTCTTATTTAGGTCGCGATCATCGACTCGGCCGTCTTATTTTCGTATTTAAATCACCCGGCTGGGTCTTCATCGCTGATCCATTACTCGCTTTTTGTCAGGAATCGAATCGAGAATTGATTCGTCAGTGAACATATTTGGGCTCGTTCGTCTTTGTTTCGTCCGGAAGTGCGACCTCAAACAGTTTGAACTAGAAAATCTTTTAACAAAAGTACATATATCATTCTTTTTCTTTTTGCAACACTTTGTATTCTATTACATCGTTTTCATGAAGAAGACTATCTATTACACAACTATTGTTATTGCATCTTGAGTAGACACTTTAACCGCCTCACCTTGTCCATGAATTGATGTTGACAAGGATGTGGCACATCATCGTATCTACCCTTTCTTCTTTTGTAACATGCTCAAAAAGAAGAAGATAAACTTTTGTCCCTCCCTTGACAAGTTGTGGTTATCGTGGTTGGCATGAGCATGTGGCGACATTCTCGCCGCTTAAAAAAAGGCGCGAGCAAAACTTTACCGCACCATTCGTCGTCCTCCGGTAGATGCACGAGCATCGACGCCGGATCTTTTTTGGGTGGACTCTATGACATCCCTCCCTTTGAGGAGATTTTGGGGATTCATAGGATCACGGCTTATTATCGCATTGAAGAAGTAACGTGGAGTGGCAACCATGACTCTTCCGAGCATCTTGAGTCAGGGAACGGGCTTCAACCCGTCTTTGAGGTAAAAAGCTCAGATCCGGGATAGATGCTCAATTCAAACTAATTGATTCGAATTTTTGGATTCTTTTGGGGGCATACTAAACCGTCTTCATCCGAGAATCGTAGTATTTTTTCCTTTTTTCTTTTTCATCTTCTTTTCTTTTTTTTTTTCTGCTTTTCTTAAGTATAAGTATGCCCTATTTATAGAACCGCCCCAACCTAGTCTTTGGCATAGATAAATGGTGCTCGATCTCTTATTTTTGCTCTCTTTTGACATCCGTTCGGCTTTTTTTCTTGCTCAAAAAAATTAACTTATCCTCGCATGGTCGCCACCACTTGTCAACTCGCCCCGACACGTATCTTCTATTGACAACTCGTTGTGACATGTCTTCTTTGTTCTTCAATAAGGTTGTCCAAATTTTTCTTGAAGATAAGTATCGAAAATAATATATTCTTCTTTTATAATCATCTTACTGCGTTTGAAATGAATGGTTGATTGTGTTCGGTCAACAATATGCTCGCCTTTTATTGATAATATTTTTTTCAAATTTGACTTGAAGTAAGACAATGGGACTCCATTCAGTCCTCCAAGTCATATGCCCCATTTGGTAAATGTGACTTGCGGGTACCCCCATCGATTTAAAACCAAATCGCCCCACATTGAACTGCGCAAGATTCGAGACTTTGGAATTATAAAACTTCTCGATCTCTTTTTTGTACATAGCATTCTTGAAATCACCTTTCTTTTTTTCGCGAATTTTTAGAAAGAAAAAATTAAATTCCAAAAGTCATTGTTCGATGACTTGGAACTTTGATTTGGGTATAATGACCTCCGCGACCAAATGCTAAAGCAAAAATTGATGTTCGAAAGTTGTTCGGTAAGCCCACAATATTTGTGAACATCCTCCTCGAATTATCAAGTCTAGCCTGGTGGTATGCTTGATAATTTTATCGGGACCGACTTGACCATTTATTTGGGGATAATCGGAGTTGAGTAGTGCTTTTTTATCCCCGCAAAGCACAATTTTGTCTAAATTCACTTCCATCGAATTGTTTGCCGTTATCCGTGACCAATGATTGGGAAGCCCAAATCGACAGATGATGTTTTTCCAAACAAAGTTCCACATCCTTTGTTCGGTGATTTTAACAATTGCCTCCCCGCCCATTTAGTATAATAATCAACGGCTACCACAAAGATATCTAACTCCCGATGTGAGAGGAAATGGGCCGATTAAAATCGATCCCCATTTAGCAAATGGCCATGGACTATAAACCCACTAATTCTTGGTGGGCTATGAATGAGTGGAGCATGTACCGCATCGATAACATGCACGAGCATATAAAAAGTGAATCCTTTCTAAGGGTTGGCCAATAATAACCTTCGCCGATTATTTTATGTGCGGGGAGCCCAATTGTGATGATTTCGCGACACTCCATCATGGATTTGTTGCGATATACCGCCCTCTTCAGAGTAACACACTTCAAAAAGTGGAAGTGAGAAGCTTTTTTGTACAAATGCTCGTCTATAATAGTATATTCAAGAAGTAGCTTGTGCTTTATTTTCGCGAGAAATCCTTTTTGTAAATAACTCATTATTCGAGTCATCCAAGTTTTTGTTCGCTTGTTATCTAATGCGATTTCTCACGAACCGATGGCGTATAAAATTTGGACGATCACAATTTGCTTGTGTTAAAGCAATGACTAATTACCCAATCGTGGTAATTGTTCAATGAAAACTTGGTCAAAATGCTCGAGCAACTCTTTTGCTAGTTGTTGATATTGTGCCATTTGTTTCTCGGGCCTCATATACTTTGTTACTTGATAAACGACACCGAGAATCGCTATAGATCATCACCAATTCCCATTGTCATTGCCCATCGTTGTCCAAATGATCAAAATATTCAAATTTCATTATTGGAAAATCAAATCGAATGGTTTGTTAAACGTTGCCCTAGTTAGGTGATGAGAACTACGCTGCTCCGACTCTTGAACTTGTTGATGATCCATCAACATACATGTGCCATGGTTGATCGACAATTTCGTCGAGAATTTGTGGATATGTCAACTCAACCATGAAATCGGCCATACTGCCCTTCGCCATTCTTTGGAGAAAAAAGTAATGTTTTGCTCTAACTCCACCGCCCATTTGAGCAATGCGCAAGTATCGGCGGTGGAGGACTTCAGCATCAATGGAAACGCAATCAATACCTCAACCGAGTGGTCGAGAAAAAAATATGGTCGCAATTTTCGCGACACTCATTATGGCGGGTATCTTTAATTTTTCCAACGGAGGATACCGGAGAAAGCACTTGGCTAACATAATAAATGGGTAAATGTGTGTGACGAGCACAAAAGATCGATCGCGATGTTCGGGATGCAAAGAAGATAAAATAGAGTTGTTTGCACGGGATAGCTAGGCAAGGTTCCGAAGTATCAAAGGTATTCTTTTAATGATTCAAAAAAAAAATTTCCTTCTTTAATGCATCAAAGAAAGGTTTACATTTGTCCCCATTTCGTGATATAAACCGCTTTACTAATAATCGTCCGGTTAACTTTTGGACCTCTTTCACATTTCGGGGGCTTTGATATCGAGCATTGGTTGAATCTTTGATGGGTTTGCATCAATCCCCGATTGACTAACCATATGTCCGAGGAATTTTTCTGAATGAATCCCAAAACCGCATTTCTTGGGATTTAACTTCATATTATACTTCCTCAATATATCAATCGTTTGTGCGAGGTGGGTGATGTGGTCTTCCTTATGTTCGCTCTTTACCACAATATCATCGATATATACCTCGATTGTTGGCCGATGTGTTAAATCGAACATCTTGTTCACCAAACGTTGATACGTGTTCTCGGCATTCTTTAATCCGAATGGCATGCGTTGCCAACAAAGACATGTTCTTTTTCCATGCAGAATCTTTGTATTCTTTTTGATCGTCCGGGATGCATTGGTATTTGGTGATAACCGGTGAACGATCCATAAATGTCATGAGTTCATGGCCCATCAGATTATCAACCAAATAATCAATGTGGGGCATCGGAAAAATTATCTTTTGGACATGCCTTATTCAAATCGGTGAAATCGATACACGATCTCCAAGATCCATTTGGTTTGCGAACGCAATCTGGGGTTCAAAGCCATCTTGGGCATTTTACCTCCGGATCTTTTTGTTGAAACTTTTTTGATTTCACTATTCATCACCGCATATTTTCCGGACTAAATTTTCTACGTTTTTGGACAACTGGAGCTTGTATTGGATCAAGATTGGGAGTGGCGGGCATGCTTCCGGATCTATTCCAACCATGTCCTCGTGTGACCATGCGAACACATCTAAATTTGCTTGAAGGAAAGTAATTATTTCGTTTAATTCGAACCAACGAACACTTCTAACTCAGTGTCCATTCGGGTCGATATTGATTGGTTCCAATTGCTTTCAACAGCGAGTCGCTTTCGCTTTTTTTTTTTGCTTCCACCGAGGGTCTTGAATGGATCCTGGGGCTCATCATCAACCTCCATGGGTTCAAAACCTATCGCGAGGCTCTAGGTCCGATTGCTAAAACGATCAATATTCATTTGATCTAGGAGATCGGGAAATTATTGTCTCCCGAAGTTTATGTTCGGCCTTATGTCGTGCTCGCCACGAATGGTTATGCTCGTTTAACTTATGTTCGCTCCGGAAGATCTTTTTGGTGAGATATTTGCTCATTGGCTAGGCTTATCAATCTCCGTGTTTGCTCCATCATATTGACGATACTTTGTCTTTTCGCATGCATACGATAGCAAACAATCTTATTTCTTTTTGATCTCCTTTTTACACTCTCCGTTCCATCTTGGTCGGAAATTTAACACAATAAGAATGGAGCGAGGCAGATTTTTTGAATTTGAATAAGCGGGCGACCTAGAAACCAATTATAAGTGGATTGAACATCGACGATTACAAAATCTAACATTCTAGTTCGTCTAATGTCCGGATTCAAAGTTGATTCTAGCTCGACTCTAACCTAATCATACCATAGGGTCGGGTTCTGATTCCCCAAAACCCATTATAGTATGATTACATGGTTCAATATAATCGCTCAAATCCCCAACTTGTTTTTCCATCTGGCGAAGCGGTATTAACGAACAAAATGTTTAATATCAACTAGGCGATGTACCTTCAATCGAGGAGGCGAGTAATCGATGGTTAAGAGTCGTTATGGGGAGTTATCCCGTCGAGATCGCCCCTCCAGAAAATGATTTGGTGTGTAGGTGGGGAACCGGATGATGTGCTCGCCACCTTTACCGATGGATGGGATCTCCATCTTTTTACGTCTCATAGATAACGTTGGTGCTGGTAACAGTCCATAATTAATCATTTGGATTTTGACTTTTCTTCCCCAAAAGGAGGCCCTCTTTTGGGTTTGAGATCTCTTTTCGTGATTCTTCGGGATCTTTGTCAAAGGCCTTTTCGAAAATAAAGCTTTTCTAAGAAGAAGCCCAGGGAAAGACGATTTTTCTTCATATAGCTTCCAAAGTCATGACAAAAAGATGCGTGAATTTTACGTATTATGCGATGTACTCATGATAATTCAGATTTGGAAGCGTTAGTCGACGCTTATCCATTACAATTCTTCTTGGCACGCCCAACATGACCCGATCTTTGATTTGATTAAAGATAGTTTTCTTAAACGCCCAAAAACTTAAGAGGGCATTTTCGCTCTCTTTTGTTCAAAAGGTTTGAAAGAAATTTGGGGATCCGTGCCCCTTCTTCATTCATTTTTTTTTTCGAAAAGCTTTCTAGCGATAGGCTCTCGTCTCAATTGTGATTGTGCGAGCAAAATCTTGCATCCATTATAAGGCCATTCTAAACTTCTGATCACGAGTTCGCCAATCTTGATGCATGGGCTTCCACATATCTGTATTTAAAGTGAGGCCTCCGACCACCGCATGAGGATCTTAAAGCATCCTCTTCAATCGGGGCTCCATCATATAAACATTTATCAAATCTTTCTATGTATGATCGATCGGACTCACCTTTTTAATTGGGAAAAATCGCCAAAAGAAATTAAACGGACGAGAAATGGGACAAAAATTGCCACCAGCGAAAATGTGATGGATGCAGCGGGTAAAGTGGTAAACCACCTATGTGCTCGATCACCCAAAGTCATTGGGAATGATTTCATAAAGTCCGAAAATTTGGCCGAGATGGACACGAGGATCCGACTTCGGCGTCGAAAATAGAATTGGTGGTCGGGTCTTTGCATTTTTCTCTTGGACTTATGATGCCGGAGATAAAAATCCACGGTGCTATTAAAGGGTAGCTTTAGTATAAATAATTCCACGATGGTTTGAACCAAATTTCGGGGAAATAGACTTAGATGTTTCCCATCATGAGGATCTCGTGGATCAAATCCTTGACTACCCAATCGGTGATGGATAGAACTTTGTTCCGCCGATATATTTGTTCGGTTATGGATGGGGGCACCTCTATATGTCTCTTTCCGGATCCGCCGCCTATTTGAATCTTTTTAGCCTCAAACGTTGATGGTTCAACCTTGAGGTCGTTTCGTCATCCGACATATCATCTTTCTTAATGCGAGTGTTTTCTTCACCTTTTGAGCCTCTAACTGATTCTTTTTAAAAGCTCATAAGATTATTGGCTATATCCTCAAGATTAATAGTTTCCATTCGATCTTTATGAGGGCCGGGCTTTTTTTTTCGATCATATGGTGCTTTGTTCCGACCTCTCCGTTTGGGTGTTCTAGATTGAGGCATTATAAAGGGGTTTGTGTATGGGTTGGTTTTTGGATCCGGAGAAAATTACCCTCCTTCTAAGCGCCAATTGTTTTTAGTTATTTTTGGTTGATGAATATTATGTGGGCTAATTTAATTACAACTCACAAACAAAACATATCGTGTAAAATGAAAAAGAATAAGATGAATTTGTTTAAATTAAATTAATATATGACTACTCTTGGGGCATACCAATCCAGGATGTAGTATTATGAGCTTTTTACGTCACAGTTCTTGATCATCTTATTTAAGATGAATCGTCTAAGTTAACGAATGAGTTCTAGGGTTTTTCATATATGTGGATGAAACACGATTTTTCTATTCCTCTAAATTTTTTTTAAGGCTATCTTTTCGGGATTATTTTATGGACCAACCCCTTTTTCTTTTTTTTTTTTCTTCCATTTATCGTCTTTGCCAAGCATGAAATTTTGGTTTGGTAAAGATGTCTTTGGATTCTTTGGATCATGCAAGAACTCCGTTGGTGTTGCCACGTTCGACTTCATCTTCTAGATTGATCTTAAGCAAACGTCGCCAATCGTCGTAATTAATCTTTTGTTCAATCGCTTTTAAAAAATTTCTTGAGGGATTTGAGTTGAACATATCGACTGGTTTTAGGTCGGCCGAGCAATTTCGATCGAAATAACAAAAAGTAACTCATCCAAGGGCATGATTATATTCAAACATTACACGTGTCACTCTTTGATGTTCGATTAATTCTGATTTATTATATCGAACACAACATGCATAAATAAATTAAGACAAAAATTCATGTGAGACGGTCTCATGCGACCAGGTACAATTTAACACAAATAACATTCATTCATTTCAAAGTGTTAAAGCGTTAATACTCAACTTATGTTCCATTTTACCGTGAGACGGTCTCATACTAATGCAAGTGTGTCTCATAAATTAATAGGTCGATGTTAAATTTGAGTCGAACAGGCGTTGTTAAGTTTAATCAATAAAAAAAAAGATGGTGTTAAGTTTAAACTGGATTAGTGAATGTATTAATAATATATGATGAGAAAATAAAGGGAAGGATTCTGTGTTGTACAAAGACTTTTCTTTGATCACACACATATGGATTTTAGATGTATGTAACGAATACAAGATAAGAAAGACTTACAACACCAAATCTGAATCCAAAACTAAAGTAGAGGTACATATGAAAAATGATGGATTTTGGTAGCTAGGAGAATGAGAAAATCCCTTGGGGGACTACAAAATCCGTTTATTCATTTATTCTCAGCTTCCCACATTTAATGGAAGATGAGCTGCCACCACATGGGGCCTCGTGCTTATTTCACCATCACTTCATAATGTAACCCCCATTTCTTTTTGTTATTTTTTGGATATAAATTTAAATATATATGCTTAGTTTATATACTCATTCCGTCCCATAAAAGCGTGCACACCTACTTTATTATTGAGTTTTTGTGAGCGAGTTATTTATTAGTATTTCAAATGATAAAATAATTTTTAAAGAGGGTTATTATAGATCTACATATCATCTATTGCATGCATTTTTAAAAATTATTTTATCATTTCAAATACTAATAAAAAACTCGCTCGCAAAAATACGTGAAAACAGTAAACGTGCAAGTTTCTTTGGGACGGAGGTAGTATATATTTATTCATATAGAAAAAAATAATTATTTATTAAATAAAAGTATAAGAGTTTAACTTTTTTTTTTTTATAATATAAGAGTTTAACTTTAAGAAGCATAAAAGTATATCCAATTTACATATTGAATAAATTTGAAGGTTATTTCGTCATGTGTGAATTCTGAATAAGCATTTCTTCTATGAGGTTTAAAAAATAAAAAATAAGAGAAAAAAGTTACTCCCTTCCGTCCACTAATCTTATGCTTGATGCTTTTAACACAACTTTTAAGAAAAAAATAAATAAAGTAGATAAAGTAAGGATATTATGAAATATTGTGAGATTTATTTATTAATAAAGTGGTTGGTTGTGAGTGAAATGATAATGACATTTGAAGTAATTAAATGATGGTTGAGGGATAAACATAAAGTGACTTTTTCCATAAATAGAATGTGCACAAGATTGGTGGACGGGCAAATAAGACAAGTATGCATAAGATTAGTGGACGAAAGGAGTAAAACATATATTTGTGTAGAGTATGTCTAGTGTGAAAATTTTCATGTACGAAAATTTATAAAATTGTTCTAAATCAACCATCTACACCTTAAACACTAAATAATGAATCCTAAATTATGATCTATTTGGGCCGGGTGAACCATGAATCACTTGGGCCGAGTGAACCATGAACCACTCAATTTTATCTTACCTTCACCAATTACAGAATTTAGTTGTAAATTAAAGTTTTTTCATTTATAAAAAATTTAATTCTAGACTTTGTCATTCGTGTATAATCTATCAGGATTCCAATCAAATTGAATCACCGTACAATTGAAGAATGAATCTATATTTTTCTTTTAACGGAATGAATCATATTTTTGATGTTATTAATGTTGGAGTAACACTCTTGTGAACCAGGTTCACTCTATGAACTCTAATTCAATATGACTCATTTTGAGGATGAGTTGACCCAAAATTTCGCCCCACTCGCGTGCTGCTCTCGCCATCGCATTTCAGTTGTTCTCGCATTGTCACTGTTATTATATAAAACTCTCACTATTACGCTATAAAACTATCACTCTATAAAACTCACACTATCATGTTAATAAACTCTCACTGTTATTCAGAAAAACTCTCATTGTTATTTTATAAAACTCTCATTGTTACGCTATAAAACTATCATCGTTATGCTATAAAACTATCACTCTATTAAACTCTCACTATCATGTTATTAAACTATCACTGTTATTCTATAAAACTCTCACTGTTATTCAATAAAATTCTCATTGTTACGATATAAAACTATCACTCTATAAAACTCTCACTATCATGTTATTAAATTATCACTGTTATTCAGAAAAACTCTCATTATTATTCAATAAAACTCTCACTGTTACACTATAAAACTACCACTATCATGTTATTAAACTATCACTGTTATTCTATAAAACTCTCACTTTTATTCATAAAAAACTCTCACTGTTATTCAGTAAAATTCTCACTGTTACCGATATTCCCCTACTTTCTCAATCCATGTCGGAGAACGGATAATCACAGAACAAAATCCAGACAAAATAGTGGCACAGATAAGCGAATGACTTCGGTTCTCACTTGAAATGTAGATGATTGCGGGGGGGGGGGGGGGGGGAATAATTGACTTTAGAATTCTCCACTGCGGATCTGCTAAAGAAGATAGCACGAAGAAAAATGAGGCGACACCATAATTTATTGGTGCGTCTATTGTGAGCTTCGTACGGCGGGTCACCTCCGATCTCGCCAAGGCAGTGTTGCCGTTTGGGGGGGTTTGTAGCAGCGCCGATGGTAGTGGTAGGGTTTTCGAGTGGTTGTGGGTGTAGAGAGTCGGGAACGACGGTGGTAGTGAGCGGTGGAGAAACTGAAATTTCAGCGTTCGAATGGGCTTAAGTATAAGTATATATATCTGACCCATTTATAGTATATGGATCAAGTTTGACCCAGGTTCATTGCATGAATCAGGTCTATACAAGTGTTTGTCTTAATGTTGGGGGTGAGTCTGTGTACTTTTCCTTTTTCCTCCTTAAATCAACCTAACCTTAAAGTAAAGTTTTGGCATGAAGAGACACGTTAAACGAGCTAGCTCTAGTGGTTTCATGTTTCTATAAGATAAAAATTTGAAGATATAATTATAAATCTAAGTTTTGAAATAGTTAGTACAGAATATTATAAGTTTCTATCTAAGCATACAAATTTAATAATATCCATATATGTAGTTCATTGCATCTAATCAAAAAGTTAAAAAAAATCAACATTCAAGAAAAACAAGTTTCCACAAATAAAATTATACAACTCAATCTCAATACTAAACACTACTACTACTACTATTTAATACTCCTCAATATATTAATGATATTTACCTGGATTAAGTATTATATTCTAATGAATTCTACTTAATTTAAAAAAAATACTACTATGGTAACAAAATAATCGATAAAAAGTTTATATTCCTACTGTTGCATTCAAAATTAGAGGTGTTAAACTTATGGGCTGATCTTAGTTAATTTCATAATTCATATCATACTGAACGTTCGGGCTCTTACACTAGACATGAACCCTAGCTAATATAAAAGTCAATATTCACTAGAATTATTTAAAATAAATAAAAGATAAGAATACATGAGTTTGATGATGACACAATTTTGTTAATGTATCTGGCATATGAAGCTATAAACGTATCCCAACATCCTCTTGGGGAGAGCTCAAAAAAAGTTGCATGGGTTGAGTGGAAAGTCATTTGTAAGTCAAAAGAAAAGGGGGGGTTTGGGGTTAGAGATTTGGAGTTGTTTAATAAAGTCTTGTTGGGAAAATGGATGTGACGCTTTTTGAATGAGATAAAATACATTTAAAATGAATATTTAGAATACACTAAGATAAAATACACTAAGATAAAATACATTTAGAATGAATATTTTATTTATCTTAAATTAAGTCAAACTAAAATTACAGAAAGAAAGATAAATGAATAATATAATATAGTTAAATAAAACATAAAGTAATAAATATGAATTACACATTTTATAACATTCACACATATTTTAAATAGGTCAAATAATCAATTCTAGCACATACTTTTGACTGTTCATCGATTTTAGCATATACTTTTTTCTCTATTTAAATTTAGCACAGACTTTTACTTAATACTTAAAAACATCATCGGTCACAATTTTCGGCAAGTTTCTTCTGATGTGGTCGTTGGGGTTAGTTTGTCTTGCTGATATATAAATATTAAAATAAAAAATTAAAAATATCACTACCTAAAATTAAAAATAGTGACACGAGATGTTTTTATATCCCGCGTTTTTTAATCTTATGGTGGTTATATTTTTTATTTTTATTATTTTAATATTTACACGTCAGCAATACAGGTGGATTCCTACAACCACATCAGAAGAATCTTGTCGAAAATAGTGATTCAGGATGTTTTTAAATATTAAGTGAAAGTATGTGCTAAATTTAGAGAGAGAAAAAAATATGTACTAGAATTGATGAAAATTCAAAAGTAAGGGCTATATTTAATTATTTGACCTTTTAAATATCTAAATAATTAGAAATTAATTATACACAAAAACTTTAAATTTCATGACACATATGATTCATTTATAAAAAGAACGAAATAGAAAAATGACATATGTACTCAAATTTTTCATTGAATGACACATATGTTAAATTAACATGGATTTGACACATCATGAAAAAAAACTCCCTATTAGTATATAGAGGGATATTTTTAAAATAATTAAATTTTGCTTTGAATAGTTATATAGTATTTTAGGAAAACTTATTCACCTTATAAATTGAATTTATTCAATATACCATAACATTCATTCAGTATTATCATTACATTTATAAACTATAATCGCAACATTTAACCACACAATTTGTGTATATAAAATATTATAGTATTAGTTTATAAAAATAATACTCCCTCCGTCCTATTTTTAATTATCTGGTTACTGTAGACAAAGAGATTAAGAAAAAATAGGAAATAATAGTATTAAATGGTGTAAAGTGGGTTTGGTGAAGAAAAATAATACTCTCTCCGTCCTGATTTTGATTATCCGCTTTCCATAAATAGTCGTCCTAATTTTTTTTATTCATTTCCAAATAAGGCAATAAAGCAACATTCAATACAGTACTATTTAATATTATTATTTCTCTCCACCAAACCCACTTTATACCATTTAATACTATTATTTCCCTCCACTTTACCCACTTTACACCATTTAATAATATTATCTCCTATTTTTTCTTAATCTCCGTGTCTACAGTAAATGGATAATAAAAAATAGGACGAATGGAGTAGTATTAAATGGTGTAAAGTGAGTTTGGTGGAAAGAAATAATAGTATTAAATATTATTGAAAATTGCTTTATTTAGTTTTTAGGAAATGATCAAATAAAATTAGGACGACTATTTACGGAAAATAGACAATCAAAATTAGGACAGAAGGAGTAATATTACTAAATAAATTCAATGAACTAGTTTATAAGAGAGTTTGCACTTATGAAAGACAAATTCTCCTGTGCACCATTTGTACTAAATCAATTTGGTGCAATTTAATTTTAGGAGTTTTTTTTTTTATTTTTTTCAGTTTTAGTTTTTTTTAGTTTTTTTCAATTTCAGTTTTCTTTTAACTTTAATTTTAGTTTTAGTTTTTTTTTCCTCGACCCGGACCCAAACCCGGCCCGAGTGGTTCATGGTTCACTCGGCCCAAGTGATTCATGGTTCACCTGGTCCGAATGGTTCATATATAATTTATGGTTAATTGTTTATGTGTTAGATGCATAGTTCATCCAAATTAAAATTTAATCCAATTGAACAAATTTGAATTGGTGCATGGGGTGCACGGGAGAATGTCTCCTTACAGGAAAAACCATGTTGGAATATTTGGCAACGCATATACTTAAAACTTTAATATTTCGAAATTAATTAATAAATCGGAAAATATTTTCATCCTCAGAAAAACTAGCACGGTACCGGAAGACAGGCCGTATTGGAGGGCTTTGCTTCACTTTCTGCAGAGTGGAATAAAGAGTACAATCGAATTAATCAATTTTAAGAATTAAAAAAGAGCCGTTGATTGATTTAAAAAACAAAATATTAGTTGCAAATTAATATTAAAAAAAGAGAAGAATGAGTGGGATTTGCTGTTCCTGCGTAGGGTTTTGAGCTCTGGGGATTCCCTCACTTATCTGTATCGAATATGAGTTACTATGTGTCTCCTGGAATTTCAACCTATACATACATATTTAATATACAAACATTCATGTGTTGGGTTCTGTAAATTCCATATAAATTCTTCTCTTTTTCTTTCTTGAACTTCTGGAGATTCATCTGTCGTATGTGTACCTTTACTTTTCTGTCCTCTTCTCTTATTAAGAATTTACGCCCCCCTATACGTACTTAGATTTGTTCCTTAATATAAAATTTCTAATTTTGAAATATTTGACTAGCTCACATATCTCTTTTGGGTGTATTTTATTTATGATTTTAAAAATAATCTTGAAACAAAAATTCCGTATTTTGATTTGTTCAAAGTTTTTGGACCACGAAGATGACACCATTTAATTTCCGCATTGCATATATACTTCTATATTTCTTCCCTTTCATTTCAATTGTCCCATAACTATTGTATTGTCTGTAAATGGCTCTAAAAAAATCTACAATTAGTTTATGTCGTACTCGCATTGCCATTTTGCTCCGAAATGTAATTGAAAATTGAGAAAATATTTATGGTGCGCGCATTTCTCGTGACCATCTAATTAAAGGATTTTCCACAAATTTTAATTATGTGGCTGCAGGTGAGTTACGCAAGGCGGTAAATATGAAATTATACACCTTATATGAACGCCACACGTAACATATGTGTAATTAACATCATCAAAATTGATCAAAAGGTTCCGAAATAAAGGTCAATACGCTGCAATTTCCTAGATAATACTCAGTCCTCGTTTCATATACAGCCTAGCTATCTTATTTTGCTTTAATTGAATGTCCTAAATATACAATTAACTTTTCTAATAAGGTAAATATTTATTTAACCCATTTCTATTAATGATCAATTTATTCTTTTTAGTCTAGAAAATGAAGAATTTAATGTATTCACTAAGAAATTAACATTTTATTTTTATCAATAATTCTTTTAATCCTTGTGAAAATTTAATAGGCCAATATATATTGGACGCCGGGACGGGAGTATTTAATTCTTCCACGACTTTGCAACCAAATACGTACGGGATTTCAAAAAAAAATAAAAATTATGATAAATTTTCGACAACCCTCCGACAAAATATGTGCATTTTCTCAAATTATGAGACTAAACTGAATACGAACAAGTTTTGGGGACCATTTACGCACACAATATATTGTATATTATGAGTCATGACCCTTAAAAATGAAATTAATGCTTTTACAAAAATACAATTTATTTTATTCTGTTTGTCACTTAAAGATATCAAAGAAGGCAATGCATTAATATGCATAATTATGATTATTATATAAATTATGTACTTAATTTTCTTAATTTTTTTTTTTTTACAAAACGGAGATGATATATGACAATTTGAATGGAAGTAGGAAACAACTATAAAACAGGTAAAGTATGGAATAAAATTCAATGAAAATAAATAATTTTATTATAACCTCCAAAATCAGATATGTCAAGAATCAAATTCGGAAATAAAGAGTTATATATACGTGGAGGTCTTACTCAATTAATCTTTGTATTAAAAAGATTAATTGTAATAATTCTTTTAAGTACCCTAATGAACAAAAAACCTTCACGTGAAATCAAGAATTAAAAAAGGAATTAATTGATTTTCTTATGTAAACATAAATTCAACCCCGTCAACGAATTCTCAAGTCGTCACCTGCTCCTTGTCTTGATATCATTTGTTTCCAAACGGATTCCCTTCGATCGTGTGAAATACGTCGAAACGCTACGAAACTGTGACAATATATATATATATATATATATATATATATATATATATATATCATCCAATTAATGGCCACATCTCTCTCTCTCTCTCTACATCACAATTATTACGTACACCAATTAAACAAATGACCCCATCTTTTGTTTCGTAGCATTTGTCTTAGAATATCCGTATCGTGTTGTTAATTTTTACCCTAAAATCACACCACCCTCACTCCTTTCTTTCCCTTTGGTCCCCAGAAGCAGAAGCAGAAGCAGAAGCAGATATCATATCACACTGAATGATAATAACATTAACAAAACTCTCTCATGCCTTCATCATCACCCCCACCAATTAATTCTAATAATAAACCCGCCATGGATCAAAAACCAAACGGCCAATTAGCCGACCCCCATCCTCTCAAGTGCCCCCGCTGCGATTCCTCCAATACCAAGTTCTGCTACTACAATAACTACAGCCTCTCCCAGCCCCGACACTTCTGCAAAGCCTGTAAGCGCTACTGGACCAGAGGCGGCACCCTTCGCAACGTCCCCGTCGGTGGCGGCTGCCGCAAGAACAAGCGCACAAAGCGCCCCTTGTCTAACGACGCCGTTTCTGGTCAATCAACTGCAATTGCAACGCCAACTGGGGCTGTGCACCGCCTTCTAGATCTGCCGCCTGCAGCCGCTTCTCATAATCATTTGTTTTACAACCCCATTGAGCTCAACTTCCCTTTTTCCAACTTTAGGGTTTCTAATACGGATCATAATAATAATAATAATTCCGGGTTTGACTTTTCATCATCGGGTCTTAATGTTGCAGCAGCGGATCATCATGTAGGTGTAGCAGCAGCCATGAGCAGTGATTTCAAAAACGGGTTCAAACCGATACAAGATCCTTTCATGTTCGGATCTAATTCGAATTTTGGTTCGACTTCTTCTACAATGGCGTCTTTGCTTGCTATGAAGGGTGGGATGCCTTACGAGGATCCGGGTAAAGATGTCAAACTACAAGGAGGAAACAGGCCCGTTTGGAACCCCAACCCGAATCCAAACCCGATTCATGACCAGATTAATAATAATAATCCCTCGGATCCTTCTTCTTCTACTTCATTTGTATGGAACAACACCAATCTCGGGGCTTGGTTCGACCCTTCAAGCATGGGTTCTTCAGTTCCGTCTCTCATCTAGAAACTTCCATTTTTTATTATCTCCATTTTTCCATCATCTCTCTCTATTCATTAACAAACTTGAGAATGTTAGTTTCGACTTTGGAGGAATTAAATTATGGGCGGTGGGAGAAGTTATATAGTAGAAGTAAATTATTAGGATCGGAGTGTTCATGTCGGCAGCAAGAGAATTAATTCAACTCAGCCTGATTATTTTTTGAAGCCACTGCTACACATTTGAGCTTGGAGAGCTCAACTTGGACAGCCATTTTTTCGAATAGCTCTCCAAGTGGTCCATTGGAGAGCGGTTCTATTAAAAAAAAAATAAAAAAAGACAGCGGTTTATAACCGCTGTGCAAGGTACTTGAAGAGCGGTTTTGAACCGCTGTCCAAGGTAACCGCTCTCCAAGTGAATTAATTTTTTTTTTTTTGTAAAACTTGTATTTTTTGTTTTTGTAAATTCTTTTTATGTACAATTCAAATATTTTATTCTTTAAATTCTCGTGTTATTTATTTTTAATATTCGTCTTATATAATGAGATTAAAACAAACCCTGATGTAAAACTTGTTCATAATATTAAATTCATAATATTACACTTACGAACTTGTATCACTATTAATTCTTATAAATTAATACCTATAATATTTAATATTCTTATAAATTAATTCAATTTTATCTAAGTATTACTTATTTAGATAGAAAAGTACTATTACTTGTTTAAATAAAAAGTATTACTTGTTTAAATAGAAAAATATTACTTGTTTAGATAGAAAAATATAACTTGTTTAAAGAAAATTATTACTTGTTTAGATGAAAAAGTATTACTTGTTTAAAGAAAAATATTAATTATTTAGATAGAAAAGTATTGCTTGTTTAAATAGAAAAGTATTATTTGTTTAGATAGAAAAATATTACTTGTTTAAATAGAAAAATATTACTTATTTAGATAGAAAGGTATAACTTGTTTAAAGAAAAATATTACTTTGTTTAGATGAAAAAGTATTACTTGTTTAAAGAAAAATATTATTTATTTTGATAGAAAAGTATTAATTGTTTAGAAGGAAAATTATAACAAATTTAAAAGAAAGGTAGTTAAAAAAAAGTACAAGTAAAAAATATAATTTTAATTTAATTTAATTTAAATTTAAATTTATATAAAAAAATTATTATATAAAAATGTGATTGAATTAATAAATAAGATAATTGAAATAAAGAATTTAAAAAAAATTGTAAAAAAAAATGATTTTTTTAGAACATATAAATTAATTTCATTAAGAACGAAAAAAGTAAGTGCCCGGGGAATTGATCCATTTCGCCAAAGTGCCAAGGTCCGTGTTCGGTCCCCCCATGGGAGTGAAAGAATTGCCTCAATTAATTGGGGGAGCTTGGTGGGGCTAAAACCCATTTCTAAATCAATTTTGATACTTTGCAAAACGATTTTTAACCGCTTATGTTCAGATCTTGGCCAAGTGAATATCTTGGAGAGCGGCCGCGGTTCATAACCGCTCTCCAAGTGCACAACGGTTTTTAACCGCTCTCTAAGTGAAACTTTTGCTTGGACTGCTGTTACTTAGAGAATTGTTATAACCGTTCTCCAATGTCATTTTTAACAGCTCTCCAAGCCCAAATCTGTATTAGTGAGCACAAGGTTGAGATATATATTGGGTTCTGCGCTGAGAGGAACCTCGGATCCTCTTCTTCATCAACAACATTGGTAAACCTTTTTACTATATTTATGTGTGTGTATATATATTAATATTGACACTGGTTTTTATTGGTGTGTTTAGTTAATTATCCAGGCTTTGGGTTGGGGGTTTACGTTAATTAGATTTTAATACATTTACATGTTTGAGAATTGAGCATTCGGGGAAGTTGACGTGTATCTCATCAACATTGGTGTTATTTTCTATTTAGTTAATGTTTTTCATTTAAGGGATGATTTTAGACTATTTAATTTGTAGTAATTGATTTTCAGTTAAGGTATAGAAGAGAGTGGGATTTCTATTTCATTGTCTTCTGCTTGCACGATTATATATGCACGTATATATTTTGATAAACCTTAATATTGGTCACCTTATAGAACCAATGTCAGCATAAATTATTTGTGATTTTGTTAGGCCTCTATAAAGAACCCAACATTTATATAACTTCCTATGGGGAATATTACTTGTGTGTTTTGTTATATATTTTTGGAGCTCAATATTGGTATTTTCGTGCTGTTACTTTTTGTTGCAATTGCACATAGTTCTTCTATTTAAATTTAACATCTCAACTTGATTTAGGTATTTATGGAGATTTTATTTCATAGCCTAAACTAGAATATTATTCCCGAAATACCTCTAATAACTAAAATAAAATTATGTTGTTTAGTTGCCGTGCACGGTCTTTCTTTTAATAAATCTCGTATGATATAGTTTCACCAAATATGTTTTGTGTATAACGAGGACATTAAAACTAATTTTCAAGTAAAAAGTAAATACTTTTTCGAACTGTATAAACCTAATTTTGCCAGGGAACATATTTGAATTCAAAATGTTACCTTTTTTAATTGAAAAGTACGTACCACTCTTTTTCATTATCACACAAATACACCTTCTGTGAAACGATGCCATATGAATTTTTGTGATGCAATTTAACATTGGTCCCAACCAGAGTCTTTGGTTATATACTTAATTATGGAGATATGGTTCATGTTTCTCCGTACTTCGTGCTATCGAAGAAAACATACTGCAGATATTCAAGAAACTTATATCACATTTAATCACACACTAATTTGCAAGTAATAAGATTGTGAATATATAGGTTCACAAAATTAATGTTTTCCTATTAACCCGTGGCTTATGTTACTGTATCAGAGAATTAAATGCTGTTAATGTGTCATGGTTGATGTGTCTAAATCAGTTGCAAAGTTTTATTTTTAAAACTTTCACGTGTACTAAGAAAAAAGGACTCATGTAATCAAATTTCATGTAATTGCAATGTATGAATTCTCTATTGCTGAAAAGTGTTCAATTTGGTCTATAAATAGTTAATCACGATATATGTTATTAACAATTATTTTTTCGTTACATTAAAGTGCACTAACATAATGAAAATCCTTTGTTTGGTTTTTGATTCTGTACGTTGGTTTTTATTAGCACCTATATTAATGGTTTATCACAATTTGCACTACTTTTTATTTTACTTTAATGTTGGAATTTCCTGAAAACTTGCAGCTTTCTACATCACCTTTTGCAGACAACAATTCTCTGAAATTCATACTTTGTAAGATTTAAACAAGCAAAATGCTCATTGCAAGATTTAAACAAGCAAAATGCTGAAACTTAATAATGGGTTGTGGCCTTGTGGGGTACCCCGACCTTATTCTTATCACAATTCCACACTATCTAAGATTTGCAATTAAACTTTATTATCACACTTTCCTGTAATTAATTCTAGTGTGACTACATAATGAAAAGAGACGTGTTTGGCGAATTTTTCGGTATCGCTGCACAAAATGATAAATCAAGTGGTTTTGTAGTAGTAGTAGCTAGCTCTCGCTCTTCTTCTCGTCATTAATTTTTATGAACAAATTTTCATTCCATTAAATTCTACGCTGCCGAATCAAATTGGGTAATGGTCCCGAAATTTCACTCGGTTAACTCATGATTGGTTGATTTCCTAACAACTACCGATCACATGTAAAAAATAGTTGACTAAATACTTATGAATTCGTAGGAGTATATATGACTTAACATAAGAGTATACGTGAGTATCGATCATAGGTTAAACATCCTAGGTGCGATCAAGTCAGTTCATACAGAGTTTTGCTCTGACTTGAAGTAGAGCCCTCGCTAATGGACGGTTGGTTCTGGTCCCTTGGATTAATCGATCTTTGGATCAAATATCATAAAAAAAAACGTAGGTTGAACATCCTCTAGTCCTTCTACGAATATCGAGAATACGAATATAGAAATATACAAAATTGTTTGGAAAAAGAAACGAGGCAATAATTTAAAATTTGGCCCGTCCTATTATAGGTTAAATTTTGGGGGTTAAATGGATTGGTTCGTTTAAGCCTTTAAGGGGAGTAAGTTGGGAATAAAGTGGTCCACATCGGGCCATGACTTCATTTTCATTGGTCTAAATAATTCAATATTATATTATAATAGAAGTGGAGAATACTGGAGTTCAACAATTGAGAATTTCTGTTAGGATGTTTTGTTTTGAAATGGTCCAATACCCAATCATCTATGGACTTTAATCTATGTGGACTACGTATACCAAGAAATAAAATAAAAAATGCGATCTAATTTATACATAAGTCTAAGATTTTCTTGTTTTTATAATCTCATGAGAATGTCGCACGCCATCAGCATTTCAGTTTCACAAGAGGTTTCAGGCCTGATGCTACCTAATTTTACTCTATTAATTTATTAATCCATCACTGAGATCAGCTGAAATAATTTTATATCGTTGGAAAGAATGTTCCTGAAAATACACCTAAACAAGCCATAAAGAAGACGGTTCATTTATTATTATCATTGTAATTATTGTTGTTGTTATTATTATTATGGTACAAAAAACGACAGATGCGATACATATACACCTGATGGAACATAGTTACAAACATGAGCAATTGATGTGAATTTGAGAAATCTCGGTATCTAAATATTATGCAATTAATATTTTCATTATCAGCGCTATCAATTGTACAATCAAGCTATCATTTTCTTTTTGTCAAGAGAAAAAAGGGAGAAGATGATCTTTTTTGCATTGTTAGTATATTATAATATATCTAAAAGACTTTAGGGTAGGTTTATTTTGGGCTTATAGTGGGAAAAAAAAAATCCTAGATTTCAAAATCCTAATGAATAGTAAAATTGTATGTTTATTTTGAGATTTTATAGGGTAAGATTATATAGAATTGTAAAAAAGTTGATTGATTTGTATTATTATATTATTATAGTAATGATTGAATGATTGAGTATTGTGTTGAAAATTGTGTAAAAGTGATAATATTAATATTAATGAGAATAGTTGCAGATATAGGGTTTAGGTTAGGTTTTAAATTGAATTTTGAAATCCTAATTTTAGTATTGTATTAAATGGGTATGTGCAATTGTAAAGTTCAAAGTCCATTCGAAATAGTCTCAAAACAAATGTACCCTTAAATACTATAGCAAACATTTAAAAAAAAAACTTTTGATTGGGTTGGCACGTGCCCCCCATTTTAAGGTATACCTCAATCATTGACTATATCTCATCCTTCACATCTCGCTGGATTTAATGAGACTATAATTTAAATTTAGCCGAGTTCACGATCGAGGTCCGTCAAATTAAGAGGATATATATATAAAGGTAATTAATTATAATAATTCATTCTACACCGTGTACATGACAATACCATTTTTTTTTCTTTTGATCAGACAAAAAATAAGTATATTGCTTGAAGTACAAGGGGTACTTCAACCCAAACACAATTTTTTTACAACAAATTAATCATACCACTCTTGCCTATTGCTACAAACCAAAACAAACAGCCTATCTCACATCATATACATAGCCAATACAGCCCAATGGATCCGCCACCCAACCTAAGAAAGACATTACTCTAACGTTCGGAAATTTAGCCGAGAACCACGACCATAATCTGCCTTTCACCTCATCAAACACCGTATGAGACACCAGACTCAAATTGTTGAAAATAATATCATTCCTAAGTCCTAACATTCCAAATCACCCATACCATGCAAATCCAAAAAATAGCAGAAATTCTCTTACGTTTACCTGGACCGAGCATGTTAAGATGATGTAGAAAATGAGTGATAGGAGATACACTTTGAGTAGTTGAAAAATTGAGCCATCGGTGTAAATCATCCCAAAGACTCGAGCAAAATTGACACTCGAAGAAGAGGTGTCTGATGTCCTCGTTACCATTCCCACAAAAGTCGCAACTAATATCACCATTTGACGGTATAATATTCTTTCTTGGAGACTTACTTAGAGGCAAACGTTGTTGAAGGATTTTCCACACGATCGAGCATAACTCTTCCAAAGAGCTTTAAACGCCTTCCCCTGCTGCTGCGAATTGGTGTTTTTTTGTGTGGACAGTGCAATGGATCTCGAATATGCCATTTTCGTTGAGTAGCTTCCATTTGGTGTGCGTTTCCAGCGCCATGCATCTTTCTCGTCTTGAGATAATTTCAACCTGTTTATACAAACCAACAAATCATTAAATAAAGGCACTTCTCTCCCACTCAACTCACGACTCCATTGTAATCCCCACTCCCACCCATTTTGACCCCTCATCCCACATTCGCTAACCAACGCCCCTCTGCACACTTAACCTAAACAACCTATTAAATTTGACCTTAAGAGAGGTCTCCCCATCCCACACATCACACCAAAATTTTGTCCCCTCCCCATTCCCTATAATTCTAAAAAAATCAGCCCGTACCCCCCCACCAGTTAATCCCCAATAGATCTTACAAATATCTACCTACCACCCAGACCAAGACGACGGAAAATCACTCCCACTTCTTCTCCCCGCCCCACGACTCGACCCCTCCCCCAACAAGGACCCAAAATCCCCATACCTAGACTTGATGACTCTAACCCACAAACAATTTGGTTCGTTCAGAAACCTCCAAACCCATTTTCCCAAAAGAGCCAAATTGAATTTGTATAGATCCCGAATCCCCAGACCCCGGAATTTTACTTTTGTTCTCACACCCACCCCACAAAAAGGTTCCTTATACTAATGATTTCTTTGATCGTCTTCTTAGGGATGCTATAAAAGGACATACTATAAATCGGAACAGCAGAGAACACCACTTGGATCAAGGTAATTCGACCCCCAAACAATATGTTTTTGTCATTCCATTTCGCTAATCTCCCCCTGGTTTTATCAACCAATTTTGCCCAAGAAGTAGACTTTCTATGATTAACACCCACATATAGCCCCAGATAGGAAAGGGGTAGTTTCGCCACGTCGCACATCAGCACATCAGCCATACATCTAACCAAAACCACAACCACAACCACAATACTATTTTATCTCGCTATAAATCAGAACCACAACCATTACAAGAGGGGGATCATTCGAAACTGCAACTCGGAGCCGTAACCAGAACCGTAACCCCACAAGACGGGAACCAAAAGTGTCTCGAACCCAAGGTCTCGGAATCTCAGGTAGTAGAGCACTAAATACTTGAGCTATCTACACTTGACAGATGATATGTATATTTCATAGCATTAGGAAATGGTACATAGATATCCATGGTCGTATAGGTTCATTTGTAAAAAAAAAAAAACATCTTAATTAAGGCACTAATAAATTTCACTAAACGATTTGTTGATTTTTTAAAAAAAAATGTAAATATGAGTCATGCCACTAAGGAAATATCATACTTTTTTACGTCGTATATAAATAATTTGGAAAAAAATTAAATTGGAAAAGGATTGGGCGCAACTTGTCGGCTTGCTGCTTGTCTGGGCTCTAGCCCAGACCCAGGCCCAACACACATTGATCCTTGATTACTCCATTTCTCAGATTGTTGTAATAATTTCACAATGCAGTAAATTACCACTCCAACGATTTCAGTATTTCACATTTTTATGAATTTTCGAAATACAAAAATAATAAATGAACTAATGGAACCCAAATAAGTTTGAATGTTATCATCTCTCTAAAATTCATAAGAAATTCATTTATGATCATGCAGAGGATCCGAATTCCCTGGGTAGTTTAATTCTATGTAATATGTATAATTATTTTTTCCGAATTTCACAATGTGACACTTCTCCTCGGTTTTTACTTAAAATATATATTGACATGAGAAATATTATCTTACAATTAAAGATTCAGAATAAAATTAAGAATTAATCTGTTATGGGCGGTGTTAGAGTTCAAAGAAAACTAAAATTGTAATGATAATGTAATTAACCAGTGGATGAATTTTAACTATCATTAGCAGATTATTTAGATATCTAAGGAGTAAAATTTCTCGAGCACACAGCGTGTGTATAAATATGATCATGAAGTTTGATGACTTTAAGTTTAAGAGAATTTGAAAATAAGGACACGTGGGGGATAGCTTCGTTCTAAGTATTGAAATCATGACAGTGTATAAATTATAATTCAGACAACCAAATTATTCTATCTAAAATTAGTCCCATAATGTATGGATCAAAATCATTTCACTTAGTACCACACACATGACCGAAAACTGCGACCACTAAAATTGCTTGGCAATTGTTGCATCTGATTGGCTAAATTAAAGGTATATAATCATTAAACAGAATCAAATTGACCAGAAGACCTGAGACCAAATGATTCAAGTAGCTCTTTCATCATATTGAATTGTCTTTTCAAAAAAAAGTACATTTGCTTTTTAAATAGAAGTCCATTAGATATACTCATGAACTAAATTTAAGACTTAAGAAAGATGTAGATTAAAATGCACTCGATGATAAAATGCTATCAATTTCTTCTGACGTGTGATTTTTATTTTTTTGATAAAAGTCCAAGTACTAAGATAATATATATACGTGCACAAAAAATATAGTTTAAAGTCAATTTACCATTTTGCATAATCATCATTTGCCGAAAGTTTTGTTCTTATAATCGACCTTCTTAATTAACTCACTGAGCCAAATTTTGTATCATTATTTAATAATAAAGAATTAGGTACCACACTAGACAAAGACGGCATAATATAGAGTATACTGTATACATATGGTCCGTGATTTATTTTTGGTGTTAATCAATAAGTGTACTTATCTGAAATTAATGCTCAATTTTATAGAAAATTTATCTCAAAAAAATGATTAATTAAGAAAAAGAAATTTGGGCATCTAAGAGACAGTTGGGTCCCGAAAATGTGCATGCCAATATAGAATTATATACGGAAAAAGAAAAGAAAAAAAGAAAGAAAAAAGGAAATGAACCCATAGTCCAATGTGAAGTACTGATGTAGATGAAATGGTAGTGGTAAAGGTAGACAGTGGATTGTTCGTTGGTGCACTTGTCACCAATCCCTTGGAAAATATAAAGGGAATTATTAAAGTTTGCAAGTAATGAGCAACCAAGATTTTGCCACACAATCATATCTATTTCCAGCTTTTATTTTGCCTTTTTTTGTTCTTGTTTACCAGCTACCACCTTCGCATTCATCTCTACCACCCATTTTAACCTATAAATAAATATATAGTTAAAATATATCTATTTATTTAAAAAAACAAGAAGAACACAATTTCTCTAGATGTCCAAGGTTTGTTGATTGACATATATATGTTATTTACACGCAAATCTACATAATCAAATGTAGTTTGTCGTAGGTAAATAAACGAATTGGCGGACTTAGCGCAGTAGTATTTCATTTCATCTATAATTTCGGATTACAACGGTTTATATTAGGGAAATTAAATAAACAAATTAATTTCAAACCTCTCTATATTTTTTTTTAGATGATGCAAATTTTTTTCACAGATGGTAGAGTCTTCAAGACACGCCACGCGTCCCGAGTTTGATTAAATTTGAAGAAGGAATATTAGGGAAATTAAATAAACAAATTAATTTCACATCTCTCTACAAGTTCGGACTTGTAGATGAGACGGAATTCTTCAGTTTAGATTTCGACCCGACATATATTTGTTTTTAATTAAACCATTTATAAATTAAAACGTCCATTGTTTTGTAAGGAGTGGCATATCATCATTCAAAGTATTTAAATTCATAAATCTGCAGTCATGTATATATGTCATATATATGTATCTCAGGATGTGGTGAGTAAAAGTCACTATCATTGTGTATAGCTTAAGATCTCAAGCTTCTGACGCTTATCAATATCGATCAATTTATTGTGATAAGTTCAACTAACAATTGGCTCGAGCCAGAAATTAATTACATAAAGATGAGAATATTTATTACTTTTTTTTTTTTTTACTAAAAACTCATACTTATGTCCTGAAAATTAAATTGAATCGCCAATTTCGTGTAACACGTATACACAACTTATATAACAGAAAAATATTATTGTCAAGGCCTTTGCCTTGAAACAGGTTCTACTTAACAACACCACGTTTTGTCTATTAATATTTAATACACAAACTGCATTAACTCAAATATTTGTAGTACGTAAATCGTAAGATGTAGATGCTATCCAAGACTGAAAATATTAGTATCCACAGAAATATTAATATCGTAATTTTTTTTAAAAATATGAATAATATCGGATCGAATTATCAGTGGGTAAATTAAGAAAATTACAATTTAAATACAAAAAATTTAATATATAATTAATTTAAAAAAAGAATTTGAAAGAAATTTACATTTATAATAAATATACATAAACTAAAAAATATATCATTATCTTATGCACACTCATTGTCCTTATAAAATATTAATATTTTTTTTTTTTTTTTATCAAATGCGGTTCTAGCTTTAAATTTTAGAAATTTATTGACACTTACTCGAAATTTTTCGAGTTTTTCTCAATATGTGATCAACACTAGACTCAATTAATTTGTACAACAAATTAACCGATGTCGATATTGTTGAACAAGCTGCTGATTTATGATTAACTAACTTTCAATTATAAGCTAGTTAATAAAATCCTTTTGTGAAATATTTCACGACTTTTTGAGTCAAGCTGAAATCGATCGGGTAGCATCGACCAAATTGACCTTTGGGTTTTGTAAAATAGATGAATGCAAAGTTGTTCAGTTAGTTTTCCATTTGAGAGATATTCTATTACATTTCAATTTCAGAATTAAGGTTCTTCGCAACTTGTGTAGAATTCGGAATATTTCTTGAAAATTTGGTATTTGTAGTACTATGTAGTTGTTCATTCAATAGTGAAGATGTATGGTGTGTGTTCTAATCCTCCGTCAAATCCCAAAATCCTTGTTCTTCGCAATTCTATATTCCTTTTCATAAAGATTGTGGAAGACCCATTCTTCGAGCGGGTTTTTCCAAGCTCGAATTTTTTGACAAAGTTTAATACTAGAATTGATACCGAACGATATTTAGTGATTTTTATTTTTTATTTTTACAAATTTTTTGTGATATTTTTAATGTCATTGAGATATCAAAATATCTACCAACTTGATAAAGTCTAACACATTCTGTCCAAAAAAAGATGAAGATAAAGTCTAACACATTAATTAATTCATATTGCAAAAGTAATTAATGTAATAGGGGCCGGGCCATCAAATATATTTGTCGGTCGAATTACTTAAACCGAACAATCTTTATATATATCCATCAACTTTAGCTAGGCTTTAGCTTTAGCTGCCTGACATTGAGCTCATCCATTCATGCATTATTCTCTCTATCTTTGGTCTCTATCTTTGGTCTAAAGCCTTCTTTGTAAGACTTTGCACACCCTACGAAAAACTCCTACTTAAATAATACATCACTACTAAAGCATACAACTTGTAACCCAAAATTCTATTATGTCAAAACTGAATTAAAGCAACAAATTAAAAACAAACAAAAGCAAAAGGCGATTAACATTAAACTCGATTAACTTTTGATCAAAAAGTCGTAACAAAGCAAACCTAACCCAATTAAATTGATTCTCTATAAGAAGGTTACACATTGTTCAACTATATAGGCATATGCATCATATAAATTCCCAATTCGTTTACAATATGCATTCAATCTAAACGTTGAAGCCCAAGATACCGACCCAAATTTTTTTTTCCAACAAAAAAAAAACCAAAATCAATTACCCAAATATTTAGAAAGAGTAAAACCTAGACTCCGATGAACATGTAGCATTTCTTGAAATTAATTTTTATGTGCCTGTTTTTTTTATCATTGCAATTGCATGCTTATTGAGAAGCATCAAACCCATGATTATTTTCAGGCCAATGATTCGGATTGAAGGAAGGACCTGGCTGATTGTCGCCGGCGGCAGCGGCTCCGCTCCAAAAATCCGAGGTGGCGGCGGAGCTAGTGGCGGGCGGGCCCCTGTTGATAAAGCTTTGTGTCCAAGTCAACGGCGGCCTTGACTGAAAATATTCATTGTTGACCTGAAATTGTTGCGGCGGTTGGGGTTTCATTAAAGACGGAAGACTCACCCCTTGCAAAAGCTCATATTGGCCATTCCCGCCGCCAAAATTAGCGGCAGCGCCGCCGTGCTGCATGCCGGCCAGAGTGGACAAAAACGAGCCGCCGGAATAAAAAGTATTCCCCATGGGCGGGGGCAAAGGTCTCATCACGCCCTGACCCTGACCCGGATTCATACCCGCCAAATTTCCTTGAGACGATGGAAAGGCGGGCGGTATAGACTGGGCCCCACTACTAGATGATGATGCTGCGGTCGAGGCTCTTGGGCGCTTGCTCTTGCGACAGCCACCGCCGACTGGCACGTTTCGCAGTGTCCCACCGTGGGTCCAGTACCTACGGCAGGCCTTGCAAAAGTAGCGCGGCTGCGACAGGCTGTAGTTGTTGTAGTAGCAAAATTTGGTGTTGGAAGACTCGCACCGCGGGCACTTCTGCGCCGGAGGTGGCTGCTGGTGGTGGTTCGGGTTCTGAATCTCCGGCGCCTTCATACGTTGATCTTGATGCTCCATTTTTTGCCTGCAATTAAATATATAAATATATTTTCCTGCAATAATATATATATGATGATACGGAGTGTGAGGGGAGATTATATATATATGATTAGAGTTTGATGTATGGATGGAATTGAAATTAAGTGTGGAATTGCTTTAATTAATTAAGTGCATGTCAGCTTAACTTGTAGATTGGATGTGAATGTAATCCGGAGTTATCTGTTGAGATCATGCGAATCTGAAATTGAGGTAAAATTAAAAACATGGGGCGATGGTGCATGAGACTTCAATTCTTCTTTACCCATTCATAAAAACCAGGGTTTTCCTTTTGCCCTCTTTTTTCCTGTAATGCAGAGAAGGTCAAAGAAAATTTAAGAATAAAATCTGTCTTGTAATCTCTATCAAAAACCAACAAAAATCTGCGCAGATTTTGCGAGTGATAGAATCGCAATTAAGTGAGAGAAAGTAAAAGGATGAGAGAGAATTAAATGATTACACAAAGAGCCACCTGCCCCTTTCTTCTTCTTTCAGCTTAAGGCTTAAGAAAAAAGTGAGGAATATAAAAGAGGGGTGACTTTATGCAGACAATATCCCAAATTAAGGTCAAGTTTCTGTGCAATCTCTCGAGATCAAATAGGAGGGATTTTTTTTTGCAAGAAATAACAATTTATTCTAAAGTTTTGTTAATCAATTTACCCTTGAATATATATATAGAATCAAAATCAATCTCAAGTACCCTTTTGTAATTTACGGCCCCAAAGTTTGAATTCGGGTTAAATCAAACCTCAATAAAATGGACGGATCCATTGAAATTAACTAACCTCAAATGAGAATCGCAGCAGGAAATACGTTAAGAGAGGAAAATTATAGGGTATAGGGTTAGAAGAAGACAGGATGATAGGGTGTAGTACTGACGACTGGCGGAGACGGCGGCTCGGCCGCCAGTTTGGTGGCGGGAAGGGTGGCTGGGTGGTGGCTGTGTCAGCTTTATTGTCTTGGTCGTTTGTTAACAATTAACAATGGCAATTCTCTCTATCATCCCTCTCAATTCCCACTTTCAATTCCACTTTTTCCCTGATGACGATTCTATTCTATTCCATTATTTAGGAAGTAACACTCTTGTTCAATCATGCCTATACATGAATTATATCACTTTTATGCATAAAAAATTAATATTATTATACATAAAAATTATCACTTTTTAAAAAATAAAATTATTTTTAAACGATAATTTCTAAGCATAACAGTGATATTAAAAATTTTGAGTTCACCGCAAATTTTGATTCACACAAACTTTTGTTATTATTCTGACATCACTTGGAGGGTCCGTTTGGACGCCCAACCACAAGTAATTCCTAAATCTTACACTAATTCCTCTATTATATTAGCAGATTAAAGTAATTAACAATATGTAAGACATAGAGAAGGTTGTTTTTTAGGTACCGAATTTTGTAATTTAATTGTTTTCGTATCAATTTGTCGTGGTATTTTAATTACTTTCATAATTGAATGATTTATGAGAGGTAGGTGATGGGGAGAGTTGATATAATTAAGCTATATTAATTATCACTACGGACTAGACTGTAGACTAAACCTATGTGAATGTGATGCATTTGACAACCGTCCGGACTTATACCCGAATCCAGGTGGAACACATATACATTATTTTAATCTATAGCCAAAATTTAATTTAAAAGAAAAACATATATAACATGAACTCTCAAATTTGTCAAAAAGAAAAAAAAAAGACAAAAGATTCCATGAGACTGTCTCGTGAATTTAATTTCATATGACGAATATAATTTGATTAAGATCTCTATAGGTATGAGATATACCTGCACCTTAATACACTGTGTCACATTTTGAGTCATCATAGATCAAGAGAAAACATCACCTAGTCTTGCGAAGAATATAATGATCAAACATATAAATTATCACTCGATCTTACAGACATAATTTCGTGTGAAGAATATGATGTTTTAACAGAAATATTATTATCACTTTAAAGAAAACATGTCATTTTACTCATTGTAAGACCCAAAGTAAAAAAGATACAAGTGAAGTGATGCAGGTCACGCAACTGATTCAAGATTGAGTAGTTAAATTAAACTTAGTCCAGAGGCTGACGATGGGTCCTGTTGTGATGGCTAGAGAGAGGTTACAACTGCTCCATTCAGTAACTTTTGTTTTCGTCTTTCATGATTTCAGCCCAATGTATCTTGGGCCGATCATATTAGTTATACCAGTAATGGGCTTCCGCTTAGATCCAAAAGCTTCTTTTAGCTCAAAAAATGAAAATCACTCTTTCGCCCAGATTATTTTGCACTGGTCTTTTTAGAAAGTATAGTCTCGGATTATTACACCAACCTCTGTTTAGAAAATTAGTAAATACAACCTCAATGGGCTTCCTATTCTACCCTTCGTCCTCTGACCTTTGTTCAAGAGAAAGAAACCGAAAGTATTAGTAACATATTCAAGCTAATTTGGCCGAAAAATAGCTAAAAACTCGAAAATAATAAATGGTGCATATTTCGAACAACTCAAACTAAATAAAACATAAAAACTCGATAACTTTGGCAGTAAAGATCACTACTTAAGGCTAAGTGTGGATAATTCAAGTAGTTAGAGCTCCACTATCTGAGACCCCCGGTCTCGGGTTTGAGACACGGAGAAAGAATATTATTCTTTCTTGTGGTGGTCCCCACAAAAGGGTTGTTATTTCGATTGCGGTGCATTATGGATTCCAAAATGCTTGATTTGGTGGTCCCCTCTTGTGGTGGTTGATGTTTTTCAATCTACAAATGAGATTGAAACGATATCATTATAAAAAGATGGTAAAAAAAAGAATTGTTGTAATTGATTATTTTTTAAACTATTGTAATTGATTCTTTTAAAAAAAATCACTACTTAAAGGCAGGCCAAACTCAAAAATTTTAAAAACCCTGAAATAAAAATAAAATGCCCGAAACTATTTTATTCACTGAATCGTATCCTTTTTTTTTGTGGATACCATTGTTTTAACAAATTAAACGAAAATGAGAATGCAGTTCAATTTAAGACGAGATCTTAAAAGTTCAAGTCGTGATTTTTTTTTTCCCTTCAAATTCACGTTTAGTGATTGTTCCTTCAGTGTGGGTGTATGAATGTAGTGTATTTTTTCTCTTTGGATTATTTTAAGGGTAATTTTGAGGTTTTGATAAGTTTATTAAAATAAAAGGAATAGAGGTGGGCTTGTTTGTACTTTGGTTCTGAGGGTATTTCTTATACCCATTTTAATAAAAATTTATTTCGCTGATCAAAAAAAAAAAAAGGAATAGAGGTGGGGGTCTTTCTTTAAATAAAAGTACAAATAACACGGGCCTTGTGATTTTGCTCAGATCCAGGAAACTGATCCCTCCCAATGTAATATGGGCCGAATATATTAGATGGACCTATGATTGAGCTTTGGGTCCGGTTATTCACACCGCTTTAATTAGGAGATACCCCTATTAATTCACCACACCTATTTTTTTAGACATTAATAGATATACATTCCATAAACTATCAATATTGCCTTTATTAAATATAATTATTTTCTTCTTATTTTATTTCAAACCTAAGCAAGAAGACAAAGTCTAGTATGAAAATTTTCATACATGAAAAAACTTTAATTTACAACCAAATTCTATGATTGGTGAAAGTAAGATAAAATTGAGTGGTTCATGGTTCACTCGGCCCAAGTGATTCATGGTTCACCTGGCCCGAATAGGTCAAAATTTAGGATTCATTATTTAGTGCTTAGGGTATAGATGATTGATTTAGGGCAATTTTATAGATTTTCATACATAAAAATTTTCACACTAGACATACTCAAGCAAGAAATACACCTCCATCCCCACCTCTTCAAACGATGACGACTAGCATTTCATTTTGCGGTGACAGTGAGAACGGTGACTATGGAGCCATCGTGTGTTAAAGATTTTTATTGAAAAATGTGTGCTTGAAAAAAGCTGGGTTGAGTGATTTTTTAACCTGGTATTTTGAAATTCCACCAAATTTTTGACAAAATTTTATTGAATTTATTAGAGATTTTCAAAATTATTGTTCGAAATTTGTTATTTTTTACAAAATTATATGTATTTCGACATGCAATTTTCGAAAATAGTGATATATTTTGACATATTGTTTCAAAAAACGACGACATATTTTAATAAACCAGGTCCGAAATATGCTTAACGGAAAAAATTAAAAAATAAATGTTTGAATGATAATTATATAATTTTCACTCAACATGTCATAAACACCAACAATAGTTGCTACACAAAACACGAACTAGGCTATGGTGGTGGTACCAGGAACAAGCTGGAAGATATATAAAAACAATGGACCAATCGTGTGGAATGTATAAATCTGGATAGTGACTTCTTAATTTCTAATAAAGTGGGAAGAGGTATATTCAGTATTAGTTATTTAATTTTGTTTAGCTATTAAGAATATATGAATCATTTCTTAATTATAATAAAATAATAAAAAAAAATATTAGCTTTTTATGACCAGGTCTTGCAATATTCTCATAAGACATTTTAAAAAGTGTGCAACTTATTATCTTTGAAAAAGTGTGACATATTTTACAAAAAAGTCAAGAATTGTTAATACGCGATCATAATTGCATGTTTTTGTTTGGAATAGTTGCATGTTTTTATTTTCAGATAATAGACGCTTCTAAAATACATTATGAATAAGAATTAAGTCTTGCAAGGGCATACAATGAGACTCACTCTAAAAAATTAATGGGGTGTATCTCCTAATTAATAATTAAGGGGCGTGAATAACCGGAACCTTCGATCTTTTCTCAGATCCACGAACATTTTTATTTTTTGTCTAAAACTTCTATTAATTAAGACCAATAGTCCTATTATTTTGCAAGAAAGCAAATTGTGAGTTTGCAAAATAATAAAGAAAAACATAAGATCGTCAAAAGTGTTTATATATATTGTTTTGTTAAGTAAAAAAGTCAAAAGAAAGCAGAAATGCTAAAACAAGAGAAACAACATTAACATTACATCAATTATCTTGAATATTTATTCATCAGATTTTCCCAAGACGGCGTCCTGAATCTTGTGTGCTGTCTTGGCCGCCTCCCCAAAGGCACCTTCGATGGCCTCCTTGTTCTTCTCGTGTTGCGTGTTCCCCCAATTTCTCGGCATTCTCCAAACTCTTTTCCCTCACTTCCGCCGCCATATCTACTACCGAACCAAATTTCCCCTCCGCTTTCTCTTTCGACTCGCTAAACACGCCCGCTGCCTTGTCTTTAGCCTCGTTAGCCTGGTCCGTCGCCTTCGCCACCGCGTCCTCCGTCGTCTTCTTGATATCGTCGGCGCTCTCCTTGGCACTTTTGAAGCCTTTTCTTCCACACTCCCGATCACTCCTTTACCGTCACCTTCCACCGCATTTCTCCTCTATAAGTGGAAATAACATTAATTAATTTCACATTTTTATATTATCAGTCTCTTCCTCTCTTTTTAAAAGTTGGGACTTTTAGATATAGGATGAAATTATTTAATCAAACATACGAGATATTTTAATAAAATGATTAGCATATATATATACCTGAGGATATTTTGTAGAGGAAGTAGTGAAGGAAACCCTGGAGACTTTGGGACGTAGAGGGATAGATGGGCCTGTGGTAGAGGACTGAGAAACGTTGAAAATCGCGTTTTTGAATATAAAGGTTGCCATCTTGGATATTTGTGTTATTTGTATGAGTTGCTTATGTTTATTCCTTGAGAAATATCGGAGATATGTGTTTATTTGTTTCGGTGGAAGATGGTTTCTTATATAAGGTGCAAAAGTCTCGGCATTCTCAAACCATTCTCGGCAAGAGTCACTTCTCCAAAAATACAACCACCTCAAACACCCCCACCTGGAACCACCAAGTTGCTAATTTACTAGAGAATAAAAAATCTTTTGCGCTTTATATTGTTTTACGCAGTGGCCCATAAATAAAATGCTTGGATTGGGCCCATATTTTCATTGACAAGAGCTCATTATAATCAACCGCCCATAGGTCGAAAGAACCAGAAACCGGCTTACCAAAACTAAGAGGCCCAAAAACAAGCTTTTTCATTTCATCATATATGCTTACATTTTGTTTTATTCTAGTACAAAGTCGTTAACCATTCTTGTCAAAAAGCAAAAGGGCCCTCAGCCATAAAATAAAGCGATCACAGCAGTATCCATTAAATTTTAAAAAAACCACAAACTATCTATTTAGGCCCTTCCCCACGGTGCCTCTCACCCATTACGTCATCATCCATCACCTTGTCCCGATGCTCTTTTGCCGGTTTTCTAACATGCTCCTCCACGTCATCAGCTTTCCCGACCACGGTCTCCTTAATCTTCTGCGTGGTCTCCTTCGCCGCCCCCCACGCGCCTTGCACTGTCTCCTTGGCCTTGTCCGCCACCTTCTCCGCCACGCCCTTGGCTTTCTCCGCCGCGTCGTGCGCCGTGTCCATCCTCTTGTCCCTCATGTCGTGTGCCTTATCCGCCACCGAACCCAACTTCTCCTTCGTATAATCGTTCATCTCACGCGCTTTTCCCACCGCCTTGTCTTTGGCTTCTTTAGCCTTGTCCGACGTCTTCTCCTTCATTTCTCGGGTCTTTTGTTTTGCTTTATCCATGGTTTCTCTTACTTCATCTTTAGGCTCTTCCATTGTCTCCTCTGAATTGTACGGACTATACTCCCTTCTCCCATCATCTTCCGCCGCATTTCGTCCCTTTTAACCACCAAATTTTAATAGATGAAAAAATGTAAACATACTTGCAAAAATCGGGACTTAAATGCTTGCATACCTGAGGATATTTAGTGGCGGAAGTGAAGCAAATTCTGGAGACTTTGGGGCGTACGGGGAGAGATGTACCTATTGTAGAGGACTTGGAGAGGTTGAAGATGGTGTTTTTGAATATAGAGACTGCCATGTTTGCAGTCGCTGATGAACACAAATTCAATTGTATGAGTAGTTATATATTCTTGCTTGACCGTTTTTTGGTTTTGAGAAATCTCCGTGTGGGGAAGACGGTTTCTTATAAGGTGTAATCGGAGAAAAATGTAGGGATCCAATTGTTGGACACGTGTAGGTGGACGTGACACGTGCTGATTCGAAGAATTTGGGGACTCGCCGACACATATATATCCCTCTTCAGTTTTACGATCTTATCTGAATTACAGTATTTATTATCGTTTTAATATTTTAGTACTTTATTTTAGACTTTTTAAGTCAGTCATCCGATCCAAATATTCCCTGAATTATTACTCCCTATTTTTGTTTTAAAAAGAGAAATGGGGATTATATAACCTAATCTATATTAACTAATTTTTTATTTCTTTTTAAGTGCAACCTATACAGAAACATGCATATTTATTTTGAAAAAAAATTTATATGGAACTGTATCATTCGTAAGATAAGGTATAACTTAACATAAAACACATTCGCCATTCCCAAAATATTAAAACGTCAATGCCCAACTTATACTCATTTCATCACGAGATCGTCTTACGCAAAGTGTGCAAAATTTATATGCATATGTTGTATGATTTGTTCAATTTTGAATCAATTTAACTTGTTTTAGTGGAATATATGGGACAAATGAAGAATATCAAACCATATTAAAAAATGTTAGGGCATATAAATAAACTTATTAATTTGTATGTTGAATGATGTTAATACTTTTTACCAAAATAAAAGTATTATTTAAATCAATGACTTTAAATTGTAAGGTAGAACTGTTGGGCTGAACCACTGAGGTGTTAGTTTGTTTTTATATATTGGATTTACTAATGTGGATCAAATCGACACACCCAAATACTAATGGGCCGTTGAGGGCCCAAAACAGGCAAAAGGAGGCTTAACAACAGAGTAGACGTGGCCACAGTAGATGAACAGCACCTCAGGGCTCAGGCAGTTGGGCAGTGCCACGTTTGGCTGGTGGAAACAACTCAAACACGCTATTGGTTGCAGATAAGTATGAAATAATCAAATAATAATCATACTAGCAAATTTATTGACTTTCGAAGACATGCTATTTTTGCTATAGTGCACACACCTTATGATACAATTTTACCAATGAGCATTTACATAATTTTTATAAAAAAAAATAAATGTTTAGAAAAAATATATATATTTGTATGTCATCTCATATTCTCCTGTGCTAAACTATGTTTGTATTAATTCCGTAATTGCATAATTCCAAATCATCAGTGCTGCCGTATAAGTACTGATGAATTACCCATCAAACAATCGTTATCTATTACATTATGTAAATTCAATCGGTCCTTTCAAATTTTATTTTATAATTTCACTATGTAATTAATTCACCATATAAGTATTACTTAGAGGTAATTAACGGATATTTAAAATTCAGATGCTAATTAAGAAATGGAACATATATCTAGCTAGTCTCATAAATTAAAATATTTGGGATTCAATGTACGTACATACAAGATACAGGCAGGAGTTGTACATATTTTATAAAATATATAGTAGGTAGGTAATTCAGTGGAGGGTTTTTCCTCTGCAATGGGAAGCCAATTTACATCCATACCCTTGTCCTCATCAAGGGGCTTCCCACCTGGCTCTTTGGCAAGTTTCTTCATCGTTTCATCCTGCTCTTGTCGTTTTCTGTGGATTCATTTACCATATTGCCCCGCTCCCGCCTCTCACCATCTCTTGGATTTTCTTCCTTCTGTCACAATTCAGACATACGTAGTAATTAACGAACACACGCGCGTTATATATAGTACTACTATTAAGCTGTAATTGTACCTGAGAGGAATAATTGACAGGAAAAAATCTTTGAGAAGCTGCGTCTTTCACTAAGGACACCGCACCGACAGAAGGACCTTCTTAGAATATATTATTGAACATCGCGATTTCTGATAAACCCATTTCTACTTCTCGCTAAAGCAATCTATCGATCACTCTCTCTCTAATTATATATTATTCTATGTTTAATTATATATATGTTACATTACTAGTATAGTCTTGGATTACGATGAATAAATGTTTCCCTTTCCCGTTCGCTTGGTGAGTTGACACTTGACATGCATACTTTTGGCACACCAAAGAGTTTGGCACGTGGAGCATTGATGACACGCGTCAACATCGCCCATGATCGAGGACTATGTATAATCACATTTTCAATATACATATAAATTTTATTCGGGGTTAATTTAATAACATAGTGTAATTTTAAAATATATAAAAATTAAAAAAATTTATATACCACGTTAAAAATTATTTTGAAAATTTATGGGTCTTTTATATTATAGTACTACTAATACATTTAATTGTACCTGAAAAGGAATAATGACAGGAAAAAATCTTTTTGAGAAGCTGCGTTTTTTCACCTAAGGACACCATTTTACCGACAGAAGGATTTTTCTGATTAGAATATATTATTGAACATCGCGATTTCTGATAAACCCATTTCTACTTCTCGCTAAAGCAATCTATCGATCAGTTTTATAATTATATATTATTCTATGTTTAATTATATATATGTTTCATTACAAAATATAGTCTTGGATTACGATGAATAAATGTTTCCCTTTCCTGTTCGCTTGGTGAGTTGACACTTGCTGGTATGCATTTTAATTATAAGTATATATACCAAAGAGTTTGGCACGTGGAGCATTGATGACACGCGTCAACATCGCCCATGATCGAGGACTATGATGCTGCATTAGAGCATTCACCATGGATGGATGAATTTTCATTCATCCATCCACACTCTCTCCTCCACATTATCTCCACATCATTTACTTTTAAATACTTAACTTTTTGTATAAACTCTCACAATGGATTCATTTAATCATCCATCAATCCATTCACTATTTATGGGTCCCACCATGACTTCATCCCACTTTATTCATATTATAATTATTAATAATTATATTATTTTTTAATATTGATATTATTAATCAAAATATTAAAATAAAATAATAATTAATTATAAAATAATTTCAAGTAAACAAAATTGAGAAAATCTAAGTAGAATATTAAATTAAACATTTAGATTACTTGAAAGTTAGAAAACACAACATTCAATTGAAACATTACAATGAATTAAAACACTACAAGATCATTTAGAATTAAACTGGACAAGACTCAAATTGATCCAAATTTAAAATTAATCCAAATTTTAAATATTAAAAATTTATAAGTTTACATATATTAAAAAGCATGAAAAAATACTCTCTTATATCATCACATTTACTTTTTTGCAAAAAATACACTTTCTCTCTCCATTCATTCTATTTGATGAATGACACTCTCTCTTCAATCCAATAGACACCTACAATAGTTTTAAATACCACATTTCATTCATTCAATGGTTAAACACCCATTGAATGGTCCATTATGAGTGCTCTTAGTATAGACGTGATTAAATTTTATAATGATACATATTTTATTTCTACTTTTGTCTCCGATCCCCACGATTGGTCCGACACAAAGATCTCATCCTGAATAGTTTGATTTGTATACATTATATGGTTGATTTAATGGATGGTTCAGTTTGTCAAAAAAAAAAAAACAAACAAAAGAGTTGTTAATTACTAACCTTTAAAAAAAAAATGTTAATTCCTAGAGAGAAAAAAATAATCTATGTACATGGCATTGTTAACGCTGGCCCATAAATACGTGGTTGGGTTTAGGCCGAAATTTGGTTATGTGAGAGCCCATGAAAAATAAAAGCCCATAAGCCGCAGGAATCCCGAAACGGGCGATCAACTCTCAAGGGCCCAATACCGACCATTCACGACACGAGTGGTCGGTCAATCATAATTCACAAATGAAATGAGCTTTCATTTGGTCATTTGAATTTTGAACCATAAATAAAGCAATCAAAGCATAAACGGAAGCATTGTTTTATTAAATTTGTAAAAAGTCGCAAAGTAAACTATGTTACATCAAATTTGCGCCACATCTGTGTGAAAGTGTAAAATGTAGTCCCCCTATTGAGTGCTTTGTTTGGCGAATCATGGCCTAATCTAATCTTTTTTCAACTACGTATGTGTGTATATGTACCATACCCACTCTCAAGAGTAGGCATAATTGACTCACGCTGCTATCTCCACAGCTTGATCCACTGGTCGTGGCTCACCGATGCTATCATATTAGTCTCGGGCGCACTCGCCATTGCTGAAACTATACCTTGATGCGCCGGGAACGTCCACGTCTTGCTTCCCATCGTTGCATTCCACATGTATATGCTCTGCACACAAAAATCGTAATGTGATTAAATCCAGGAACTAATACCTTATAGTTTAAACAACTAATACCTTACAGTAAAACAAATAATACCTTATAGTAAAAGAAATAATAACTTACAGTAAAACGAATAATACCTTATAGTTAAAGAACTAGTACCTTATAGTAAAAGAGTAAAACAACTAGTACCTAATACCATTAGAGAAAGTGTACCTGGTAAGAACCGATGGCCACGACCTGGGAGTAGCCAGGATGGAAGGTGCAGGAAGTAAAATCGGTGCCACCAAGATGCAACTCATGAACGCAATTTCCGCCAGAAACGAGGGACCAAATGCGGGTGCTGTCCTCACTGGCCGACACGAGGTACTCTCCGCATACATCCCAGCACATTGAGCGGATCTCTTTTTCATGTCCCTAGCAATTAAACAGTTGTTTCCCATTTCATTTACAAAAAAAAATTTGAAACATTTTGCCAATCGGGAAGTAACACTTGGGCTAACCTCAAAGTGGTAATGAATCGAACCAGTCTCGATGTCGATTAGATTGATGGTGTTTCCTGTAGCACAAGCCAACAGGTTCCCTTTTCGAGGCTGGAACCTCACATGTTTATTAGCTCCCTGTCATTGAAAATATATACAAATTAGAACGTAGCATTGAATATCTACTACTACTAGTTTATAACATTATTCCAAATTCAGATGAGCTAACCTTATAAATACCAAAGCAAGTAGCACTTTCGATATTCCATAGTCTGATTATATCATTAGAATCACAGGAGCACATGAGATTGGGAAGATTGGGGTGGAAATCCACAGATGTCACTTGCTCCTCATGCCCAACAAGGTTGCAAATTATTTTATTCGTCTACAATTAATTTGGCAAAAACAATAAGCATATACTCCAAGTTTATCAAATTCCAAAAGTAACATCTAATAGTTCATAGCCATATTACATAGGATGCATCCCATATCTTGACGGTTCTATCAAAGGAACAAGTGGCGAACACGGTTGAATCTGGCCTGAACCGAACGTCTGTAATGAGCTGTGAATGCCCTTGGATGACTTCTCTGCTTGATAAGCTCAAGTTCCAAAGGATTATCTGTGCAAAAATTATCAACTTAATTTTAATTTAATTATTGCCTAAACCAATACAATTAATAAAGATAAGTGCAGTACCTTCTTCTCATGGCCAGCAGCAGCTAAGTACCTTCCTTGCGTCGAGAAATCGCAACACGACAGCTTGTTATCAGTTGGGTGGATAGTTCTAACTAATCTGAAACCAAATTCTGCAGTAACATATGTATTAATATAATTTGTTTGTGGACGGAGCTATTAAAATGAAGGGAAAAACTTGCCTTGCTTCTCCTTTCTCCAGTGAGAAGAACCTTGTGGTAAAGTGTGCATGCTCATAATATCTGGAGTTTCATCAGTTGACACAAAATATTCAACATCATCATCCCTTTGTTTCTTCGTTTCTCTATTATTTTCAATCTACAACTCAAACAACAGATTTTTACCAAACTTGCCTCGTTTGAAACATTATGCTGCTTAACAAACAGCAACCAACTTTTTTACACAAAGGATAGCAATATGTGGCAGATACAAAATTTCTGCACGCAAAATGCAAGAATGTATATATGTTCCTTTTTAACAAAGCAGAACAAATTTTGAAAACACAACTGATGTTTGGTTTAACTTACTTGCAAGCCTTTCCCCTTTGAGGCATCATCAAGAAGAGTAGGACTAGCAATCCTAGTCGAAGATTCGGATATTATGAGCTTCCCTAAATCTCGAGCTGCCAACTCATGCACAAAATCTGGTGAAACAGATGAAACTTGTTTTTGTTGTTTTGGTACTGGAATATTATATCTGAGTCCCTGATAGAGCAAGTCAACATGAATCCACAATTGAATTCAGATACATATATATTTAGACCAACCAAAGTTATTTTGAAGACCCAAAACTGCATGGTCTTACAGTTAAAGTATAGTCCTCTGATGGAGAGTTCCACTGATTCCTTCCTGAAAGATTAAATTGTAAAGGAAAATATGAGCACATTTAATCCCCATTTTTCTATTTCTAAATCTTTTTCGTTAATAATTATAATAAAAGTGACTGTATGCAACATCTTTTAATGTTTGAACGATTTTATATATTTGTTACTTTAATTACTGATAGTTCATCTATTAGTCTTTAAATTTTTATTTTACTTGAATAACAATTTTATAATTATTTTCTAAATTTTCATTAACAATAATGAAAGTTTGTGCAGTTAGCACTTAATAATAACGTGTTGGATGACACACTAGTGTTAAGTTTATCGATTAAGCTATAACCCTCAAGGGTTGGTCAAGTGGTGTACGATTGAGATATAGCTCTAGGTCTCAAGTTCGAAATCTATTAACTGCGATCAACTCTTAAGATTAGTCAGTCCATACAAAATTTTGCTCCCACTCAAAGTGGGGTCCCCAATAGTGGACGGTGGGTTCTAGTTCCCCGGATTATCAAAAAAGTTTATCGATTAAACTAACCTAAATTTAGTTTAATCTTCAATTTGATAACTTTGAGAAAGACATTCCTCGTTTACAAATTTCTGACTTGAAGTGGGGCCCCCGCTTCTCTAATTTAATAACTTTGAGAAAGACATTCCTTAATTATAAGTTAAAAGAAAAACTTATTTTGCTTCCGAGGGAGATTATCCTTTCAATTGCAAAGGTAAAGGGTTTTAGTGCGGTGGGACAGTCACAACTTAAAATCTAAGGATCGGTAAGTTATGAAGTATGGATAAAATGTATGAATGTTATGGGATTGTGCCTAGATATCACATAAATGCTGAGAAAGTGGATGTTGTATAGTTATATAGTGAAAAAGTTGTGTGTGATGAATGAATAAGTAGTATTGAAAAAATAAAAAATGAGATGAGGCCATATATGAAATGATAGAGTTTAGTAGGTTATTAAATTCTACCTTGAAAAATTCGTTCGAAACATCTCCGTAGTAATTATATTGTGGAGAGTGAATGATCGTCACCCAATGAGTACGAGTTAATTCAGGGATGATGGTTGATCTTACGCATTGATGGTTAAAATGTTCTACAATTGAATTCATTTTAAATTTATCCTCAATGATTGAAAAAAACATTTTTCGGTATCCACACTTTTAAAATTAAAATACATTTTAGTTGTATTCACTTATCAATTTAAAAGGTAAGAAATTAAAATCCTATGTATGCACCAATATTCAAGTCTAAAAGCAACATAAAATAGAAGCCTTAGAGTTTGAGGAACTATCTTCCAACCACCATGAACAAGCAAGGAATTTTCACTAACAATGTAGGGATAGGCCATGCGTAAGAAGAAAGGTCGTGGATTTCGCTTTTCTCCGAAGCTGGTCTATATCTTGTCCGAGAAATCTATAAAGATGATCATTGTTTCTCATCAATTTACACTAGAAAATGACCAAATGCCAACTAAAGAGAAAGATCGAGAGCTAACTTTTTTTAAAAGGTCAAATAATGACTCGAACACATGACCTCACGATATAGGTAATAGTTCTCTAATCATTTAAGCTATTACACTTCGTCGAAAGATCCAGAGCTAACTATCCAGACTTTGGACTATTCAGGTACATACTTCGCGACCAATCTCTCATTTTGGGCAAGTACTAAGATAATATGCAATCATGGAAATCATCCATATATATTTTAGTCCACGAGAAGAAGAGTCTATGACGCCCAAATCAAAGGCCCGAACCTATTGAAACTTATTTCTTAATTGAAAAAAATTCTAAGTCAGTTCCACCTTTCGCAACTTATATATTTTAGTCCACGAGAAGAAGAGTCTATCCTTCTCCCCCACCTCGATGACGTCCAACATCAAAGTAATCCTAAACTAAACCTATTGAGACATTCTTATTTCTTAATTGAAAAAAATGACTCGCAGGGTAATATAAAATAGTATTAATTGGATCAATTTTGAAATCGAAAACGAATAGCTTTGAGTTTAATGTTAGCGCAGGATCATGATGACTTGCTAAATGAGCGGGGTTTTTCAATATCTTTGTGTATTTTATTTAGAAATAAGAAATCAATATTGTGTAATAGATACTAATATTTATCTTCTCCAAGACCATAACATTGTCACAAGAAAATAGCAATTTTGTTGTTCGAGATACCTCCCATTGAGTCCCAAATGGCACGCATTGATATTTAGGTATGTCTTGAAAGAAATACTGAAAAAAGGTAGTCACTCAATGGATACGTAAGAGTACTTTTATGAATAAAGGTTGATCTCCCCAATATCTAATATTGATCTGCTCCTTACTTTCACATTCTCACAAGCAAGTATCCCTATTCAATATCTAATATTGATTTAAACTTTGGAAACTAAATTCAAAGTACCTCAACTTTTAAAAGACTACTTAGGAAGAATGTTTGGCACATAATTATTTAAAATGGTGAATATAAACTTAAATTAATAAGTACCCTGAAGGTTTAGCAAAGAGAGAAGCAAAATAGAAATGCCTATAGTACAAAGATCCAGTGATCTTTTGACATATCACTGCACTTATAAACATAAAACATTCTCCGGGTAATGACTGAAGGGCATAAGATTCCTAAACGTCAACATTGAAACAAAATATGCCTTCAGTTCCCTTCAAATTCTTTCTTCAAGAGCTGGCATCGGGACATGAGGAATTGGAACTTGCAGAAGAGCCTAAGCCAGTTCAACATAAATGGTCTTTCAGTATGACCAACCAACAAACTCCAAAACAATATAACAAAGTACTAGACGTACTTTCCTAAGACAACCAGACCAACAAGGAAAAAAGGCCAAGTAACTTGCAAAAGAATGAAAAAATGAATCTATAGGGAAATGCGTATTTTATATGTTCAATTAACTTAAAGCTTTTGACATGAACGCTAAGATTTAACCAAGCTCCTCTGTTGAATCATCTCCGGTGGAACTTCAACTTTGCGAAGGTGTGTTTTAAAGATTCCAACATCTTTTTTATTGTAACAACAAAAAAATTATAATCCAAGTTTTCATCTTTAGAAAAACATTTTCAATTTTTTTTCTTGCCGATGGAAGCCTTATATATACTGTATCTAGCATTTGTTAAAAGTAATAATCCTTTATGTGTGTGCACGCGCGCATATATATATATTGTACAATGATCGGAAATATCGAACATAAAAATCAAAGATAGGAAAAATGCAAGATAGTGAAAAAGAATGTAAACAAACCAGCATTTGGTTGCTCTGCGCTCTCCAGAACTAGTTTTGGCGCAGGAGGAGTAGGTCTCCTCAAACCAGTACCAATGTTGATACCCTGCAGAATACACAAGATATGCCTCAAATTTATTTTCTATATATATGATCATAATTCATACACCAACTATTGCGTAGACGTACTTGGCCCAGAAGACTCTGGCGCCTGTTATTCACTCTCTTCCTGCGAGAGCTGCAACATTATATGACACGTTAATTAGTGAACAAAATAGCATCATACAATTTATATGAATGATTGTTTCAGTTATTTAAAGTGATATTACCCAGAGCTGCTGCCCGATGGCTGCGTACGGGCAAATTGCTCAACATCGTGAGCATTTAATGTAGGATCAAGGATCCAAGGAGGAACCACACTCATCAAACTGCCCATTTCAGGGTCGGGCAGCATCATTGGATTACCTGCTTGAAGCAGGTTAGAAAGTCCTGACCCGGTAATGGGTGGACAGATGTTCTGTAGCATATAATTTACATCTGTCCCCGCTGAAACGGCTTCAGTCTGAGGGGGCTGAAAAACGAGATTTCTTAATCAAGAGTCACAATTAATATATACTTAATCGAATATTTATTGTTTACACGGTATTTAATGTAAAAATTGTTTTATTAATATTTGAGGTGATAAAGTGATTTTTAGTACCTTTCTACTTTATTATTAAAGTAATTGAGATGATGTAATTGTGAAAAATAATGTTGCATTATTATCATTTATGGAAGGAGAAAATAAATATGGGACATATTAAAATGAAAATTAATATTTAATTGAGTATGAGACGGAGGAAGTAAAAAAATTCGAATCGAGAGTACCGATGATGTGGACGCCTGTTCATCGGAGGGATTAATCCCTCCGGCCCTACAGCAGTATACGTCCCAGAACATGGACCACCACTCAGAGAGAAATCCTTCAGGAGGATTTATAACTGGAAAGAAAAAAAAAACATGAATTTTTAAAATAATTGCTCAGCTTCAGATTCTCAAAGTAATTATAAACATATACAACAAAGATTATGTTACAACAAGAGAACATTAGGAACAAGTTATTGGCTATTTTGAATTTATTCACAAGAATTTATACGATAAATCGCGTTTTAATCAGAAATAATATACTGTATTAGTGTATACTAAAAGCCATCTGGATCTGTCACTAAATCAACCATGCAAAAGTTTAATAGCGGTAGATCTCAATCAATCAGTCAAAAGTTTTAGCAAATAATGAGCAATTAATAATTTATTTTTCCTTTTTTCCAATGAAAAAGATTTGTATCAAATTTAACACATCATCCGAGCAGAGATGGATTCAGAATTTCGCCCTTGGGGGCGAAGTTTTCCATTCAATAAAGAAAAATTTAATATCCCAAAAAAAATAAAATGACAAAATTTTACGATTTTAAAATATATTTATAAAAATTTCTACAAATATAATACAAAATTATTAAATTCCAAAGGACCGCCACCTGGCGGCCCCCTTAGATCCATCCCTGCATCCGAATACACCATCCGAGATCCAACAACACAATTTATTCATACAAAGGGGCATACATAAATTTAAGAAATTTAAATGAATAATCAATAAAATAAGAAGGCAAAAACAATTACCATGTTCATTAATAGGTACATTAAACTAAATAAACAATAAATTGTAAATTAAATCAGAAGATTCTCAGATGAAGTAACGACTAACGAAAAAGAGAATATATACCAACAGACTTAGGCTGAATGCTAGCCTCCTGTGCTAATGTATCTGCAACGTTATGCAGATTTTTTCTCACGAGGTAATTGTGGATATATAAATCTAGCCTGCAAAACATAAGACAGAAAAAAAAAATTAAAAATGCCCAAAAAATCCACAAACGATTTAAATCAAAATCAAAGAATCAAAAACTCTTTTTTTTTTTCTCTTTTGGAATAACAAGTAATGTCATTGAACTTGTGCGCAAAAAAATAAAAAACTCACATCTTCTGTGGATCCCACTCCTCCATTGAAACTAAATGTTAGCTTAACAAAAATATAGATGGAAGAAGAGAGAAAGATAGAAGGAAAAAACAGGGATAGACAGCAAGCGGTGCTGCGGATTGTTTTTTCTTTGGATGTTTATAGTAACAAGAGCGGGAAATTGAGGTTTTATGTAGAGCAAAAAGTGAGTGAGTGAGGTGGTGGAGATGCGTGGGGAGAGGAGGTTCATAGTATAGCCATGCAAAATTAATGGCAACTAGACAAAAACAAAAAAGACTGAAAACTTTTTAGTAGACCCCATTATATATATATTGTATATAATTTTTTTTCTTCACTATTTAATGTTCATGATATATATTATTACCTTCGTCATATTTTAGATTGTTCATTCACTGTTGAATTCATGATAAAGAGATTTTTAAAGTGGAGTAATTATACCCCTCATCTATCATACACTTTCTTAAAAATTACTTTTATCATTTTATTTATTAATAAACAATTCGCAAGCTAAACACATGAGTCAATTAATGAGTGAATAATATAAAATAGGATGGACGGAGTAGTATAATTTAGAGAGGGGGAAGAGGATGAAAATTAGGGGAGAAAACAATGGACCAAGGTCTTTTTTTTTCTTTTTTACCATTTTTTTTTTCAGAAAGTTGATAATCGGGAATGTATTTCATGCTTGACCCTAATATTGTGTTTAAATTTCGGGTTGGGACTTTTTACTTCTATTATTAATTGAGAATTGAAACAATGGGAAAAATGAATTGAATATTATTACCTTTTTCTTTTATGCAGCAAGGTATTTATCTGTTATTTTGTTAATACCAATATTTTCTTTTTCTTCTAATAATAGTATGATAATACCCCTAATAAATACAAAGCAATTTCTTAAATTGTGAATTATATGAATAGATAAAGATATAGTGTCTTTTAATATCCTAATTAATGAGAAAATTAATTTGAGTGAACGAAAGAAATGAGACAACTAATAAGGAGCGTGGATGGATGAAACGAGACAAATAATAAGAAGCATATATAGATAGTATTATACTTCCAGTGCTGGTTGATTTTAATTAATTGAAATTTGTTAAAGATATAATTGAGAAGAGATAAATATTTCTACGTCATCAATTGTGTCTGCAATTTAATCTAATTTTTAAAATAATATTAATTATTTTATTAATGTATTATTTGATCAGCATTAGATATTTTTATTGAATAGTACTAATCATTTTCTTTAAAAAGTATTAATAGTCCTTTACCGATCAAAAAATATATATAAGACAAAAACAATTGAAATATGTGTTATTATATATTGAAATATATTATACATTGTAATGAAATATAATTAGTTTATACATATGTTGTGTAACAGTGCTTCATACAAAATTTAGTATAAGGACTTCAATATCGTTACTATATAAAAAAATATATTCAAAAAAATGAACTCAATGTTGTATAGACTGTGACTGAAAATATGTTTAATGAAAATTATGAGAATTGAATTAACAGTAATTACGGTTCAAAAATCGGGGTAAATAGGTAAGAATTGAGTAGGCAATTTTTAATTTAATTTGAATCTAGAGATTTTGTTCACCAACCGAGCTGGTAAGTTGTTGCACTATGTGATCAGAACAATCGATTTTTTTTTTTAACAATCAATATTGTTTTTGACAAAGTCATTACGTTACAAATTCAGTTTCGACGACTTTTCCTGAATTAAATTTCTCTGTCTGCCATTTCAAAAAATTAATATATATATATATATATATATATATATATATATATATATTAAAATGAATAAAAAAAATTACTTTTGACTTCAATTTATGTCTAAAATATCATAAAGTGTATTTCTAAGAATAAAATATTACAAACACAATTAACATGAGATGAAAATAGTAAATTAACAATAATAATTATAATACTAAATTAAGATATAAGGTCAAAACTATAATTTAGATTTGGATTAACTAGATTTGATTCTAAAATTGTCATTTCGAAATAAATATAAAAGTATGTAGATTGCGAAGAATTATACTCCTGTGGTTTCTCATTATGAAATGAATTTAAGAGTGTATGCCTACAATTGCATGTAGGAAATCAATAATAAAGTTTAAATCATCATAAACAAATTAACTCTTAAATATTAGTTCCCATAAGTGTAAAAATGCCGCGTATTATCAATATAATTGCTATATACGGATAAAAAAATCGTAAATCGTTATAATTTTTGTTTAATACTAGTAGTATTCTACAGAGTGTCATACATTAAGGCAGTGTTTTCATAACCGAACCGGTGATCAAACCGGTCTAGGCATCGGTTGCCGGTCCAACCGGTTGGACCGGTTGAACCGACGGTTCAACCGTTAAATTGATTTATGCATATTTCTTTTATATTTTGTATGTTACATTAAAAAATAAATATTTATTTATAAAATATTAAAATTATACTAATTTATAACTTATAAATCTTATATTAAAATAAATACAATAGAGTTTGTAGATCATAGATGATGACGTTGTGGATTAATTCCACACAATATGCGACGACGATAAATAGATTAAATGAAATTAATGACTTGTGAATGAATTTATTTGAGAGAAAATGATATTGAGATAAAAACAATAACATTATATAGAGAGGTTTAGAAAAAAATAATAAAAAAATAAAAAAAGTGATTTAATAAATAATAAAAATAATAAAATCGAATTAACCGTTTTTAAGGAGTAATTGGACCGGCGATATGAGCGGTTCACGATTCGACCGGTTCAACCGGGCGGTTCAACCGGTTTTTGAAAACACTGCATTAAGCATCTATTGAATCGCATAACGAAACTTACCAAAAAGAAAACATATAAATGCAACAAGCTAATTTAGAATGAATTTTATAGGCAAATTAAATAAACTAATTAATTTCATATTTTTTTATAAGTTCAGACTTTTAAATAAGACAAAATTATTTTATGGTATTAGAGCTTTTAAGCTCACGTTCATATTCTGAGTTCGAACCTCGATGAAAGCAATTTCACCTATATTAAATTTAAATATTAAGAAAATTGCTATTTAATTTTCAAAATCATGACCTCTTTATAAGTTCAAACTTTTAGATGAAATTGAATTCTCAAACTTGGATTTTTAAAAAATTTCTATTTAATTTTCAAAAGGAAATGTATTAGATTTTTAGTAAGCCTCATGTGCATCAGGTGCACCATGTAATTCAAGTATAATTTATAGATATGCAATTTGTTTACATTATTTGTAATTTATATATATCATTAAAAATAAATTGCATATTTCAGTATAAATAAATTGTATGATTAAAAAATAGACTTGAACTAGTGTAAAATTAATTCTCTTTTTAGAATTTATCCTTAATATCAAGCTAAACATTTTTTATTTTTTGAAGCATTAATATCAATCTAAACATTTAAACTGCAAATTAGCATCATAATGATTTAAATGATCGCAAAAGGCTAACATATGCTCTAGCATCCATAATCATGAAAATTTATTGTTTTTTTCTCTGTTTTACTGTCTCCGCCCCAATTTCCTTAATTGTTTTAAAATATTAGAAATTTAGAATCAAGGAAGAGAGTAACATTAATTTCAAGATAAAGCGCATTACATAAACTGCAAATTAACATTATAATGCCTCAATGCTCACCAAAAAATATAATTATTATATTAATTGCTCAGACATCCACTTTCAATAATTAATTTTCCTTTTTGCTCAATTATTATTCCACAATCCCAATTTACTTGATGTTTTATAATATTTCACACAAATTCAGGACTATTATAAAATGATCAGATTATCCTTAATTATAATATAATAATCATTTTAATTATAAAAAATGAAGGGAGTAATTTCAAGTCAAGCTCATTATAAAGTATAAACTGCATTTAACATTATAATGTCTTAATAGTCACCAAAAGTTAATTAATTACCCGCTCCTATTCAAAATATGACATCTTGAACGAAAGGACGTATATTTAAAATATTATATATATATATATATATATATATATATATATATATATATTTAATAAATATTTGTTTTTATCATTAAAAGAATACATTTTAAAAATTTTTTTAAAAAATTTGGGATAATTTGAAATGAATGCAATTCATCGAAAAATGCAATACATCATCTAAAAAGGAAATGTTAAATGTCAACAGAGAGTAAATGCTCAACAACACTAATACAGATTTGACTTTGCACAGCGGTTAAAAAATACCTTCGACAGTGGTTATAAAGGTTGTTCAAGTGATGCTTGTTAAGCAAACTTAGGCAATTTGTAAAAAAAAATCGTTGTCCAAAATATACATGGTTTTGAACCAGGACCCAAAAAGATCTCATATAATGTGTTAAACCAAGTTGTTCAAACTAAAATTAGATTTTTAAAGAATACCAAACCTCCCATGGGGGACCACCAAGCCTCCCAATTAATTGAAAGCAAATACCTTGGGGACCTAACACGGGATCAATTCCGCTTTGGATTCTTTGAATACTTGTTTTTTCTTTGCGTTTACTTAATGAAATTAATTCAATATGTCCTAAAAATTATTTTTTCTTACAATTTTTTTTTAAAATTTTTTATTTCAATTATCTTATTTATTAATTTTTTATATAAATTTAAATTTAAATTATATTATATTATATTAAAATTATATTTTTTACTTATTTTTTTAAAAAAAATACTACCTTTCTTTTAAACTTGTAATATTTTTCATTCTAAACAATTAATATTTTTCTATTTAAATAAGTAATATTTTTCTTTAAACAAGTAATACATTTTCATCTAAACAAGTAATATTTTTCTTTAAACAAGTTATACATTTTTTATCTAAACAAGTAATATTTTTCTATTTAAATAAGTAATATTTTTTTTAAACAAGTAATACTTTTTCATCTAAACAAGTAATACTTTTTTTAAACAAGTTATAATAATAATAATAATTATTATTATTATTAATTATTATTATTATTATTATAATCTAGACTTATATTATTTTGTATTTAAAAAAAAATTAATTAATTTTGGGGGAGCCTTGAGTCATATTCGATCTCCATAAAACTTGGGTAAATTAATGGTGTAATTGGAATTCGCCTTGTACCTTTTTTAGCTTTAATCTAATACAAATTTCACGACAAGGGACTGTATTAGTGATTTTTAATTTTGAAATTAAATTAAATTTTTAAAATTTCTACTGCATATTGTTTGAATTTATAATGGCGGAAGAAATAAAGGGAAAAGAGGCAGCTTGGGTGCCACAAACCGGATGAGATTCCCTATTTCACAATATGTTTCATCTACTATTTCGTTATCATTTAACCGTTAGATTTTCGTCAAGTGTCATCCCTTCAATTTCTACTAATTAATGTAATTAATGCTGGTTAATTCAAAAAAAGTAATATTTGGATTCAATTTTAATTTGGATGAACCATCTATACCTTAAACATTAAATAATGAACCATAAATCATAACCTATTCGGGTCGGGTGAACCATGAATCACTCGGGCCGAGTGAACCATGAAACGATGATCATACAATATATATATATGAAAGTGTTGAACTGTTGATGTTCTTAACATCATCTTGGAGATCTCTACGCTGCCCAGAAAGAAGAAAACTAAGGATGGAAGGTGAGAATTTTCTTTTTTTTGAATTAATTACATTAATTAGTAGAAATTGAAGGGATGACACTTGGCGAGGATCTAACGGTTAAATGATAATGGAACAATAGATGAAACATATTGTGAAATAGGGAATCCCACACCAGCAAAACACGCAATGAAGAACATGCACTTACACAGAGGTTCGAAACCGTTGTCCAAACTTGTTCCTTGGACAGCGGTTCGAAACCGCTCTCTAAGGAGCTTTGCACAGCGGTTCATAACCGCTCTCTAAGGTTTAATTTTTTTTAATTTTTTTTTATTAAAATCACTCTCTAACCTATATTTTGAAGAGCTGTTTGAAGAAAGTGTTGTCCAAATGGAGTTGTGCAAGCTTAAATGTGTAGTAGTATCCCACAATAATAATTATATTTCTACACATTAAGAAACATAAATTATAGTTAGAACTTAGAATATTATATTTGTATTTTGGTTTTTTATTTTATCCTTATATTCACTCATTTTTTTAAATAATTATTAGTATTTAAGATATTAATTTAGATGAAAAACAAAATATATTAAGAATGAGCAAAATGAAAATGAAAAATTGATAAATTGCATCTTCTTTTTTATTTTTTCTCAATTGTACTGTCCCAACTTAGTTGCCTAATTTACATGGTGTTTTAGAAAATTTTACATAAACTTATATATAATTGTTACTAATTACCAAATTATTCTTATTTAATTTTAATAATTGTTTGAAAATTACATGGTGTTTTAGAAAATTTTACATAAATTTGTAACTGTTATAAATGACCAAATTATTCTTAATTAATTTTAATAATTAACAATTGTTTGAAAAAACGAGTCTCACAAATAGAGTAAGAAACAGAGCAATTCCAATTATGCAAGTCATGGTAAAGGAAAATAGAATAAGAAGCACTTTAATTTATATCGAGAATTTTACAAAGAATTAATGCTTTTGATCTCTTTTCCTGTGGACACCTCGTCTTCTTCTGAGCTCTAACTTAATGCTATGAACTTCTATATCTTTTACCTTGGGTACATAAAATTCAAGAAAAAGTTTATAAAGTAAAACAAAAAGATCTGAAAATAAATTGAGAAAAATAAATAATATACCAAGAGATTTGGGTTGAATATCAAATCCCTTCGGCTGAACACTCAGCAGTCGTGTGCGTGATCTTACCCACCAAATAATCGTGAATATATAGTCCAACCCTCGGACCAAAAATAAATTAAACAAAGCTCAAATTCTTGCATTTTATAAGTGATTTTTTATTTGCATGTTTATTTCCGAATCTATTTTGCGATAGAAGAAATTATAAACGAAAAAGAAAAGAAAAAAAAATCACAAATAAACCAGAAGAACACATTTAATTAGTATTTAGGCTTTCTTTCTTTTTTGGTATGGAGGGTTGGATCTATACATCCACGATTATCTCGTGAGAAAGAGCATGCGCACAACTGCTGAAATTTTAGCCCAAGAGGCTAATATACGCCCCAATTCTGTTTGGCAATATTATTTCTTTCTCGCCTCTTTTTATTCTGATTCTTCTAATTTTCTTCACAATTTATACAACTCTCGGCTCTTAAGTTAGGTAAACCAATTAATGCACGCGCTTATTTTGCTTTTCTGTTTTCTTGATTTCTTAACTTACGTACCTATTAAATTAGTGAGATGGGCCTCAATATTAGAGAGCCTGTCAGGTTCGAGTTTGTTGGTATGTTGTACTCCTTCTTTTTACTACATTTATTTTTTTTTTCCAAGAAAAAATGGGAATTTTCATTCCAAATAATAAGGGTTTGATTGGTATGTTGGAATAGATAGGGAATGAAATTATCATTCCTTAATCTATTTTAAATACATTGATTGGTATGTACTTTTGAAAGGAATCATAATTCCATTAGGAATGGTCATTCCAAAAAATAAAGGAATTTTGATTCCTTACATACTCCATGGGTTTATATATTCTACATCTTGAGGAATGAATTTTTTTTCCCATAAATAATATTATCCTTTATTTTTTATTTTCATAATATTATCTTCTACCAACAACAATAATAATACTAAATTAATAATATTATTTTAACTAAAAAAATTTAGTATTTAATAAAAATAATAACAAACTCCAACAATAATAATAATATTAAATAAAATAATATTCAAATATATAATTAATATTAAACTTTCAATATTAATACTATATCTCAAAAAATGTAAATTTTAGCAATTCTCAATAATATATTAATAAAAATATAAATATTACTACCTCAGTCCCGGAATAACGTGCATCCCACCTTTATTATCGAGTTTTAGTGAACGAGTTGTTTATTAGTATTTCAAATGATAAAATATTTTTTAAGAAGGGGTATTATAGATCTATCTCTCATATATTAGATGCATTTTTAAAAATTATTTTATCATTTCAAATACTAATAAAAAACTCGCTTGCAAAAACATGTATGTTATCACCGGACGAAGGGAGTATTATTTGTAATATGTTATTAATAATAATAAATATTATTATTTAATAAAAATATTAAAAAATATATAAAGTTATTATTAACTCAAACTTTTCAAAATAATTTAAAACATATTATTAATATAAATATATAATACTAAAGTTATATATTTATTATAATAAAAAATATTATTTTTGCAATTATAAAAAATTTAAAATAATAAATAAAAATTTAACAATAATAATATATTAAATATACATATGTATAAAATATTTTCAATAGTTAATAATAATATTAAAAGTATAATTTTAATAATTATTAATTATAATTCAAAAGTAAATTCATCAATACCTATATTTTATTTTTGAATCATACCAATCATAAGAATGATCATTCTAATTTCATTTCCATTCAGACCTTCATTCCATTCATGAATTCATTTCATTCAGCTGTAATTCCATTTAGTTATATCAATCATGCCCTAAGGGTATAAGATGTACCCTTTACATAACAAGTTTACTGAGTATGCAGAAATCAAATACACCAAGAATTATCCACGAGAAATAAAACTATCACTGATTACACATAACTTTCGAATTAATCTCTCAGTCTTCATTTGTAATATTTGGGTTTCTAGCTACTTTAATTGTGTACTAACTCCAGAGTCGAGCTTTCAAATCTTCCAAAACGTCTTTAACTTGGGCTCTCTCGTTCCAAAAAATGATAAAATTTATCTTCTTCCATAATAACCAAGTTGCACATTCTCAAACACACACCATCAACATCTTTCCATCCTTTCCTCTTAGGAATCTACTAAAAAGGAGTAGACTCCTCATCGCGGATCGAATGGAAGAGCCGATTGAAAATCAAATCATTTGACACATTCCATCCAAAATTGATAAGAAAAAGTGCATTCAAATAGAACGTGTCTTACGATTTTCTATTGTGATTGGCAAAAAGCACAGTCGATACTTGCGTGGCTCGAAATATATTTATTGTTTTTCTTGAATTTACTTTTCTTTCTTTTTTTAAAGTTAGAGGCTTGCGCCAAGTATATGAGAAACAAATAAAATATAATTATATTTATTAAGTGACCGTATCATCTTATCATATTATATAAATTAGTGATTTTGTTAACTGATCTAAGTCAGGACCATATAAGATAATATTTTAGATCATTTATAATTGATTGATTGTTAACTTGTTAATTAAATTTGTATTGAAAATAAAACAAAATAAAATTATACAAGGATAGAAATAGCAATAACTACGATTTAAAATTAGAAAGACAAATGAGAATTGAAGATGCAAATTAAAATTTGAATTCCGGAATTCATTTACCAACCATAGAAGTTTGTTGCACTATTTGACAGGCGCATTTACGTGCTTACCCAACAAAATTTGATTTTAATAACGAGTGGGTGCCATGTGCAAGACTCGGCCAAGATCACAAGACTTATAATAAGATTTTAAAAAAGCACAAGAACTATACAAAATAGAAACGTGCAATTATTCCAAATGTAAGCATGCAACTATGTTTCTATATTAATAGTTGCACTTTTTCGTGTAAATAAGTCACACTTTTTCAAAGATAACAAGTCAGACGCTTCTAAAACGACTATGAACGCACGATGCACATGCATCTGCATACAAGACCTAGCCTTTAATAACTTTTCTGAATATATGCGTCTAAGTTTGTATTTCTAAATAGATTGGAGATGAATCAAATCTAAATTATATTTTATAAGTTTTTCTTTATATATAAAAAAGATTTAAATTATACTGCATATGAATTTTATGCCGCCTAATAAACTTATTTTTTGAATGTATAATATTAGAAGCTAACAATTCAGAACAGATGAATTCCAAAAAAAAAAAAATCTAGTAAAATTTGCATAGTCATATATATGATGTAATGAAATGAACTAATTTTGTCAATGTGCTGCAGATTGTGGTTGAAAATAAGACAAAAGAAAATTGTATGGATATTGAATCGATAATAACTATGCCTTGAAATCGAAGAAAGCAGGTGAAAATTGTATGTGCAAATTAAATTTTGGACTGTCACTACCGTAACAAGTTACACAACAATTCAGATACATTCCAAATTTAGTTGGTGATTTTTCTTGAACTTAAATGCGTATCAGCCTATGTCGACTTTGAGTTTTTGTTTGAGTGGATCCGAGTTGAATATATTCCAATTCAAAATATATTCCAATTCAATCATTAATGTCACCGTCTTTTTTTCCTACTAAATTCTAGTAATATATAATTTCTTATTTTTCTTTTTATCAATTTTAACACATACTTTTATTTTATCAAAATAATATCCGTATTTTTAAAAGAAATACATACAAATTCCGACTAGAGACGTCCTGCGTGGACCACCGGATTACCATTGTTAATACTGTTAACTAATGTGGCATAAGAGAATTGTCAAGTAATTAATTTTATCAAAAGCCCTTTATATTTTTTATACAATTTTTTTTTTATTTTTTTATTTTCTAATTTTTTATTATTTTTTTTTAAAGCAAATTTGAAAATGGCCAATTTACAAATTAAATATTTTTATTTTATTTATCCAATTAACTCTCCAATTCAATATTTTTAACAATTTTTATGAATTGAATAAATAAGTAAAATATTAATCCAATATAAAATAATAATATAATATTTTTTAACTATTGGAAATTCACTAAACAAGAATCAAAAAAAAATTGGTATTAATTTTTGTGATGATACAAATTTTATATTATTAACTAATTTTTTTAGTAACTAAAGATGATGGAACTAATTTTATATTTTCAAAAAAAACATTTTGCGACCAGAGAATTATGTAATGTTAATGTTTGAACATTTTTTTTTAAAGTTTCCGGGCTGAATCAATTGGACCTGGCCCAACATACATTTAAAAGAATCGAAATTATCAAATCTATTTATTGGATATGAATGGGCCAATACTAAAGCCCTTAAAAATTGCATAAGAGAATTGTCAAGTAATTAATTTTATTTTTTTTTAACATGTTAATATATATATTTTTTTTAAGCTATTTGAAAATGGGAGTTTATAAAGAGTTATTATTATCCAATACAGCCCATAACAATTTTATTCGTGAAGAGTGTTCTTAAACGAACTTGGACCAATTCACTAAACAAGAAAAAAAAATTGTCTTGTTTTCCCTTGGTATCTTTTTAGTAACTAAATGTCAAAAACATTTTGCGACCAGAGAATAGAGAGCCGGGCTGAATCAATTGGACCTGGCCCAACATCCGAAGAATCGAAATTATCAAATCTATTTATTGGATATGAATGGGCCTACAAAGCCCATAAAATTGAAGAGTAAGTTCTTTTTTTTTTTGTGAAAGATTAGGCTTTGGTTTTTTTTTTTGAAAAAGATAATCAATTAAATAGTTCTAACATAAGAGATAATTTTTTCTACCAAAAGACACGACAACATCATTTCATCTCACAGACCAAACCACAATCACCACAAAAAGGGACCTCCCGAAACTGCAACTCGGAACCACAACCGCAACACAACCGGAACCGCCTCTCCATGTCTCAAACCCGGGACCTCAAGGTCTCAGGTGGTGGAGCTTGGAGCTATCCACACTTGACCTAGGCTATGTTTGAATGGTGGCTAAAAGTTATTTCAAATGCCAAATATTCTCTTTTATTTTTTTTCTGTTGAGTTAGTATTTAGTAGGTCAAAATATATTTTTTTTTCCTTAATATATTTTATATCAAGTTTACACAGGTACCTTAGGTATGAGAATATATTAAGTCATAAAACATGAAGTTATGAAAATTAAGAATATGTCTGTTGGGAAAATAGAGAGAAAGTTAAGGTAACCAAAATTAAGTAAGTGCATTAAAATAAAATGTGTCACTCTTCTGTGCATCTCATACACCAATTTAAATTGGTATAATTGAATTCAATTTTAATTTAAATGAACTATGCACTCTAAACTCTAACCCTAAACAATGAACCCTAAATCATATATGAACCATTCGGGCCGGGTGAACCATGAACCACTTGGGCCGAGTGAACCATGAATCACTCGGGCTGGGTTGGGTCCGGGTCGAAAAGAAAAAAAAATTAAAACTGAAAAAAATAAGAAAAATAACCTTGTAAAATTAAATTGCACCAAATTGATTTGGTGAAAATGGTGGAAGGGAGAATTTGCCAAATAAAAATAGATAAAAAAATACTAGAAATAATGGTGCACTAGGGATAGAATGAAAAACCAAGTGTGTATTTTTTTTTTTACTTTTCCATAAAGGAAGAGAGTCTAGACTATGCTTGGAAGGTCTGAATATGGTGAGAAAACATACAAATCTCATCTCACTCCACCAAACAACCATATTAATATAGTACATACAAATCTCATCTCACTCCACCAAACAACCATATTAATATAGTACACATCTCTTTACATCCTATCTAACATTCACAAATAATACATAAATCTCTTGTACACAAATAATATTTTTTCAGTGACAATAACTAATATTGTTCCGTGAAAACAACTAATGCTGACCAACTAACAATGTTCAGTGAAAACAACTAATATCATTTGAAAATGCACATGAATTGCGCAATTGCACAGTGTATACACACAAGACTTTGTCAAAATACATATCTCATCTTATCTCACTTTTCGGTACTAAAATAATCTCAACATTATCTATACCTCTTATCTCATCTCCCCTCATAAATGAAGGATGATTGTAGCATTAGCAAACTTGATCCTCCATCTTCATTTTTGAGTATTGATGAAGTTATCAGCCCTTCTCTATTTTTTAAGAGATCCTCCATTTTGGAGGATTGTTGGATATGCTCTAAGACAATAAAAACAACCTTGGGGCTAGTGCGTATGCTGAGATGAATGTGTGAAAGAACATGTAATTGTAGAATTAAAGTAAGAATTAAGAATGAAAGATTAGGAGGATGTAGTGATTAAAATGGAATCAATGGCTCTTGTTGTTGCTTTTATCCTCAACATCTTTTCCTGCTAAGCCCATTTCTTGCATTTGATGCTCAACTGATACAAGGCCAGTCTGTGCAAGGAAGCTACAGAATATAGACAAGGAGATTTTAGAAAACATAACTGATGCAGTAGAAACGTGCAAGATAGAGACGCCCTAGTTTTCTTGATTCAATAATAAATTCAACAACCAGAAAACATAGGAAACTAGTGTTTATACTAATGCATTTTTTCCTAAAGCTACACTCCCAATAATAATATATTTAAGCACATAATTTCATAAAGAAAACTAAGCAATTATAGCATTAAAAGGTCTTGAGAAGAAAGGTAGCCTCCCTACAATCAAACACAAATTCTAATTCCTCATCTTTCAGAAAACATTCCTCAAATCTTGTCCCTAATTTGCAACAATTGTCATCTTTGAGCTGCAACATTTTTTTTTTTTTTTTTGGATCATATGTTTAGGATTTGTTAAATCTTGAGTCTAAATTTTGATAATCTAGTCCCAAAGGCCAAACACAAGTATAGAGCATTGCAATCTGAGTCGATGTTGTGCTCTGTTCTAAATTTCCCCCCTTTTGCGTGGGAAATTTGAACCAAATTGAAAGTCAATAATAACCAATGCAAAAATCAAAATCCAACACATATGATCAAAAAATAGGAGAGAGCAGAGATTGTAATACCTGCTAAGAAGCATAAAAAGGGTTGCAGTGATAAGAACAAGGAAGGCGACATGAAAAATCAAAGAAGAGTCGCTAGCGGAGAAAGCTAATCCGAGAATAGCGGCAAGGCACAAACTCAACATCAGAAACGCAATCTTTAGTGTGTTCCACGTCGGCCCCTGAAGATTTAACGGATCAAGATCAGAATTTCCGGATAAAATCTCTGAATTTAGATTTTTAAAAAGATGTTACTAGAAATTAGTCCGAACGTTGACTCCAGGAGCTAAAGCTCCGAGCATGACTGCTTCTGCAGATGAGAAACTTCCCTTACTCGATGATCCTGCCTCCATTATTTAGATCTTTGAGTTCAGTTTCTTGTTCGTGCCCCTCTTTCTCTCTCTGATTCTCTCTCTAAGATGGGGTTAGAACAATTGGGCCGACAATATCATTAAAAAGGCCCAACTTATGCCTTTCGTTCGTTCCTGGGCTTTGATTTCTTCGCAACTCTTTACTGAGGCACACTTGGATAGTCTCACGGTAAGATGGGATATAATTTGGACATTGATTATGTAACATCGAAAATATATGTTAATTTATGTTAGGTTGTACTCGTTTCATACGAGTTTTTATCATAATTTTAAAAACTTAGCTTGACAGCAAACCAAACTACTTAGCTTGAGAGCACCCCCGCCCCGGACTAGTCATTCTTGACGAATTGGTGAACGATTACGAAGAAGATGAAGTTTCTCTTTTCAAACCTTTCACTCACAATTATTAACAAATATTTGTAATAAAGAAACATCCCTGAATATAGAGAAAGGAATATTAAGCAGCAATTTAGCAGCATAATGTAGTGAGCGCGGTTGTTGAATCAAGACACAAGTAAACAAACCCCAATCATGTAACGTAATTTCCATACATCTATTATGTACAAAGGAATGTTGAAAGAAGAGCAAACTCAGAAAAAAATGATACATCTTCAATTTAACACAAAAAAGTGGAAAAGGCCATACAGATTTCAATTTCAACCCATAAAAGTAGGACCTCTGAATTGAGAGCCTGGTTGAAGCTGTCTCTCTCTGTCTTTAAGATACTGCAGAAGAGGTTGCTGCTGAGGGCCCAACTCCATACCATTACCAACCCCACATACATAAGGAAACGGTCTTTGGTATCCTACAAACAGCTTATCCCTCTTCTCGTCTCCCACCCCGTAACCAAGATTCGTATTTGCATATACTTCTGGAGCCCCCCAGTAGATCATTTGATTTGGTATCAAATGGTTTCCAAACTGATCACATAGATCAAAGTTGGTGAGCTCGTTTGGATGGTAATTTCCATAACTTGGAGACGGAATTGGAGATACACCCATATTCTGACTGTTCCTATAGTGGTACAGCCATTCTGCAGAAGTCATCCCAAGGGGTGGAGGATATCTTGTGAAGCTGCTAATAGGCGCTGAGCCTAGAATGCCGTCTGTTTCCTGCCTTATTAATGAGTTTCCCCTCAACCAAGAAGCACCGTCTGGTAACAGAGGGGCTGAAGGTGTTGGACTAATGTATGGAGATGGAGAAAGAGAAGCATCGTGTACTATTGTTGAAATGTGGCCTGTGGCCACCGTAGGCTCATTGATAGAGAGGTCAACCAGAGATGTAGAGGATAATTCCTCAATGGGGCTTAGCTTATGTTTATTGAACTCGTTTGGCTTGCTAAGGACCCAAGAACTGAGGGAGGGAGGTCCCGCTGGGTGTGTGGTTGAGTCCTTAAATGACCTATTGGATCCTGAATTAGACGTAGTGGAGCAGAAACTGAATGAGTCACTATCGTCCGTACTCTGACCAGAGGACAATGATGTGGCACGTCGTAACCATTCCTCAGCGAAGGATGTCTGTATCTGTGATGAGTCAGCAGAAACTGGATCTTTTATGATAGGTTTAAAAATATAAGGTGGGGCTGAGTTTCGTCTAGTTATAGGCTTGAAGAGAATGACTTCTTCCTCGTCTGCTTTTGGACCACAGTAAGATTCATTATGCTTCTCCGTATTTTCTTGACATCTCTCTGTCTGATTCATCTGGTCTTGAGAAAGATTCCATCTGTTCATTATTCTCCTTGCAGCAAGAACTAGGCGATGAGAACGACAATCATTTCCACTTTTGCAGTCATCCAATTGTGTTGTGAAATCCAGTGTTTGATGAACATGACTCAATGGATGAAAGCCCTTCAACTCATTATCTTCCCAAAGAGCAGCGTTGTTTACAGAACTTGTGTTTCCAATTCGAACCAAGAGATCAGACAAAACACTGAAAAAGTAGGACAAAGCATTTGTAACCTTTTCATCTGCTTGATATGTTTCTACTGTATCAAGTGCTCCAACTAACCACTCTACAAATAATAATACTGCTGGCAAAAGTGGGCACACATCCCCATGATTTCTGGTTGAGCATCTCTCCATGAGACGACCCATGCAAATGAAGATAGCAGCAAAAGCTAATGGTGTGAATACAGAATGTTTCTGATCATCTTTTCCTGTTGTGTCCTCTTGTTCTGGTCTCTCAGACAGGCTATGAACGATGAAGATGAATATCGAGACAAGTTGAATGCCCCGGTAGGGCCCCCTTCTTGATGAATCCATGTGTTGATAAGATGATAAAGCAGTAGCAAGTTTTGTATCATCCACAGCCAGCAAAGCGTCTAAACTGTGCAACGCAGAAGCAAGAGTGCACGGAAATTCCTCCAAACTGCATTTCATCTCAACTCTTTTTATGTCAGTCAATTGAAAATTTGGACATCAAACAATTATATCAGTTAACAGAATAACAGGAGTAAAAAGGGAATATGATCCAAGAAATGACAGCCAGAATAGGAGCCTTGGTTCTCTTAAGGAAAACACCAAGAATCCAAGATAATTTGTATTAATTCAAGACTATATCAGTTAAACTAAGAAAGTTATGAAGCATACTAGTTAGGATACCTTGATCTGATTAAAAGGAAGCTTATAGTTCGGACAAGAATGGGCCATAAGTCAAACTTCTCAGAGCAAACATTATCTGAGTCTTTTGATTTGCAGTTATGTGGAGATCCATTCTCATCATTGTATGTATTCTGTAAGTAACTTCGTTTCGAAGGATTTAAGAAGTCAAACTGCATCTGACTCGAAAGTGATGGCAACTTAGTAGACCTGTTCTGAAAGGTACCACCAAACAGACAAAACTCCAAGATCAACTAATTATGGAGATTTGTGTTCAACCCTTTAGACGAACAATTACAATAGAAGATTAAGAAATTTTACCTCTTCAAGAAGTAACATAATGTTTCTCCAAGCATCAGGAAAAGGCTCCTTGACCGCCAGACTCCTTATGCAATGGTATAATGCAAGGAACGCATCGCCAACATATGTTGCCAACAAAGCCAACTGCACCCATTGCTCAAAAGATTGTGGCATAATAGAGAATAAGAAGTTTCAGCAGGGCAAATTCGTACATTTATGGCGACACCCACAACTTTGAGGTAACAATAATGACTACTTGGAATTTAGGGGGCGCTTGGTTCATAATTCTCCAATAGGAATGATAATGAAAATGAATATATGGTAATTGTGGTGGTTAATGAGAATAAAAGATGATCAATTCACCTTCATCATTTTTTAACGAGGTAATGAGACTCAAAATAAGTTAATCATTACCCCATTTTGATCAATTCACCTGTAATCATTTCTCCTCAATCATTAAATTATTCATCAACCAAAATTCATTTTTTGTCTCAACTTATTCCAAGATTAGAACAATACACTAACAATGTAACCATCATTCTCATTGTAATCACTATTCTATGATTCTCATTACCACTCCCACTGAAAATTTTGAACGAAACACCTCCTTAATCTTCTATTTGGGGTATTATGATATATACAGAATAAATGTACCTGATTATGGGGATTTCCACTATCTGGCCATGTTCTAGTTGCTTCTAGGTAGTATGTGGCCGCAGTTGACCAGTCACGTGCATCGGGTTTCTTGATAATCTCGGCATATCTAGCAAGATCCCCAATACAAATTAAGAGACGATGGCATGTATGTTGACACGCGTGTAACTTCGTTGGCTCGATAGGAATCGGCGAGCTATCTTTATTGTTTAGGAAGATTTCTTGGGGGAGCCCACAACTTCTCCTCAGTTTTACGATCAAATCCTTGTAGAATTCAGTCGCTTCAGATAAGAAGGACTTGAATCCTTCCAATATACCATCAGATGGACTATTGTTCTTCACATTCTTTGCATTATGAGATCTTTGCCTAATCCTTTTACGAAATTCATCGATGAGTTCATAGTGTAGCTTCCACATATGATGCTCGACTTCTTGAAGCTCGATCGTCTGATCGCTGCTCAACAGGATTTTCTCATATCCAGAGCGAATTTCGCGGTACAACTCTAGAACATCGTCTAGTAAACTACCCTTTGAATGGATCAATGCCAACATCTGCTTCTCGATATTAACAACCTAGGAGATGAATATACATCACTTCATTTACTTAACATCTAACTTGCACGAAATCAATTGAAAGATGTGTAAATGAAACATCAAAAAATACCTCAAGGAAAGACTTTTGCAGTTCCATCTTGCAGAGATGATTTAATTAAGGAGTTCTATCTGCAATTGAGAAAACCCTCAGCACAAAAGATTATGTTCATCATCATCATAACTACCTCTTCTACCCAGTTCGTAATTAATCCTTAAATACACTTAAAATTCAACTACAACACACAAAATACAGCACATTTAACCATAATTTGAGGGTCTGATTAGGGACACAAAGGTAATAAAACATGAAAGAAATCTTGTAATTCAGAAACTATAAGAAGCAGAAACCACAATTAAGAAGCTTAAATCATCCAACAAAAGCCAACCAAACATCCACCTCACACAAAGCTCGAAAATTTGATCTTTCTGGCACTCGATTAACTGTAAGAAAAAAAAGATAAAGTACCTGAAGAATTTGCAGAGTGTAGGAGACTTTGAACAGCAAACCCTCAATATTTCAGTACAGTTTGGAACAAAGACGCACTTCTACGAGAGTGTTCGAAAAACTGAAAACTGCCATTCGGGGATTTGTATCGCGTGTTTTAGTAGGGAACAGAGACAAGGTGGGTGTCGTTTATGAAGTTCAAGAAAGATTTTGATGCTTTGCCCCTTTCTTTCTGCCACTTCTAATTGTTTTTTATTTCTTTGCTCAGAGCAATGCTCCAATTCAAAAGTACAGCACGTTACCATATTTTATATGAAATTAATCTTAATTTAACTTGAGAAAAATCACTTGTAATCTATGCTAAACCCCACTCTAATTAGATTTTTAAGAAAAGCACGCTACTTCGACTATTTTATGTCGTTATTTTATTTATTTTTCCTTAGTTCAAAGTTGGGACTTGGGACATGGATCATCCTTTTTTAGAGATTTTTAAAGTGGGAGTGTTGGTTTGCTACTACTCGGTTATAATCAATTAATTTAGTTACTCAATTTTATTTTAAAATCATTTACTTTGTAATTAAACTTTGATCAACATGCAATATATTATACACGTATGTGAAATTACGATTATATTCCTATAACGTTGATGTTTATAAAAAAAACACAATTAATAAAAAATATATATGAGATCGTCTCACTCTCACCATTTAACATACCGTATGACTTTGAGAAGGTATTCACTTTAATAGTCTATCACCTTTTATAGAACCTCAATTATAATTTTTTATGTGATACTATATTTATTTTTAAAAAAAATCTCCCTATTAAATTAAATTAAATATATTAGAAACAGAGGATTTCATGGGCCCAGCTGTTTATCAGATAAGATTGTGATTTATGAGGAATGCGGCCCAACAAATAAAGAATTTATTCAGAGTCAAATTAATGCAAAACAAACAGGGCCCGAACAGAGTCGATGACTCGATGTAGTTGGTGTTAGGTGTATGTGTATCGTTCAGGTCTAATTCAACATTTATTACTCCAACTATTTATCATTAGGGGATAATAATCTTCTGCGACGCATTTCTTTTCTAAATAAATTATCGATGTATGATCCAACGGTTGAAATCGAGAGATTGCTTCTGTTTGTCTGATGCCGATATTCGGCGTTTTTGCGTATACCATGAAGGTATTGTGTTATCAAATAATGTTAGATGTAACTATTTAATTGGTGCGTAGTGACCCGTTGGGCCCAATCGTTTGAATAAATAAAGACTTGGGATGGGTTTAATAATTTCAAATTTTCAACCCGAAAAGAAGTCAAGATTTTGCAATTATATAATCCGATATGTGTCAAATGCATATATGTTTGTCCTATTATAGTGCGAAATTTCGTAAAAGATAATTCCAAGTGACAAGATTTTGCCTAGACAAATATGATTTTTAAATATTTTTTATTATAATGAATTATTTAAATATTTAATGTGTCCTGAGAAAAATCATTGACAATGTTCCCCATATTCAAAATTAAGAGTAATATTAAACTAATTAAAGGTAGATAAATAATTATATAATATCATGTTTGAATTAATTTATTTTTTAATCATTCTGTTATTGGCAGATTCTGCCCCATTTAACGTCTCTCTTTAGCAAATGTTCCATCAGTTAAATTAATTTTTCTTTTTTATTTTGTGAAAGATCAAGAGTTGCCAATGAAGTATTTAAAAGATGCGTATTGTATAAATTTCATAATCATCCATAATAATTTGATAATTACACCAGAAAAGTAAACAATATTGATAAAAGTCTAGAACCATTGTATTTATTTATAGCGCTAATATTGACTTAATTATGTTCAACGACATGGGCATGAAGGCCCTGAACCATGAAATGAGTGTTGTGTGAAGTAATGATTTAATATTAAATAAATTATGGACAAATCTCATATGAGACGATCTCATATATAAGAAGGTGTATAAAGTAGCACAAATCAACACCCAATTTTTCAAAGTGTTAAAAGAGTTATGCCCAAATTATGCTTCGTCTCACAGTGAGACCGTCTCATAAAGTGTGTCTCATTTAAAATCCACTCTAATTAAAGTGAGTTTCCATTCCGTTTGAATCCCTTGATAAATATAAAAGCAGAAATCAAATCAATTTAAACATGACTAAGGTATGAATCAAGTTTATACATAAATTTTTATCACTTTATTTATAAAAACTATCATTGTTATACAAATAAATTATTATTATTTACAAAAAAATTATACAAAATATTAATTTTTGTCCATAACAATAATATTTAATTTTTATCCCCTTTTTTGTCTTTAAACAAGCATATTGAAATTTAAAATTTCACTAAAGCTAACCCAACAGTTATTTGATTTAGGGAAAAGAGGTGTGCGACGATTAGAGCTGTCAGAACAGGCCGGGGGTCGAGCCGATCCAAAACCCACTTCAACCCACATTTTTGTGGGTTTGGGCGAACCAATCCACTGCGGGCTTGGATCGAAAAACTACTCAACCCAACCCATAGCGGTAGCGTAGGGTAGCCCGCGGGCTCTTTTTAATATAATATTATTTTTTTACATGTATTATTTATAATAAATTTTAGAGTAGATTTTCGATAAAACTTGTTAATATCATTAAATTTTTACCACTATACTTATAATTTAATATAATAACACTTGTAAACTGAAATCATAACATTAAATGCTAGATGTATTAGTTTATAAGAGTATTTGTATCATTTTATAAGTGTAATGAAATTAATTTGCATAATATGAACATATTTCACATGAGAGTGTCTGTGTAAATTTTAAACATCATATGAACAATGTCTTAATAAATTATTTTTTTGTATTTATATTTTTGTATTTTAAGTAAATTTAATGATATTATAAAAAAATTATTATTATTATTATTTTTTTAAAAGCCCGCTGTCAACCCAACTCAACCCGTCCCAACCCACTCTAATCCGCGGTCCAAACGTGCACGTTCTCTGGTGGCCTAGTAAATACTCAATTCAACCCGTGCCATATACATGTGGGTCGGGCCAATCCAACGGGCCTGACCCATTTTGACAGCTCTACCGAGGATAGATCATTTGACCCAGCTCCGAGAAAAGAAAAGGACCCCAATTTTTCGTGTAATAAAAAAGACAAGTGACTTTGGTTTTTGTATTTGAGCCCATAGGCTTTAGCCCGTTCACTTAAAAAGTAGATGCGGTCCGAATAAAAGGAAAGAAAGGCTAAATTCGGCAATATCTATGGGCCTAGCCACTAACTTTCCTAAAAAGCACAATGGATGGAAAGAAACAGAGAAAAGGTAAACAGTTAAGATTAACATTTAAAGCTTGCTTTAATAAGTTCTTTTAAAAAAAAGAACAAACCTATTTTAAAAGAGAAGGAACGAAAGTATAAAGAACTAAAACGAACAATTTTAATAATTAATTAAAGATGTTAGCCCAAGTTTATTTGAAATATCTTATAAGCTGATAGTACTATATTTCATTTTCAAGTTATTTCACAACTTTTAAGATATTAGAGTTTATATCAAAATAAGTTCATTTTGAAATCTTAAAAATCATACTCTATTTTATCACCTACCACTATTCTTTTTTTTTATTCTCTAAATACATTTACATTATCTAATTTTTTATTCTCTCAATACATTTATAATAATATAATAATACAATATCAATTAATTTTTTCACCATCCTATCCTATAAAACCTCAAAACAAACATACATTTTAACTATTTATTAAGGTTTTGAAATCCTAGCTAATACTTCAAAGTGCAGAATTCCAGCCGTCCTCTATAATGTCAAAGCAACTTTATGGGGGTCTATTTAAATAAAATAAGAGCATATAATGTTTAAAAAGTGACAGTGATACTTCTGCAATTGAAATGGCATGATCTAAAGTAGCTTGTCAAAATTAGGTCTTTGAAAACACAAGTAGATGCTGATAGGTAACAATTTACCAAACATTTTCCAAGAACTCAAAAGCTCACAAACATTTTATAGGCTATTTAAAAGTGCACAGCCAAATACCATTAACTGAAAGTCTGAAATACATATATATTTTAATGTAATTGCTTGTGTGTACTTCAATTTAAACAAAATATTTTACTCACTCCCATATCTAACTCAAAAAAAAAAAAAAAAAAAACAAATATACTGCTAAAATTTAAGTTACTTTCAAACATTAATAGAGGGTATATCTACAAACCATATACACAATGCGTCTACTAGTGTATAGTTAATACCATATAAAGAAAAGATATGAACAACGGGTCATTAGTGGGTCCTATTACAATAAGTCAAAAGTAACCATTCTTGGTGTTGCTTTATTTCCTAGATTGCGATAATCGACCCCTCAAGTTGCCCTATCTAAAAACCGCCAATGACGTTTAAGTAACATTTTCTATTAGTACGACGTCAATTGTAACATATTCGAATATAATAATTATTATATGACTTAGCCATATAATATATTGTAGGAAAACTTAAAACCCAAGAGAAATGGACAGAGAATTAATATTGTGCAAGCAATGAAAACGAAGACTTTTAAACCCACAAACAAATACTTTTTTTTTTTTTGATCGGGACACACCCACAAACAAATACTAGTAATTAAAAAAAAAGAGCAAACACGTTTAATTTGGATCAATTTTCTGAATTGCACATCTCGTTTGATAATAAATAGTCTTGAATTTGTCAGGAAAAAAAAAAGGAAGACCCACCACTAGTATAGTTGTTTTCTTGCTTCATACAATAAACGGGCAGAGGCTTTAATAATTAGTTTATTAAAATTCTTAGGTTTCATCATCACAAGTCCCTCTTTCTTTCTTTCTTCCTTCCTTCCTTCCATACCTTTCACTTTCTCATATGTCTCTGTACCGAGTCAAAAAGAGCGTTTGAGTGCGTTTTGGACAAAAAAAAAAAAAAAAAAAGAAAGGGCCTCAACTCTTTGGACACTGCTATTTTCAAAAGTTGAATTTAAAGTACCCTTAAACCAAATTTCAACGAGCAACTGCATTTGGGGTCCATTCATGATTCATCCGTTTCTCTGCTAATGGACCACCACACTGCCTGTGTTTGTGTTTGTGTGTGTGTGTGTGTGTGTGTGTGAGAGAGAGAGAGAGGATTTCAGAGTTCATGCTGCTTTTTAACTCCTTGTTTTTCTTCATCAACTGTCGAGCGACATCTGAAGCATGTCAAAATTGACCCAACTTGAAGATATTAATAGCCGCATGTAGTCTTTCAACTTCATATGTTCATACACACACTTGCTACAATCCTCTGTTTTTTTTTTGTGTGTGTTTTACTGATATTTACGATATTATGAGCTAGACAAAAGAAATTATGAATTATAAATCATACTCTCCTATAAAATTTAGTATCCATTTCATACTATAAAAAAATTTCACTATATTCATTCTCGATTTATTACTCTGTTAATCAAAAGTAAGCTCATATATATTATAAGACCAATTAGCTCAATCCAAAATTAATTGCAAAACAAATACTACTATTTATTAGAGTGAAGTATTTTTTTTGTAACTCCAAAATGTTTTTTTAAATAAAATCATGTAATTTATGTAGACGCATATTCCCACGAAAGATGAGTAAAAAAAGTCAAGAAGATGGCATCCATTTTCTCATTAATTCTTGCAAATAAAGCGAGAGAGAGGGTAGAGTTGCAGGCACATAGTAAACATCTCGTGCCAGACCATGTTTTGGCATCTTTCGGAGCAACAACAAAAGAGTCAAGATTCCTTTCCCCTACTTTTACTCTTCCACTCACAGCTAGCTAATCCCACTTTATTTTATTAATTAATTAAACTTCATCTCATCTGCACTTCAACTTCTCTTTTACTCCCTATATTGAGAATTTATTTGACTATCAATTACTCCACTTTTTGTTAAGAAAAAAACCACTTTGCCCATTAAGAAACAAAACCAATCGCTACTATCTTAATTACTTTTATACGAACAATGATTAAAACGGTAAAACACTGAATTTAAGTGCAAATTATATACATTTAACAAAATTAAAGGAAGATTGTAAACAAAAGAGCCTTGAATCGAAGATGGGTTCTCTTAATTAACTCATCTTGTATCCAAATTTCCAGTTACAAGATATTTATGACATAAGAAAATGAAGTTCCCTCATCAGTCTCAAATCACATCTATGTGGTTGATTGATTACACAATATAATAGAATCGGCACATCATAATTAACGCACATGGAACTACCAAAAAGAAGAAAAAAAAAACAATTTATAAATTAAAAAAAAAACTCACTCAAGATTCAGCAGCAGGTCTAGGCGAGGTCAGAGGAAAAAGGGGCAACAGTCGGGGCTCCGAATCCCTCGGAGTATTCGCCGGAGAGGGGTGTAAATAAAATCCCTTTTCCTTAATTGCCCTATCCTCCGCCACCATATTCAAGTTCCGGTTAAACGGGTCGGGTATGAGGGGCGTGACCGGGCTGAGCGCCAAAGAAGGGAAATCAAGAATACTGGGGGAGAGAATCTCGGGCGTTACGGGTCGGGGAGAGCCGGTTAGTAAACCCGGCCCCGATTTGACGAACCCGGGGGCGAGGGGGCTGATCTTGAAGTTTTTGAGGCTGTTTCTTCGCTCGTAGAGCTTGGAACCGGATTTGTCTTTCCTGGGGCCGGTTTTCATGGGTGGAATGAGGCTTCGGACCGGTTCGGTTCTGGAGGTGGTTTCGGCCGAACCGGTGAGCATTTGGACGACCTGTTTGAAGGAGGAGGTGTCGGCTTGGACGAAGGTGGTCGGGTAGGGGTTGTTTGGGTCGGATGAGCGGTGGCGCGGCCCATTGGCGGCGGTGGAGGTGTGGCTGTTTGGGGAGGGAATTAGGGATGGGTAGTGGTTTTCGTGGAGGAGGGATGAGTTTTCCATTTTAGAGTGTGTGTATTTGTTTTCCTAGGTTATGGAGGGGGGATGGACTGTTACTCTGTTATAGACAAGAGTTTTCAAGTTTTAACAGTAGGGGGGAGAGAGAGAGGGGGGGGAAGGGGTACGGGTGGTATTTTAATTTAGGATTTTTTATTTTTTGCATTACTTCGTAATTTCTTGGGTTGAAAGAAACGTTTAGTTGTGTGATTGAGGCGAGAACAAACTCTAATAAGCGCACGACTGAGCGTGAAGTTTTCAAAGGGAGGGCGTTTTAGACTTTTTAGCTTCGTAAAAGTATACTTTATTCCATTTGGGTTAATAAATTACGTAAAACCCTTCAAACTTGCAATATACTATAAATTTTAATTCCGGTAACAATTTTATATAAGTGGTTTTCATATGAAATAAATTCCAAGAAGAATAACAATTTCCAACAATTTTATATATTATCCCCGGTTAGTCTCGAGTACTCTCAACAATTAATTTACATTAACCTAAATTAATTAAATATAAATAATATAGATACAGAGTTTTCAAATGAAAACTTGAAATGATTTAAATCCATCAAGACTTCAACCTTTTAATTATCCATAAGAAAAACGAAATGGCAAAGTCTTTGCATTGCTAAAGCAGTTTTTATTTTTAATTCAGCCTTTTTGCAATGTTTTTAAACCCGGACCGACATCGAATCGGACAATGAACTGGGTTATTAGTTCATTGGTTCAATCGGTTGAACATGCAAAAAAATCGGATAACTGATATATATATATATATATAATTTGTATAAAATTGTAAATTAATATTATTAAGTATATTTACATATATCCCAAATGTGTATAACATATGATTGAAATAGTACATTTATATAAATTGGTAATTAATTATATTTAATTTAACAAATGCTACACAGTACAAGTGAATTTAATATTATGTTCAAAGCCCAAAAGAAAAATAACTAACAAGTCCATTATGATTTTATTCTCTTTTACCCTAACCCTACTATATGAGTATGTCTTTCATTTTATTGAATGCTGTTGAGGATATATATATGCACATTTCTTGGATTAGACATATGATTGGGTGACTTCTTTTGTCGCGCGTTGACCGCGACATAGGTTGCGGTTGTCACGCGTTGACCGCGACAGAGATCAATTCTGTCACGCAAACGACGCGACAGAGATCAATTCTATCGCGCAAACGGCGCGACAGAATTTTTTATTTTTTTTAACGAAAATGTTAATTTATTTTTTCATTTTTTTAATTAGTTAGTTAGATTTTTTTTTCGACTTGGGACATGATTTTCGTGTGATTGCAAATAACGTTATTATTAATGATTAGTGATTTAAGATAGTTAATTAATGACTAATGATTTAAGATAGTTATTTAATATTTTAAGTATAATAATTATTGATTAATGATTTATTTTTTATCTTAAGATATAGTAAATTTTATTTTAATATTTTATATATATACTAATTAATGATTTAAGATAGTTAATTAATTAAGTATAAATATGTAGTTATTTTATATTTAATTAAATATTAAGCATCAATTTGATACAAATAATATTAAGCACTCTAAAAATGTATTTTAACCTTTTAATTATAATATTTTCGTAATGTCATTAATTTTGCGTTATAATCGACGGATATTTATGTCTTCGATTACCTTGGAAGATCGGCGACCACCCTCCAAACCCATGAAAGGTGGTGTTAGGGAACGTGAACAACAATTCACATTGAATATTGGTAAAAAAAATTATTTGTTGTTTTATTATATTTTTTATAATATATTTTAACCCTTTAATTATAACTAAAGTTTTTGACCTTTAATTTCAGTTGCAAATGATATATGAGGATCATCCAGTACCGTCAATGTCTCCATTCTGACTCAACTACCGCCATCCAACTGCATATGGTTTAGAATTTCAATTTACAAGTAGAATAGAGTTATACAATTTATTATTCAACTAGGATGCATCACGACGTAAAGCTAACTATGATGCACGGAAAAATTAAAGAGGCTAATATTACCATTTTACAATTTAACTATGCTTGTTTTTTCATTAACTTGCTTAATTGTTATTTGTTATATCATTCATTACTTATATAGAGACTCAATATAATATGCAGTGTGATTCAATTCTATTAATCTGGGGCATGAACAATATATATAGTACAGTGTGGAGATCTATAAGATTTGTTTACAACTATACAATCGTACCAAACTATGATATGGACGGCTATTTCCTTGCTTGAGTAGATATTCCACACTCTTGATAATCTTGACCGATACTTGGAGAAGATATTGTTCTAGAATTGTGTATTCTAGAATTCTCCTTTATACGCCCCCGCAAAATTGACGTTCCATCAGCAACGGATATTTTTGAACGTAATATTTGTGCAAGAGGTTTAGTCAGTAAATCCGCCAATTGATCAACTGTACTCACATAGGACACTGAGAGAATGCCTTTAGATGCAAGGTCGCGGACAAAATGGATATCAATAGCTATATGCTTCATTCGAGAGTGTTGAATCGGGTGAAGAGCTAAACGTGTTGCACTCATGTTATCACAAAGGAGTCTAGGCGTGACCGAAAAGGGTATATGAAGTTCCTTGAACAAGTTAACAATCCAGCCAAGTTCCGAAGCAGCGGAGGCGAGTGATCTGTATTCCGCCTCAGTCGAAGAACGAACAACCCCCGTTTGCTTCCGAGACCGCCACGATATCGGATTGTCCCCAAGAAAGACAATGTAAGCAGACGTGGACTTGCAGTCTTTTAGATCTCCCCCAAAATCGGAATCAGAATATGCCGTAAGACGTAGATGATTCGTCTTACGAAGGAGCAGGCCGTGATGAATAGTCCCTTTTAAATACCGTAACAAGCGTTTAACCTCACTCCAGTCAGCACCTGATGGGGAGGACATACGTTGAGCCAGACGATTCACGGTGAAAGAGATGTCTGGCCTAGTTAGAGCAAGTTACTGTAAGCCGCCTATTGCACTCCTGTACTCCGTTGGGTCGACGTGAGTAGTAGTGGTGGTTGACTTAGGATTACTCGGGGTCCGAAGTGGTTTGGCCCCATCCATGCGATGACGTCGAAGCAAGTCAACTATATACTTATGTTGAGATAGAAAGAGCCCTTCTTTGCAGCGTGCCACTTCAACACCAAGAAAGAATGAAAGAGCACCAAGATCCTTCACAGCAAATCGAGAGTGCAAATGAGTGATCAAACGTTGAATATGTGGGGAACTAGAACCTGTGACAATCAAATCATCGACATATACAAGCACCAATAGTCGAGCATCATTGTGATTGTAAACAAAAAGTGAAGTGTCAGCTCTAGACTGAACAAAGCCAAATGAGATAAGAGCGGAGCTGAGTGCAATATACCATTCACGAGGGGCTTGACGTAAGCCATAGAGTGACTTACGACGAAGACAAACATGAGAAGGTCGAGTAGTATCAACGAAACCTGGTGGTTGATTCATGTATACTGGTGTCTTCAAATTTCCGTGAAGAAAAGCATTACTGATGTCAAGTTGTTTCAGAGGCCAGCTAGCGGATAAGGCGAGTGTCAAGACTGTCCGAATGGTGACAGGCTTGACCACAGGACTGAACGTCTCACGAAAGTCAACACAACGACGTTGATGAAATCCCTTTGCAACCAAACGAGCCTTGTATCTCTCAATTGTGCCATCCGGTTTTCGTTTAATGCGGAAAACCCATTTACAACCAACAATATTTGCATGAGGAGGAGGAGAGACGAGATCCCACATACCATGACGTTGGAGTGCTGTGAACTCTTCAGCCATGGCCTGACGCCATTGATCAGATGCTAGTGCTTGTGAAACAGTGGTCGGTTCTGTATCTTCCGAAAGAGGATGCTTAGTGGCGGAGTATAGTTTCTTGGGCCTGAAAATATTGTTCTGA